>OX438743.1:17001080-18246705 GCA_949316235.1 Oegoconia quadripuncta
ACTTTCAGGATGGTCCAATATAAGATTTCATGATGCACTCTGGAGATAAACGGGAAGCTATTAAAGTTGGTTGTTTTGCCATATCTTATCAATGAAAACTGATGTAAGAGATTGTTGTATCATATCAATATGACACTAGTAAAGGACCTTAAATTAGACTGTCATGATTCACTGGAAATCTCTTTCATCTCAACATCATCAGAAATAGACTCCATGTCATCAGGCTCATCTAACAATGCTTGCAACTGATGTATGGAGGTTACCAGAACATGAAATTGCTTTTTTCTCAGTGCTAAACGGCCTTCTAAATGCTGCTTTGTAGTTTCTAAATTATTCAACTCTGCCTTCAAAGTCCCAAGGCGCTCCAATGTCTCTTTTCTATCGGGCTGTTCACTTATTACCTTTGCCAATACATCATACTCTATACGATTTTTGCGCACAGTTTTAGCTTGAGCGAGATCTGCCTTGCTCCTCTCAATGTTGTCTTTAGCTACCTCAATGCCTGTTTCAAGTATCTTCGAGAGTGATTCATAGCTGTTCAACTCTGCCGCCATCATCTCTGATGCTTGTTGGGATTTCGTAACGGCAAATTCACACTGTGCCAACTGTGCTAGCATCCGGTCATGTGTTGATTTACTGTAATGATAAGAGCAATTTTACTATTATTCATTAACATTATTATCTCTCTATCCGCAGCCATGCCCATGTACAAATACTTTATCAGGGATTTTCAGAATGAAAAGTAGCTAACGTCCTTCACCAGGCACGGTCTACATCTCTGTCAAACTGCAATAATGATTAGTTCCGAGGTTAGTCTTGAAAAGACAGACAGGCTTACTTTCACATTTACATACTATTATTATTATTATTAATAGTATCTTTAACATATTTGAATTAAATATTTGTCCAGTCTGTTTGTATATAAATGTGGATATGAATTATTTTGCTGATATTTCAACTTACGTTCCATCTACTTGGAATCTGTTTATTGTCAATGTGATACAAATAAAATACTTTTATCAGCTATAAATTTCGGGATACCCCACCCTAATCCTAGCGAAGGCTGAATGAAGAATAACAAATGTTTTTATGACTGAGTGGTGAATTTGTAATATAGTACTAAAAAGTTGCTATCACAGTATGGCCAATTATAACTACATAATGCAACAGCTCTACATGCTTTTGGGTCACGGTTGGATCAATCAATCCAATCTCAGGTCTCGATTGTTACCATAAATTCGGGGATCATCAGGAGACGACAATTAGCATCTCATGAAAAGTTGTGTTTTTAACCAAGCATTGTAAGTCTCTTTCACCGTCCCTTAGCCACACACGAGCGCATACACGTTCTAAAATGGTCTTTATCGGCACTGACCGAGGTCTCAAAATACTAACCTCTCTTCTGGTTTTTCATCGGCACTATTGCACCACTTTATCAATGTTTTTAACAAAACATTCAACCTTCTATCATCTCCCGTTCCATCACCATCGATCAGAAGTCTTCTACGGATAACATCCTCTGTAAAATCAATTATGTGGCTTTGTATTGATCATCTACATACAAACAAACCATAAAAATCAACAAAAGAATAACTATTTACCGTCTCCCATTATATGTTTTTGTATTCTAATTAAATGGATAATCAGTTCAATTGAACTCGTTAATGATGTTGTATTGTCTTCCTCTTTAATTAAATAATACAAATAAAATAAATACAACAAACAAAACAAATGACAACAAACACGACAAAATTGAAGTGAGGTTAAGTTGCGTTCATTCACTCTTTCATTCAACAAAATTATAGAAGAGAACAATCATCATGGGCATTCAACAATCGATCGATTCTAAATCAATAAGGGCGCCACTATGTGTGTTCCGTTCAGAAATTTAAAGTAAGGTAAGCATTGAATTGAATGGCTCATTTATAAACGTGTCTTTAATTGTCAAATATTGTTTTGCTTTCCGACCTATTTCAGTAAAAATTATGGCAAAATGTTACAAATTTGTGGTTGGCTTCGATAATATTATCATTTTCTCGACATATTGTCTCTAGGTTTATAATTGAGATTCATCAGAATCATGGATACCGAGACTTTCAGTGATAAAGTTGAAGCTTACTTTTCAGAACTTGGGCGATGGCTAGTATAATTTTCCGATATATTTCCAATAATTTCCCTTATTGTCTGATTGATTTAACTTCATATTTCATTTTATATTACAGGAGAGTGTGGAGAAGCATATTGTTAGGTCAAGTCTTGTCTCTGTTATTAAGTGGCAAATGCATTTTGACCACACTTCTGCAGAGTGCAACTTGGCAATTTCCTACAACAGGCCAGCTTGTAGTTCCCTATATAACACTCTTTATATTATTTACTCCGACCTTACTTTGTAATGGGGTGAATAAATTGTCCAAGTAAGTACCTAGTGTTATTGCTTTCCCTTGAGGTAAAAATGCTTAACTTGTTTTTAATTTCATAGTATAATAATAATTATAAGTAAGAAAAAATCTGGAATCGTTTAAGAAAAATAGTGATATACGTAATGTTAATACAAGATATGAAAATAAACTTGCTGTTCAAGTGAGCCATTTACACAAAGACACTAAGTCATTTAAGGGGCAATGTATACACTGTTATAATAAGATTCCAGTGGACATTCAAAATTTACCTTTAAATAAATTCAAAGCTATCATAAAACAGACATTATTTACAAACGGCTATTATAATATTTCTGACTATCTGGATGATAATCAAGCATAGACCTAGATCTCTCGGCGATATTCAGTCTAATTATACAATATATACTATATTAATAATTGTAAACCAAAACTTATTTAAAAGAGCAACCCTAGAGTTTCTTGCTCGTTTTTCTCTGGGGAGTCAGCTTTGTGAATGAGCAATGTCAAGAATTTTAATAGTAAAATAAAATTAACTAAGATGATATTTTGATTTGATATGGGGATGGTGTATGAAAATTAGGATTTTAGAGTATGTAATTAAATAGAAGTGCATTTCTTTATGTACACACTAAAATTTATTTTAACAATTTATTTTGTGCTTTCAATCTTTACTATGAGATCTTGAAATTATAATAATTAATTAATTATTATATTCATTGTTATTTAGTAAATAAACAAGTAAATCCCAAAAAGGTATAGAGTTAAGTTGACAGCTTACCAAACAAGACAGTTTCTCTTCACTCCAGTGGTGAGATAATATACGATATGTCTTTAAAGAGACTACTCAGAAATGTGGTTACTTTGATATTCATACTCGAACTTAACCATTCATTGCAGACGCTGGTGGGTGCTGATTATTGCTTGCGTTCTTGATGTGGAAGCCAGTTGGCTCCTAGTGATGTCACAGCGCTTCACGTCGGTGCTTAGCTGACAGGTACTAGAGTCTACCAAAAATAGGCTGAATGTGTGAAAACGTACGTCAAAAATATTTAAGTAAATGTTTATTTTTATAAGTTGAATGACTGGGATTGATCTAAAGGTAGCTAACTACCTTCATATTCAAGCTGCGCGGTTAATTGGGACTCCCCGGGCAAGTGCCCAGTATCCTCACTAAAACCCAATGATGAACCCTCTGCGGCCTTGTGCAGGTGCAGGATCCCTTGGCCATCAGCCAACAAGATCCATTATGTGGTAAGTTATTGACCAATGCCCATGGTACACTGGCCTGATAGCTACTCCTCCCAGGCATATCCAAGGGAACCAGTAGCCAACAAGCCCATGAGGAGGAGGACACATCAGAATGTCTTACCAAAAAAATTTTCTACTTAACGTAAAAAAAAATATAGGAAAGTCTACTGTAACACGAAATAAGTTCAATAACAAGAACCTATAAAGAGAGAATAACTCATCACCAAAACAAACTTGCTCAAATGCTGATATAACCAGGAGAACTAAGAAGGCTGCCTGACAATGGGACGCCTAGCCTAACAAGCCAATCACTTTCACAACAACTGCTTATAGTCAAGGACTCGCTGCATGTTTGTAAATTGAGGGTCGAGTTCCTCCTGAATAAATGAGGAAATGAATGTCTCGACCGTGACATACTATTTAAGAATTTAACATTTTTAAATTTATCACAATTGTTGTTAACGATTTTGTTCCTATATGTTTTTATTATGTAGTTTCGTATTTTTTAATTTAATAACTATTTAAATTTTAATAGTTTAATAACTATTTAAGTATTTTAAATATTCTCTATTTTGCGGGCGCCATGTTGGATTTTTTATCATAAAATGTATCCTTTGACACTCTAGGAATCAAGAGGAATGGAATTACACCTTGCACTTCAAAATAGGTAGAGCCGTTTAGGCTACAGGAGGTAACATAGAAATCTACATACATACACTCGAAAAACATAACCCTCCTTTTTGGGGCTGTCGGGTAAAAACAAATTAGATATATACCTGTGCACTCAGATATAAGTTTGTCAGTTGTTTGAACTGCCTGTAATAATAATAATAATTTTGTAAATAGTTATTTTTAGTCTTTCAGCTAAATATGATGATGAGTTATTTTTCGCCTAGAGCAGTCCAACACGACAATTCCTGTATTCCAAGTCTGTGCTCTTGGCAAAGGAAGAAATTTCCCACAAAAAGAACATTTTATAATATGAACAGCTGTTGGCGTGCAGCGGCGTGGGCGCAGCGTTAGTGGGCGGCGCGTGGCGTGGCCAGCGGCTGGGCGTGGTGCACGTGGCCGGCGCCACGCTGGGGCTCATGGCCGTGGTGTGCGTCGTCTGGGCCGACGTCGAGGGCGCCCCTACTGATGGTATGTCACATCCCGAGAGGTGAAGCTCGCTATACGTCTGGGGGTAGATCACATTTTTTTTTATAAATAGAGTTATTTCTTATGAACAACCCCATAGCATGACTTCGTTTGTCGCGCGTGACGCGATATGGTAGAGTCCAAAGGAATGAACAGCAAGGCTACTACAACTTAGGGCGATTCGAGTGAGACAGAGTTGAGCGCGACATAGTCTCAGTCTCTAGCAGCTGATTGGCTGTCGCTTGACAGCTGTCAACTTCACCGCCAATCGGCTTTGAGAGATGTAGGCTATGTCTCACGCGACTCTATGTCCGCTTAGTTGTAGTAGCCCTGCGGGACGAATATTATTAGACAATATGAAAAATAAACACTTTAACATGTTTGCGGCTTGTCGGTTGCGATGACGTCGACAGAGAATGAGGCAGAGGGGCGAAGGATTCCCGCTTATGGATGGTGGGCGGTGGATACGTTCGCTAGACGCCTTTATTGCTACCACCAAAAATTAACAAATCCACCGACTTCAATAAGGTTTGTTCTCGATAGTGCATTAACAGATTTCAACTTTTCAATGACACAACTCATCCAGAAGTTATTATATTTATAACTATAAATAAAAATAAATAAGTAAACTACTTTAAAAATTACGAGTATTATTATTTGTAGTTTACGCCCAAACTAGATATTTATACTTTGTTATTACAGGAAAGAACCAGCTTGTCGGTGATATGCTTTGCCTCGGTGGATCCTTACTCTTCGCTATGGTGACTGTTCTCGAAGAGATGATGCTCAAAACGATATCATGCTCTCAATATCTGGCTATCCTCGGTTTAATCGGGGGCGCTGTTGCCTGCACTCAGACGTTCTTCCTAGAATTTACGGAGCTAATCACTTTCAACTGGTACGAGTTGGACACAATACTGCAATTGGGAAGTTATTGTACTATTCAAACAGTGTTCCAAATACTGCAGAGCTTTATGCTGAGGGATGCCGGGTCGATAATACTGCATCTGTCGTTCCTATCGGCCGATTATTACACACTTATTGCTGGAATGTACATCTTTCAGTTTAAGGTGAGTTTTTTAAAGTCATATATGTTCGAATAGAGGTTAATTCTATACTAATACAAGTCAATGAAACAACTTAATAATAGTCCTTCGCACACATCCTCTGTGGCTCAATGTAAACAACATTCGATTCGGAGGTCGCATCCCCAGCGGGGTACATGTTTAAGTACTTGGTTTGGTTGGTGGTAGGGCATTATAATGTCCTCCTGGCTAGCTACCACCATCTTATTTAAATCTGCCGCCAAGCAGCAGTGTTAATAGCATTGTTGTGTTCGGTAGTCAGAGATAAGATAGCCAGTCCCCTAAATAAGATGGGGTTTCCGGGTCAGTAGCTACCACCTTCGGCCTCATCTTCACTTAAAATCAGGTGTGATTGAGGTCAAAAAAACAGTGGATGTCTTTCGGCTGATATGAAGATGATTATTGTAAAATCTGGTTGAATACTTTCCTTATATCTTTAGCAACAAATATCAATATCGGACAAGTCACGTCTATTTTTAAGAAGTGTTATATGTCATTTTGTACATTATGGGTAGGAACATCTCCATAAAGATTTTTTGATAATCGCCTGTTTACATTTATCCATTGCATCCGGTATATTTAGTTAAATAAGGAAGATGTTATCTATTTAAGGACTTTTGGCCGTATTCCCAATAGAACGGAACCATTCCTCTCTTCGTGTGGGTGCCGTACATGGCGACTAAATTATCGTGAGCACAACAGCATAGACCCATGATGTGCACTCGTGTCATTGGTCTGGAGCTCCCAAATATAATCTGCGATCGCCAACCCGCCTGCCCAGCGTGGCGTGTAAGGTAAATCCTCCCATGAAAGCGATGCGTATCACTTCATGGGAAAGACCTATGTCCAGTAGTGGACTTTTCACAGGCTGTTGATAATCTATAGTATGTATCTGTCTGGGGTGTAGGATTGATAATTTGAGACGCAAGCTTTATCCTAGTTCAGGTATCAATCCACCATGATCTTAATTGTACATAAATATTCCTAAATAATACTTAGGCCGGTATTAATAAACCGTTCTCAAGATTAAGATGAACATTCTATGGCATATTAAAACAGTATAAAAAAAATCAGTATTGGGACTGAGACGCGATCTCAATCTCAAGAACGGTTTATTAATACGGGCCTAAGTTTAATTCATATTATATTAGTATGTAACTTGAAAATGTATATTTTGGACAGATTTCGGTGAGCAATAAAGATATTTCTAAAGATTCTAATTTGACATTCCCAGTTCCACGCCCTGTACTTCCTGTCGTACCTGTTGGCGATGGTGGGAGTGTTCCTGTTCAGTGCGCGTGTGACGTCATCGCCCGCGCCTGCGCCCGAGCGCTTGCCGCAGCTGGTCAACGACTCCGTGCAGTCGCAGGACAACGTCTCCATGTGAGTGGGATCTGTATGCTTCAATCACGGAAAATACAAAGCGAGCCGACTGAACCGATTTGAGTGAAATATAGCATATATATAGAAAATGCCCTGGAGGAAGACAGGATACTTCGACAAATTGATTCCACGCGAACGAAGCTGCAAATGGAAAACTAGTACTATTTTTTTTTTTATATGAGAGAGCGGAAACGAGCATGCGGGTCACCTGATGGAAAGCAATCACCGCCGCCCATGGACACCAAAAGGGTCACAGATGCGTTGCCGGCCTAACTAGTACTAGATGTAGGTACTACATACGCCTCCGTGAACAACATTGGGTTTACGATTCGGAGGTCGCGGGTTCGATCCCCAGCGGGGTACATGTTTAAGTACTCGGTTTGGTTGGTGGTAGGGCATTTTAAATGTCCGCCTGGCTGGCTACCACCATCTTATCTAAATCTGCCGCCAAGCAGCAAAGTTAATAGCATTGTTGTGTTCCTGTTGTCAGATATAAGATTGTGATTGAGGTCAAGTACATAAGCATAAAAAAAAAGGTACATGACTTCATAGCAAATTCGGCTTGGAATCTTCTTAGCGAGTCGATGGCAAAAATATCAAATCCTTGAGGACCAGAATGTACGCGTACAGCATTTTCTGTGGCATCGTAGAGGTCCTGTAGCGTACAAGTGTCGGTACACGCAGGGCAGCATAGGAATTGCCCCATAGTTTGTGGTGTATCACCGCACAAGCACCGGTTGTCATTCATGTATCTTCACTTGGACATGTTCCGACCCCGGTACGCAGTTTGTTGAGATAATGAGAGGATTGGAATGCGTACCGTGGATCTAAACGTATGATACCTAAGACTTATAATATCACTCTTTTTCCAAGCTTTCTTACAAAACCCTAACAAGCTCTTGTTCAACCTGGCAAACAAATGACTTTGATATGGGTTTATTTACCTATTTAATATTATTTAGTTTGGCATTTTAAATTGGCATTGGCTTCCGTCTACCTTGTCAATCTATGGGAGTGGCCTATAATCAGCAGTAGATGTACTGTGGCTTTTTTTTTATACGCAACGGGTTCGTACTTGACCTCAATCACACCTGATGTTAAGCGAAGATGAGATCGAAGGTGGAAGCATACTGACCCGGAAACCCCAACACATTTGAGGGACAGGCTATCTTATCTCTGACAACCGGAACACAACAATGCTATTAACATTGCTGCTTGGCGGCAGATTTAGATAAGATGGTGGTAGCTAAATGTGGCTGTAATGATACAATAGAAGAAAGAAATAAACTGTTTATTCGCCACTTCGACACATATACAACAATTGTTAGGCACAATAGGTACTTCAACTAAGCCGCACTGATGCCACATGGAAGATTATGGCCCTTACTCTCTACAGTCTACGTCCAGGGACCTATGGCTGTTGATGTGTTTGTGGGATACAATATTGTTATGCATTTTTCGCTACGAATAATAATTGCATAGAAGCGTAACTGAGGCCGAAAAATTGATTCAGAAATGAAATCCGCGGTGGGACGTAAAATAGGGACAGCGCGCTCTACAATAAGCTGCGACACTCGAGTCGCAGCTGGAGCGTGACCTTGTCGCGACCAATCGCATGCAAGCTGTCTATGAGAGACTGAGTGCTTCGTTATATATTTTTTTCTTTTTAATAATAAATATTTCGGACACTTAGACCAATCATCTAGTCCCAAACTAAGCAAAGCTTGTGCTATGGATACTAGATAACGGATAAACATACATAAATATTTATATAAACATCCAAGACTCTGGAATAAATGTTCGTATTCATCACACAAACATTTACTCCTCGCGGGATTCGAACCCGCAACCGTTGGTTTCGCTGATAAGGTCACTATCCACTACACCAATCGGTCGTCAATAATTGCTGTTAATTTGCGTAATTGGACGTAAAATCAAAGCGGTGATTGTAGGAGAGTTACTTTCGTATTCAATTATTATTCGTAGACTTTTCGCTAGTTTTAATTGTCTACCTAGCCAGCTACCACCATCTTATTTAAGTCTGGCGCTAAGTATCAATAACATTGTTGTAAATCGGCTGTTTGAGACAAAATAGGCAATCCCCCAAATAAGTTGGGGGTTCAGAGCAAGTGCGCTTCCACCTTCGGCCTCATCTTCACTTAACATCAGGTCAAGAGCTAACTCGTGTCGCATAAGAAAAACAGGGTAAATATAGATTTTCTTTCACAACAGGGAGTACACAGTACCAACATTGGATTGCATACCGATAGAGGGTCTGGAACCACCAATGAGCAGGGATACAACCTTCACATCGTTCCTGGGAGGGCCACAGAACTCCATACCGAATGGTACCATCACCTTTGGACACACAAACGGCACATCGAAGGAACCTTGCTAAGTATAGCGGTTTACAGACTGCGCAATACTCAGTAATTAACTATCTAAAAACAAACTAAATTATGATAAAATAAGAGTGAGTGAAGTTAAACTTTTATTCATTTCTTTTTAAATGATTTTATCATGGATTATTTCAGCGAGAATGCGGATGCAATATTATTCCGACCCCAGATTATTGTAGTGTGTAATTGAAGTTGTGCAAATCGTGTTCACATGTGAATCCAATCCTAACACTTTGCCGAAAGGAACTATAGCCGAATTCGATCGTCATTTTTTGCACCGGCGTAGTTTAGCTGTATGAACCGAAGTAGATAGAATACGTTAGTTACTCATAAACCATTTCATGACAAATAATCAGGAATACTAGAGAAACAATACTTAAGTACAAAAAGTAAGGAATTATGAAAAGACGCGGTAGCACATAAGCGAAGCTAAACGAACTTCGCCCCGTTCCCAGTGTGGCAGGCCACAGAGCAGGCTGTTAAGGGTAGTCGAAAAATTTTCGATGAAATTTGACTATGGCTCTATGGTAACGATGAGTGAAAACATATATTAACACGACTTCAATTACACGTAGAGCAATAATGATATGTGAATACATATACGAGAATAGCAGGGTTTGACCCCACGTCCTTCCATACTTGCCAACCAGTCACCATTGACAGTCACAACAGTGACACCATTCTTGTCAACTTGGCTTTTCTAGTATACTGGGTGATTTGTAAAGAATATATTTCTTTCAAGGTCTGGTGTTAGAACCTGGGGCTCTATCGCCTAACTCAAAACTATAGCGATAGCCATAGCAATGCACTATCTGTCCTTGTCATTACGTTACGATGTGACAAAGACAGGACAGTGCATGGACGTCATAAAGAATAGCAATCCCAAAGCAATTGAGTTAGGCGGTCTGACTGCGGATTATTTGTAACAAATACATGAAGTGATTGAAAATTAAGTGGTAAAAGTTACTCTTTGATATATTACGTTGGTTAATGATTTGTATACTCCGTTGGCTTAGTTTTGCTAGAATATTTTTAGTTATTCATTGCAAATCAGGTGTACTATCACACCCTAATATGAATCTGCCTACTATTAGTTGTGTAATTTAAAGCAAACAGACAGAGGGAGTAAATAGTGTAGCATACCATATAGAATGCTTACTAAACTATGGTTGTTCGAGGAACGTGTTGAAAACGGAAAAATGCTGTTTTATTTTGTGTCTTATCAGATTACGAATTTAATATATCTTATGGATTTTGTTTGGGATGAATATTATTAATCAAAACAACAATTAAATCTATCAAGCTCGACTTTAAAATTACAACAGCCATATAAATTTTTTATTTGTCAAAGTGCAATTTTCCGGGTCAATTTCTGCAAGGATCGCATAGATGGTGCTGAACAGAGAATTGGTGGTAGTGACCGTATGAGTACGACATTTCTTTAAGATGTATTGGAAATACCGAAGGTTACACTTCAAAATCTGTCCAAACTTGTCACAGAAAGGCAAAGAACAACATGAAGTCCACGAAGACGAGATTTCTTTATTCAGCGTCATCTATGATATTATTGTGTAACCTTGAAAACGGGTCAATACCATATGCATTACATCCTGTGGTGTAACATTCGGACAAAAGGGACAAATCGATTGAGACCTCATTTGTCAAAATCGATTTGACAAACTGCACTATGAAAATTATCTTGTCATAAAAATTATTCTCTTTATATAGATACTACCTTCCGGGGTCAGTTTTACCTGAATCCTACAACCTTGGGATCTTTAAGAGCAGAGTGAATAGACATTTACTGGGATCGCGTGCTTCATCTTCGACCACATCGTCACCTTCCATCAGGTGAGATTGTGGTCAAACGCGTATCCAGTTAATCGTAAATAGAAAAAAAAGATATCTATGAATTTTCTTTACTCATTCATTTGTAGGTAAAGCTAGTAACTGACCCGTAAGAGTGCACTAGCCAGCAAATTACCAATTCAAGTATCAAGTGTTCGCGCACGATTTGCTCTCGATATTATTTCAAATTATTATGTCTATTATTTTAAAATAAGCTTGAACAATTCAAACCAACTTTAAAAGTTGCATGAAATACTTTTCATAGGTAAATATACCTATAAATAAATAAATAATCGTGTTAAACATCAACATAACATTCAAAAATATGCTTTAATACAAATGATTTTACTATCATCATCTCAACCCGTAAACATCCCACTGCAGGGATATAGGCCTTCCCTCGTATAAGTTTTACATATTTCGTTTTAAGTATTGGTGTAATCTTCACCAACGTTAGTAGGTACATACCTAGTACCATGTGACAGAGGCATGTTTATTCAATAACAAATTGTCTAATGCTAGGCATTACCTAAGGAGAATAGTGATTTTGTTGTTAGTTTAGGTCTAGATTTAAGACATTTTTATTAATTTTTTAATCGACATTAAAACGGAGGAGGTTCTCAATTCGGCCGTTGTTATGTTTTTTTTTCTAATGCTCACTTGGATATCCCTATTTATTAAATGCTCATCGATATTCTATCGTGCTCAAATGTAGAACCGGGTGTTTTGCTTTTGTGGCCTAAATAAATCATAAAAATATGATATTTAAGTGTTAGTACTTAGGACACATTTCACAATACATATTTAATCAAATTTTTACTGAACGCTAAGAAGTAAAAAAATACACAAAACAAGTTTTTTCGGGTTTAGTGATATATTTACAAATGTTTCGAATATTTAAAAAATATATTTGTGTGCAAACGTATTGTGCACTTTAGTAAGTAATTTTTTAATTTTTATTGTAAACATATTGATCTCACTATATAACCTAATCACTAGTGATAACTGAAGCCTATTTAGCGCACACTACCTATAAATATAGTTGTAATGCCTGTAATAAACTAGTCGTTTTATAAAAGAACGTGTAACAATTTTGTAGAAGCAATAAACATTCGACCATTTTAATACCCAAAAGAACGAATACTGCCACGTACTCGAATTTTTACTCGATTTTTTAAACCAAATATTAAAAGCTAAGCAGGTTTGTATGGAATTTTAACATAGTTTCTAATAATGAGAGATATGTAACTTATTGGAATTGTATAAGATTACTATTATAGAACACGTTGTAGATTTTATAGTGTACCTAGTATTTAATCAAGCGTTAGGTATTTGTAGTAGTTAAGTGTGATTCTTGATAACAGCCTATTATTAATAAAACTAAAATAAGTATTTAAAAACAAAAAACCCGACAAATTCGTATTTTGTGGGCGCCATGTTGGATTTTTTTACCATAAAATATATCCTATGACACTGGGGATCAAGACGAATGGAACCATACCTTGGGCTGAAAATCTGCCAAGAAGGTAGCACAATATTGTTCACTTATTTATAATTGTACATTTAAGACCACACTAAGCAACTAGGCTTGTGTTATCGATACCGGATGGTTCATATACTACACAAATACATACAAATATAAAAACATCCATAACTCTTGTACACATGTCCGTATTCATCATACAAACATTTGCCGTTAGTGGGATTCGAACCCATGACCTTTTAGTATAGCAGTCAGGGTTTCTCACCACTACACCAAACAGGTTGTCAAGTTTTGTTTTCAATATCATAAAATGAACGATTGTTATCCCGTAACTGAACCTAATTATAAGTCTTAATTTTTGCACATTGTCTTTACAACAAACTATTTTTGGTAGATCTTACTTTACCTATATCTTCGAAAAATAGTTACTTTAGCTATCGGTAAATATCTTGCGATATTTTATTTATTTATTTTATTTTATTTTCTTGGGAAAACCAACAGCTGTTTTACAAATTATCACTTAAACTAAGAAACTGAAAGCCAATTAGAGGTTTCCACTGATAGAATAGTATATACTATCTGTAGAGACTATTTTTGTCTATGCAATGACTATTTTGTTCTACTTTAGATTGAAAAGTCTGCCAGTTTCCCGATAATAAATAAATAAATTATCACACTTTGTAGCGGTCATCTGCCAAAATGAGTGACATAATAGTCGTACAGCAGCATTTTGACAGATACGATATAACTTATGATAAACTATATCGCGTGTGGCCATGCTACCCATGCTAGAGTTCTTAGTATCTTCTGCGGTGCAATGAAGCTCACTGAAGTGACTTTAATTTAATATTGTAGTGATTTTATAATAAATACATACACTGTAGATAAGGCAAGCTTTCGATTTATTATATAAAACTTTTTATACGACTCTCTCTACTGTATTGTACAAAAATTTATGATTATCGTTAGTTACAACCAGGTAAAATAGATTCAGAATCATGTCAGTCTCTTCCCGTGGGCATCTTAAAAGTCGATTAAGATTTCCCTTTACGGAGTGGTAGTAGTTTTTGACATATTGACGGACCAGGCAAATGCATTGTCGACGACCCGCTCTCGGACCCGCGCCATTGCTTTACTTGCTTTTGAGTCTAACGCATCGACTATTCCAAAAACTTGACCCATAATTTAATAAGAAAGTCAAATTATAGATATAAATTCTATTGCTTTCTTTTTGTTCCCATCGCGAACATGCATAAACCTTATTGTTAGGTCCTTACCTATGAAATTGGCGTTTTGTATGAAGAATTTCATTAAGACTGTTTTCTCCTTACAAACATTTTTAATTTTTTTTTGGGAACGGAAAATCCAAATTTAGCTAAACTTTGTGTGTATTATCGGATAACATTAAGTTAAGTATAGGCTGAGTTCATTTTTAAAAGTAACCGCTTTATAAGTTTCAGCGAATCTAAGAAATGTTTATGGCAAGCACATCAAAAGAGCTCTGTTAAAAATTTTTATTATGTGATTTAGCCCAGAAATTAAAAAATATTTCATGTTAAACCTTGAACTAATATTCCATTTTCCAAATAAAAAAACAAATTTGGATATAGCTTTGAAAATCGCAGGAATTGGTACATATGATTAACGAAGAAAAAAAAGGCAAATTTCATAGGTAAAGACCCAATATTTCAGATGGATTAATTATCAAACACATCATGTTGAAATACTTGATATTTGAAAGTTTGGAGGTCATAGGTTTGATCCTGAGCGGGGTACATGTACTTAGTACTCTGTTTGATTGGTGGTAAAATTTGTTATTCTGCGGTGGTAGAGTATATTTTTACGTACCATATCTTATCTAAGTCAGCCGATGAGCAGAAATGTTGATAGCGTAGTTATAATCCGGCTGTTTAAGACAAGATGGCCAGTCCTCCAAATAAGTTGAGGGTTCATCATCAGCATAAGGAAATAGAGAAACTGAATGTAGACCCCATATCGGAAGCCTTGGAGTTGTGATATGGTTATCAGGAATCACGCTAAATAAACCCTAGTTCTAATATATCTGTGATTTCATTTTTGACTGTTTTCAATTAAGATTTTATAGAATTAATAGTTGCTTTTCAAGATTTTATTGATATTATTTGTAAAATATGTAACCTTGTTATTGTTTCAAATTATAGCTGTGTTACGTATGACGCTCAATTATTATTATGATAAGATTTTTTGTCTCCGCACACTGCCTACATTTTTGTTTAAATATTCATTATCCTATATCGGTTCTATTTACTGATTTACATCACATCACCACGCCCTATGCGCTTGATGTAGAATCTCCGCAAGATGCGTACATTTTGCAATAATCGATTTCTGAAGTTCTTATAATTGAATTGTCTAAGAATAAAGAGTATCATAGACTTCTGTATGTATGTATTAGGTAAATACAAATGAAATTGAAAGAATTGCAGCTTCCGCCTATCCTCTAGTATGCAGTTATAGATTCTTTCTAGTGATCAATTTTTAATCTGTGTTAGTTTTTATCATTCATAATTGTATAACTTTTTTAGAATAGGTTTTATTTGAAGGGTCAATTTAACTGCTCACACAACGCAAAAATCAAGTAGAAGCTAGTTTACAGGTGTTTAAACGTCGGTCGCGTAGGTGTCATTGCTCAGGGTCGATGATTGCTGCTTACATGATGATTAATGATTGCAGATAGACCATCGGGTCTGGCATCGGCCTGTGCCTTAAAATTTATATAATTTTGTACATTAGTGCCACGTTATGGTTGTCTTCCACAATTTTTCTCTTCGTTAGCAGTGTTAATCATGCTCAATTGATGACCGATGGATTTCGTGTAGCACACAATGATCGACAGCAGTCTATAAACCCTTGCTCGGTTTAATTGGGTAATATTAATAATAACAAGAAAAATACAACACAATAATATAATGAAATAAGGTGAGTGCAGTGTGATGTCAAAATTGGACTTCACATCAGCATATGGTGCAGCAATAGCCACAGCGCTGGTTTTCAGAGGAGACAAACGTGAAGGGCATCCGTGTGATTCGGACAGTTGTAAATACATGCACATAACATCTAATAATATAAATGCGAAAGTTTTAATGTTTGTTTGTTGTTCTATCACGGGAAACGGATGAACGGGTTTGGATGAAATCTGGTATATAGGAAGCCTAGATTAAATCCTGGGATATTTTTTATCCCCATAAAGTGAGTATTTCCCGCGGGCAAAAAACTAGTAACTAAATATAACAGTTGCATATTGAAAATATTTATACTGATAATTTCCAATATTATGACGAAAGATACAATATATATACAATACAACTAATCTGTCGATCTTGCAGGTATAATAAATGGCGCCCTTAGTTATTTCTAAAGTGAAAGGGCCCATAAATAACCTATTTACCGAAAATAATTGGTTCGTGTGCGGAGATACTATGACAAATTTACTAGTCCATTAGATAAATCATAGACAATTATTATATAAAAAAAATTATTATTCAACATTCCTATATTGTGGATAAATTTATTTCTGTTCTCAAATGGCGATGGTTGTGTTAAAGGTTATTACTAAATATCTATGTTAGATTAGCGAGAAATAAGTTATTCACACTCATCTATGACGTTACCTTTCAAATGCTTATATGAATAGAGCGGTATCAAAGACATGTTTCTATAATTCTGAAAATAATGTCTTCAAAGATTGTCTACTGAATAGGTAAATATACAACATTTTCAGGACATAGTGGTTTTATTTCGTGTTAAACAATAGTATTTCATACAGACTGATGTACTCCGTTCACGTGATAATAGAAGGGAGTAATCAATAAATATACCTGTACATACACACAGCGCCATCTAGTTCCACACTAAACAACTAGGCTTGTATTACCTACACAAATACAAAAAATCCATAGTTTATGGATTTTTTACGTATCCGTATTCATCATACAAACATGTGCCCGTAGCGGATATGAATCGGCGGCCTTTTGGTATACGAATCAGGGTTTCTAAGTACATTTGTAAATAATAACCCCTTTACATTTTTATTTGTTTAATAAAGAAATAACGTACGGCATTTTAGGACATAATATTATATAGTATAATCTAACACAGATTCTTATAAAATATAGATACTAAATGAAAGCTACCGTGTCAATTACGGTATATGAACATAATTAGATTTTTAAAACAAGTATTTCAAGATACC
Organism: Oegoconia quadripuncta; assembly: GCA_949316235.1. NCBI lineage: Eukaryota > Metazoa > Arthropoda > Insecta > Lepidoptera > Autostichidae > Oegoconia > Oegoconia quadripuncta. The sequence goes on from OX438743.1 coordinate 17,018,294, forward strand.
TTGAGGTTATATAGAAACAAAAAATTGCGAAGGGCTATTAAAATATGGTCAACATTTAACAGACGCATTACGCGTCCACTCTACTCTGTAGGTGGGCACATTTTACTGGATTTATTGCTATTTGGCGGTAGGTAAAAGACCTGTATTAATAAACCAATCTCAATACAATTCTTGAGGCTGTATTAACCGAGATGCGTATTAAGCAGTTGACGCTATCTCAAGCTCCGTGCTAATTTATAGACCAATCTTGAGATCTACTCAGCTGAGATCACTTCTCAAGTATTCGCCTAAGCGGCGAATGAATGATATTCTTGAGTTTCGTTTATTAATACGTGAAACTCGGCACACCTCTCAAATGAGTATTGCTTGAGTATGTATGTACGTGCTTTTCAGGTATCAAGTTAGGTTTATTAATCAACACGTTTACTTGAGACCGATCCCAAGACTGTTCTCAATCTTGAGAATGATTTATTAATACGGGCCTAAGTCTCCATTACTGGACTTATGCTGGAGTTTCCATACAAAATCAGTTTCGTTTTTATTTATAGGTATTTAAAAAACAAAAATCCGACTGCATTTAAAACAGGAACTAGCTTCCTACTTGAATTGAAAGTTGGATTTTTACCAAAAAAAAATATCCTATAACACTGTGGCATAAAGACGAATCTAACGATCCCTTCCACTTCAAAACCGGGCAAGTTATTCAAACTATAGGAGGTAATATAGAAATCTAAATATTTTCAATTTAAGGCAGTCGTGAAGCCAAGTTGCTGGCCTACAGGAGCGGCTTAAAAACACTGGACGGCTACTAGTCTGACAGAAATCCAATCCGCACTGGGCCCGCGTGGTGGACTATGGCCCATACTCTGTCCCAGTGAGGAGGCTGTGCCCCAACAGAGGGGACGTGTAAATAATATGAAAATAATAAAAATTTAATTTTACTAAATTCGACTAATTTGATATAACATGTTTCACTCCCAATACCCACCAGAAAGTCGTGGTGTTTTGGGTTGCTCAGACCTAGTTTAGATTGTCTATACAAAATTTCGATTGATCTTCATTTTCAACTGAAAACAAAACTACATTTGTATGGTAAGTCTAGCTATAAACTGTAAATTTACTAAATATTTGCTCGCGAACCTAAGCCTCGTCCTCGCTAGCTGACACAGACTTCCTAGAGACTGGAGTATCGGGTCTGGAGTGCCGCGAACCGGATCCAGATCGGCTGCCCGAACCGCTCCGCGACCTAGAGCGCGAACGAGAGACGCTCCGGGATCGCGATTTTGACTTGCCCTTTGATCTGTTAAAATAACAAAAGATTATTTCAATTACGCAAGGACAGCAGTACGTTTTCAATGAAAAGATGGCCGTTTGCGTTTAAAATCCAATGTGAACGTTATATTTCAGAACGCTATTGGTCAATATGAAGTTATCAATATTTATTAGATAGATAGATAGATAAACGTTTATTTGTTTCTCCAGCCACACACATACATTAAATAATATTTATAAGTAATTAATGCACATAATTTAGACTACAGTACAAATTACTATTACAAATACGTCTAAGTTATTAATAGATATCGGCCTTTTTATGAACGAGAGTGACAATAATTTTTAAATAAAAACTAAGACTATTTTTGGGAAGAAACTGCCTACTGTAACACAGTGAAAACTAGTACAGTTGGCAGAACTTCATTGTTAAAGTGCTGATATATACATGAAATAAAGAGATTTAAAGAGATTTAATAATGATTGCAAGAGAGTGTGATATCAATCGATGGCCGAAGACTATGACATTATTCAGTCCAGTGGCGATCTCATTGGATAAATTAAGGTTTCTTATTAAATACAGAATAAATCAAAAATATTGTTCAGACATGTGTATCAATTAATAATTTAATGTGTTTACCTCGATCGCGATCTAGATCTGCTTTTCGACCTCGACCCACTCTTCGATCTCGATCGACTCTTCGACCGGGATTTGCCCTTCGACTTCGATCGCGACCTGCTTTTAGACTTATGGCTTCGCGAACCCGACCTACTCCTTGATCGGGATTTTTTCGTAGATTTGGAACGGCTTCTGGACCGGGAGCGACTCTTTGATCTAGATCTGCTTTTAGATCTAGATCTGCTTTTAGATCGAGACCGGCTCTTCGATCTGGAACCGCTTCTGGATCGCTGGCGGCTCTTCGATCGTGAGCGGCTCCTTGACCTCGAACCGCTCTTAGATCGTGATCGGCCGCGTGACTTCGACCTGAAATTAGCATACAAATATGTTTACGCAATACATTACCATTGCGAATGACCCACAGGTGAATTTTCCAAGACACTTCACTTGATTAGGTACGTCGCTCATGAGTTAGTCGAGGTAAGTAGACAGGTAGTTTTATATAAAAAAAAAACACCCAAATGCGTGTCTGACACAACTCACGGTTCCATACCACATACTGTCTCATACCTTCGATATTCAACCTTATACCTTTTAGATTCGCATCGCGGCCTTTGTAAATCTCCCTTATTTGTAGTGGAGGCAATGTTTAAATTTATTTATATAGAATCAACAGCAATATTTAAAAAACATGAATACAACATCTCGTTACTGAACTTATGCCAATTACAGATTCTTACTTTGCTAAGTATCATACAGGTATTTGAATTGAAAGATTGTAATATTCATTAACTTATCAAATCCAAATCACTCCATCATGCGCATATTATGGACTAATTACCTGTCACTGTCTGAACCGGACATTATCCTCTTGCGTCCTTTAGTGGCGGGCGGACTGCGACTACCGCTACGATTGCGGCTACCGCTGCGATTACGACTACCGCTGCGATTGCGACTGCGCGACTTACGACTCGCGTCCGAATCCGACTCGGATGTTGAAATAGTCTCTTTGGAGACGATCTTCGCTCGCTGCTTAGCGCTGAGTTTTTCTTCGGCGGCTCTGGCCTTTGCCTTCTCGCGGCTGCCAATTCCCTTTTCGCCCTGTAAAATATAATAGATTGTTGTACAGAGAAGAAAGATTCTGGTTCTAAAGATATAAATGCAATTATAATTCACATCATGCGAAGGCGATAATGCTTTTCTTCCAACTACAACTCTCTTTTTTTTCTTCACATCCTCCTACAGTTGGCAAAGCGTATTCGGGAGAAATTTCTGCCAATTTCGAGTGTGATAATACCAGTTTAAATTATTCATATATTTCATCATCTGCAAGGCGACAGTATCCTACGGAAGATTTTGGCTGCCTATTGTGGGAACACGAAACTATACACTCATATTTATACTTCCCTTCACTTGTACATAATCATTAACTTTACCTGCACAAAATATACAAATTGCAAGAAATATAAATAAAAGCACCACATCACTCGCCGAATTCCCGCCAAAAAGCCAACTCCCTTTTTGTTTCAATGTTTTTTTTAAATCCAAAGCTAGAATAACCCTGCCTCGCGGTCACAGCGATCAACCAGGATGGATTTTATGGCAATTTGTTCAACTTGGTCACGTCTGCCTGTTTCACGCCAATTTTTTGAAATAAATTTGAAAAAGATATGTGAAGGAATTTAAAACACTATGAGATGTATATAGGTATAGATGTATGATGCACCTTAAGAATGTTCGAACAAAAGAATAGAAGAGAGTGTTCATACAGGATCAAGCAAGAAAAATGTGGTTTAAGTATCCATCATCTCGTGCATTCACATAATGAGGAATCCCGAATCCAAATCTTAGGTGAACTGGAGAGCAACAGTGACCGAGTCGTATCCTGAGAAGAGAGGTGGTCATGCCCTTACTCAGCTTCATCCTATCAAACCATGATTTACAATGAATGTTGGCCGCAATATTGGCAATACCATCACCGTTCATTGCCTGTTCGATTCACGTGAGAACCACTTCAAAACCAATTATTGTACAATTTAGTGCCTCTTTAATTTGATAAATTAAGATGTTACCGAATTTAGCAAGAAAAAGGGTTTGAGAACAATGCCTGCAGGGAGACATGAGAGTCACAAGTTCGTATAAATTTAGCAATTAACATGTAACCTATACATTTTAAAATGTCAAGGCATCACATTTCCACTATTATCAGCATACAAACCACTCCATCGACCAATAATTGATTAGTTGGGCTTATTCGATCATGGCAAATGAAATGTCAATGGAGTTAAGAGGGTTTATTCCGTGCAGTGGCTTTAGCTTAGCATTAGCTTTTAGGCTTCTCGATTGCAGGTCAGAGATTTTTTTATTTATTCTGCATATAAAGAGAAATCTTAATTTATCCAATGAAAACGCCACTGGACGCAATAAACCATTGTAATGAGGTGATTTCTTTTAAAAAAAAAAGGATTAGTGCGACATCGCATACTAGATGGCGTAGTAATCACCGTAATTTTCTATCAATCAAATGAGTCATCCGTCTCCTGTTTATTATTATATTTACGATAAATCAAAGCGATTCGAATACATTATTTCGTTTTGTTTATACAACAAGGCAAAGGGACTGAGGCAAACAAATTTTCTGCCAGACCGATTTAATACTATCAAACGCCACCTTTTTTTTCAGAAAACGCCTCAATTTCCCTGAGGTTACACAATAGTTCACATATCTGAAGTGATACATACCCTCTTCCGACCGCGTTTGTTGGGCGGCCCATCGCTATCGCTGCCGGACCGATCGCGACCTTTCTTAGACCGTCCTTTCCGACCTTCGCCCTCGCGCTTCCGACGACGCTGCTTCGCCTCTCGTCTGTGTACACAACATCTTATGTTATGAGTCATCCACAAACATGCTCATCAAACATGTTCTGTTATTTCTCGGAGCAGAAGACCCGGCTTAACTTTGGTACAAAACAGGTCCAAATCAAACTCGTCGCTAAGCCATCATCATCAGCCCGTAAACAACCCACAAGAGCAGAAATAAAAAGGTACATAAAATATTTCAACAAAGCCATTAAAAGGTATTCGCAGATATAGGCCTTCCCTCGTGTAATGAGCAAAGGCTAAGTAATTTAAAGATGTTAAAGTTAGTTACCCGTCCTCCTTGGGTCTACCCGCGTCGCTCCCACTGCCGCTTTCCGATATATATTCGTCCCGCCTCCTCCCGCGACCCTTCTGTTTCCCCTCGAGCGGCATATCGGCGAACAGCATCGCGTTCTTCGTCTTCTCCTTGAACTCCTGCCGCTTCTGCAGCATTTCCACGGTGCTCTTCTGTTGCATCTCCTCGCGGCGTCGGCGTTCGTCTTCCTGTTTTTATAATATTTATTATAAATAAGGGGAAGCGTCAGAGGGGGCAAAATTTTGATAGATTTGAATTTATTTTTCTTTTTTCATAAAGTACATGTACTTTAAATGCAAAAGATTGTTTGTTTGTCTTTCTTTCACGCTAAGTCAAAAATTCTTTATGTTATAAGATACAGGATACACGTGCTGAGCCGACCCCGAATAAATGGGCCCCCAGGGCACAGAAGGTGATGATACAGGATTCACTTAAAATAAGAAGAACAAACAAGAAACTTGAAAGGTTGATCTTTAATACAGGTTCCGTAAACCGCCTCTGTGGCGCAATGTTAAACAACATAGGGTTTACGAATCGGAGGTCGCGGGTATGATCCCCAGCAGGGTATGGTTTGGTTGGTTTTTAAATATCCGCCTGGCTAGCTACCATCTTATCTAAGTCTGCCACCAAACAACAATGTTAATAGCATCATTGTGTTCCGGTTGTCAGAGATAAGATAGCCAGTCCCCAAATAAGATTCCGGGTCAGTACGCTTCCATCTTCGGCCTCATCTTCACTTAACATCAGGTGTGATTGAGCAAAATGGCACCGAGCATCAGAAGGACTTTTTCATATCAGGCACAGGACATCCACTGCTAAACATAGGCCTCTGCCATAGATTCCCAGAGCGACCGGCATTCATCCAGCGACTTTATCAGATCGTCCGTCTACCTTGGGAGTGGACGTCCTACGCTGCGCTTGCCGGTGCGTGGTCTCCACTCGAGAACTTTAAGGCCCCACCGGCCATCAGTTCATCGACCATGAACATGCCATTTCAGGTCGGATTTCTTCATTAGTGAAAGACCACGTTTCAGTGTCATAAGTCATCACTGTGACTGACGTACTCTTAAAAGATCAAATGTGGTGGATTACTAATCGACGAGCATGTATTCCGAGTTTGGAAAAATCAAATGTAGTATGCTAGATCGTTACAAGTGGAAATCTATAGTCTCTGCCTATCACAACGGGAAACCAGCGAGTCTTCAAGGACTGAGGTATTTTGGACGAGAAGACGTTGCGTTTTCCCGAACGCCGATAACTTAATGTTAACAATAAACTTCAATGACCTGTTGCCGCCTGAAGGCTTCCCTCTGCTCCCGCTGGCGGTCCCTGAGGGTGACCTCCTCATCGTGTTGCCGCCTCGCTCTGGCCACGTGCCACTGCGCCTGCGAGAGTAGGTCGGCGCATTGCCGCGCCTCGGCCCCCGCCGCCGCTGGCTCGTAGCGAGCTCGCTCGGCCCCTTCCCCGCTTTCCGTCGACGCCAGCCGTTGGAAGTACCTATAGAATACAGAATAGAAACTGTATTAAGAGTTAACGATAGAGATCAGAGAGCGAAGATTGAGTGACTTCTCGTTTACGTGTAGGTGAAGAAATTGTGTGTGAATTGCGCCGTGTTGTAGAGCAGTGAGGGGCACTGAGCGGCCGCACTGACCTGTGCGACACCTGCAGCTCGTGCACGGCCCGCAGCACCACGTCCAGCGAGGAGCGCTCGTCCTTGAGCACGTGCGCGGCGAGGCGACGCAGCGTGAGGGCCGTGTTGTAGAGCAGTGAGGGGCACTGAGCGGCCGCACTGACCTGTGCGACACCTGCAGCTCGTGCACGGCCCGCAGCACCACGTCCAGCGAGGAGCGCTCGTCCTTGAGCACGTGCGCGGCGAGGCGACGCAGCGTGAGGGCCGTGTTGTAGAGCAGCGCGGGGCAGTGCGGCGCCACGCGGCGGGCCCGCAGCAGAGCGGCGCGGGCGGCGCCGGGACGCGACGCTAGTCCGTGGGCGCGCGCCACCCACGTCAGCCACTCCACGTCGTGGTTCATGCGGAACTTGCGGATGCAGTTCTCGTACTGTTGGGGAGAGGATCGGCGATAAGCATCTGGGATGTTATGAATACGTAACACCGGTTTCCGAGTTTGGTGTAGCGGATAGTGACTCTATCAGCGAAACCAGCGGTTGCGGGTTCGAATCCCGCGAGGGCTAAACGTTTGTGTTATGAATACGAACATTTATTCCCCAGTCATGGATGTTTATATCAATATTTATGTATGTTTATCCGTTATCCAGTATCCATAGTACAAGATATGCTTAGTTTGGGACTAGATGATTGGTGTAAGTGTCTGAAATATTTATTATTATATCCTGTTCGATTCTGCTGAGCGCTTTATTAGACCACTATTATATTGTCTACAATATTTCTATAAATGAGAACCTGTTATTAGCCGTCATGTATTCCATTGTTATTTGTGATTTAACATGGCTGTTAGTTTTCCTTAACATAAATAAAAGTTAAAAATAAATACGGTGGCGAGTCGGTGGCGAGGTGCGGCAACTCCGATTGGTGCTGGGCGAGAGGTGGCCATTCTACCTCGGCTTATTATATATATTCTATGCACCAGCATAACAATATAAGTTACAGAATATTTACTAGAAGTAGTTAGCTAATCTTAAAATTACATTTTTAGAAAATGCTTGCATAATATAAGTAACCATAGGTTCTAATGTCACAGCTCCTATTACCACATACTATTTGTTTAATTATTTATGTGTTATTTGAAAACAACTTCTTCTTTTTTATGTTTGTATTAGTTCAAACTCGATGCCTAGGATACAGGTAAAGGCATCACACTAATATAATTAATTGGCAAACCCGATTTTTAAATTATTTTTAAAAACCTAATTAAGATTTCTTTGATATGTTATTAGAATTAAATTATTTCGTATTTAGATTAGTTTATACTGAAATTTTTCGCTAGATGTAATTTAATAAATATTGTCGTCAATAACGTTCTGTCGTGTGATTAGTTGGTTATTGTTCTTCTTCTTATTTTTGAGGATGGCAACCAGTCAACCTCACTGTCGAGGGGCATTACTGCCAGTTTCGAGTGAAAAATTTTATTTCTCTAATTTCTTCAGTTTATAAGTCAGTCTCAGTCAAAAAAGTAATTCGTCGTATACTTGGCGTATAAAGAGTCTAGTCATTACGCACTTTAATTTACACTTCCTTTCACCTGTACACCATCACTAATGTTTGCTGCACAATATTCTGCCATTATTAAGCTTCAAAAGTTAGAATGCATAAATTATAAAGAATAATGCAACTTCACTCGCCGAGATCCCGCCAAAAAGCCATTGGTTATTATTATTGGTTAGTCGTCAGGTATAATTTTCCAGGGTTATTTGTGATTTAACATGGCCGTTGGTATTCCTTAACATAAATAAATATTTCGGACACTTACACCAATCATCTAATCCCAAACCAAGCTAATGCTGATAACAAATATCGATTAAATTACGTTATCTAGTTCATTGAGATTTTGCAGCTACTGGAACCGACAGCTAACAAAAAAAAACGTATTTTTTTACACAATCGGGAAGAAGTTTTTGGTTTGTTACTGGATTTACTAGTCTCGCCAAAAAAAATCGTTTTAAAAAACATAAATTTAAAACGGGTTTACTTCATCTAGCTATACTTTCTTATTTATTTTATACAGTATTTTACTTTGTTGTATAAGCAATGTTATCGATACTTAAGTAGGATGTTTATATTAACAACCTGACAGTTCTCCACTGATGGGACACAGCTTCCTCTCACTGGGAGAGGGTATGGGCCATAATCCACCACACAGCCCACTACGGATTGGTGGATTTGTGTCAGACTAGTGGCCACCTGACAGTCAGTGTTTTTAAAACGCACCTGGAAGGCCACCGACTTGGCTTAACGACTGCCTTCAATTGAAAACAACCGGGACCGACAATTTAACGTGCGCCCGAAGCATGCAAATACTCGTATTAAGATACTACTAGTGGTCACCCATCAAAGGACGCCGAAGAACGAATACGACTGCGCCGCAAGTGCTTCAGTAGAATGTTTAGCGACTCAAAAACTACTGGCTGCCCCGAAAACTTCTCTTTATCAAGAAACAAATGAATACTACAGACTTACCATTTGTATAGCGTTTATGTATTGCTTCTGTTCAACATAGATGTGAGCGATATTCATCCAAACGTCTGGAAAGTCGGCAGTGGCTTCGCGCACTTGTGCGAATATATCGCGAGCTTCGTTCACACAACCCTATAACAATAAGTTAATTTTCAAATCACACAAGCCAGTTGGTGCGTCAGTAACAATTGCGGTTAGGTATACTAGATTCTATAATTATTAATAAATAAAATAAATAATATTCTTGGGATTTTTCGCATCCAAGAAAAGTAACATTTCGGTAGATAGATAAAAACATTTATTCACTGCACAGTACATACAACCAACATAGAAGAACAACAATAATAAACCCTATGTAATCAACAAATAGAATAAATAAATAAATGAAAGCTCAATATACTGACGCACACCATTTTCCCAGCGATGGGCTGTACCCACTGTGCACTGAAAGGGCTCTGACTCAGCATATGCTGCAGCACAGATAGTGGTTCATACCACAGCGCTGGTTAGTCTCCTGGACCTACGTATTTCAACAATAGATCTCAAAATAATCACCATCATCAGCCACAGGACGAACATTCGCCTCCCTGTAGACTTCCAGAGCAACTGGTTGGAAGCTACCTGCATCTTTCTTTACCAAACTTTCTTTCTCGTAATAGATAAACAGCTCCCGTGTTTCGGAGATGGATACGGGGTGAGAGGAATGTCTATGTTGATTATCGGCCCATTCTACCATATTGTAGCTCGTCTCTCAATCAAGATGTACCTCTCATCTACTCGTGCAGTACTTTGGTAATGTGAAATCTGACAACCTCAGATACGTCTGACAGCTGCCAGCTACCCAAAAGTGGTCTATTTTTTTTATGCACTATGTGTCAGCACTTGACCTCAATCACACCTTACGTTAAGTAAAGAAGCGTAGTGGAAGATGGAAGCGTAGTGGATGCGGAAAGCCCATTTTGTTGGAGGGACTGGCTATCTTATCTCTGATAACCGGAACACAACAATGCTATTAACATTTCTGTTAGGCGGCAGATTTGGATAAGATCTTGAAGAAGTCTTCCCACTGCAAAGATTACCTTATGCGCCAAAACGCATCCAATGCCATTGGCGGCCCATATGTTCTTCGGGTCTGTCCTAAGCACCTGCTTGTACATTTGCAGGGCGCGTTCCTGGTGTCTCTTCTCTCTGTCCTTCTCGCGACATGGTTGGTGTAGGGTTTGGAGCCATACGTTACCTAACGAAGAAAAAGATTTAAACTATTGCATCATCATATCAACTCTTTCTAGCTCATTCCTGAAGAAAGGTATGAATGATTTCCATTAGGAACACTCCTATGATATTCACATCCAGCGGCTGCCACCTAATTTGTTCAGTGGCGTATGTCGTCTCTCTTCGAGACATAGATTTTTTCGCGGGGAAAAGCATTACACCACTCGCCTGGGGTCGGCGAAACGGTTAGGTGGGACTCTAGGCGGGTTGAGGACTTCACTCACATGCCTTTTAATTTTTATTTTTCAGACATGAAAGTTTCCTCACGTTGTTTTCCTTCACCGTTTAAGAGTAGTTGGATAAATACAAATAAGTAATTAAATTTAAAACTCATTGGTACATTGGCCTGCCTGGGAATGGAACCCGGACCTGACCGGAGACCGCGTCCTCACCGCTGAACCACCGACGCTCCTTGATAACCGATTATCCTTAAGGACATAAAATCTTTGCAAATTAGTCTAGTCTTGGTTACCTGTAAGGAATACGGGGATCGTACAACCGCGTTACACTCGTCTCCACTGCTGGGGCACAACCTCATCTCACTATAACAGTGTATAGGCCATAATCAAACAAATAGGCCCCGTGAAATTTGGTGAATTTGTGTAAAATTTGTGGTCATCTGACACTGATTTCAAGCCATCACTTTTAGGTCACTGTGGCTTGACTACCTTCAATTCAAAACAACTGAGACAGAACGATTAGCATCCTCTCCGAGTATACTCGTATGATGTCGTTAACCGGCCACTAAGCCACAACTGCTTCAAATTAAAGCACTCACCGAGGGCGATTAAGGAGTAAGCATCATCAGAGTTTGTGGATGTCTGCAGAATCCACTCGAACTTCTTCTGCCCCGGTCCCCACTCCTGCTGTGCCAAATGGAGATTGCCAAGTAACGACCATGTGTCAGGGTGTTCCGTGTTAACTTGAAGCGCCTCTTTGAACCAATCAGACGCCTCGTATATCTGCCCTTTATCTCGGGCCATACATCCTAACCTGTAAATATAACGCTGATAGAAATTTGCCTAGGGTATACAATCTATAATTTAAAGTAAAAAAATCTTTATTTTGTAGGTACACAGGGTACACTTAAAATAGATTTTACTTAAGCTACAGCTTGTTCCAAAGGCAATTTTCCCTTGAGAAGAACAAATAAGATATCGAAGGGTTGCTCTTTTTAAAATTGGTTTCTTTTTCATTAGTAGATTTTGCGATAGCCTGGCTTGCAAACGAGTTGGTTACGTCCATGGATGCATATAGTCTGATAATTTATAATACAGACTAAATTTGAATTCGTATTTCCTGTTTTCTGGTGACTCCGCTCCTGATTACGATCAACTTTCCCCAAGGAACAGCAGGCGAACAACATAATTCATATATTTATTGCATTACACATATCATAGTTACAATACATAGGTAAGTACATACACACCATACAAAAGTTGGAAGTTCAACAACTTTCGGCTTAATTCGGCTATGGTTCCTAGTAGAAAGTTGTTCGTAATCAGAAGTGGAGTCACCAACCGAAAATTGTTGTACTTCAATACTAATGGAGTTTCAGAATGGTTTACTTTGTATGGGTAATTGAATTTTTTTTTGATCAAAGTCGACTATGGTTCCTTGCGGAAAGTTACTCGTAATCAAGAGTGGCGTCACCAGTTAACTCAAAGCATTTTATTTCAACGTAAGATACAGGATATCATTTAGTGGGAATTACACGAATTCAAATTCACCGTGTATGCTTTCTTAACAAGTTTTTGTTTTACAGATTTTAAAATTTATTGAAAACAAAGATTTTGTATTAAAATTGAATAAAAGAAATTAAAAAAAAAAACATTTTCTTATAAAATTAAATACTTCCTAGCAAAAGGTTGAGACTTCCTAGCAAGAATATAATACCTGTGGCAGGAAGTCTCGCTCCTCCATAACAAAGTTTTATATAGTTGAGAAATAATTTAGAGAAGTAGAACTTTTAGTGAAATGTATATTAACATTAACCTTATTACAAAAGTATGCATGCATAGCCCTCTGAATGAATTACTGATTTCACGGAGTCGGCTTACATAACAGTATCACACATAAACAGCTTAGAGAAGTTCACTATTGGACATAAGCCTCTTGAGAGAGGCGCCATGAGTGGTGCGATGTCCTTTTCATTGGACCTAACCTAATCCCCACGCTGGGCAGGCTTTTAAGCTTATCATCGCTTAGTCGCCTTTAATAATACCACTCAACACAATACAACATTCTACTCTGCCGGGAACCACACTGCTACAGCTCATATTGTAAAACAAACCTTAAGTAGCAGTCAATATAGTTAGGATGTTCTTTCAATATGTCCTTATATAGTTTCTCTGCTCTATTATAAATGCATAGTGCTTCGTTGAGACGAGCTAGGTTGTACATCGTAGTGACTGCTATTGAGTTGTAGTATTGAGCATCTAAAGTTTCCGCATCAGCTTTCTCTCTGAAAAAAAAAATTACATATAATAACAATATACTTTATGTAAGCTTCACTTACAGGGTTTTTACAGCTTCGATCGCTATTTTGCGAATTAGATACCTATTAGTGTGCAGAGCGTGCTTGGAGGCCGAAGAAGCATCCGCCCACGTGCTTTTAGAGTGCGAGATGGTGGCCACACATCGAACCACCCATCTCGGAAGACCGGAGTCTCTTTTTTTTTTATATGCTAAACGGGTTGGTACTTGACCTCAATCACACCTGATGTTAAGTGAAGATGAGGTCGAAGGTGGAAGCGTACTGACCCGGAAATCCCAACACATTTGGGAGACTGGCTGTCTTATCTCTGACAACCGGAACACAACAATGCTATTAACATTGCTGCTTGGCGGCAGATTTAGGTAAGATGGTGGTAGCTAGCCAGGCGGACATTTAAAATGCCCTACCACCAACCAAACCGAGTACTTAAACATGTACCCCGCTGGGGATCGAACCCGCGACCTCCGAATCGTAAACCCAATGTTGTTTACATTGAGCCACGGAGGCGGTCTCTTCCCGAAGCCTGTGGCAACATCCCAAAGTTGCTCAGCTTCCTTCAGGAGCTTGGGTGACATTATTAAGTATTCCCCCGTACGCAAAATAGGCGCACTCAGACGTCGAGTTGCGGAAACCGGCCCGCCAACGAATACGAATACGAATAGTGGCCTTCTGATCTCTATACAGACGTGTGGGATGTATTATAGAGATCACCTCATCAGAATACCTAATAATTAATTATGATGACGCAATAACTAATATTAATGTATGTAGATTCATGAAGTGGACACTATTTGTCCTTGTAGTATTGCACACCTTATTTAAAGGTAAAATATGGTGAAGTCACCAACCCGCATCGGGCCAGTGTCGTGGACTATGGCCCAATCTCGAGGCCCATACCCATTATATGAGGGAAGGCCTGTATGCCTGCAGTGGGATGTTCAAGGGCTGAGCTGATGATGATGATGATGGCTTATCATAAGATCACTGTAATATATACCTATGTTTTGCAATAAATTAATTGAATCCGCGTGTATTAGGTGTGTATAGGGTTATAGTGTACGATAACTTATAATAATGAGTTAAACAATGGGTATATAATACTAAATAATTGAAATTGGAAAGAGGATGTGATAGTTTCAATGACATCATAGATAAAAATCAAATTATCATGTTGATACAAACAACTTCTCTTGTTGACAACAGCAGTACATTTGATATCTGATTTATAACTATTTTCTATATTCTTTATTGCACAAAACACAAACAGAAAATACCATCATCATCATCAGCCCGTAAACATCCCATTGCAGGGATATGGTCTTAGTCCACCATGCTGACCCAATGCAGGTTGGGGACTTCACATGCCCTTGAATTAACAGAAAATATAATCAGTAAGAAATTACAATCAATACGGATAGCAAGTGTGGGTATATTATTTATTGCAAACAATATTCAGATTGCTTGAGAGAGGACAGTCAGTTCTTTACAACTGAAGGAACAAGTTCCATCGTCATCGTCGTAACTGGAGTGAAGTGGTGGTTACTTAAGTTTTTTGGAAGAAATAAATCGAAATATACCTTTCCAATGCTTCTTCGAGGTAAGTCTTAGCTTCTGTCAAGTTGCCCAGCCTGTAGTGAAGGGCGGCGACATTGTTTAGAATTTCGGCTGGTATATCGGCATTTACCTTCTCTTTGAGGATTTTCATGGCTGTGCTGTAAGCGTTCAAAGAACCCTGACAAATAAAACAAAAATAATAGTTATGTTATAACCCAGCGGATTAGTAAGATGATTAGTGGGTAAGGCAACCGATGGGGCATTAGTACATCGATCTAGAGTGTAGACCACGTACCAGTAAGAGCAGCGCATGACGCCTACCCATAAGAACCCGAATGCAGGCTGCTTCCAACAAGTCACTTTGGAAATCTATTAGGGACGCTATGGTCAGCTGTGGGCGTCCTCTGGCTATTCTCTAGGCCTCTAGATCATGTACTGTAAGAACGAGGCTGCTGATCAACTAACACCTATCGCGATACCTTTCAAATCTTTCACAAGTACAATGTCGTAGATAATTTATCACATGAGCGTATTAGTGAAAACGCCACTGCTATAAATGTCTGCAGACGGGATGTAGTTTAATCGCCTTTTACCTTTTTTTTTTATGCATAACAGGTTGGTACTTGACCTCAATCACACCTGATGTTAAGTGAAGATAAGGTCGAAGGTGGAAGCGTACTGACCCGGAAACCTCAACAAAGAACAATGGCGAATTTTTATTTATCTAATTTTAAAGCGTCTTGAAATCTCATTAAAACTGAACTAATTCCAATAATTTTCGGTGTTTTTTGGAATTATTACTTTAACTTCTTAAAGCCTGATAAAAAATAATGCTAATTACAACAAGTTTTGACTCTTTTTCTAAATTCCTATTTTATTTTTGGTCAATATGGTGTTACCATATCACTAAATTAATACTCACCTTTTGCTAATGTGCGCTCGCTCTATGAGCCGATTGTGCCGTAAGTACCGTAGGTAACAATATCGCCAGCATAGTGTTAGTGAATAAATAAACAAATTAAAAAACAGCAATTAAGTGTATCTAGGTATTTTTATAATGTATAATCTCATGTCTCTAGCGCAATAAAGAGCCTGGTAGCAACATTTTTGCAATAAATGAAATAAATGTTATGGCAACACTGAGGTACAGACTGTCATGATGGATCTACCGTTTTTTACAATTGCTCTGGCGTTGTATCGTGTTGCTTGCTTTCATATTTTTCCGTTTTATATTTCACCCAGACTGTTTATGGACTCTGAATAATTTCCCCTCTGAGAAGGTGTTATTGATAAATCACATTACTTACACTAATTGAATTTGTGGCCTGCTTTAAGTATAGTTCGTTGCTGATCAGGTCTGTCAGCACCTATCTCTTATTTAAATAGTATTTATCCTACTATGTAGGTAGGTGCCCCTATTTTTCTCTTAAATATGGATGTTACCAGCCTGCACCTTAAAAAAGCTTCCGTTCAGTGTGGTGAGCAGTTCGAGCTGAGGTTATGCCCAGAGCAAGGAATAACTGCCTGCACTGTGTTGTGGCCATGGACTTATTATTTAAACAGGACTGATAACTATCAAAAGAATCATTTAGGAAAATGATCACTATGTCAACGCAATAAGGTATTAAATTGGATGCACCATACACAAAGGCAAATCCGAGCCGAGAGAGATAGAAATAACGGAGGCCGTGTGTCTCGTTCTTACATCTTGCCAGCAAAAAAAATGATTATGATCAACAGTTTTGGCTACTCAAAAATTCCATTGAAACACTTATATTTTTATGTTATTTTAACAATTATAAATAAACAAATAACATTCGCATTAATTTCTTTTCATATATTCTTAAATCAAACAGAAAACATACATTTTTATTTCGATTTTGTTATTTTTATGGTAACCCTGAAAAGCATGTCATGTCATGGCGGTTCGGTGTGATTTTGAATTTTCTTTGCATTAAAAGTTTTTTTAAAGTATTTGTTATATTATAACAAGTAAAAGGAGTAAAATGGTGAAAAAGTGTTGCGTTTATACTTGCCCAAGTGAATCCTATGGTGGTTGCAACATATCTTTCCACAGGTAAGCTAAAAATAATATTTTTGTAAATCAAAGAAGTAGGATGCCCATGAATTCTTGAAATGAGTCGAAATATGTGAAATATGTGTGATTGATTAGGGTCCTGACTGTTGTACTATTATTGCAGTTTCCCAAAAAATGAAGAAATGCGAAATAAATGGCTCACGCCGGCTAATGTCAAAACGCCAAAGTTTTTTGACAAATATTTTATTACAACATTTGTCCCAAGTAACAAATATATTGTGGTCACCCTGTTAGACAGAGACAAACGGCCTCTACGTTACACATCCTGCTCGGCTCGTTTTTCAGCGGCGAGTACTCAGTCCTGTTTAAATAATAAGTCCATGGTTGTGGCTATGTTTGGTCGCTAATATCTATATATATCTATATATTCTATGGTTTGGTGAAATATTCTGTGGTTTGGTGAACGTCCTCTTACATCCGCCACCCACTAAGCATACCTGAGTAATAAATTGCAAGGCGGCACGTCTTTAAAGTAGTTGCATGCCTGCTGAAATGCAACGTAGTAATTATATCTACTACAGTATTGTTTAGTACATAAACCTAGGTACTTGTGAATGTGGACAATTACGAGTTACCTACTTAAAAAGTGACATAACCTACAAATACTAAAAACGAAATATCTTTTATGTCTGGCTTCTCTGGTTAAAAAAACTTTCACAAGCAAGTTAGTAAACTAACGCTAAACCACCTAGAATATTTTTGACCCGAAGACGCGGGAATTTGGCTTTAAATAAAACTATGTATGGAAGTTCGCCATTGTTCTTTGGGAGACTGGCTCTCTTATCTCTGACAACCGGAACACAACAATGCTATTAACATTGCTGCTTGGCGGCAGATTTAGATAAGATGGTGGTAGCTAGCCAGGCGGACATTTGAAATGCCCTACCACCAACCAAACCGAGTACTTAAACATGTACCCCGCTGGGAATCGAACCCGCGACCTCCGAATCGTAAACCCACCCAAGATTATCCGCCTAATTTTGTCTGCCGTGAACCACACGGTCATAATAGGTACCAGTTACCATGATAAAAGAATACTTTTTTACCTGTAAATCATTCTGCTCCAATATCTGAGCCAGTTCAATCCATGCCTCAACATCGTCCGGGAATTGTTCCGTAACTTTCTTCAGGTGCTGCCGAGCGATGTCGCGCTTCGACTGTGATGACGAGTTGGCATAAAGGGAACCCAATATCTTCATAGTTTCGTAGTTCCCTGGTTGTGCTTTTAGAACTTTCTCGAAACACTGCGCCGCCTAATAAATAAAAGAATTAAGGCAAAAATGTTAAAATTATTTATGCTGAAGAGTCAGTTTCTAATGTGGGAAATAATATTAGTTATTATTATTTATAGCTTTAAGCTGATAATGTAAGCAGGTACTTACATTCTCGGTGTCACCTCTATAGATATACATCTGTCCGAGGCCATAATGAGGCAGCACAAAGTTGGCCGGTGCAAATTGTGTTGCTTGATAATAGTACTGAAAGGCCTGGTCGCAATCACCTTGAGCGTGGAAAGCTCTAGCCAGGTGGTGACAGCTTTCAGCGCGCATGGCCTCATTCTCTGTATTATGGAACGCATGGAGGGCTAGATGTTGTACTTTGCTATAGTCCTGCAAGGAATAACAAGTTATTGAAAAATATTTACAAGTAGTTCCTAGAGCAAAAAGTAATATCTGACAGTTATTTAAGTGTCTTAGTAGGATTATATACAAATGTGGTTTGAAAAATAACAAAGAAAAATATACTTACTTTTTTGAAAAAGAAATGATTAGCCAAATGATTTAAAACCATAGGATTCTTCGGGTCAATTGCATAAGCCTTTGACAGCATTATGACGGCTACCTTGTTTGATTCACTTTCTTGCAGGTTCAGTTTTAAGATTGAAAGGCCCACAAGCGCGCCAACACATTGTGGGTCCAATTGAAGAGCTCTTTCAAATGCCATTCTATAAAGTACACAGTGACTGAATAACAACATAATGAACAATGTGAACTCTTCCAACACTGTGACATAGACATAGCAGCAGTAATGCTGCTCGTCTATAATAATAATAATATTAACACCTCCTTCCTTCCACCTTCTTAAATTTTCATTTTATAGGTATCATTATAAATAATGTCCTCATTTTTTATAATGATAGATAACTAAAAAATGAAAATTTAGAAATCCTCGAGACCACAAATATTAAACCCATTCAAAATCAAAATCAAAAATATTTTATTCAATGTAGGATACAAAAATATCACTTATTGAAAGTCAACATGTTATTTTTTTTTAAACTACATCGCTTCACAAGGTGTTATGGTTAGGGAGAAGAAGCGACAAGAAACTCCGCAACAACACATCTTTTCAATTAGTTTCCATCTTTACAATAATATTACATTTTATATTACATATTACAAAACAATAGCAATTAACATAACGACCAGCTAACACCAGACCTCCTTATCGCCTAAATAATCATCTATCCTGTAATAACCCTTCTTACACAGAGTTTCTTTAATGTGGCGTTTCAATTTCTGCTCTGTTAAACTCAATACATGTTCTGGTATTTTATTGTAAAATTTCCATTAAACGTAGCTAAAACGATCTCATAAACACCAGCTTTCCAAAAAAAAAAGTTTAAATTTTGTCTGCCTGCTTTTTTGCGACGAGTGACGGTTAAAAATTGGATTATGCAAGACTTTTTCCAGCAGTGGAATTTCTATACAAAACGAGAAGTTGTTATAAAACATTTAACAAAGGTCATAAAGTTAAAGATCTATAGATAATCAAATATAGACGACCTGTTTGGTGTAGTAACAATGACTGCTATACCAAAAGGTCGCGGGTTCGAATCCCGCTAGGGCATGTGTTTGTATGATGAATGTATACCCGAGATAAGGATGTTTTCATTTATACTGTATGTATTTATTTACAAAAAAAATATGTATTTGTGTATTATATCAACCATCTGGTATCCATAATACAAACTTAGTTGCTTAGTATGGAACTAGATGGCGTTGTGTCTATATGCAAAGACATTTATTTATTTATAATCAGAGAGTACATATGTATAATTATTACGTATAATTTATAAATCAGCGTCTTACCTAGCTTTCTCCTGGTTATTCAACTTCATGAAACAATGTCCCATACCCAATCGTAAAGCAGCAGGACTGTCTGGATTGGTTCTCAATGCTTTCTTATAAAATGCCAAAGCTCCTCTGTAGTCTTTCCGATTGAACGCAATACAAGCTTTACCGAGCAAGGATGGTACGTTGTTTGGTGATTGATTAAGAACAAAATTGAATTGGGCATCTGCTTGTTCCATTTTGTCACCTTCCAAAAGGCAGAAGTATGCACGACCGAGAAGATGGTTCTAAAAGTTTGTATGAACAAAATATGTCAGTTCAAATATTTGATCATGAATGGCATATAGAATTTATAACTTAGAAGCTAGTCCAGTCTATAGTATTGTCATAGTAAAAATATATGGGTTACTTACTTGGTCATACATGATAATTTTATCTGCCATAGTATACAGCAGCGTAGCTTTAGTGAATAATTCCTTTTTCTTATCCTTTGACTTCTCCTTGTTGGCCTCCTGTACATAGTACGCTGCCAACATGTCGAGAGCTCGCATTTGATCAGTTTCGAAGCCACGGTAGTCAATGTTAGCGTCCACTCTGGAGGATTCAAGGATCTTGAGGAAGTCATCGATCTTCTTTTGCTTATAATATGCGAGCTATAAACATAACAGATACTTATGACAATTTATTATAGTTCAAGTTGTCATTCAACAAATATTCCAATGATTTATTTATTACGGTTAAGTAGACGAGCAACGAGACACTGTTCTTGTTCCATAATCTATTGGTGTTGTTCTCATAAAATCTGGACAAATATTATTATATTCTTTGAGTAGTTTTTGTTAATTGTCCAATTTTTTTTTGTTATTTTTATTTATTTGCTTCATTAATCAATCAAGCAAATACTCAATCAACATAATAATCAATCGATTATCTTGGGAGTCTTTTTTAGTATTTTTAGTGATACCTATAGCAAAAACCTGTACATTGTTTTATTACAGTGCTCATCAGGAATAATTGCCAGATATTATTGACAGACAGAGCCGTTAGTAATTAGTAAGATTTATAGATGTGGTCTGTGGGATAGAAAACCTTCAGAATCGGTCCGGGCTCTCTCAACGCTGAGTAATAATGTTTTACCTATTCCATTTATATGTTATATTGTAGTTGCTGTAGAGATGGTTTTCGGTAAACAATTAATATAAATCAGAAACATGAACGGCCTGAGAATTGAGCCCTGTGGGACACCTATACGAACTGGACAACCTGATAATGTCTTAACATTCACATCCAGCCTCTGAACCGGATTATGGCATGGCCTGCATTACCATAGTGGCGAAATTTCTTGCCCAACCATCATCACAAACCGATTTCTATAATAAAAATCAAAAAATTCGATTTTAATTAAGATCAAAATCAGATTTTTAAAGAATAATCCACACCACCTTCAGTATTTTCACACTTTTCAGTTACACTTTATATTCAATGAGTATTAACGATCTTTCGAGATAACGACCCGTCAACGTAATGAGCCGTCCAGGTGTAGGTAATCGAGATATTGTCATTCGAATTAGAGTATTAAGGTCAGACATCAACCAGCTGCCAAAAATCATGTATATAACAAAACAATGATCATTCTTCTTTTCCCACAGTTCTTTTCCCTTTCCAAAGTAGTAGCTTGAAATGCTTTAAGTTATATTATCATTATTATTAAGCTTTATTGTTTCTATGTATATAGGAGGTGGCAGGTGGAGGAGTACATGGCGCAACCAATCCAAACTAAACCCGGGGCAAGCGGCACTGGCGAGCGGCGAGTGGTCGCCTTACGGCGTCTTCAAAGATACCATGGCACGTGTTTGTGTGTTGTGACAAAGAACTTAGAGTGTGCGTCCATTAATGTCCAACTCACAAAATATACATTTATAAATTTTATTTTTTGAATAAAATCTGTTAACTTTAATGTTTAATTTATTTCTTAATAGGTACCTACACCTATACATACACTGTGCAATGTTTGTCGGGGTAATTTTGTTAGACCTTATACATATATATATATTTATATTATCTGGGTTATTTATTAAAAACATAGTCTTATTATAAAAGTTTTATATTTGTGGTTAGTTGTCTTTATTCTAATTTATTGTTCTATGGATCAAAGTTGGGTAAAAGCCTTCTCCTTCCACTTCTTCCTGTCCTTGGCTACATCTGACCATTTTCGTCCACCAACTGTAATAATATTGTCTAAGCAACGCTTTTAGGTCTGCCAATGTTTCTTTTTCCTAATGGACCTTTCCACACTGTTGTTTGTAAATTCCATCTTTTGTCAGTGTACCTTAGATGTGCCCTGCCCATTACCATTTCAGTTTTAGAGCATGTTCCAGTGCATCTGTTAGATTTGTTTGTTGTTGTTTTCCTTATATCCTCACTTCTTACTTTATGTATTTTCCTCAGTTTTAAGATGTTTCTTTCCATTGCATGTTGTGTTCATATAATCTAATTTTTTTTTTTTTTTTTTATGTTTGGCTTACATAGGTAAGGCTTGGTAGGATATAGGCTTCCATCACTGTCTTCTTTATGTTAATGTTGTATTTTCCTTTCAGTATTTCTTTATGCATCCCGAATTTTTTCCATGTGGAGTTTACTCTCCTTTCCACTTCTTCTTCATTGTTGTCGGGACAAAAATATATTTGTTTTCCAAGATAGATATAATCATTCACATATTCAATCTGGTTTCTCTCTACTTGAATTGATTTCTGGTGACTGTTTGTCACAACTTTAGTTTTATTTGCATTCATCTGTATGCCTACTTTTTTGCTCTCGCTGATCAGCGCCTGCATTATTTGTTCTAATTCTAAAGCTGTTTTAGCAAAGAGAACAATGTCATCTGCAAATGTTTACCAAGTATCCAAATACCTTTACTTTTCCAATAAATTTTTTGGATATTAAGTTTAAGATTAAGTTACATATTTAGATTTAAATTAATAACATATATCTTGAAATAAATGGTTGAAGTGATGTTGTGTTGATACAACTAGGATTTGATGAAGAGATAGTAATTTACAGGGAGAGCTGTATGGACTTTTGAAAACAACCCTTCATGCCAAATGTGGTCAAAGTTTTGATACCTATATCTGTAAAAAGACTGCTGAATAATACCGCTTATGTTGAAATGAGTTAGTAATCTTCTCTACCAAGCAATGAACTTCTATGCTATAAGCCATTATGAAATCCAAATTAATGACCAGGGATGAGGTTTATGAATTTACCTCCGACATTCATCTTCTAAGGAAAAGTATTTCTAAAACTTTGGAGGGTATAGGGATAGGTAGCAGGCAAATTTTTTTTTCTGAGTTTGAAAGGATGTCATCATCATCTTAGCATCCTGGTCGCAATTTATTTGGTCAGCCGTCCCAGTTTCGAAAAATGTAAGTTGCATAAATATTTTGATTAAGTTTGATAGTTATCATATTAGAAATAAGTATGGTTGAATTTGGCTAGTAAGGAAAATCTATCAATCTACTCCGATCTATAGTTGAAGTTACTGAATACAACATATGATCGAAAGTTACTTTCCACAGACAGCATGTCCTATCCAATGATACTATGAAAAAATGGGTTTATTTATTTTATTTACTTTGAATCAACAGCATTATTACAAATTCTTATACACAAAAGGAATGCCAAATGTATGCCAATTAAAGGTTATTATGTTACTGACAATGGTAATCGTTATAATTGAATGGGTAAGGTTTTAATTATATTACAATAAAAACTACTACTAAATTGCATAGTATTAAAAGTCTAAGGTATCTCTTGACCTTGGTCTATAGATTACAAATAGAAGTGCACCTAGTATGAGTAAAATTATGCAGGGGAAGACCCGCTGGGTTAAGGGTGTTTAAAAATTTTAAGTAACTTACGGCGTCTTCTGATTGTATTATCGAATCAGTTTATACTGAAGTTTTTCTCCTTCAAATGATTTTAATAAATGAACATTAGTACTAGCCGTTTTGTCATTTTTAGAGGCCAAAATGGCACGCTCGCGTAACCAATATATATAGGTTTCGACTTGATATAGATGATTAAACTTGTAAACTTTGGTGTTTAGCTCTGTAAGAGACTACCATCGTAGCCAGACTAGGTGGTATAACAGTCTTAACATCAACACTGTAATCTCCATCCTCTATTTGAAGCAAAGTCTGTGTAAACTCACCAACAATGGTAGCGTCACCATTCAAGAGTACTCTCATGTTGGACTGAAGGGCGAGTTTTCTAATTTGAAGCCACAAATATGATGATTTTATACATCATCGCACTTCATAGGCTCTACTTAGCCAATACATATGTGTCATAGTTAATTTCTCTGAGATAGTCCCTATTTTGTAGGACTTCGTCATGTCTTAAAGGGCTGAGGTAAACCACGATACTGTAAACATGGTCCTCTTAAAGACAAAACCGTGCCGTGTTTTCAATAGAAAAGTTACATATTTAGATTTAAATTAATAACATATATCTTGAAATAAATGGTTGAAGTGATGTTGTGTTGATACAACTAGGATTTGATGAAGAGATAGTAATTTACAGGGAGAGCTGTATGGACTTTTGAAAACAACCCTTCATGCCAAATGTGGTCAAAGTTTTGATACCTATATCTGTAAAAAGACTGCTGAATAATACCGCTTATGTTGAAATGAGTTAGTAATCTTCTCTACCAAGCAATGAACTTCTATGCTATAAGCCATTATGAAATCCAAATTAATGACCAGGGATGAGGTTTATGAATTTACCTCCGACATTCATCTTCTAAGGAAAAGTATTTCTAAAACTTTGGAGGGTATAGGGATAGGTAGCAGGCAAATTTTTTTTTCTGAGTTTGAAAGGATGTCATCATCATCTTAGCATCCTGGTCGCAATTTATTTGGTCAGCCGTCCCAGTTTCGAAAAATGTAAGTTGCATAAATATTTTGATTAAGTTTGATAGTTATCATATTAGAAATAAGTATGGTTGAATTTGGCTAGTAAGGAAAATCTATCAATCTACTCCGATCTATAGTTGAAGTTACTGAATACAACATATGATCGAAAGTTACTTTCCACAGACAGCATGTCCTATCCAATGATACTATGAAAAAATGGGTTTATTTATTTTATTTACTTTGAATCAACAGCATTATTACAAATTCTTATACACAAAAGGAATGCCAAATGTATGCCAATTAAAGGTTATTATGTTACTGACAATGGTAATCGTTATAATTGAATGGGTAAGGTTTTAATTATATTACAATAAAAACTACTACTAAATTGCATAGTATTAAAAGTCAAACTAAAGAAATTAAGTAATTTTAAGCCAAATGATAATGTGAAATGGGTTATGTAGAGTTGAAAATTTAGGTGGAAATTTACTTTTCAGTGTCCCATTTACAACAACCCAACCCAAACGTTAACAGAAACAAAGAAGTGTTGTCAATTTGCATGTCTGGGTGACAAGATTAGTGAACTGTACAAGTAGAAAATTAATATTTCTCACTTTGAGGTGAGTAAGGTTAAGTTTACTTACGGCGATATTGATCCAAACGCTGAGTTGTGAACGCTCCTTCTGCAATATACTAAGCACTTCATATCCTGAAGGTAACTGTTCTGGATCTAGCTCGATCACCTGCAAACGAACAAAAAAGAACAATGTAAATTTACTCTATAGTTCAAAATTTTGACTGACAATTTATTTTGCCAAACAATTTTATATCACCTCATCGGTGGTCATTAGAGGAATTTCGAGCGACATTGTGGTGTCTTATTGCTTCTCGGTTTTAGCACAATTCTCCACAAAAAAAATGTCTACACCCATTACAATTTCCAATGTAAATAAATACAATTTTAATTTTTTGCATCAGTCCCCAACACACTATACCACAATTGTACTAGTTTTTTTTTTTTTTTTTAATTTTTTTTTCTCCTTTAGGAGAAGGCAAAGGGATCTAGCCCATAACAGCCATGTCTTATTTATCTTATTTCTTCAGTTTGTAAGTTAGTCTCAGTCAAAACAAGTATTTCGTCGTATACTTGGCGTATACAGAGTCTAGTCACGGTCAAGTCATTCTTCAGTAAAGCGGCAGAATGCTTTACAAAAGATTTTGGCGGCTTCTTGTGGGAACCCGAAAGCTCCGTTACGCACTTTAATTTACACTTCCCTTCACTTGTACACCATCACTAACGTTTGCTGCACAATATTCTGCCATTATTAAGCTTCAAAAGTCAGAATGTACAAATTATAAGAATTATAAAGAAAAATGCTACTTCACTCGCCGGGTTCCCGCCAAAAAGCCCTAGTTTTTTTTTTTCGTTTTATTCTCTCCTCTCGGAGAAGGCAAAGGGATCTAAGCCCATACAATCAATCTCAAATTATGAATCTGGACATTGTTGGGCTGAAAAACTAACAAATACTACTAATATAACTAACACGGCCATCCTATTTTTCCCAAGCTACAACTTCTCAGTGAATATTGCCTATCCTCTAGTTATTGGAAGCATAAGAATGCTCCCTCCACAGTTACTAGCTTACGTAGATTTAAAACTATAAAAGATCCTACTCACAGATCCAACAAATTACCTTTAATCGAGTTCCCATATGATGTAATTACCTACAAGCCTCGTGTTATCCTAAATTTATATATATGCAAGGGTGATCGTTATGCAGATGAATATTTCAAGGCTTATTAGATAGAGATTGGAGACGATGGCATACAATTTTTACGGTCGCTTCAAAACTGTCTCCGATTCGCTGTGTTGGAGTGGGTCTCTTGCACAGCCAATACGATATAGTTCAAAAGATAAAATGTCCTCCAGAAACTTCCGTCTTTACTGGAGAATGTAGGGCCATATTTGAGGCAGTTGAATATGTCCTACTTTTTAATTTAAAACAAACTATAATATTTTCTGATTCCCGTAGCTCACTGCAATTACTCCTCTCTAACCCCTTCTCATTGAAATCTCACAACCCCCTAATTTTCATGTTATAAGACGCTAATGTACGTGGTCAGAATCTCGGGCTGGAGATAGCTTTGGCATGGATTCCTGGCTATGAAGGGATTTCTGGTAACGAACGAGTCGATCAGATAGCGAAAGAAGCTGTTGTCTGTGGAGACAAGGTTCCATTCAAGAATTATGCCCATGACATTATTTTGCAGCCGAAAGAATTTCTCTTTAAGTCCTGGTCAAACCATTGGATTTCCAGTAGCAAATCTAAGGGAAGGTATTACGCTCGGATGCAACCTGATATTTGCCGTAAACCATGGTTTTGGAAAATTCGTTTCTGTAAGCGCATAACCTCCATGCTAATCCGAATGAGACTAGGACACTCCAGCTCACCAAATTCATATCCGGGATTCTTCTGTTTGCGAATGCGGGTTAGATGAGGGGGACCTGGATCATATTTTTTCATCCTGCCCTCTAATGGATCACTCGCAACTCTATCAACTAACTATTCTTCAAAAATCCCATTACCCACCTAAATGTGTTCTCTGCTGGGATCCCGAATCCCTGAGGTATATTATGCTCTAGCGATATTCTGTTCTACTTTTGACATCAAATTGTGACCTAATCTTCCCATATTCCCGTATCTATGTACTATAAATATTCACTTTTTTTGGTCGCTTTACTAAAACTGTAGTCGTGTTTTGTCTGTTGGACTAACAAAAACTTTTGTTTTCAGCTGCTTTAATTCGTTGAGTCTCCGATCGACCCACATGAATTTGTAAATTGACGCGTGACACTGGCAGTAACGTCCAGACAGGACGGTTGCGATAAAAAAAAAAAAACGTATCGATCGAATGTTTTTCATTTTGGTCGCTTGAAGGATTTTACTTATAATTTTGCTTGAAGTCTTATCGGCTACACTGTGACCCTTTAACTGGATGCAGCGAAGTGATATTCTGTCAAATACTTTCTAAGAGTTGAACGTTGAACGAAAGGGAAATAATAATACAAAGGCATGACGCCTTCTCACCGGCCGGTGCCTTGCCGTGCGGGCGCGCGGTGGTCTACAGATAGGCGAGGCAAACAAACGAGTCTCGTTATATTTATGTCTTACGTTCGGTGCTAAGCTAAATCAGTGAATGTCAGTGATTGATTGGTTACGCTAATATAATGGATAGCGTTGAGGGTAAGAGGATATCTTTAAAACGCAAAGCACCCAATCCGGTATTTCAAAATGAGGTCCAGAATTTGTACAAATTTGCGAGAGCTAAGAAAAGTAAATATGAGCCCATGTTGAAAGAAGCACTGGAGTCTTTATCGAAGTATCCATTGCCTCTGCAAAGTGGCGCCGATTGCGCGATCCTCAAAGGCTTCAATAAGAGATTGTGCCTATTTCTAGATAAACGTTTACGAGTGCGCCATAACAAAGATTCTTACGCACATTGGCTGTCAGAGAATGTTCCCAAATCACAAAGACAATCAAATTCTCGAGATGGTAAGTCAGCCTCTAATTTCAATCAAAGGAAATCTACAGGTACCTGCTCTCAAGACATAGGAAATATAGCTCATGCAAGCAATGATTCTTGCATGCCTTCGCTGTCAGAGAATGTTCCCAAATCACAAAGACAATCAAATTTTCGAGATGGTAAGTCAGCCTCTAGTTTCAATCAAAGGAAATCTACAGGTACCTGCTCTCAAGACATAGGAAATATAGCTCATCCAAGCAATGATTCTTGCATGCCTTCACTGTCAGAGAATGTTCCCAAATCACAAAGACAATCAAACTCCCGAGATGGTAAGTCAGCCTCTAGTTTAAATCAAAGGAAATCTACAGGTACCTGCTCTCAAGATAAAGGAAACATAGCTCATCAAAGCAATGATTCTTGGATGTCTTCGCTGTCAGAGAATGTTCCCAAATCACAAACCCAATCAAATTCCCGAGACGATAAGTCAGCCTCTAGTTTAAATCAAAGGAAATCTACAGGTACCTGCTCTCAAGAAAAAGGAAACATAGCTCATCGAAGCAATGATTCTTGCATGTCTTCGCTGTCAGAGAATGTTCCCAAATCACAAACCCAATCAAATTCCCGAGACGATAAGTCAGCCTCTAGTTTAAATCAAAGGAAATCTACAGGTACCTGCTCTCAAGACAAAGGAAACATAGCTCATCGAAGCAATGATTCTTGCATGTCTTCGCTGTCAGAGAATGTTCCCAAATCACAAACCCAATCAAATTCCCGAGACGATAAGTCAGCCTCTAGTTTAAACCAAAGGAAATCTACAGGTACCTGCTCTCAAGACAACGGAAACATAGCTCGTCGAAGCAATGATTCTTGCATGTCTTCGCTGTCAGAGAATGTTCCCAAATCACAAACCCAATCAAATTCCCGAGACGATAAGTCAGCCTCTAGTTTAAACCAAAGGAAATCTACAGGTAGCTGCTCTCAAGTCACAGGAAATATAGCTCATTCAAGCAAAACAAATTCAATCTCTGGGATGTGTTGCAGTGGTTCTCGTGGCTCAGATGCATCTAAAGTACAAAAGCCAGATAAACCCGCTTTCAGGTCTGGTGAATATGCAATTCTACTAGCATTGCTGGAACATCAGAATGTCAATCAGATTAATGCAGGGTTAACAAGAGCTCAGCTGATGGAAAAGGCTCAACAGTACAGTGACGAAATATTCACTATCCCTAAGCCAGACTCATTCTATACACCATGGCTTAGTTTGAATAGATTACTGAAAAAGAGCTTACTCTTAAAGATTTCTGGCAAGATATCTGAATATTCACTTAGTGAAATGGGATCAGAAATGGCAATGGAACTATTAGCTGATACTAAGAATAAACCTGCAGTAAATGACATGTCTAATAATGCTGGTGCTAAAACACATGCAAATATGATATCCAAAACAAATCAAGAAAAACCTCTGCCTGCTGTGATGGTTTCACAGAGAAAGAAGTCTGAACCCATTCTTCATATGCCGCAAAAGACTTTTGACATTATATTACTGATTGATAAAAATGAAACTGGAGGGTATGTATCCATTTTTACCTATTTTTACCACTCATTCATCTCGTGTAAAAACTATATATTTGGGAACCTTCTTCCACCCTGTTTGGTGTAGTGGTGCTACACTAAAAGGTCATGGGTTCGAATCCTGCTAGGGGCATATTGTTCAAAACCAAAAAATGCTTTATTTTGTAGGTACACAGGGTACACTTAAAATAGTCAGATTTTACATTTTTTAAGCTACTGCTTGTTCAAAAGCCCATTTTCCCCTGAGAAGAACAAGCAAGAAACTCGAGAGGTTGCTCTTTTTTAAAAAAAGGTTTTTATGTTACAAAATTATTAATTATTATTTTATGTTATAATATTTCATTATTAATTGTGAAATAGCCTGGTAATGCAAACGGGCTGTTTATGTCCATGAATGTTTATCATTTGATGAATGTTTTTTATTTGTTTGATGCATATGAACACATTTGAGTTAAGGATGTTTTCATTTACAGATTATGTGATAAAATATGTATTTATGTATTATATCAACCATCTACTATGCATAATATAAGCCTAGTTGCTTAGTATGGAACTTGAGTGCACTGTGTGTATGTTCAAGGATATTTATTTATTACCTTGTGTTTACACATCTCTTGGTATCTGTAGATGTGGCAAGAAGGGCAGCTATCAGGGCCATTGTAACTACAAAAAGTAATGTAAGTAAATGAAAATCATTTATTCATGTAGGCAATATGCACTTATGAATGTCACTTGTTTTTAAACTACTACTAGCTCAGAATGCGACCACTACTGAGAAGAGCTAGCGTGAAACTCGAGAGGGATGTCTTTTTTCAATCAGTCATTTACAATCTAGAAAGGTTACAAGAATTTTTATATATCGTCTTGTAGAGGAGCCGTTTAATCCCATGGATTACTATTATTAATGTAGTCTGAAATTTTTGTAATATCCCTTTTTACATAATTTTATTTTATAATAAGTTTAAATTTGGGAACCTTGTTGTAGAAGCACACACATTGACCTCTGAATGACTTACTAAGTTTACTAAGTCTACCAAAAGGTACAGCTAATTGTGTTTTGTTCCTTGTATTGCCATTATGTCGGTCACAATTTTTCTCGAATGAATATATGTATATTTCTCTTAACATATACAAGATTTTCATACATTTATTGTGACGAAAACATTAAATTATTGATTTGTTTACATATTTGTCTTAAGGTATCTCTTGACCTTGGTCTATAGATTACAAATAGAAGTGCACCTAGTATGAGTAAAATTATGCAGGGGAAGACCCGCTGGGTTAAGGGTGTTTAAAAATTTTAAGTAACTTACGGCGTCTTCTGATTGTATTATCGAATCAGTTTATACTGAAGTTTTTCTCCTTCAAATGATTTTAATAAATGAACATTAGTACTAGCCGTTTTATCATTTTTAGAGGCCAAAATGGCACGCTCGCGTAACCAATATATATAGGTTTCGACTTGATATAGATGATTAAACTTGTAAACTTTGGTGTTTAGCTCTGTAAGAGACTACCATCGTAGCCAGACTAGGTGGTATAACAGTCTTAACATCAACACTGTAATCTCCATCCTCTATTTGAAGCAAAGTCTGTGTAAACTCACCAACAATGGTAGCGTCACCATTCAAGAGTACTCTCATGTTGGACTGAAGGGCGAGTTTTCTAATTTGAAGCCACAAATATGATGATTTTATACATCATCGCACTTCATAGGCTCTACTTAGCCAATACATATGTGTCATAGTTAATTTCTCTGAGATAGTCCCTATTTTGTAGGACTTCGTCATGTCTTAAAGGGCTGAGGTAAACCACGATACTGTAAACATGGTCCTCTTAAAGACAAAACCGTGCCGTGTTTTCAATAGAAATCCGTAAATTGAAGAACATTCTCTTGCTACTCTGATTGAAGGCGTCTTCTTATCTTCCGATAAATCATTATATCTGTCCCATAGACTTGAAGCTTCTGTAATTTGATAAAATATCATCGAAATTGAGAATAGTTCTTGATAGGAGAATCGCAAAGAGCCGCTTCTTCCATTGTAGCATCCATCAGCAAACATAAAACTTGTTGATTGAAATGTGTGATAAAAAAACATAGTATAACCCCTTTTTGTTTTAATCTAAGGTATAAAGGAACTTCATCATATAGAATGATTTTTGTAAAATTATCAGTTTTGCAAAGATCAAAAAATGCTAAAACAGTACTTTTCTATGGGGTTGTTTACTTTTCTATACTAGAATTATAATAGCGAATTAATTATTGCTAATACAAATTTATCATTTGCTACTCTTAAGGGTTGAATTTTAAAAACGAAGTTCCAAAAATCCTTTCATAAATCAGATAAAAACATACCTACTGGCCTAAACATAGGGGATGCCCACATGTTCTCGTATGCATATGACACCGCTATAGTCTTTATTTATTTATTTATTTGATCATGCTTACATGCAAAGTTCTTAATACTAGTACATGTAGGTACCCTGTCTTATAGGGTGTAGCAAATTTAATTAATCTAAAACTAATTAAAAGTGTTTATCTTATTTCTATATTAGGTATTTTACTCTTTTAATCTATCCTTATACAATATCTATTTATAAATTATAATTATTATTATTGTATATACTTATAGTTATGAGTTCAACGCTTATAATAATGAGATCAAAGTAGTTTTATTTTATCTGACATGTATTCCTCAGGTACATGTTGGAAAGCATTACAAAAAGAAGCTGATATAGGGCTTTTGGACATTAACCTTTGACTTAGTCAGAATTTACTAACTCAAAAAACGAATTACATATGCTTTACAATTTATAACCAAACTCAATCTGGAAAAGACTTTAACCTAAAAATACATAATTCTATAAATTGTACTTGCCCCATAATTAACAAACTAAATTCAACAAAGTATTTAGGTTTGGGAGAACGCGTCTTAAGCGCTGAACCACCGACACTCACCATTATTATTATTAAGAGCCCATAGTGTCCCACTGCTGGGCAAAGGCCTCCCTCATGTGTTTCCAGTCGTTTTTTGTGGGCGAGTGCAAACCATCCCTTATTAAAACTGTCAAGCTCGTTTCTCCACCGTTTTCGCGGTCTGCCACGTTTGCGTATGGCGGTTATAGGAGTCCAAACACCATTATACAAATAATTACAATACAAATTAATGTCACGGATTTTATCAAGCGCGGCAAATCCTATGATTGAATAAAAATACATAGGGCAATAAAAATCCTTGTCTGGAGCGTCAGGTAAATAGTTACTATACTCTTTGAGCGTCAGTGATGCCATTTAGTATTGCCGGTCATGCACTCTTCATTGCCACTAAAAGGTTCTAAATAAAATAAAAGTTTAAGAAACTAAAACCCGACTACTAAAATAATTAAAAAGAAATGAAACTACGATGCTTGTTTATAGCTTTTGTAATAATAGATTAAGTAAGCGTTCTTAGACGTTTTTAAAACTTTTAATTCTTCTATTGCTAAATTATACCTCCAATACCCGCCGGGTATCAAACTTGTGACCTCCGTTTTGTAAGCCCTATATTTTTACATAGATCACTGAAGCTTGCTTTGAGAAAAGTAACACAAATAATTCTGATAATTAGGTGGATGAATGTTTTTTAAGTTGTTTAAATGAATTGTTTCAGAGTTAGAAAAAAGAATGATGCGACAGTGGCCGAATTCAAAAAATATCCAGACTTAAAACATGAATACAGGAATTTGAAAGTGGGCGACTACATATGGATTGGTCGAAATAAATTCAATACGAATCAGGAATTTGTTCTGCCATATGTGGTCGAGAGGAAAAGAATGGATGATCTTGCCGCAAGTATTAAAGATGGAAGGTTCCATGAGCAAAAATTTAGACTGAGAAAATGTGGACTTAATAATGTTATTTATCTTATTGAAAACCATCCACTCAATGTACGGCTTCCTATGCTAACCTTATTGCAGGCATTAGCAAATACAAGAGTGCAGGATGGGTTTAAAGTTCATATAGGTCAATCTTTGAATGAATCTGTTAGATTTTTATCTATGATGACCAGGAGATTGACTTTCGAGTTTTCGGTAATTTTAATTTTATTCGTCTTTGTTACTGGTGCTTGCTGTTGTTCCTATGAAGTCTTTATAATAATTAATAATATGTAATCTTTTTTCAGCTCAAGAGTTTACAAGGACATGATGCAGAGCCAAAGGGTGATGTTTGGATGACGTTCAATTTTTTTAATAAATCATCAATTAAGAACAGGACACTGACTATTACAGAGACATTCATTAAATTATTGCTTCAGCTAAAAGGTGTTTCCGTAGAGAAAGCTCTAGCAATAACAAGTGTCTATAGAACGCCAAGAGCACTTATAAAAGAATATGAACAATTCGACCAAAAACAAGGCGAAGCGCTGCTCTCTTGCATAAAGTATGGAAATTTAAATCGTAATATTGGGCCAACTGTTAGTAAATCAATATATCACTTCTTATTATTGAAGGAATAATGTATTTTATATGAATCATGTGTAAGTATTTTTAAAAGTATTTCATTTAATTAACATGGTATTGCTATAGTTACCGTAAAATACCGTATTTTACGTAAGATATAGTTTTTTGCCGTATTTTACCGGTGTAATTTTACCGCTTTACATATATTATACATACGTAGTTATGATACATACATGTAAGTAAATGTATTATTCAATAGTGACACTGCGGCCAATCTGTTCCTTTAGTTGCCTTATACAGTCTGAAACAAGCTAAACCCAGTCAGGCATAATACAAATTAAGATATCTCAGGAAATCATGAACGTATTTGGATATTTATTTATTTATTTGCCGCAATGCGAAGTTCAACAATGTATTAAAGTACCTACTATCGAAAAATATTCATACCAGCACACCTTTACTGCAGCTAAAAGGTTACCCCTCATGTTCCCTAGCGTAGTAGTGCAAACAGCATGATTACTGTTGTCAGGACATGAAATGTCGATACCGATTGCTTATTTTGCCGACATGCACGACATAATTAACGCAATAGATCTGGCGCGCTAGAAGTATTTTTTTAGCTGTGACTGTACGACCAAAGGAAATAGGTTGGTTGTAACCTACTCAGCCGGATAACACGGTAATTCTACTTACTATATTTTTAATGATTGTGTCCAGAGTCATATTGTAGTTATAAATCGCACGTTGTATATAGAAATCCTTTAAAACCGATGTACCTTATGCGTAGACGGACTAAGTCGGGTTATGACTACGCATAGTGCGAACTTGACACATAGTTAGACCTACTGAGATAAAGGTTTGAAGAGAGAATGCAAGAGTTTCATATACTAAATTACAGTTGAACAGGTATTTGTCCTGCTGCGATATAGGTTATAAGGGAATATTCATAGACAGTAAAACTATTTATAATAATAATAAAAAAATGTTATATTGAAAACTAAACTGATCTAAATTGTATTTTAAATTTAAAAAAACGCATATTCACCTTCTGTAATAAATTAATTATTGTTAACACTTATCTATGACCACCTGTTTAGTGTAGTGGTTAGAAACTCTGACTGCTATACCAAAAGTCGCAGATTCGAATCCCGTTAGGGGCATAATGTTTGTATGATGAACACAGACATATGTTCCCGAGTTATGGGTGTTTTTCATTTATATATGTATTTATTTACAAAAAAAAATTAATCGTGTAGTTTATCAACCATATCCATAATACAAGCCTAGTAGCTTAGTGTGGAACTAGATGACGCTGTGTGTATAAGATATTTATTTTTTATTATCTAAACAAAACCTTAAACTTAAATATGACCTATTTCACCTAGTTATTGTTTATATTGAAAACGTAATTAACGAAATGACGATTTCCCCTACAATAATTTAAAATGTACATTAGGATGTGAAAATTGAAAAGGATTTAATAATCATTCACATAATATACTAATTAATTTAAAATTTTAATATTGTGAATATTTTTTAAGAAACATAACACAATTACTTTATTATTTTGTAGTTTTTCTTGTTCCTTTTCGTGTTTTGAATTGAAAATAATATCAATTCTTCGTCTTGTGTTGCCTTCAAACAAACTTTGTTTCAGTTTTAAGTTTTGCCAACGTGATTCTTTTCTAAATTTGTATAAAAAATGGATTAATATCAGTCTATGTCCCATCCGAGCATTCAAACATTTATTTGTATGTCTTTTAGGGACTTGTTAGTTTTATCAAGTTTGATTTTATTTCTTGTTCGGCATAGTCTTTTTTTATTTATAGAGAAATGATTCATTTATGTGGTCTTGCTTCCAATAGCAGGGATAGACTCATTAACATTTTTCTGATTCCTGTAAAATTACATTTTCTAATTTAATTTATTTGATTAATTACACGGGAGGAATAACAATTCCCAATTACATAATTAATAATTACTATAAGTTAAACAGAAATAATTAAATGTCAACAGGATAATACAAATTATGAGAGAATACAATATCTTGTTTACAGAGCCAAAACTTTGACACGCCATATTCTTCGCTTTATCCACAATTATGGAAATTTTGTTTATTGCGTGGTTAAGCTTGTTTATGTCTATACGTATCAGAGCTGTTAGTAGAAACTAGAGAAATAATCTGGGGGCACGGCCGTGCCCCCACCAAGTCGAGCAAAAAAGCGTCACGGCTGTACCATCCTTTTCTCGAAGCAATTCAGACCATTTTCGACCCCCTGTAACTTCGTTGTGGATAAAAATAGAAGACTGAAATTTTCAGTAACTATGCAGGCATTGTAAAGACACGTATATTTAAAATTTCATTCAATTTGAACCAGTATTTTTAAGAATTATAACGGGTCAAATTTCTTAATTTTGTCACTCACTGACTCACCGATCATCAAAATTCTAAGGCACTTCTAGCAGACCTAGAAGCTTCAAATTTGGAATATAAGTAGTGTTTGGTGTATGAATCAAGGAAAAACTAAAAAATCTAGAAAAGACAGCAAAGAAAATTAAGCCCATACAGCCAAGTCTTCAGATAATTAAATTTTTCAATATTGGCTTTATTCGTAACGATGTTTTATTATTTTACGGCAAAAATTGTAACATCAAAGCCTCCCAGAAAAACCCATAGAGACAGGGAGTGGGCTCTTAGAAAAACTGTAGCTGAAGCTCAAGAAGTAGTACCGGAAAAGAGAAAACGGAAGGCTACCTACAAAAATAAGAAAAGTTCATAAGTCAGAGAGAGGGCTTTAAGAAAATTCGTTGCTGGTAGATATACATATATACAATAAGTAGAAGGTACCGAAAAGGAAAAAAGTAGAACTGTCTACAAAATACAAAAAGAAATGAGATCCCATCAAAAACAATACTTGTCAAAAAAACCAAGTCTCGCAACTCAGTTGTTCTGCGGTAAAAAGTTGTGAGATCCATGTAATACCAAGTCGGTTGTTAATTTATTCAGTCTCTACTTAAGCGACTTTCTGTCTTAATACGTCCAGTCTCTAAGACCACGATCGTGGTCCATAACAATTGAAAATCAATTGTGTCTGGAATCTCCGTACTCGAAGCATTAAGTTGTTACGTAATAATTAACAGCATCTTATAGTGACGCATATCAATATTAAAATTCTTTAATGTTTTATATAAATATATTGAGACTTGGCCATCGCCTGAAAAGACGTGTAAATTCAATCGCCTGAAAACACATGTAAATTCAATTATTTAGTGCGATGGCCAAGTCTCGATATATTTATATAAAACATTAAAGAATTTTAATATTGATATGCGTCACTATAAGATGCTGTTAATTATTACGTAACAACTTAATGCTTCGAGTACGGAGATTCCAGACACAATTGATTTTCAAATCCTGTGGGTTTCTGCGCCGCTTCTTTTCCCACAGATGATTTCCCTTTCCGAAGCAGTGGCAGCTTGGAATACGTCAAGTAGAGACTGAATAAATTAACAACCGACTTGGTATTACATGGATCTCACAACTTTTTACCGCAGAACAACTGAGTTGCGAGACTTGGTTTTTTTGACAAGTATTGTTTTTGATGGGATAAAGGTTTTTGTAATCACCAAAAGGGTAGGTATTACATCTATGACAGATGACAAACAACTTATGTAATCAAGGTAATACAACCACAGAACGTATATAAACTCTATTGGTAAGGATTCATTCATTCCTAATGAATTCCTTAGTTTAAACTATGGCTTTGGCTGAACTTTGGTCAAAATATCAGCTACTTGTGCCGATGATCTTATCTTCTCAACACTTATAGTTTCTTCCAGTATATTTCTCGTACAAAATAGTGCCTTATGCGTATGTACTTGGTTCTTCGGTGAAACTCAGGGTTATGAGCGAGTCGGACTGCAGCTTCATTATCCACCTGAAGAAACGGAATACCACTCAAGTTGGTCATTAGTCCAAAAATCCTTTTCAGCCAAACTAGCTCTCTGGCTGCTGCACTTGCTACAACATACAACAAGTTCTGCTTCTGTGGTGGATATAGCGACGGAAGTCTGACGTTGACTAAACCATGATACTGCTCCGGCAGCATAGCAACATACTATACCAGTAGTTGAACGTCCTGTTGTGATCTAGCATTACTGAACGTCTGTAAGACTCCTGGCAGATGGTTTTTCTTATAAGTGATACCATTGGACATACTGCCTTTTAATCGCCAGAATAGAAGCCAGACTCAACATTACTGAAAGATCATTTGAAATCTATGCATAAAGAAAACATTGAGGAACTTTGTAAAACTGAACACTTACACCAATCTAGTCCCAAACTAAGCAAAGCTTGTGCTATGGATACTAGATAACGGATAAACATACATAAATATTTATATAAACATCATGACTCGGGAATAAATGTTTGTATTCATGTGACACAAACATTTGCCCCTCGCGGGATTCGAACCCGCAACCGTTGGTTTCGCTGACACAATCCAATAAACCAACCGGTCGTCAATTTTTTTGCCAATAATAGGTAGATTTCATTTTTAACTAAATGATCTAGGTATCTTAACCTCCGCTTCTGCGGAGGTCCAGCTGTGCACCCCCGCCTCCGCATCTACCTCGTTAAAGTGGCCTCCGTTCAACTCTACTTACTACCAGTCTTGCTTTACGCGAATTTGATGTAGCTGTAAAAATAAACGAATTTTCTTCGCTCTACGGGTGATTTAATTTGGTTCTTAAATTTCTTTAATTCAACCGTACCTACTTATATACACCTATTTATATTAGTATTACCTAAGAATAATTAAGAAATTAATTTAACATAAGTATAAATTAATGCGAATGTGACCGTCGAATTGATAATCTATTAATGTCTTAGTTACAAGTTGGGGGAAAGCGTTGCCGAGTATGACGACCTTTTACCTACAGCTTTATTTGTTGCCTAAGAATATTTTTGATTCTTTGACTCTAGTCATTACTTTTTATAATAACTGTCTACTAGTGGCGTTTCTAGCTAGAATATTATTCTTTGTAACAATTTTATCCTTAGCTAGTTAGGCACTTATTCTCTTATATTATAATGGTGTAATGGTTTTATACAATATTTAACCATAATTCAGTGTGATACGTGTTCTTCTAGTGTGTTAAGGTACAACTTAAGGCGGTCAGACCCAGATAAAAAAACAATTTTGATTGCAATGCAAACTATGTGTTTACTCTAAGGAAGTAGATTAAGATCGACTTGTATCAAACTCTTAATAAATACCTATTTCAGTATGTAGGTTTAAGCAAAAAAAACTCAGCATAATAATATTATTTTTTTTCATTTTGTGGGCGTTATGATGGATTTTTTACCATGAAATGTGTGTTGTGTATTGAATCTCAGGTCATCAGTTTCATCGACAATGACATGTAAGTTGATTAGGACTATAGACTTATTAATACTATACTTAATAAATGTTAGTTTGGCTGTGAATCTCATTTAGTGTTGTTATTTATTGTCTTACCTCGGTAAAACAACGTAATTATGAATGACAAATCGAGGGTCCGTATCTTAAAAGACAGGGTTTATATAGCATTTGAATCCTGTCTCCCATTTACTAACAATAACTTGTACTATGTATTAATTAGAAACCTATATGAACAAGCATTATTTATCTAATCCTTCAGGTGAGAATAAACAAATTATTATTATTAAAATATTTATTATCAATTACTCTAAAAATTACACGTACGTGATGCTAGCATACACAAAGTGGAATTCAGCTGTTTTGATAATGTCAAAATATTGTGCTAAAATAGTGCCCAAAGGACAAAATAGGATTTATTTAATATTAGCTTTGCGCCCGCGGCTTCGCATGCGTGGAACAGCTTTATCGCGGATATATTTAATTTCTTTATCCCGCGGGAACTACTCACTTTATCGGGATAAAAAGTATCAAATCAAAGATTTTATTTCATAGGATAAAATTATCACTTGAAAACGTCACTATTAATATTACATTATATTTTAAATTTACTATCCTATGTCTTAATCCAGGGTATATTCTACCTATATGTATACCTACCAAATTTAATCCAAATCCATCCAGCCTTTTCGCCGTGATTGAGCAACAAACAAACAACAACAAACAACAAAATATTCTTTATTGTACAACAATAAGAAGCATAAAAAGAAATAAGACAAACAAACAAACATCCAAACTTTCGCATTTATTATATTAGTTAGACGTTAGATTAGATTTTAAATGAGCATTCTAGAGACACGTGTTGCTGATATCCTCATTCTCATATGGAGAGACTGCTTTACCTATGATTATAAATGGGATCCCAAAAAACTGCGTAAATACTGCCACCGAAATATACAAGTCCCATAAATATTTCTTAAAATTCTATGTATGAACATTCCCGACGACGCGCGGGGGCTCGGGCGCACTGCTGTGTGGAAGACGCGAGGGGCGGTCGGTGCGCACTGCCGTGTGGAAGCCGCGAGGGGCGGTCGGTGCGCACTGCCGTGTGGAAGCCGCGAGGGGCGGTCGGTGCGCACTGCCGTGTGGAAGCCGCGAGGGGCGGTCGGTGCGCACTGCCGTGTGGAAGCCGCGAGGGGCGGTCGGTGCGCACTGCCGTGTGGAAGCCGCGAGGGGCGGTCGGTGCGCACTGCCGTGTGGAAGCCGCGAGGGGGCTCGGGCGCACAGCCGTGGGGAAGCCCTCTCGGCGGCTCTCAGCACAGTCGTAACGTTGTTTTTTCTAAACCGAACGCCAGTGTGCCGAAGCCGCGTGGTCGCCTCGGGTGAGCACACGTGACTAATGTCTATCCAGATAGACCAAACCAATTGTGTTATAATATAAGCTAAATATCTTCCAAACGGCTTAACCGATTTTCATCAAACATGGCTAAGAACCTGTCCCCTCGTTTAGTTTTCGCACTCTTCTAAGGTGACTGTAAATAGTTGGTCCATGAGGAAAGCGGGGGAACTAATATTCAGTAACAATAATGTAGTTGTGCAATGCACAATTGTACGTAGTTGTAATTGTGTTTTGGGAAATATTTTCAAAAACAATTCCTAATGACAACTAGTTGTGCATAGAAGGTTGGTCCACGAGGAAAGCGTGTATCAGGCCACACATTACTGTGATAAATGTGACCGGACAAAGACTGGACACACACACGCTCAACGCCGTCAAACACACCACCCCGCCGTTTTTTGTCGTGGGTTAAAAATAGCGACAAGCATAATTCGCGAAATGATATACCTACGACATCAATGGAAATACAAAAACTTATACATTGAAAGTACGAGATAAAATCAACAATATTCTAAGTCAGAAAACTGAGTTATAATTAGAACTACCTACCTCTACAAAAGTATTAATAATTAATAGGTACACAAACTGCCCGCTATCCCATTGTCTCAAGTGTTAGTATATGAATTAAAAAATCATATACATTATAGCTATGGATTTTCCTTGTCATGAAAGTTAGTATTATAGATTTTTGTTTTTTTTTTTTTTTTTTTTTTTGTAATATGAGAGGGCGGCAAACGAGCATGCGGGTCACCTGATGGAAAGCAATCACCGCCGCCCATGGGCACCCGCAACACCAAAAGGGTCACAGATGCGTTGCCGGCCTTTGAGGAAGGTGTCCACCCCAGAATAAGTAGGGCAGCCTGAGCGATGAGGGATTCTCCAGCAGTGCTGGTACCCTCCTGGGGTACTAACTCTTTAAATACCGCTACCATTCTGGAGAGAGAATGGAAGGTGGGCCTCCGGCGCCCTCGCTCACCGGACGAAGCGCAGTGGCAAAATGCCACTACTCAGACGTCGGTCTTCTGCGTGAGGGTGGTACTTCCCCGGTCGAGCCGGCCCATTCATGCTGCAAGCTAATAGCTTACAGCGTGGCTCTACCACTACAAATGTATTATAAATTCGATAATGTTATGCGAATTCACGATGTCAGGTCTGTTAGGGATTTTCAAAAGAGAGCAATTCGTTGTTATTTAAGGAACATTATCGTGTGTCTACACCTATTTCTCTCGCTGGTTTTAATCTTTTAGCAATACGGCAATATGGGGCCGGGGAAAATGAGACATTCCGAAAATGAAGAATTGGTAAAATTAAGACTTTCCATAAAGAAGAATTCGTCGTAATAATAATTTTCAAAATTTCACACGTGGAAAATTAAGAACTGTAACTAATCGCCGACATCCCTAGGGATGATCGCCACCTGAGTGAAGCACGGGGTACGACCCGGCCCTCGTGCTGCAACTGATAATAATAATGTACATGATAATAATAAGCGTGTGTACATATTACATGCTCTTGAAGATCCCAAGGTTGGAGGATTAAGCAAAGACTGACGCAGGGAGGGAGTTCCATGTCTTGGCTGTTCATATTATTAATGAAGAGATTAGGGCAAATCCTCCCATGGAAAGCGATGCTAATCGCTCCATGGGCCAGGCTTATGTGCAGTAGTGAATTTCTTACAGGCTGGTGTGATGTTTGTGATCATTACTTTGATCGCGCCAAGTTTTTAATATGAATATTTGAATTTCAGAAAACACGTGGATATATCACTAAAATCGCGATGTGGCCAGCCACTTTGGGTAGATACAGCCATAAGCTGTAGTACAAACATGTTATTTAGTGATACTCTTTATCATCTAGCTGAATAAACAATTTGCCAC
This sequence comes from Oegoconia quadripuncta, assembly GCA_949316235.1. NCBI lineage: Eukaryota > Metazoa > Arthropoda > Insecta > Lepidoptera > Autostichidae > Oegoconia > Oegoconia quadripuncta. The sequence continues at coordinate 17,061,151 of OX438743.1, forward strand.
AAGCTTTTACGCTTTTTACCTAAATGTTAATAAAACGTTTAAAATCGTACCAATCCCAATTAGTTAACTTCTCAATCATAGGATCATTATTCATTACGAGGTATACGACCGTCACCACAATGACAACTGTACCCAGTCCCCAGCCAAGACAGCAAGGTATGCAGTGAAATCTGCAAACAGAGAAGGGAATAATTAATTACCTTGGTAAGTATATACTTTTAAAATTATTTTTATGCACACGGGTTAACACTTGCCCTCAATCACACGTGAAGATGAGGCCGAAGGTGGAAGCGTCAGCAGATACGCTTCCGGGTCAGTACCCGGAGAATCCCATCTTATTTGAAGTACTGGCTATCTTATCTCTGAAAACCGGAACACAACAATGCTGACTTTGATAAGATGGTGGTAGCTTGCCAGGCTGACATTTAAAATGCCCTACCACAAGCCTCAAGAATGCACCTGTTAGATCCCAGCGCATAAATTGACCGTTTGTATTCCTTTCCTAAATTGAGTGCTATTTTGCTGCTGGCCATTATTTAAAGAGTATCATTTTAGCTACTAAGAGACCCCTAACGGACGCCTAAAAAAATGGTCGACTGCGGAACCCTCCAACACAGGGTGCAGCAGACAAGGTTTTTAGTTCTTGACTCTACAAATCTACGGAAAGTGTTTTTGCTTACCTATTTTAGGTCTGTTTTTCGTGAAAGGTAATATTTTCTTGTACTTATCTCGATGGAGTAAGTAAACAATATTTAAGAGTAACTTACACTAAGAAGTTCTTCACAGAAGTTTTCTGATTTGACTTTTCCTTGGTTGCAGGCTCGGGTTCAGCTTGCGGTTCTGGTTCGGATTCGAGCTCGGGTTCAGGCACAGGTTCGGGTTCAGGCACAGGTTCGGGTTCAGGCACAGGTTCGGGTTCAGCCGGTGGTTCAGGTTCGAGTTCTGGCTCAGCAACTGGTTCGGGTTCAGGAGCTGGTTCAGGTTCGGGTTCAGCCACTGGTTCGGGTTCGGGTTCGGGCACATGTTCGGGTACAGCCGGTGGTTTGGGTTCGGGTTCAGTCGGTGATGTAGGTTCGGGTTCAGGTTCGGGTTCAGGCTCGGGTTCAGGCTCAGCAGCTGATTCGGGTTCAGGCGCTGGTGTTGGTACGGGTTCAGGTTCAGCCGCTGGTTGTGGTTCGGGTTCAGGTTCAGTCACTGGTTCGGGTTTAGGTTCAGAAACTGGTTCGGGTTCAGATTCAGGTTCAGCAACTGGTTCGAGTTCAGGTTCAGCAATTGGTTCGGGTTCAGCAACTGGTTCGGGTTCAGTAGCTGGTTCTGGTTCAGCCACTGGTGGTGGTTCAGGTTCAGCCTCGAGTTGTGGTTCGGATTCGGGTTCAGCCTCGGGTTGTGGTTCCGATTCGGGTTCAGCCTCTGGGTGTTCTTCGGAGGCCGGTGGTTCCTCGGTTTTATCATTTGACTCTACAGTTGCAGTATGAGCTGAAGTTGTTGTAGCTGTAAATCAGAAATTAGTTTAATTTATTGTACACACAGAAGCGAGAGTATTTTGAACGAATATGGTTTCTTTGCACTCCTATTTATTTCGGTTAACACAAGTTAGAAACACTCACTCGCTCTCAAACACACCCAAATGACACAAGTATCTGTATGAAATTTTCGATGATTGTTTTTGGTTTTTTTTTTGGTGTAAGTTGCATTCTTTATTAAACAGAAACTTGTAGATTTGTCACCTGTAATAGGTATACAATTACAATTTGTAACGTTTATTAAACACGGCCCATCACTGGTCGATGACCTCTACGTAGCCACCGATCAATTTTAGATTCGGCGCAAACGTCTAATTGATACAATTTTGCTGACGACCGATTGGTGGATAGTGACCTGTCAGCGACACCAACGGTTCCGGGTTCGAATCCCGCGAAGGGTAAATGTTTGTGTGATGAATACTAGTACCTACAGGGACGACGTCTGGTATCACACTAAAGCTCAATGGTTTCCAAAAATACTGCATTCAGGTCAAAAGGAGGAAAAGGAGGGACTCTACCTACCTATTTTAATTTGAGAATAAATGCTGTATTAACGAGCTACAACATAGCATACTGAATAGGACTTGCGTTTAAAAAGCAAATTCATTACTTGTTGGCACAGACTAAAGAAAGAATTACTCGGACCCACCATTTTGACGTTCACTTGGTTTTCGTGGACGTCAAAATGATGGGAGTAAATTTCCATTACAAGCGACACTACGAATATAGTTTGTGCCCTTGCAATACCGTGCGTAGAGCCAGATTATCGACTTGCGCGCCTCTCACAGATACCTACACAACTTGTTGGGGTTCATTGAATTGGAAAAACTTTACTCCTCTATGAATCTTGTTTATTCTAATTTGTAATACTTACGGAATTTAATCGCATAATAATTTCCACTTGAATCAAAACGTAATCCGTATGACATTCTAGTAAAAGAGTAGTATAATCACTTGTTCCTACTACTATGGGGCCTAGGCCGACTTCATTTAGGTATATAGGTATAAGTAGGTACTCTTTGGCCGGGTCTTCGTTTTACGTTAAGCTCGGGCAAAGAGTAAAACTTCTGCCAGAAGAGTCACTCTTTGGTAGAGTTAGGAGGCAAAGGATGCCTAGTCCATATAGCCTCCTTTTCTGCAGTGCTTTTTCTTCTTTTTCTAATTACTTAAGAAAGGCAAAGGAATCTCACCCTTCCAGCCTCAGCCTAATAGAATAGAACCAATCCATTTCCTCCCGTGCGTATCGTTTTATGGCGACTAAGGGAAAAGAACAGGTTTTTGATATCTTTGTGCAATGCTGCAGGGCGAGTAAGAGAAGCAATGAAGAGTTGAGAGTAGTGAATTTCGGATATTTTGCAATGGAACCCTAGGGGACAGTGGCTGCCCAACTTTCTGGAAAAAGAGGGACTCTTTGCGATGAACTTCCTGAAGTCGCCTCTCAGCAAACCTGGATGAGTCTCGAGAAATGAGATAAAATTTTCTTTGACTTGAAATAGGTGAATATTCAATAATTATGTGTCTATCAACATGGTGAAAACTGGTAGCGATAATCGAATGGTAAGAGGCCAGTTGAATATTAATGTAAAAGTTGAAATGTCCAGTTTTATGAGATCCGATCCCATATCCAGAATCCCGAAAGCTTTTAACTGGAAATGTCTTGGGGATCTGCGTTTCAGTGGACGAGATAAATGCCAGACTGGTTGAAGCTGTCCATACGGTTTGGTCTACATATTTTAGACCTTGCGGCGGATAAGACACCCTCAACTTTATAGCAGAACGTCGTTCGATGACGCAGCAGACGACCCGGGATGCTGAACCATATCGACAGTTCATTAGGCGAATATAGAAGTCCTTGCGACACGATATATTTGTACCTTTAATAAAAAGAGTAATAAGGAGACGATATAGGGGAACAAAGACTTCAAAGTGTCTGCAAGGAACATGTCTATTGTGCAGAGCCAGTTGACTTAGCTGAAGGATGAGGACGGCAGTGAAATAACGACGAGAGCGAGCAGAGGTATTGAGCGAAATCGAGAGGTTCTACGGACAGCTTTATGCTTCGGTCGCTAAATCTGTTAGCAACTTGCTCCAGTATCAAGAGCTAAGCTGACCCGGCTCTTTAGTTACTTTGTCAACTGGTCACTGAACTTTCTGACTAGTGACTCTCATTATCTTTGTTATTAAATATATATTATTTTCCATGTCAGTGTTGTGTTAACTAGCGAAGGGCACAATGGGATTGACATGTCCCCACCATGTCCCATAGGACAAAAATCCCTAAATAAAATTAAGATTAAAAAAAAATATCCCTTATGTATGTAATAATGTTTGTTTGCTTATTTGTTTGGCGCTCAATCACGGCGAAACGGCTGAACCGATTTGAATGAAATGTGGTATATAGATAATATAATATACCCTGGATTAAGACATAGGAGACTTTCTATCCCGATAAAGTGAGTAGTGCTCATGGGATAAACAAATTAAACATGTCTGCGATAAAGCTATGCCACGCAGGTGAAGCCGGGGGCGGAAAGCTGGTATATAAATATTTCGGACATTTACACCAATCATCTAGCTGGTCCAAACTAAGCAAAGATTGTATTATGGATACTAGATAATGCAGATAAACACACATAAATAATTATATAAACACTAAGGAATAAATGTTCGCATTCATCATACCATTTACCCCTCGCGGGATTCGAACCCGCAACCGTCGCTGACAGGGGTCACTATCAACTACATCAAATTGGTCGTCATTATTACTTAATTAGTAATTAACTAATAATGTAACATTTACACTGTTCTCCAAACGAATTATGAATTATTTTTTAGCATTAGGCCACATATTTTTTTTTTTTTTTTTTTTTTTTTTTTTTTTTGCGGGTAGACGTCGCCCAAATAACACGCCTTTTTCAATAGTAATCATTTTTAATAATAAAAAAATACTTACAGTGAATTATTGATCACATGTATTAGTTATAGTTACTCATTAGCACGTCATCACTTGCCGCAAATAATAAATTCTCACTACTGAACACATTTTGCCACATCACTGTTCACCATGGACCTGTCATCGGAGCTCGCCACCAACAAAAGTGAGCTTGAAGTACTGTTTCGACGCATGGGCACTTTTGAAAAGCGCCTGCAGAAGGCTACTGCATCTACACCGCCCCCTGAGGTCAGTATGGATCTTCCAGCCCTGGCTCAGGAGTTCGCGGACTTCAAGGCTGCTGTTTGGGGAGTCCTGTCTAAATTTTCTACCGCCATTGACCTGCTAACACTGGGTCAAGACCGACAAGAGATGTACCTGCGCCGGAAAGTATTGCTATTCCATGGCATTCCTGAAACAAAGGACGAAAAAATCAGTGAGGTTGTAAGTACTGTATTGACCGACAAAATCAAATTGCCAGATGTTACCTTAGGTGATCTTCAGTACTGCCATCGCCTAGGTCGTCCTTCGAAAAAGACTCGGCCAATATTGGTTCGCTTTAGAGACCTCGAAATGCGTCGCTTAACCTGGGAGTCCAAAACGGCTCTCAGGGACACTGGGATTGTTGTGTCCGAGTTTTTGACCAAATCTAGGCATGACGTCTTCATGGCCGCTCGAAAACACTTTGGCGTGCGTAACTGCTGGTCGGCTGACGGCAGAATCATTGTCATTCTGCCGGATAAGACGCGGGGGAAAATTGAGACTGACGCTGAACTACAGAAGCTGATTGAGCTGTTCCCGGCTGCGCATACGCCTGCTGAAGTGAAGCTACAAACGGCTACAACATCGCCAGCAGTTGCCCCAGCGTCTACATCCACGAATAGGAAGGGTCCTGGGCTTGTGTCCAAAGTCCCGTCTCAAAACGCTGCCGCCGCCGCCGCACCCATCAAACGAAGTAGAAGATAAATTATAGTTCAATATCCCGGCTACCATCTTAATTTAGTTGTTTAATAGTCTCGTCAATGTTTTTGTATCTACAGGTAGATCGATTTTTATTTATTTTCATTGTTAACTAGCCTAGTAGGTACGGTATGAATGACGTTTGTTTTTTTTTTTTTTTTTGTTTCATTCTCTCCTTTAGGAGAAGGCAAAGGGATCTAGCCCATAACAGCCATGTCTTATTTCACTTATTTCTTCAGTTTGTAAGTCAGTCTCAGTCAAAACAAGTAATTCGTCGTATACTTGGCGTATACAGAGTCTAGTCACGGTCAGGTCATTCTTCAGTAAAGTGGCAGAATGCTTTACAAAAGATTTTGGCGGCTTCTTGTGGGAACCCGAAAGCTCCGTTACGCACATTAATTTACACTTCCCTTCACTTGTACACTATCACTAACGTTTGCTGCACAATATTCTGCCATTATTAAGCTTCAAAAGTTAGAATGCACAAATTATAAGACTTATAAAGAAAAATGCTACTTCACTCGCCGAGTTCCCGCCAAAAAGCCCGAATGACGTTTGTTGTCATTAGTGTGTCAATTTAATTTTTTTTTTTTATTTTTATTTAAAGGCAAAGGGAACGAATCCCATATAGCCATATCTTTTTTTCTTTTATTTTTTCATTTTAGTCAAGTCAGTCTTAGTCAAAGTAAGTGAATAAATGAATGGATGATTATATTAATAGTCATTTAGTCTAGTCACGGTCAAGCAAGTCATTCTTCAGTAAAGTGTCAGAATGCTCGGAAGATCTTTGGCGGCTTCTTGTTGTTATAATTATAGTTTTATTTTTTCATTACATCTCGCTCACACTATCTATAAGATGCATTTCTATGTATTCAATTTTTGTTTTGTTGTTGTGTACGTAATTATAATAGTGAGATCATCTTCCACAAACCGCGGCAAGTGTTGATCTGGCTGATGAGTAAAATAATATTATTTCGTTTAATTTATTCTTAAAATTAACATTTATTAAACTATTTATATTATTATATATATTTAGATATTTTTTTTTTATTTTTATTATTATTATTAAATTAATGGAATACATGGATAACTCGCTTCTAGGTGACAATTTCTTTTCTTGTTCTAGCTCTTCTGAACAATTCCTTAGCGCTGACAGCGATGACGATGGTTCTACGGCTTTGAGCACGCATGATCAGTTAAAGGCTGTTTTTTCTGATCTCTCTTCTAACTTTAACGTAGTGCACATAAATGCGCAGAGCATTCCTGCCCACTACTCCGACCTTCTGGCGTCCTTTAGTAATTCTCCCATTGATGCTATTCTTGTGTCTGAATCCTGGTTGAAGGCATCCCTGCCTTCTACCCAGTTTCCTCTCCCTGGCTTTAATTTAATCCGCAATGACCGAGCGGGCAAGGGAGGCGGAGGTGTTGCGATCTATCTGCGCGGAGACATTATTCACAAGGTGGTCAGTGTGTCCCCCAATGATTATTCACGCTCTGCTGAACATCTTTTTATTGAGATCACACTTCACCACAAAAAGATATTACTCGCCGTGTATTATAGTCCCTCGCGTGAGATTGATTATTTTAACACTTTAGAAAATCTACTTGGTGATCACTGTCCCAATTACGACCACATACTTCTGCTTGGTGACTTAAACACGTGCCTTCTCAAAGATGATCACCGCGCTCATAAACTTCAGTCTCTCTTGACCTCGGTTAACTTGCATATTCTCCCTCTTTCTGCCACCCATCACACCCCTAACTGCACCCCTTCTCTTCTCGATCTCATGATTACTTCTTCTCCGGATAAAGTCGCTATCCATGGTCAATTTCCTGCTAATTTCTCTTATCACGACCTTGTCTACCTTTCTTTTAAAATTCGACCTCCAAGGCGTAAATCAAAATTCCTTCTCTTACGTAGTTTCAGGGGTATTGATTTGGAGACTTTGAGGCATGATGCTTCGAATATAGACTGGACTCCTGTGCTTACTACCGATAACGTAGACGGTAAAGTTCAGAAACTACAAGCGTTGGTTCTTCAGTTGTTCGATTTGCATGCGCCCATCAGGAGGGTTAGGGTTAGACATGCACCTACACCGTGGCTCACTCAGGATATTAAGGATTGGATGGCTCGGCGTGATAAGGCTAAAAAGCGGCTCCGTATGGCTCCCACTGAGCAGAACTTGGCAAGGTTCCAGTATCTGCGTAAATACTGTAGTCGTCTGTGTAGGAATGCAAAGAGACGCCACATTCACAATTCCATCCAAAATAGTCAATCTGATAAAATCTGGCGTTTTCTCCGTACGCTGGGAGTTGGCAACACAGCAGTTCACTCCATAGCGGCTTCTCTTGATCTCGATGCGCTGAACGATCACTTTGCTACCCCTCCTGTGAACCTTGATCATAGAGTCAAAGCTGACACCATCTCACGGATATGTAGCCAAACTCTCCCAGCGTGCTCTTGCTTCTGTTTTAAACCTGTCGCGGAGGAGGAGGTTAGAAAGCATATTTCATCCATCACTTCTAATGCTGTGGGCAATGATAACCTGTGCTCCCGTATGATTAATCTCATTCTCCCTGAACTCTTACCCATACTCACACATGTTTTTAACCACTCCTTGGTCACGAGTTCTTTCCCATTGGCGTGGAAGCTCGCCAGCATCATCCCACTTCCTAAAACCAACAATCCTACCTCGTTTACACAGTTCCGTCCTATATCAATTCTCCCCTTCCTATCCAAGGTCCTTGAACATATTGTCCACAAGCAGCTAGCTGACTACATAACATCTAATGCTCTACTATCTCCTCTTCAGTCTGGTTTTCGACCAGGCCACAGTACCGTTACTGCTTTGATTAAGGTCACGGATGATATCCGTCTGGCGATGGAAAACAAGTCAGTGACCATCCTTGCGTTGTTGGACTTCAGCAGTGCTTTCAATTCAGTTGACTTTGATGTTCTTCTGGCTATTCTTCGCTCTCTCAATATCTCTTCCTCTGCGATAGACTGGTTTGATTCTTACCTTCGTGGTCGCTTGCAGCGGGTCCGCTATGATGATACTTCGTCGGATTGGCGTGACCTAGTAGCTGGCGTACCGCAGGGTGGCGTTCTCTCTCCCCTTCTCTTCTCTATTTTCATCAATACTGTTACACCAGTAATTTCCTCCAACTTCCATCTCTACGCAGACGACTTGCAAATTTACTGTAGCTCCAGTGTCATGAGCATTAGTGATGCTATCGACTGCATTAATCAGGACCTTAGGCGCATTGCACGATGGGCTGAAACCTTCGGTTTACTTGTAAATCCTAAAAAATCACAGGCTATGCTTATTGGAAGCAGTTACATGTGCAACCAAATTGATATTGCTGCGCTACCACCTATCTGTTACAGTGGTACGCCCATTACCTTTACCAAAACCGCCAAGAATCTAGGTGTAATGTTGGACTCTGGCCTGGCCTGGTCTGCGCACGTAGGCGAGGTGAGCAAGAAGGTTCACTTTTCTTTCCACTCTCTCAAACGTCTCCAAAGCTTTTTGCCCCTAAACACTAAGATCACTCTTGTGCAATCTCTCATCTTCCCAATATTCGACTACGCCGACTCTTGCTACTTGGACGCCACCGAGGAGCTTCTTAACAAACTTGAACGTCTCCAAAACTTGTGCATACGATTCATTTTCGGACTGCGCAAGTACGACCATGTGTCCCATCTTCGTTCGCAGCTCAAGTGGCTCCCGATTCGTCTTCGTAGGAATGCTCATGTCGTCTCTCTTCTCTATAATATCTTGCATAATCCTTCTTCCCCTTCTTATTTGCGTGAGCGCTTTTCTTTTTCGCGGCCACAGGATGAGCCCTGCCGTTCTAATGTCAGGACTCTGCTGTGTATCCCTTCTCACCGCTCAGACTTCTACTCACATTCTTTCACTGTGCATGCTGCCAGGCTGTGGAATTCTCTTCCTCACACTATCCGTGCCAGTCCATCGATCGCTGTCTTTAGGAAAAGAGTTAAGGAACATTACCTTTCCATTTCATAGTGTTATTCCGTGTATTATATTATGTATGTTATACTTTATATTCGTATGTATTGAAATATGTACTTATTTATGTATTTATGTACTTATTAGTATGTAGTTACATTTATATTCAGTTAGGTTTTTTTATCTATCATATTTATCCATTTTTTAGATTGTGCACGTCTTATCTGCCTCTTCCAGTCATATCTCTCTTTCGTAGGTCTGCTGGAAGAAATTTCATTGTAGAAATAAGCAGAACCTGTTGTGTCGTCTCTATTATGTTGTATCTGTATGTCTTTTTTTCTTGTGTGCAATAAATGATAAATAAATAAATAAATAAATAAGTTTCAATAAACATTTTGAAGATAATGTTTAAAATTAATGAAATGATCGGCTATTCCACACTTTTCTGTTCCACCCTGTATAGGTATTTGAATCCAAATGCGAGTTTTTACTTTTTAATACTTTATTATCAGAATAATACACAACTATTGACTGTCACATCATGAGTACCTAAATATAATTATTTACATAGAAAATAGGAAAACCTTAGATGTGGTTTATCGGAATAACTATCCATAAATAATTCCCATTTATGAGCACTAGAGCTTAGTCCAGATTTCGTAAGAGTGTACTATTAACAAAATAAAAACAACAAAATAGTAGGTTTGGTACAACGAAGTCCCTAAGCAGAGCAATTACTGAGATTCATATGGGTATACTTACTCGCTCGTACACGTACATATTTCAGACGTCAGAAGCCCTATTGCTACTGAGTCTCAGTAGCGTATTACACAGGTAGTAGGTAAATGTAATATAATAATTCGTGTCGCTATAACTGAAACTGCTGATGTAGTAGGTAGGTACTGTCTACTCCAAAAAATGTTTTATGCCTAAAAGTCACAAATTATAAACAAAATTCTAATAACGAGGCGAAGTTACCATTATTACAAAATTTAGGAAAGATTTTGTTTCCATTCAATTTATGAAACATTTGGCGCTAAATAAAACTTTCATAAATAATAAATAATAATAAATATTTCGGACACTTACACCACTCATCTAGTCCCAAACTAAGCAAAGCTTGTGCTATGGATACTAGATAACGGATAAACATACATAAATATTTATATAAACATCCAAGACTCGGGAATAAATGTTCGTATTCATCATACAAACATTTACCCCTCGCGGGATTCGAACCCGCAACCGTTGGTTTCGCTGATAGGGTGACTATCCACTACACCAATCGGTCGTCATGTAGTTACTAAGTACCTACATGACTTAAATAGTCAATGGAAACGTAATTTTATTATTTTCAGAAGGTAAACTTATCTTTATGGAGTCGATTATACAACGTCCGTGATGCTAGAATTTTACAATGTTAACTGTGCTGAAATAGTGCCAAATAGTGTCCAAGAAAAAAAATTCGTGCCACTATAGTTTGAGTTAGTCAATATTTTAAGTGAGCATTCTGGCGTCACGGAATGCTGGAATCCTCTTTCTCATACGCAGATACTGCTTTACCTATGATTATAATATATATCCCAAAAAATTTTGCATAAATATTGCCACCGAAATATACGAGTCCCGTAAATAATGCTTCAAAAACGACGAAGTCAATTAGATGTCTTTGTGAAAACGGGCAGCGCAGATGACGGACTCTTTGTAGGCAAGACAAAAAATCCAAGTCATACAATCTTTTCCGGGAGGATGGAATGTATAGAATGCTATGCAATAATATATCTCTGCATATGAGAATGACGATACCAGCAACACGTGACGCCAGAATGCTTATTTAAAGTATTACATTACTCTTAACAGCGGTACAATGTTTTCCTTTGGGCACTATTTTAGCACAGTTTTTTGACATTGTTAAAATAGCTGTATTCCACTTTATATATTCTAGCATCACGTACGTGATTACACTCGCTTGCCGCGTACAGTAAACAAATGATTGTACTCAGCCGTTTAGTTGACTATTCTAGCATCACGTAGGTACGTGATTATACCAAACTGCTCGCTTGCCGCATACAGTAAACAAACTATTGTACTCGGCCGTTTAGTTGACTATTCTAGCATCACGTAGATACGTGATTATACCAAACTGCTCGCTTGCCGCGTACAGTCAACAAATTATTGTACTCGGCCGTTTAGTTGACTATTCTAGCATCACGTACGTGATTACACCAAACTGCTCGCTTGCCGCGTACAGTAAACACATTACAGTACTCGGCAGTTTAGTTGACTATTCCGGAAGCAGAACAAATTTTGTATGGTGTTATTACATACATACATACATAACGTCACGACCTTTATACCAAATGGGGTGGTCAGAGATATCCCAAACAATAGTGTTTAAGTGTTCCAACATTAAAAGTTTAATGATTGAAACAACATCCACGGTTCATCTTATGAAATATACAGAAATGCACAAGTGACAGGGGGTGAGACCATCGCCGTTAAAACGTGCAAAACTATAGATGTTTTTTTGTGGAAAGTCTCTTAGTCGCCTTTGACATCCACGGAAAGAGACGGGTTGGTTCCATTCTATTTGAATGCCGAGACCACACTGTTATGCCACATAAAGTTACCTAAGTCAGAGGTTCTCTTTCGGCTTCCCGAATAGACGAGAAGCTACTTAAAACTTGTCTTTCAGTGAGTCGTCGGTTGATAACAGCCCACCTAGCCAAGTGGCGAGCGTTTCTATAACGACAAACTCTAACGTTTCATATCTCGCAGCTGATTGGATGTCAATAAGTCATATAAAGTTGACAACCAATCAGCTGCGAGAACTGTAGCGTTAGTGTTTGTCGTTATAGAAAAGTTTGCCACTGGACTACTTTTGTTACGATTAACTTATTTGCAATTCTATAAACTTCATAATGCCAAGCCACTACAGATACTTAGAGGATTATTTTCAATCACATTGTGTTTCTTTATAGTAACATTATAACATAGTATACTTAACAATAGGTAACTAACTATCTGTTTTCACTCAATTGCAGTCTGAACGTTCATCTGCAGCTAAAAGTGCAAATATAATTATTTCGGCAGCTTAGGTACACCAATCATCTAGACCCAAACTAAGCAAAGCTTGTATTATGGATATTTAATAACGGATAAACTTACATACATGATCTTACTGATGCTGTTCTCCCTTATAAGGTAATAATATCGATGCTCCTGCACTACTGCAAAATATCTTTTACCGAGTGCCTCGTAGACGCGAACGCAATTGCCGTAAGAAGCCATTATTTGACATTACCAAAAGTAGTACTAATTATGCGAGCAACGCTTTCATCAAGCGCACATGTAAGCTATACAATGATAGGTTAGCTGTGGGTTAGACAATGTTGATATATTTAGTTTTTCTTTGGCAAAATTCAAAACTTGTGTTTCTAAAGAAATGTCATAGCTTTCGAATCCAGTTCTAAGTTAAAATATCGACATTTGATTTTATTTTATGTTATGTAATTTACCTAATGCACCTTAGATTATCTAATGTAGGAGACTATAGGTTAACAAATAACGTAATATTTTAAGAGTACATGAGCTACTAATGTAATTTATGTAAGCAACTGTTTGTCTCTCAAATAAATAAAAAAAAATATTTATATAAACATCCATGACTCGGGAATAAATAATGTTCGTATTCATCACAAAAATAAGTATTTACCCTTTGCGAGATTCGATCCCGTAACCGTTGGTTTCGCAGACAGGGCCGCTATCCATTACACCAATCGGTCGTACCTATACCCTCATATTTCCTGGCGCGTTATGTTAAACTTATCTATTGAACAGTAGCGTGCACAACGTTTTGTCCCAGGGTAGGCAGAATGATAAATTTGCTATTAGGTAAATGAGAAAAAAATACAACTAATAAATAATAATTTACTGTTTTAGCAACCTTCGCAACTGTTTACAATGTTACCGTTCACACCAATATGAATCAGCTGTCTTGACAATGCATTTCCAGGAAAGCTTACAATTTGTTAGGGTAGACATCGCCTTTCTGCCTGTATGGAGGGCACGCTACTGCTATTGAATGAATTACATTAATTATGTTTTGCAAAGGACAGGACAGGACCGTGAGATTTGGCGTAATGGAGAAGAGGCCTATATCAAGCTGCGGGTGGGTGGTTGTGGCTGAAATTTATTGGTTGATGTTTTGCAAAGAAAATCAATCCTGTTTAATTATTTGGCGACATTCTTCATTATTTAATCAGGAAAAATAGACGTAAATGAGAATTTCTCAACAACCCGAGAAAACCCGAGAAGAAGCTCGTGAACTCATGAGCTGAATCCCTGCTTGAGTGGGTAGGACATGAAATTTTGGCTTCATTTGCTTTGCACGACCTAATTAAAGCGCAAAATTAATGGATCAGGCGCTATAGGGGTCTTTTAGCTGCATGTGACTGTACCTTCTTTTGTTATATAGGATATCTCAAACTTCAATAACACTCTTTATTTACAATATAAAGTCGATAACATGATTATCGATTTATAATTTGCGGGTACAGATCACGTTTTTCAAAAGTACCTATATACCGGTGAGTTTTTTTACCATAAGGAAATAATAGGGCATATTAGGTAATTAAGTGAAATACATAGAAGGTAGTTTTTTTTTCAAAACCATCACCTAATAAAGTTTTGTGACGGTCGTGCTTATAGTTTAATAATTCCACATAATTATATCATTAAATTAAATTAAAAAAAAACTTGGACAAAATAAGAGTTCCAAATTTTTGCATGATAGGAACACTACAAATCCCGCCTGCAGCATAAAAATATTTAACATTTCAAATTTGAGCACTACCTACTAAATTAAGAGGGCATTCCTTCCAGTGGCCGTAATTGGATAATTTAAGATTTCTGCACTCGAAAACCCTCAAAGCTAATTATAAATAATACCTAAGTAAATAACTTTAATTACGGCTATTTTCGAGAATTTAATTTTTTTAAATAAAAACGGACACTTTTTCATAATCGTGAATTCTGGAAAATAACCCTCAAAGCTATTTAGGTATTATTTTTAATTCACTTTTAGGCTGGTCGCGTGCAAGTCAGTGCGATTTTTTTGATTTATAATTTATCCAATGGACGAATTGAGCCTTCCTAAGTAAGCTATATTACTGGCCACTTATTACTACTTAGTTCTGAGGTTTTATGGATCTTTTTTAAAAAAACCTGCACCTTAAATAACAATGCTGTGCACTTCAAATAATTAGATACAAAATAAATGATCCAACGCAGAAATTAAAACATAGGCACATAAACATTATGTATGCACGTGCATCATAGGTATATGATATTATTGAAATATACTTTAATTACGAGTTTATCCAGAGTCTCTGGTCAGGTACTTGTAGGCTAAGACCCAGGCGAAAAGGAGAGCCATGGATACTAATATACCGCAGTGGAAACTTATACAAAAACTTATTGGGTTGGTTCTGCAAAACGGAAAATATATTAATTAATGACAATAATAATCAATTTCGTTGGGGGTTGCCGTTTATGGACCATGAGATGCTAATTAAGGCTCTGTCGTAAAGTCGTCAGTTTGGAACGATCTATAATACCACAGATTTATAAACTAAACTTTAGTTTATAAATCTGTGTATAATACGTAGCGTGGGACCCACAATACTTCTCTATATAAAGACATGGACAGATCGGTTTATTCCCGAACTCGTACTACTGCACTGGAACCTAGATGCATTTCATAGGAACATATCCTTGATAATGTTACGCTCAATTTTGTTTTTGTAGACACTGCAGCATTTTTGGTACATATACGAATAGTCTCGGAATTTTAATTTATCGTGTCGAATTTCAAATTTTTGATATCGAGGATGCAATTTAGCGGAAAATAGCTTCAGCATATAAGGTTCGTTTCACCATTTGCAGACTTAGTTTACTACTGTAGGTACTGTGTTACATATATTTGAAGGAAAATTTCTTCCACCTTACTTTATAAACAGTTTCTTTATCCGCCAGATGGAAAATTATATCCACTTGAAATAATTGTTTAATTTATAAAGGATATTGTATGCGAATATAGTTAACAGACGCTGGTATAAAATTTTGAAAATTATCTGTCTAATAAGTTCTGGATGTGCTATCCTGAACTTTATCGGCAAGTGGTGAAAGAAGTCCTTAAAGTAGATTTAATTTATCAAGGAGTTTATCAGCTATACTTAGTTAACAGACACTTGTGAAAGATTCTGACAAATAAGTTCTGTATTGGTTATCTGAAAGTTCATTATCACCAAGTGGTGAAAAAAGCAACAACAAAACAAGAACGACAAGAAAGGAATTAAAAAATTTCGTATTTTTCCGCTTAGTCTATACCCTTATTCTGAAACTAGTAATATGGATCTTACATTGCAGGCGTTTCTTCTTCTACCTTCGGCTCTTCGGCCCCTGGTTCTGGCTCTTCAGCCTGTTGTTCTGGCTCTTCAGCCTGTGGTTCTGGCTCTTCAGCCTGTGGTTCTGGCTCTGAAGGCTGTGGTTCTGGTTCTGGAGGCTGTGGTTCTGGCTCTTCAGATTTTGTAGCAATTTTGCCTGCCTGATCATCCTTGGTTTTGATACCTTTTCTACTCCTCTCATATTGTTTGCGTTTAGGTGCGTCGACGTTCTTTCTCGCGAGTTTCGTAGTATTTGGAGGTGTGCGATTGATATTTTTGGGTCCTGTGGTTTTTAGTGCAGATTGTAAGTGTATGTCGGAGGTCGATAATGCAGTGCTGGATGCATTAGCTTTCACCTCAGGTTGCCTCTTCGGATGATCCTTTGGACTTGCAGCTGGAAGTCAGAAAGACGTTTTCATTATTTTTAATTTTTTTTGAAAGTATTAAAAATCAACCATGAATGTTAATAGACTTTGCGTCCCATGTTTTTTGTGCCTTTTGCCAGTAAATCTGTCATTTAAATCAATAATTAAACATTGTAACACTAAAAACATTCGACTTTCAGTTATGTATCTCAATACTGGATACCCATATTGGCAGTAGCTAAGGATATTGAGAAAACCACCTACTTTTATGTAAGGTATTTAAAACTTGTTGCGAACATTTTGTTATGTCCAATTATCGTCAAGTTGCATTAAAATAACATAACTCATAGTAATATTCCTAGCTAACAAGTAACATTACAGTAAGAAATAACATCAGTTATACTTAGTAGTTTAACCGTCTAAGTCACTATCTGCAATAAAACGACGAAGGAAAAAACACATTTCGAATTTTAACAGCTAACTGGAAGCAAAAACGGCGCTGTCGTCGAGTATGCACTAACTTACATTGACGTAGTAGTTTTATAATACAAGTTAGCGGTGTACATTTTCCATTATACCGAGGTATCCAGTATTGTGCTCGTATCTAATATTTGGTTCGTCTACCTTACTTGGATGGACCTATAAATTCCACACTAAACAGGCTAATAAACGGTGTTAAGGAAGCAACATTGAAAAATCGAATGAACAGTCAGCCAATATGTAAAAAAACCGGCCAAGTGCGTGTCGGATCACGCGCAGTATAGGGTTGCCTCACAATTATTTTCAGACTATTAGGTACTCATTAATGTGTAAAAACGCTGTAAAAGTCTTTTGACTAACAGCAACAGCTCAAAAAAAAAAGAAAAGAGCATTCCGTACATAACATCACCATTGACATACTTTTAAAGGTCCTTTTTCCCACGAATGGCTGGAGGTATTAAGTTGAATATAAATAATGAACTTTCTATATTTCTATATCGATGTAACTGTAATTTATATTAATGTAATTTTGCGCATTACATGCCATGGCACGATGGACCCAGAACTCTCTAATAATTTGAAACTATTAAACCCCATAGAGTTACGGCCCGTTTGATTTGTCATGACTAGTAGCTGATCGTATATGATATCCAGGGATGATGATGGAACTGCGGTAGGTGGTGGGTATATAGTAAAACTTCGACATTATGAGTAGGTACCTACTAGAATATCAGGGCGTCATGATGTGCCATTAAGAGAATGTTTTTAAAAATTACATTTAATATAGAATTTATTAAAGTAGGTACCTACATGTTTTCTTTAGATGGTATTGAAATAGGTACATTTGCAACATGTATGTAGGTAAGCCTTTGCTTGGATCAGTTGTTTATGATTATTATAACAATAGGCCATATAACTATGTACCTACTACTTAGTTACATATCTATGCTACGATAATTACATACTTACAGAATTTATTAATCGAATAAAAATTTCCACCCGAATCAAAACGTAGACCGTATGACATTCTAGTTACTACAAATGAGTAGAGTTCAATGACTTTAGTGGCTTTAGTGTAAAAATTTTATTTTTTAGTCTGTGGTAGAGTTGCCTGCCAATTTTTATGTAGGTAACTTAGCCTAAGCCTAAAAGAAAAAGAGATTGTATTGAATACAGATTAACACAGTTTGTATTTTCAATTCTATTAAGACCTCTTCCAATAGAGTTCTTGGTTCGTTCATTGGCCAGAAGGGCCAGAAGGGTACGAAGGTATTTCAAGAGTATTTAGAAGTGATTAGATTTTTTTAGCTGTAAGTACCTATTTGATTCATGCAAATAAATTGTATTTTTATTTCCTAAATGTACCAACTGTCACGCAATGAAGATTCGTGTTGAGGTCGAGAACACAAATTCCCGTTTGCCCAAACGGACAGTGGTAAGGCACATGTAAAGAAAAATTCCAGCGTCCCCACTTTCACAAAGGTCACATCACTTTCCGCATACAGTCCACCTACAAAATGAAAATACTCACTGTAAAAAAAACTTATAGTAGGTATAAGGATCGTAGAACTTTTATTACCTAGTTACTGAAATGCGTATTTTGTGGGTTTAGATAAATTAGTATATTTAAATTATTTAAAATAGTATACCGGTGAGTTTTTTTACCGTAAGGAAAAAAATAGGGCATATTAGGTAAGTAAAATAGAAGTTATTGACATAGGTAGGTAGTTGATTTTTTTTAACCATCATCCACGCACGTGCCGCCCCGAGATTGATATGCGACTGGCGAGATTCGTATCATCCGCAAATTGGGAACTCGTATTTTCTATAAGTTATTAACTTTATTTAATTTAATGATATAATTATGCAGAATAGGCTACAAACGCGACCGCCAAATGACACAACGCTCTTGCCGATGATCGTTTTTTTTTTAAGTTAAACTAGGTACCTGTGCCAATACGTTCTATTTCACTTACCTAATATGCCCTATTTTTTTGTTATGGTAAAAAACCTCATCCGGTGTTTGCTATTGGAATATCACAACGTGCGCTCATCTAGGGTCGCCAACTGCGAATTTGTGAAGCTACTGGTCTTATTTAAAGTGTGTCCTGATATTTTGAACTTCGATAAAATCACTGCTTCCTTTTCTATGGCTCCTCTTCACATTAACATGATGGCATGCGCTCAGTTGATGAATTATAAAATACATTGACATAACAACCGACTTATAACTTTGGTGCACAGATTACCCCCAATAGATTCCGCATGATGGACAATTTGTACTTGCATGAAGTGACCATTTTAGGCGGTAGGTGCCGGTTGCGGGAGACGAAACAAATGCGACGTGATTGGCTATGTCAAGGTTACACTACTCCGTAGTGATGTGACTGTGTAATAAAAAATGTCGATATTTTTTTACACGATTAAGTATATTATAAAAGGATAGGGTCGATTTGGGGTCGAATTCACACTGAGCGCTATTTCGTGCGTCAATGTTTTAAAATTATAGAATCTATTCACATAGGCGTAGAGTCTAAAAGATCGAGTGTCACAGAGGACGGTGCGAAATGAGACCGAGCGTCGACTCGCAAATTCATACATTCGTGCGAATTCATTCTTTGGGATAATTCAGGGAGACGCGGGGCAAATAAAACAAATGCTATACTATGAGAGGGTTCATATCGCACGTAGCGAGCGACCAGCTCATGAACGCTCACATATAATAGCATTAGGTTTAATTTGACTGGGCGACGCGTGGCTCCACGCGTTGTGCATTGCCCCGTTTCCCTGAACGAGCCTTAAGGCCACAAACTGGACAACCGACAGCAGGTAGGGAAGCGATAGTGGCGGCGATGACGAGGAAGTCGGCGCCCGCGATTTGATCGAATGCATTTTATATGTAACTATTCTCGATGGTAGCGATGACAGTTGCGCGATCTACCCACTCGTCGAGAACAATAAACCTAGCATTAGACCGCCACCGCCGCCGTTTGCTGTCAGTTGTCGTTTAGTTTGTGGCCTAATAATTAATTAAACATTTTGATGGGGGGACGCCAGCGACTTGATCTTTGAGGTCACTTTTCGTGTTCATGTATTAATCGTACGATTTTATTTTCACCACGTTCGATTAAGTACGTGAACACCCAAAACAAAATTGGCGTAAAAAAATCATACAATTAATACATGAACACGAAAAGTGACCTCAAAGATCAAATCGCTGGCGTGTCGAGGTCTATTAACGGAGACAATTCTGGGAACAGCATCATGTTGCTGACACAATTGACAATGCAATAACATTGTCATCGCTTTCTATTATTACATTCTATTCTACAGCCTGTTTCCTAGGTCCCCCTAATGCCGAAAGGGGATGATTCTACCCATCAATATGAACAACTTTTACTATGGGACCAACTTCGAATTCGCGAAAAAAAATCTACTGTTCCATAGAAAAAGTTCATACCTACTCGACAAAAATGTATGCAACAGCTAATTTTTTTTTCGCGAATTCGATGGTCCCGTAGTAAAAGTTGTTCATATTGATGGGTAGAATCATCCCCTTTCGGCATTAGGGGATATGAAACAGGCTGTATATGTACCTATATACCAAGTTCTAACTCAATCGAATACCAGGAAATGTATCAAATGTAACTTGTATGATTTTATATAACACAGACAGACACCACCGGGATAGGTGAATGAACCTAAATAAAAGCTTGAAATACTTTCGATCGACCACTTTCATCCTAGCCTTAATTTATTTTACAAGTAGAATATCGATAGCGATCAGACCCATCCGACTTACTACACTAGCGTTACACGCGCCAATGACAAAAAGAGATGAACATAGTAATTATAGTAATGAGAGAAAGGGATCATTCAAGAAACACATCAACGCGAGCTAAAATTTTTCATCTGCAACCGTTTTATGTCCATTATAACTCGATCTCCGCGAAATATAAAATAAATAATAATTTTACTTACCGATGGAAAGTAATGTTATCCTTCTTGAAGCTGGACGTCCTCGAGTTCTTTCCACACCATTTTACGACACAGGTTGACATTTTTCAGTAATTCAAAGCTCAAAAAATACGTAAGAAAGTTATTTAAAATTACGTGCACACAGATCCCATACTTGGTCGGTACTGAAGTGGCTTAATCAAGTAATTATTTACATCAGTGCAAAATCATAGATGAGTGGCGCGCGCCGTAGGCCCTGTATGCGGTATCTATTGGGGGTAATCTGTGCTTTGGTGCCATATAACTTTAGATCATGATGTACGTCGGAGCATGCTCTATGCACCGCAACATAGTGAAGTCGGTTGCGGATATGCCTTTTCAAACCAATTAATAATTATCAAAATCGGTTAAAAATTTACGAAGATATCGCGTAACCCATCAGCAAAAATTTGTCTAACTGAAAACCTTTTTTTGAATTTATTATCTAACAATACAGTGAATCTACAAATAGGTATTCTAAATCCAAACGAGTTTTTACTTTTATATACTTTATTATCATAATACATAACTATTGACTGTGACATCATGAGTAAGTAGTATTACATAGAGAACAGGAAAACCTTATGGTTATCATATCAGAATATCTATCCATAAATAATTCAGATTTAAGAGCACTTTAGGATGGAATCAACTTTCTCCAGTTTTCTTAAGAGTGTGCTAATAACAAAACAATAAAAAAATAAAAAAATCGAGTTGGTTCGGCACAATGAAGTCCTAAGCAGATGCGTTATAGAGATTCATAGATATACGTAAAATCATACTTCTATCAGTGGTATGCAAGGTTAGTCGCAAAGGTGAATCTAAGTATCAATGAATAACATGGTTCAAAATTTTTATATAAAAATGAAAACAAATCGTCTACCCACACAAAGTGAACGAGCAGCTGACAGTGGAAGTCTACGAATAATAATAGAATGCATAGAAGCGTAACTAAGGTCAAATAATCATTCCACGAAATAGAACCCGCGGTAGGCGGGGCGTAAAATAGGGACAGCGCGCTCGCCAGTAAGCTGCGACACTCGAGGCGCCGGCCGGAGCATGACCTTGTCGCGACCAATTGCGTGTAAGCTTTGTCTATGAGAGTATGAATGCTGCATTGTAATTGCTGTTTGTTCGTTTGCGTAAATGGAACCAAAATCAAAGTAGTAATTGTAGAAGAGTTAATTTTCAATACAATTATTATTATTCGTAGCTGGAAATTGAAATGTATTCCCGATACGTTGTTGTATATTTCTACGTATTACACAGGTGGTGAATGTATTGTAACATTCCGTATCGCTATCAACTGAACGTAGTATGGCAGACTATAAAAATGTTGTCTCAATGTCAATACAACTAATAGTAGGTATTGGGTTGTGTTCGATGTTACCATTAGTTTGTTACAAAATACAGAAAAGATTTTCGTTTCCACTCACTTTATGAAACATCACATATGTACTGTACGGTAGTTACGGTGTATTTAAATAAATAGATAATTTTATAGTTTTCAGAATGTAAACAAATCTCTTTGGGATCGATTATATAACACCTCCCGTTTGCTCGCTTGCCAAGTATAGTAAACAAAGGATTGGCAATTCTCGAAGAGGAAAAAGAGGCCAACAATTTTTCTATGGCCTTTCTGTTATGTTATACAAAAAGGAATATACCAGAGCTCTTTCTGCTGACTAAGCTACCTAGAAATGTATCAAAATTGAAGTGTTATAGTAATACGTTAGTTGCCCTACTTTAGCTAAGATCAAGTCATTCCTTATTCGATATTCTTTTCACTTCATAATGCCAAACCAACACGGATACTACTTAGACCCTTATTTTCAATCACATTGTGTTTCCTTATAGTAACAATATAACATAGTATACTTAACTATAATTATCTTTGAAGTTTCAGTGTGAATGTTAAAGAAAGCTCGCTGTAAGTGATTTTAAAACAAAAATTTTCAGGTCATGGCACAGTGAAGATAAGATCTCTGAAAGTCACTATACTAAATTGCACTCTGAGCCTACCTTTTGATATATAAATCTCAAAATATCTCAACTTCAATAACACTCTTAATTTACAACATAAATTCAAAATATCAATTTCGAATTTACGGTTACAGATCACGTTTTCCAAAATTATAAACTAGATAAAACAATTGTAGTGTAGCTATGCGTGTGGCACACATTTTAAAATCCTCTAAAACTATAATCATGCAAAATGAGTGAGGTAAATGCCAAATATATTACCGTTGACATCGCAAATTTACAAATATAAGTATAACCATAACTATTTAGTAATCTGTGGTATAACATAAAAATTATTACACATTTAAAATTCGAGTACCTAGTAAATTATAAGCTACATTACCGGTCACCTTTTACTACTAGTTCTGAGATTTTTACAAAGAAACCCTGTAACTTAAATAGGAATGTAGTGCACTCCAAATAATTACAAAATAAAATAAATGATCCAATGCAAAATAAAAACATAGGCACGTAAACATATCTGTGCACTTACATTATAGGTGTGATATATTGAAATATACGTAATTAGAGAGTGTGGTAATTCCTTTCAGTCTGACTCTTGTGGTACCTGTACGCTATGAACCCAATGGCAAGGACACCCAGAGACAGTATTATGCCGCCGAAGAAACTTAGTCCATCAAACCTGCAAAATGGAGAACACATAAATTAATAATAATGAGGGGTTTTTCGTTCATGAACCAGGAGATGCTAATGAGGTGAGGTCTGGAGGACAATTCTCACGCGTTCGAGATTTCAACAATGATAGCTAGAGATAGAGATAGATAGACACACGTATTGTGTCACTTTCACACTTATGGGCAAGTGCCAAGTGACGAACTTCTGGATATCTAATTGAATTTACTCGTGATTCTCGCACACTCGAGATTTCACTGTCAATATGAGAGTGCTAAAGTGACAGATCTATCTATGTCTATTAAAGGCGTTTATCCCGTCCAATGGTGCCCTTATTGGATAAGTTAACATTTTTTTTTAAATACAGAATAAATCAAATCCATCACTCTGACCTTCATTCGAGAAGCCTAAAAGCTAATTATAATAATTCCTAAATAGTTTTTATGGAGATTATTTTCCGGATATCATGATTATAACTTTATTTTATCAATAACTTGAATTTCTCGAAAATAACCGTAACTAAAAAGCTATCTATGTATTATTTATAATTGGCCTTTAGGCCTCTCGAGTGCAGATCGGAGAGATTTTTTGAATTTGGGTATTCTGTATTTAAAAAGAAATTATAATTTATCCGCTGAGGGCGCCACTGGACGGAATAAGCCCTCTTAACATTGAAATATCGAGTGCGCGAAAATCGGGGCCCTGAACAAATGTCACAAGTGATTTTGTAAAATATAGGGTTGGGCAATTTTCTTACTCTAGTGGCAAAAATGTAATATGACAAGAATGAAGCAAGCACACCTATCAAGTGATTATGACGAAAATGTGGCATATAAGTCTTACAACGCCGCGCCGTGTGACTTCGGCACGTAAAAAGAATAGAACTAACCCATCTCTTCCCGTGGATGTCGTAAAACATCTACAGATATGGACATTTTAACGGCGATGGGACGACACGCCTTCACGTGTGCATTTCTGTATATATCGAAACCACTTGAGATAAAGGTTGTGATGTTGTATATTCTATCAGCTATAGGTAGATATTTTTATGCACAATGGGTTGGTACTTGACCTCATTCACACCTGATGTTAAGTGAAGATGAGGTCGAAGGTGGAAGCCTACTGACCCGGAAACCCCAACACATTTGGGGGACTGGCTATTTTATCTCTGACAACGGCATTTTAAAGATTTTCTAGTTTCTAGCAAATAAATTTTGCGTAACTGCACCATCAGTAAGTGGTGATACAAGGCCATTACGTCCAATCAATAATACTTTTTAATAATTCAGGTACAGATTGGAATTGCATATGTGCTGCTACGCTACGAATCTATCACCTTCATGTTTGAAAATTACACTTCATCAAGGTAAGGTTTGATTTTGGCTGCAGGAATTTAAAACCTTCATCTCTTCCACCTAGTCTAAAATAATAATATAATATGTATCTTACCCTCTGTGTTCAGCATCTGCCTGCCTAACTTCTTTCTTAGGACAATCTTCATGATCATGATCATGCTCTTCAGTGTGTGGTTCTGGCTCCTTATGATTGTCTTCAGATTTTGTAGCATTTTTGTCTGCAGTTTTGTCTACATGACTGTCAGTAGCTTTGTCACTTTTTCGATTCTTCTCATCTTCTTCTTTGACTTTAGGTGCGTCGGTATCCTTTTTCGCAGGTTTAGTTTTATTTTCATCGGTCTGAGTTTTGTTAGGTTTAGTATCACTTGGAGGTGCTGCTGTGCGATTGGTGTTTTCGGTAACCGTGGCTTCTGGTGCAGCCGGTGGGTGAGTTTCGGGAGCCGGTAGTACAGTGGTTGATGCATTAGCCTTAACCTCAGGTTGATTCTGCGTTTGATCCTTTGAGGCAACAGCTGCTGGAACTGCACCTGGAATTCGAAAATTTAAATTAATTATATTCTTATACGCTCGATCTGGAAATATTTTGTTTGAGGGTCCAACTCCTATTTTTTTACAATATTCTATGTGGTCATAAAATTATTATGATCACTTTAAATGAAACTTCATGGTAATTTAATAATTACAAGTTTGGTCTAAGCCAATAACTAGACTAAGGTGGCAAAACACTTTGGTTAGACAGGATAATAAATAAATAATAAAATCTATTAATATCTACAAATATCTTTGAACACACACAGCACTGTCCAATACCACACTATACAACTAGGCTTGTATTATACATAGATACCAGAGGGTTGATATACTAGTTGAGATTTTCTTGTGAATCTCTCTCTTATTAATAAATACACCAAATTATGATGATATTGTTTAATACTGTTGTTTAGAAGCTTAATTTAAAATATGAATGAAACTAGGAGCAGCCTCTGCGTTCAAACATTGTCTGTGTAAAAAGATGGCCGCCGAGGCGGCGCAGAGAGATACGCGCAGGAACAGCGGGTGCGTTGCGTCACCATGATTCTTGGCGTAGGCATACACAAATACATTTTTTTTTTGTAAATACGTATGTAAATGAAATCATATACATTTGTCCGTTCATCATACAAACATATACCCAGAGCAAGACTCGGAACGGGCAATATTGGGTACACCAAACAGGATGACAGACAGTGGACCATAGCAATCATAGAGCAATGGCCAAGAGGAGCGACGAGACCAGTGGGCAGACCGCCGTAGGTCGGAAGTGGACTGAGAATGGTGATGATATTAATCAATGACAAGTTTAACACCTGATTTATCAGACTCAGCAGACAATATAGACAAACAATGCCTACCGTCAACTATCTTTGGTAATGTTAACCTACGATTTTGGGCTTCGGTTTGTTTTGACGTGGTCAAATTTATTTCTTTATTATTGCTCTTAATATCAATATCATTATGTATGTAAGCAAAAAACTAATATTAAATCGGTTCAGTTGTTTCAGAGAAAAATATGTACTGAAGCGCGACTTATGACCGTCAAACACACTAAGGCCCGTATTAATAAACAATTGTCAAGATTGACATGGCCTCAACTCAACATGGTTGATGCTTGAGAATCTGTTGCATATTAAAACAGCATCAGAGAAAAAATGGTCTTGAGACCGAGACGCGATCTCAATCTCAAGAACCATTTATTAATACGGGCCTAAGAAAATGCTCTGAAATTATGAATAGTAAAAAACTACATTTAAATCAGTTCAGCCATTGCACGGAAACATTACTATAACACCATCTGCCCTCAGATAACGTAATTTAATCGACACCGTTATCGATTACGTTGATCAATGAGAAACCGTCAAATTACCGAGCGAGCGATGAGCCAACCAATCACGTCAGAACGTAACCTATGACGATGAAATTATGTAACAGAACCCCTGGCGGCCATGAAACATATTAAGAAATAAGCTAAGAGATTAAGAGGGCTTAACCCGTCCAGTGGCGCACTTATTGGATAAATTAAGATATTTTTTTAATACAGCAATCAAAAATTATGCTCTGATCTGTACTCGAAAAGCCTAATATAAAATAATACTTAAATAGCTTTAATAAAATAAAATAAAAGCTAATCATAAATATATATATAATATCATAAATAATACTTAAATAGCTTTAATTACGGTTATTTTCGAGAATTAAAATTATTGATAAAAATTTACACTTTGTGAATTATTTGTATTATAGGTATATAAATATTTGTGAATTCTGGAAAATTATCTGCATCAAAGCTATTTAGGTATTATTTATAACATAATTAGCTTTCCTTTAACTTTATCGCGGTTTGTTTATCCCGCGGACCTCCCCTATAATTGTGAATCCAAGTCGTAATTTCAATAAAATCTGTCCAGCCGTTTAGGCACATTCACATTTATAATATTAGGTGGAATAGCTGTTACCCGCGACTTCGTCTGCATAGAATTCCTTCTACTACAAAATGCGTCACTCTACGACTCAAAGCAATCCCACTAATAATACCTATCCTACAGGAACCAGTAACTTACTTGGGATAAAAAGTACTCATGTGAATCCAGGTCCTAATCTGTCTACCTACCAAATTTCAATCAGATCTGTCCAGTCGTTTATGCGTGAAGAGGTAACAAACAAGTTGCATACACACATACAAACTTTCGCATTTATAATACTTGTTGGGATTGGGATTAAATATTATGTACAATAACAATATAATATTTTCTATGAATAATTGTACAATTTTAACAGATTTATTCTCTTTGTTATATTCTATAATTCAATTTGTTTATTTACAACTTACATTAACAGTGCATGACCTTACTTGTAAGTTTTAGTTAAGTTAACATAATTAGTCAATTATAAATAAAATTTGTTGTAGTGGAAGCTCAGTTAATTACATTATAAAAACATTTTTCTAGGAGAAACACTTTGATATCCTTTTGAAGGATCAAGTGGAAGATGCATCACTGATAAAATTCGAGATACGATTATAAACCAGTAGACCTATAAATATTTTAGCCAGTTTATGCGTTGCTGGTATGACTGTCCTTGTTTTTATAACTTCAGAGATGGTAATTTGAGTTTACGCCCTTTCCATGCAAGAGATCTAGATGTTGATATACTTAATTGAAATAAACCATAGTATCGGCTATTAAACAAAGCATACATAAGAACCCACGGCGCACAAATGGCATATAACAAAAATATTTTTGCAGGAGAAAAATAGATACATGCCATTAAATAAATTTGATATTGTACCTAATGAAAAAGGTCAACTAGCCTAATTGTGCGATCCGTGGTTTGCAATTTAATGAAATGTGTATAGTCCAGGCCAAGTAAGGTCAGGAGGCATTGATGGAGCAATTAAAACTGAACAAATCGGATGTGAGAACTTTCCATGCTATATTATGTACACCTTTGCAAACACATTACTGTCTTGTTAGGGGTAAGTTGTGCAATAAAGAATAAAGAAGTTTTTAAGGTACAATGGGATTGACAATATGCTATCAGTAGCAGCATATTATGTATTGAAAATCTAGAAATCTATCTATCTTACAACATGCTCTAAGGTATAAAAATTATTTATAAATTACTTACCTACAAATTGAAAATTTTGAAAACACCTACAGATAATGATTATATCATCCAGATATACCAACTAACTGTGTTAAAGCTAAATATCTTCGGAACAGCTTAACCGATTTCTATCAAACATGGCTAATGCCCATCTTGTTTACACAATACACCAGCTTTCAAAAATAAACTGTTTCCAAATTGGTTCAGCTGTTTTTGCAGTAAAATGCCACAGACCGACATAAAGCATAAAATTTATAACACCTGTCTTTTTGCATTGGGGGTTAAAAATCACTAAAAATGTAAGATAATTTTGTAATATATATAAAAATTTTATTAATCAAAATGCATTACTATTAGATTTTTTCACATTGAGATATTATTGTACACTCATGCATGACACCAAAAATATTTTCAACATGTCACTTTTTAATGACCACAACAAGTCAAACAAAAGACTGTGTTTTTTAGAAGTTCATGGTTAGCTACCAGCCTATGATTGTTATCAGTTTCCCAATTTAAAATATAATATCATATATAAATGACCCTTGCCTGAATTTTTTACCCTATCAAATTGTAAATTACTTTTAGGATTACAATTTTTCATTACCCGAAAACTTATAATTATTTAAACCCAAATATTAAACAACCAATGCTTGAACATTGTTTAATTTTACACATAGAAAACAGGTATTAAGCCATCCTTCTTTAAAGAAGGACGATGACAGTACATCAGGCGTAAAATGATTATAAGATATGCAAGGTAGGTAGCAATATCTTTGCACCCACAAACACAGCGCCATCTAGTTCCACACTAAGCAACTAGGCTTGTATTATGGATACCAGATGGTTGGTAAACTGCACAAATACATTTTTTATACATGTTATAAATGAAAAGATCTATAACTCTGGTACACATGACCGTTTATACAAGCAATGTCCCTAGCGGGATTCAAATCCCGTGATATTTTGGTATAGTAGTCAGGGTTTCTACCACTAGACCAAGCAGGTTGTCAAAGCATTATTGGTAGAGAATCCCGAAAACACTGTTATCGGCCACTGGAGAATATGATGATTGTTGTGAATCACAGCATGGAAAAAGTTTATACTTATTAGTTATATCATTTGTCGATGTGATATCTTGCCCAACTAAGCAGTAGTTAGTAAGCAATTCAAAAGCCGTAAAAGAAGTTTGGATATTTTCGTTGTTATATTATGTTGCTACAAGAAAATTTCTTATGTTCGGTGACGAATGATAATACTAGTAGCCCATCTTTTAATGCTAGTGAAAAAGTAAAGTCCGGATCTAAAGGGTGTGACTGTAGCTGTCTGCTGATGCAAATGATATTGTATGTTCCATCATATCGCAAATTGCTTTTAGATAAGAATTTGTAAACTCGCTCGTTTTGTTTTGTATAGATGGAACAGCTTCTTCTTCTTAGCGAGTCGATGGCAAAAATGAGCATAATGCATTGATTGCACTTGATGTGGATTGAAGACCATCAACTTATAACTATTTACAACCTATAACAGAGCTTAATGGATCAATCCATTCGTTAACACAATGAGATTATCTTCTGTATATGCTCAAGAAAAAAAATCGATCAAAAATTTTAAAATGAGGGAGGGAATCCTCAAAGGTCCTTGAACCATACAAACGAGTCAGATTCAATGTGGCTTCATAGGACGTGTGTAACAAAAAATATGCTAAATGCGCAAAATATGTCGTGAGAAATTTCTGGTTGAATATTGAACGTAGTTGGTACTTTGATAAAATCCAGATTGTTCCGTAATCTCACCTGGCGTATTCTCCGCCCTGCTGAGGCACATCGATAACGATAACAAAAAAATAAATATCACTTTCTTCATCATTATTATATCGCTAGTTAACAGTCACTTACAGTAATTTTATTGAAAAACACTTTTAATACGCAACTGCAACCACCATTCGCCAGCAGAGCAGAGAGAGAGACAAAAACACGAGCAGGGTAGCCAAGTGAAAAAAAGTAAAATTGTTCTGCACTACATCAAAATGAAACTATTCTCAGCAGCTACAATAAATGAAATGAAACCGCGTATTTATGTCTAGTGGATTGGTTGGTCTGTCTGCTCTCCGCGTATTTATGTCTAGTGGATTGGTTGGTCTGTGTGTAGACTGAACTTATTTATTACAAATGGCATCCCTGAGCACACTTTTTTTTTCGTTTCATTCTCTCCTCTAGGAGAAGGCAAAGGGATCTAGCCTATAACAGCCATGTCTTATTTCTCTTATTTCTTCAGTTTGTAAGTCAGTCTAAGTCAAAACAAGTAATTCGTCGTCGTATTTCTTCAGTTTGTAAGTCAGTCTAAGTCAAAACAAGTAATTCGTCGTATACTTGGCGTATACAGAGTCTAGTCACGGTCAAGTCATTCTTCAGTAAAGTGGCAGAATGCTTTTCAAAAGATTTTTCTTGTGGGAACCCGAAAGCTCCGTTACGCACTTTAATTTACACTTCCCTTCACTTGTACACCATCACTAACGTTTGCTGCACAATATTCTGCCATTATTAAGCTTCAAAAGTTAGAATGCACAAATTATAAGAATTATAAAGAAAAATGCTACTCCACTCGCCGAGTTTCCGCCAAAAAGCCCCCCGAACACACATAAGTAAAAGCCATGTAAAAGCATGGTAAAAGCATGGACTTATTATTTAAACAGGACTGAGTACTCGCCGCTGAAAAACGAGCCGAGCAGGATGTGTAACGTAGAGGCCGTTTGTCTCTGTCTAACAGGGTGACCACAATATATTTGTTACTTGGGACAAATGTTGTAATAAAATATTTGTCAAAAAACTTTGGCGTTTTGACATTAGCCGGCGTGAGCCATTTATTTCGCATTTCTTCATTTTTTGGGAAACTGCAATAATAGTACAACAGTCAGGACCCTAATCAATCACACATATTTCACATATTTCGACTCATTTCAAGAATTCATGGGCATCCTACTTCTTTGATTTACAAAAATATTATTTTTAGCTTACCTGTGGAAAGATATGTTGCAACCACCATAGGATTCACTTGGGCAAGTATAAACGCAACACTTTTTCACCATTTTACTCCTTTTACTTGTTATAATATAACAAATACTTTAAAAAACTTTTAATGCAAAGAAAATTCAAAATCACACCGAACCGCCATGACATGACATGCTTTTCAGGGTTACCATAAAAATAACAAAATCGAAATAAAAATGTATGTTTTCTGTTTGATTTAAGAATATATGAAAAGAAATTAATGCGAATGTTATTTGTTTATTTATAATTGTTAAAATAACATAAAAATATAAGTGTTTCAATGGAATTTTTGAGTAGCCAAAACTGTTGATCATAATCATTTTTTTTGCTGGCAAGATGTAAGAACGAGACACACGGCCTCCGTTATTTCTATCTCTCTCGGCTCGGATTTGCCTTTGTGTATGGTGCATCCAATTTAATACCTTATTGCGTTGACATAGTGATCATTTTCCTAAATGATTCTTTTGATAGTTATCAGTCCTGTTTAAATAATAAGTCCATGGGTAAAAGCCAGAGAGCAGTGTGACCATATTCCAATTAAGAATATTGCCTTCAATGGGTTGAAAAATTTTGCCTAAAACTGCCAAACCAAACTCTATCACAAGAAATACCAATGAGCAGTTTAAAACGTCAGCTTCCACAGAAATGTCATAGGTGGCGCTGTATAAAAATATATTCGTGGAATTTATGGGCTTTTTAGCGGCATCACGGCGAACGAAGTTGCTTTTTTGTTTATAATTCTTATAATTTGTGCATTCTGACTTTTGAAGCTTAATAATGGCAGAATATTGTGCAGCAAAAGTTACTGATGGTGTACAAGTGAAGGGAAGTATAAATTAAAGTGTGTAACGAAAAGTTTTAATTTCTTTAGTCGTAACCATTTGGTAATCATTACGATTGGGTGCTCGACCATTTATTTGATTTATCACGACGATCTAGATGAAACTTTCGGGCCTCTTACGTGTCAATGAGACGGTTTGTCCCAAATCGGCTGAAGCGTTTAGGCTGTAGATGACAACATATATACACACATGCATACATACATATAGGTACACATGCATACACAAATACAGACGCGTTAAATACATTACCCTTCGCTATAGTCTAACGCAGCTTATAGACTACAGTGTATCTCGAAGACAGAGGGCAAAATAGAAATATAAATGTCATCTTCAGCCAGCCTACGTCAAAGATAAATTATACAATGTCTTTGCCATCTTTGACATAGGCTGGCTGAAGATGATTCGAACCCGCGACGTCTTGGTATAGTGGTCAGAGTTTCATATCAATTTTGAACATTACTAGCGTTCTGCCCACACTCCAAATAGTAATGTTCAAAAGTGAAATGAAACTCTGACCACTATACCAAAATGTCGCTGGTTCGAATCCCGCTAGGGGCATATGTTTGTATGATGAATACAGACATCTGTTCCCGAGTTATGGATGTTTTTTATTTACAAAAAAAATATATTTGTGCAGTTTATCAACCATCTGGTATACATAACACAAGCCTAGATGCTTACTGTGGACCTAGATGGCGCTGTGTGTATGTGCAAAGATATTTATTTATAATAGTTTAAAACTACGAATTAGGCATAATTTAGTTGTCTACCTCACCAAAATTGTTTTCACCCATGAGGCTGGCATAAGTGCAATGCACTTCTAAGCCTCTTTAAAATAAAAGATTTAATAAAAAGAAAACATTCCTTTAGAGAGGGTATTGGCAAAGGAGATCACTCTACGCTGGCTACAAGAAAAAAAGCAAAATTATTCACTGCCTTTCTCCCCGTCCATAATTCTTCAATCTGTGTTTTTAACGCAATACGGAAAAAAGATAAACAGGTTCCCAAGAGCGCGTCCCCGCCGTTCCAAAACTTAGTTATACGACTTATAATGGAAAGGGCTAGTAGGCTAAACTGTAAACAAGGTTGACTTGCCCCAGCAGCCATGCAAAATGACGCCTTGGATATACAAAAAGATTTTCGTCTTCACTTAATTTAAAAGTTTGCACATTTACTTTTGGCGTGGCGTGTCGTGTAGAAAATATGACTAACTACTAAGCGATGCGGCATGCCATTAATGCAAGTATTCAAACTTAAACTCCAAGCATTTATTTCAACGTAAGATAATGATATCATTTGTTGTCAGTCGGTATGTCCAAGCTACTACCGCTTCGGAAAGGGAAATCATCGGTGGGAAAAGAAGAAACCCACAATTTATTTATCATCATCATATTATAGCCACGTGACGTCTTCCGTTGAACATAGGCCAGATTTGTGTAGTGACGACCGGTTAGTGTAGTGGATAGTTATCCTGTCAGATAAACCAACGGTTGCGGCTTCGTATCCCGGGAGGGGTAAATGTTTGTGTGATGAATATGAACATTTATTCCCGAGTCATGTTTATATTAATATTTACGTATCACTTTAAAAATATTTTATGGTTATTCAGACCATCAAACTGAATAATTTCAATTTCATACATTTCAGTTGAGTCGGTATTGAACTTTTGTATTTCAACCATACAAAATTTTGAAGGTAATTATTTCTACATCTAGGATAAATACAACAATGCTGGCATGGAGGATTGGTGGTCGATATTTTAAATATAAAATACTGGATGAGTTTTTTACCGTGAGGAAAAAATAGGGCATATTAGGTAAGTGAAAAAGAAGTAATTGGCATAGGTAGTTTAATTTTTTCTTTCAAAACCATAATTGACGCACGTGCCGGCCGGAGACTAACATGCGACTGGCGGGATTTGTAGGGTACCTTACCTATCATGCGAAATTTATTTGGAACTCATATTTTCTCCAAGTGTTTTTTATTTATTTAATGTAATGATGTAATTTCACGTTCTGACAACAATACACAATGACTTTTTTGATTTGCACGACATAATTAATGTAATGAATGCCATATAGATCTAGCGCGTAAGGAACATGAAGTTATATTTATGAAGTGCATTGTAGAATTTTTGCGCAATAAAGTGTACTTGATTGTTTCATTGATTGATTATACTTTAAGCTGCAGGTGACTTGTGGCATCAACCATGCCTGTCCCACTACAAACCTCTACCTACCCCTGGATATTGTTTGATTATTTCCGAGCGATAGGGTCGAGAATAATTGCGTCGGGAAAATGGTACCCTCTACCTAGCAAACTTACCTATTTTTATTGCACAAGTTACCTGAATTTTATTTTTATGATTGACTGGATTCGCGTTTGACCACAATCTCACCCGATGGAAAGTGACAATGTGGTCGAAGATGAAGCACGCGATCCCAGTAAATTCCTATGCACTCTGCTCTTGAAGATCCCAAGGTTGTAGGATTCAGGAAAGACTGACGCCGGAAGGGAGTTCCGTGCCTTGGCTGTTGGGGTGATTGAATGAAGAATCGAACTTCTTAGTGCGAATGTTCGGTATATTAACTATATACGGGTGGAATCCCTCCCCACGCCTAGTGGTCCGAAGATGGAAGGATGACGGTGGTATAAGATTATGTAATTCCAACGCACACTCCCCGAAATGCATTCTGTAAAAAACTGAGAGACAGGCGACTTTGCGACGGTCTTAAAGGCTCTGCAATTTAGCAGTCATCGGATTATCACCTATAAGTCTCATGGCACGTTGTTCCACAGAATCGAGTGCAGCTATTTGGTACTTGGCTGAACCATCCCAGAGGTGACAGCAGTATTCCATGCGCGAGCGGACGCCTGGTAAAGCACCAAAAGTTGTTTTGGTGTGAAATATCGCCTGACCTTAAGGATTTCAATACATATAACCCAATTCCTTGAGACTATATCAAAATGTGAAATCAAATTTAATTACATGAATCTCTTCGAGTATAAATCGAAATAAACCTCACATTTGCATTATCAGCTCCAATCATTTCGGAGCGAACCGGGGTCAAGTGAACCCTTTGACCCGCGTCTAATTGATTTTATACGATCCCTTTACGAATAAGCAGATTTCGTAACAAGATTATTTTAGAAATTATACGAACAATATCCAACCAATCCGATGCCATTGGCGTATGGATTTACCGACAAGCCTCGCGGGCTTACAAGTTCGAAGTTTTTATTGCCGAATTTTATTTTTCCGAAAAGAAAACACTTCGTGAAGTGCAACCTCCGCCGCTCCAGCTCTGTTTGTACTCCTGCTCCTCGCTGCTCAACCTCTGGCTTACAAAAGACACTCTAGGACCCGTAGTAATAAACCGTTCACAATATTGAGATGAACTTAAGTTGACGCTTGAGAATATGTTCCATATTAAAACATTATCAATAAAATAGTATTGAAGCTGAGACACCATCTCAACCTCAAGATTGATTTAGCAAGCGATGAAAATCGTTCCATGGGAGAGGCTATGTCCAGAACCTTTAAATGCTGTTAATGAGAGTGTATTAGTTCTATTCATTCAATGGTTACAATTAACTCCTATGAGTATTACCATGTAAGGCCTTTATTACATTATACAAGGCCCAAATGTGTTGGGGTTTCCGGGTCAGTACGCTTCCACCTTCGACCTCATCTTCACTTAACATCAGGTGTGATCGAGGTCAAGTACAAACCAGTTGTGCATTAAAAAAAAAATAAAAAAAAAAAACTATGTAAGCCATCAATGTGGGATTTCTGATGAATACTTCTTTGCTCCGCACCTATGACGCTGCCCATGGTGTAGAGGTATACTGTTATTCGTATGCTCACGAAACAGACACTCTCGTGAAGAGACGCATTATTCTGCCGGGAAAAGGGCAGCTCTTCCAAAAACCCATGAAAGAAAAGAAAAATTTTACGGACGAGGCTCCATTTTTTTAGGGCGAGAATAATAATAATCTTTTTTAAACCATTTACTTTCAAAGGTATGTAACCTATTTTAAATTTTATAATTAAAAGGTTGCTTTCGTGGGTTGGATATTTATCAGGATTATTTGTATGTTATTTTTAACCCCTTTGTAAGCGTACCGGCATTTTAACCATTTTGTACTCCGTGTATCCATTTGTCTTGCTGATTACGCTGCGCATTGTTTTCTTTTCGCCCGTTTATGTCCAATTTTCTATTTGAGTTTTTGCACGATTTGTTCTGTCTGCTGCCCCATTTAATATCTTTTTCTTGGCTGTTTCAGAGTTTATCTAAGTAATATTTTTAGGTGGGATTGCTGGGGAACAACCTACTCTCGCGGAGTAAGGGTACGGGTCTATCTATACGATGGTGGCCCTGTGCGGATTGGTCGATTTGTGTCAGACTATTGGCCCCCGGACATCCAGTGTAAACCATTCCTGTGAGGCACTGACTTGGTTTCGACTCCTTCAATTGAAAATAACCGGGATTGACTGTGTAACGTGCCCTCTGAAATATTTGTTTGTAAATGACACCAGTGGTCACCCACCCAAAGACGTATAGGCACGACTGCGCCACGATTGAGCCTTTTTACCACAGATGTTTCCTTCCACAGCGGTACATACATACATATAATATCATGACCTTTTGTAACGAAAACGTTCATAATTCTCTGTTAGGTGGGTTTGTAAATGTTTATTTGTTTTAGAATGTACTATGTTCAAAGAGAATTTCTTTTTTTTTTAATTTTCCAAATTTATTTCCATTTTTTTATAATTTTTTTTATTATTCTTATATTATTACTATAAATTAAATTTCCATCCACATCACCTGGATGAGTGGAAGTCTACCACTGTACGTTTCTCAAGAAACTTCTTATCACGTACGACCACCCTGTGGAACGGACTTCCGGCAGAAAAAAAAAGAAGAAGCGACAAGAAACTCAGTAACAACACATCTCTTACATATGTCACTTAATATTATGGTTATAGGTATTATATAGTACAAAACAAAAGCAATTAGGTAACATAAGCGTAGTTAACTCGATTTGTAATCCAGCTAACAAATCGCTTATATAATCAATAATCATCTATCCTGTAACAATGTTTTTTTACACCGAGTTCCTTTGATTTGACGTTTAAAATTCTGCTCTGTTAAACTCAATACAGGTTCTGGTATTAATAATATAAGATTTTATTGTAAAACCGTATGCACAATGCACATACACAAAATATGTGAACCTTGCTAACTCTAAATTGTGGAATTAAAATTTGATTCAAATAATATATATGTCGTAGATGGGTTCGGGTGGGTTTTGCTAGCGACCGAGACGGTGACAGTCGCGTGGTAAAGGGTTGCTCGGGCAATGGCGACATTATTGCAAGCTACTATAGGCGAATCAACAACGTATTCACATTCGATTATAATCATGGAACCTGAGATGCTTACTGGTGAATAGTAAACATTTGCACGCTCCCTCATGCCACACAACTTGGCACCCGCGTGCAGTCTGTGGAATTCAACTGGACTTGGTATTCAATTCCTCCTTGCTCAAATTCCATGATCAACTTCTAATTAACTTAACGACTCACCGGATTCTTCCACGCGTCGGTGATAGTAGGTAATCAGAATCACTCACAGTCGGTGATGTGTTCAGTGGAGCTCTGACTCCTTTGAAGGCTGGTAGCAAAGTGTGTCCCATTTTCGATGTGAAGGCCTAATATAACTGTTAACGTCGTCACCGCGCTATTTACGGCGATACCAGCGCCACCAGGCCCACTTCCCATTGCAAACCGCGTATTATGATACTCATTTCAATAAATTCTGTCGCTAATTTATCGCTATCTACGACATAGAGACGGGTTAATTCTATTCTATTGGAGTTGCGAAACCATACATCGCAAAATTTTATTCAAATAATGATTATCAGAATGTTTAATAGTTGCGTACATACATTATATTGTCATATGTGTACTGCGATGGGATTAATTTATTAATTATTAATATTTCTCTCTTAGAGATCTTAGAGAGTAAATTCTATATTGCTCTGACCTCATTCAACACGAGCGAACGAAAAGTCTTACCACGTAGTTTACTACGGCGTAGTTGCCCAGTCAAGCGCAAGTGTAGCACACTTAAGTAATTCCTAGTACGAGGCGGCAACGTTTCAAATTGGTCTAAATGTTACGCTTTAATCCCCGTCCACCTTACTGACAGCTACATTAAATACCTAGGTGTAGGCAGACACCTAATGTTCGTGGCGGAATTCCTATAACCGCTGCCTTCGCTTCACCTCTCCAGGCAGAGCGTTCCAATGAGGCGATGACGCAACAAATTCGCGTTCCTTTACCTTTACTCATATTTCCGTAGAATACTATTATGAGTACCTTACGAAGTTAATGAGATACCTACAATGATAGGGGCAAGACGAGCCAAGACGTTGGGGCTTTGCAATACTTCTCGAATATCTATAAAACTGCGGTCCACAAAATACAAATGACTGAGAACAAATAAATAAATAAATAAAATAAATAATAATATATATCCTTAGACATACACACAGCGTCATCTTGTTCCACACTAAGCAACTATAGGCTTGTGTTGTGGATACAAGATGGTTGATATACTACATAAATACATTTTTTCTTTTGTAAATAAATACTTATTATAAATGAAAACATC
This sequence comes from Oegoconia quadripuncta, assembly GCA_949316235.1. Classification (NCBI taxonomy): domain Eukaryota; kingdom Metazoa; phylum Arthropoda; class Insecta; order Lepidoptera; family Autostichidae; genus Oegoconia; species Oegoconia quadripuncta. The sequence continues at coordinate 17,100,051 of OX438743.1, forward strand.
CATAACTCGGGTACACATGTCCGTATTCATCACACAAACATATGCCCCTAGCGGAATTTGAACCCGCAACCTTTTGGTATAGTGGTTAGAGTTGCTAACTGTCATGGTATTTGATTATCGGGGTACATCACTAATATGGATGTACAACACGAGGTGGCTTGAGAATATGACAGCTAGGGAGTAAGGAGGGAATTAATAAAGAACGTATGATTATAAACAAGCAAGCTTATAAATTAAAGATTCTTACTGTGATCCTGACTCTTATTTATGATACTAACCACTACATCAAACAGGTCGTCAAATATATAGCTATCACCAAACAATTGCGCTTCAAAGGAAGATATGCTACAATTGGGTTAATTTAGCGTTGGGCGCTTTGTTTAATATCATTGGTTCGGTTGGGTCGATTAGTAAATCGTAACATCTGAAGCGGTTAGTCCGTGGATTGATGATCACTAATTGGTATTTTTATTCAAATGTTTCCGTGCTTCAGAGTTCTAGTCTGACACATTCATTTAATTATTCTAACTAATATTATAAATGCGAAAGTTTGTATGTTTGTCGCTCAATCACGGCGAAACGGTTGAATGGATTTGGATGAAAATTGGTATATAGGTAGAACAGACCCTGGATTATTAACATAGCATATTTTTTATCTCCATAAAGTGATTAGTTCCCGCGGGATAAACATATTTACGCGATAAAGTTATTACACGCAGGCTAAGCCGCGGGCGAACGCTAGTAGTAATATAAATGTTAGTAAGTCCTTTAAACACACTAATAAATGATTTGAGTTTGAGTTGCATGGAAGAGATCGCTTTTAGTGATAAATTCGCCAAATTGTACGTTCTACTCTTACCAACTATCTGTAACAGTATTTTCAATAGTTTTCTGGTTTACGTTTTTGCGCTGTACGTTTTTGTGTGTTAATTACGTTATACCATCAAGCGCCTGTTACATATCTAGTAGTATGTACAATCGATGACATGACGACTAGAGTGTAGCTGTCCGCGTGACGCTACCGGAAATTAGAACGCAGCGAGATTCTGTTGTACTAGAAGTGTTACGGTCGTTATGAAGACAAATGCACAAAGCAAAACTCTTGTTAAGAGGGCCTATCCGACACGGCATTCCAAACAAACTTTCAAGTCCAAATTTTTTGCAATGAATAGACCGATTCTAATAAAACTTTATACGTATAAGCAGGATATACACATCTAAAAAGGTGGTAGAAAACATTTTCGAAATATTGAAGTTAAAAGAATATATTGCAATTTTTTTTAAAATTTTTAACTTACCACCGCGAAGCCATGTCTCTCCGTATATAAATAATGCCTCAATGCTTAATATGGAATCACGTAGACAGCTTCATCTAGCAAGTCTCTTGTTCGGCGTGATGAAGTTTCATAAGCCAGAGTACCTTCACCATAAATTGAAATTTTCATCGTTCCATGCTAGGAACCAGATGAGGTCGATTCGATCATGTCTGACGTTTCATAACCACAAGACCGTCGCATTTGCTGGCTCTTTCCGCTACCAGGCAACGAAGTGCTGGAATAATATACCACCTCCATTAAGGCATTTCGGATCATTAAGCTTGTTCAAAAATACCTTAGGGCACATTTAATGGAAAAACAAAAAATTGGAATTCCAAAACGTTACCTGTAGTGGAACTTCCTATGCACTTCTCTTTTTCCTTTTGTCACATCATTATCATTCATTTAACTTGTTATCATAATTACTACTCAACACTAGCTGTATCAACAACGGACACTTTCCACTCACGATTGACCACAAATGTACACGCAGAAGGGAACATGCGCGTACTTTTATGCACAAGTAGGGGTTGTAACTGAAAACCAGTGTTTCGCTCTTTGAGTGATGTGCCACACTGAGTTATAACCCATTTGTGCTACTGCGGCACACACTCGCTCTTTGTAATTTCTATTTTTTACTTTTATTTGTTTGTATATTTCTTTGTAATTTAAAAATTGTGTAGTTGTGTGAACGCAGTGGCGTAAATAAATGCATTATCTATCTATCTATGGAAAACTTTTCGCAAATGTTCTCTACAAACTTTTTAGATCTACGTACGTGCCTTATGCATATAAAGTTACATAAAAATTGGTTTTTTTAATTGTAAATTTTATAGTTTGTATGGAATATCGTGCGGGATAAACCCTTTTAATTCTCCATGTCAAAACCATAAATGTGTTATTTCATTAAAATTATAGCAGCTTCACTCATACATATTTTCGCAGAGTAATAAATCACAACAAACAAGACGTTTGCGACACAAAATCCGCCGAATTCGTCGCGAAATTCGCGGATAATGTTTATATGCGGACTCCCTGAGGCGTTGAAATGCCATGTCCGTGATGAAAATGGATTAGGTTCACTCGCAAATGCACACAACACTCGGGGGAATGAATTCGGAACGCATAAGGCATGTTAATTATGTACCTCTACATCAACATACATGCTCTTATAAATATATGTACATGTATTCGTATCTATACTTACTCGTGTATATTCCGGGTGCCAGGCGTATTTCATATATTTCTGTAATAAATATAGGTATTATATACCATAGAAAGGGTAGGTAGCACAGTTACATAAAATGACAAAGCACTTACATTCAATGAGACATGGTGTAGTCGTTTAATCGTAGCTTAATACGCGTCCACCTTCGACCTCACTTTCACTTAACATCAGGTGTGATTGACGTCAAGTACAAACCCGTTGTGTATAAAAAAAGCGAAAAGCAATGGTTTACTACCACTTGTATAATAGGCACGATAAAAAAAATTAAGCGAGTACACAGCCTAGAAGAGTTACAGAATCGTGTACGTCGTGCAATTGCTTTAATTACTACGCAAATGTTAAGGAAAGTTCATTTAGAAACTGTAAATAGAGATCGTCATTGTATTGCACAACGAGGACGTCACTTCGAACATCTGCTTTGAATAGGTACAAAATTTTGTACTTACTAAGAAATAAAATGTATGGGAGTGTTTAATGTAATTTTTTTGGATATTTCTCGTTTTATTTTTAAAAAGTTATTAATGTCATTATACTCATTAGGTAAAGTATTTTCGATATCAGTTTAAAGTCTTTTGATATCTATAATAGTTACGGAATAATCGCCTGTGCACACTTAACGATTACACCCTGTATAGCCTTGCCTTCGCGTTAAAAGTAAATAAAGTTCTTTCCTACTTCACACCTTTACCTCTTCTTTAATTAGTCTGGGGCCCAAGATACCAATTTATAGAGTAACGTAGGGCACCGGCTACCTTCAGTTGGCGTCGTGCAGAGCACCAATGTTGACCCTGGCTTACAGGAGTTACAATGCGAGGAGTATGGAACCGGTGAAGACACCGGACGGGTGAAGCTTGCTATAAAAGTATTCCACCAGGGAAACATACTATTTATAATGTTTGGTTATGTTTTTTGTATGTAACAGTCCTTTTTTGAAGAATTTCCGATTTCAATCAACGGTGTATTCGTCACAGAATGGTGACATCGGGATTATATCTAAAAAGACCCCACGTGCATTTCACGCACCTAGCTCACGTAACATTTCTATTCTCCCTTTTATTAGTTCTGCGATGTTCACCTTATTATGGATTCATAATGGGCACTCGGCAAAGGCCGCAAATTGCGATCGCCGAGAGACCCACTGAGGCGATAGGTTTCCGCCGAGCCTCTTATTGTTGCGTAAATTGGATCAGAGACCAGAGGAAGGTATCTTTTCGAATCGCTTTTCAACACTTGGCGCCATCGTACGGAGTACAAACGAAGTCGTGTGGATGCGCGTTGGACGGTGTTTTCTTTCTTATTTTTACTTATTTTTATTTTATTTATTATTAATTTAATTACCTACATCACCACATCATGCTATGGGGCTTGATCCCGAACCTGTATGTAGTAGAATAGGCAGTATTAAATAGCCAATTGGAATAAAAATCAACATTTCCGTACGATGATGAAGAAATGATTAGCTACAAAATAAAGCATTTTTGACTTTGACTTAATTTTGAGAAAATAAAAGAACAAAATTAGAAATTGAAGACTATTATTATAACTAAAAAAAAACATTTTTTTTTAATAAAATAACATTGGAAAACGTCATGCATGACATACAATTGTCGTTCAATCACAAAGCTCCCCAGAGAAGAACGAGCCAGAAACTCAGGGGTTGATCTTTTTATATAAGTATTTTCAAAATTTATAATTCGACAATGAAATAAAACCGGCCAAGTGCGTATCGCGCCACTCGCAGTATAGGGTCCCGTACTTGCCTAAGTTTTTCGACTATTACTCATTAATTTGTAAACCCTATTTACTTTCAATAGTTTTAAACTACTATCGTGAATTTTCTCACGTATCCAAAACAAACCGTTAAGCTTTTAGGGGGTTGGCGACACTTGACTTTACAAAAATTAGCACTTAATATAAAGCTTAATATTTCTCAAACGGATCCCTAAACCGAAAAACTTAACTTTCGCGGACACTGAACACCTATAGACGTAATAAAAATAAAACTTCTAATGTGCCTGATTCAGTCTCCGTGAACGTGTTAAACAGATTAAGCCTGTAATATTCTTGAACTGTCTATCCCACGGCACCCCATACGATGGGGTATAAAAATAAAATAAAATACATCCTCACTTTACGTGTAAGGGAGTACCCCAAAATACAATATTTTTAAAGATTTTATTTTATCACGTTGTTAGCGTGTTTAATATGTATAGGTACATATCCATGCCAAATTACAGCTTTCTAGTACTAAGAGCCTCTGAGCACAGATTAGATAATAGTTACTCTGAGCTAAGGCTCAGACAGAAAGCTACATGGCGAAACTATAAGGGTTCCTTGACTATGGAAGCCTAAAAAAGAGAAAACGCTATCTGTGGATATCGCCAAGCGGTTCAAGTACATGTATTCTTATTTTTTATCATCTAGATCAGGGGTGGGCAAACTTATTTCATGAGGGGCTAGAAGATTAGCGGGGGGCTTCGTCTACAATAAAAAATCTCTTTTATTTTGATTTTATATGATAAATAACGTTAGAAACTAAAAAAAATCAAATTCAACTTTTGTTTGAAGGCCCTGCCATGTCTTCTTATGCAGGCTCGAGCTGCTGTAGCGATTGAAGGTGATCGTCAGTTAGTCTACTTCTATGGCAATTCTTCCGTGTCTTCGTAAGGAGGTTGACGGGCCAGCCCTTAGATTACGTAACTTCATCGGTAACGTTATCGATTACGTTGGCCAATGAGAAACCGTCAAATTTCCGAGCGAGCAATGGGCCAACCAATCACATGTCAGAACGTAACCGATGACGATAACGATGAAATTATGTAATTGAACCTCAGATTAAAGTCCTCCGCGGGCTGGAGTTGGAACGCGGGCCGTACTTTGCCCATCCCTGACCTAGATAGCCAGAAATTATATATGGCACATAATTTCCGTTTAATGGTAGTTTAAAAAATTAAAAACTGAAATCGAAGCGAAGCGAAAACTAATGCCCACCTTTTCTCGCATTACCGTTGACGCTCGCCGGGACGCCCGCCTTTTACCGTTTGCTGTGAATAAGAATGTGCTTCCTATATCTATTTCATTTACCTATATTTTTTTGGTAAAGTTTTTCCATTTAAACAAGCGAATGGTAGAGTCCATATGACCAGGTCTTTCGTTTTATTATATCATTTGTGAGACCGAAATCGAAGGTGGAAAACCTAGTTTTTCCCGACCGCCCCAGAAGAAGGATAATGTTTTTCGAGTGTATGTATGTAAGTATATGTATGTTGATTTCTATGTTGCCTCATATAGTCTAAACGGCTGTACCGATTTTGAAGTCCAAGTTGTTATTCGATTCGTCTTTATCCCTAGAGTGTCATAGGCTGCATTTTATGGTAAAAAATCCAATCTGGCGCCTGCAAAATTCAAAATATGCTGTCGGGTTTTTTAATTACTTAAATGGTTATTTATCTATTTTATTTATTTAACACCTTATTGCATGTAAGTATACACACATACATTGAACAAACATAGGACAGAAATTACAATACACAAAAGGTGAGCTTATCTTTGTAAGAGATTTCTTCCAGAAAACCCTCGGAAGTAAAAACCAATTGAAAGTTTTCAGTTCAGACAAAGACCGTTACTTACAAATATAGAACAATTACATAACAAAACATCACTGTTATAGGAACACAATTAACAAATCATTAAGATATAAAGCAATGGTTTGGTTATAGGACTTTCTGTATCTCTGTATATACATACATACATAATGTCACGCCTGTTTCCCGTTGGGGTAGGCAGAGACCACAGACTTCCACTTGCTACGATCCTGACACACCTCTTCTGCTTCCTTCACTCTCATAAGGTTGTTCATACATGCTCGTCGGTTTAGAGTACTCTTGACTTGGCCTTTCTTTAAGACGGCCCCGATTTGATCATGGTAGGTACGTTCGCCGTGGTCTCCCCTACCAACACTACCATCCACATTCGCTTTGTATATCTCTTTCGTAAGTCATCTTTCATTCATCCTTTCAACATGTCCAAACCATCTCAGCATACATTTACCTTTTTTTCTCTGTATATATGTATGTAGATTTCTATGTCACCTCCTGTAACCTAAACGGCTCGACCGATTTTATACCGCAAGGTGTCGTTCGATTGTCTTGATCTCTAGAATGTCATAAGATACATTTAAACAAATACAAATAAAATGCTGTCGGGTTTTTTGGGTTTTAAACTCATATTATTATTGAATTTTAACCACCGACTTAAAACGACGGGTGTTATGTGTTTGACGGCATTGTAAGTGTGTGTATCCAGTCTTTGTCTGGATGCATGTATCTCAATAAAGTGCAATCAGATTACAGTCCGATTTTTAAAGTTCAGATTATTGAATACCCCTGAATAAATACAATTATTACATTATATTATATTACTCATGGTAACACTAATAGCGATCCACATTCGTACTAATTTATTCAAATAAATTCTTATCGCTGTTCAATTTTAAACGTTGCCGTAAATATGGGGCCTAAATTAAATTCCATGTAAGCATTCTAATTTGGCAGATAGCCAATACTATCTTAGATTGAATTGTACATGTAATTTGCAAATAGTAATGTAATTAGAGAGGCGGTTAGGGGGTCTTATTCGTTTCATTATTTGAGAGTATTGATGGGACACAAAAACAGTACGAAAAGTAGATAAATTAAAGAGGTCGTGCTGTCACAACTCGTATTTTTATTCTGGAGATGTATCTGACGTTGACGTTGACGTAGTGATGACCTGTTTGGTGTAGGTAGTGGTTAACAACTCTGACCACTCCTATACCAAAATGTTGCGGGTTCGAATCCCACTAGGGGCATATGTTTGTGTGATTTGTGTGATGTATGTGTACCCGAGTTATGGATGTTTTCATTTATAATAAGTATTTATTTACAAAAAAAAATGTATTTATGTAGTATATTAACCATCTGGAATCCACAACACAAGCCTATAGTTGCTTACTGTGGAACTAGATGGCGCTGTGTGTATGTCTAAGGATATTTATCTGTTATTTGTATTTATTGTTAAAACAAAATCTTAAGGTTTGAAGTTGAAGTATCTCTTCAGAGAAACTAGAATAATTTATCATTTACATTTAAAACTGTAAGCTGTCAGTTTGATACCTCCGGTAGTTCTTAAGAAAAACGGTCTTGATGAACAGAAGAACAGAGAGGAAGATGGATAACAAAGTGGTCCTATAAGGTTCTCGTCTTCACCTTTGAGGTATTACGGAATCAGAAATCACATACCACATACTCGCACACACACATACATAACAAATTAGGTTTTACATTTTTATTTCATTCTTATTTTATAAGTAGCATAATATAACCTATTTCACCTTAACCTTAATTGGACATTTAGTTATGGAAGAGCGGAGCCTCCTAACACAGGTATTTTATACTTAAAAGGAGACACCCGATACCTCATTGATTGTTTTATTGAGGTACTGAAATAAACATTTTTTCATTTTGAATTTTTTTCATTTTTTCATAAATATTGTGTCATAAATGATATTATGTTTTTTATCTTGTCTGATAATGTGAGAGCCTATATCGGTTTCCTGCGGTTTCTTTCAGTCCCTCAATCTATATAGTGGGAGGTCGTTCATAAAGTAAGTTCAGTTTTGTTGGTCAATAGTTAGGGCCTGTGGTGGGTCGATTGGAGTTCCCCATCCTAAGCCGGCTCTGTCACTTCAAACAACCAATTGCTGTCAAAGCGTCCCTTGCTCCACGTTACACGATCCAATTTATCCGAGATAGCATCTGATACAACGCCTGATTGAGACCCTCTATACCACTAATTACTTGCAAATACATCGAATGCGATTATTTTCATTTCCAATTATGCGACTGGCTGTATCTGTTTACACTACAAGTATCGTCTAAAAGTAGTTATCCAAACAATTACTCTTTTTGGAGATGTTTGAGAGTCGGCACTCAAGCCACAGGAGTGCTGAACGCATATATCGACATGCAAATCTTAAGGATGTCATCCGGCGGGCCTTTACCTCTGCTGGTGTGTCGGCCATTTTGGAACCAGTTGGTCTGGAACGTGATGATGAGAAGAGATAAGATGGTATAAATCTCCTACTCTGGAAGTTGGGACGCGCTTTACTTTGGAATGCTACTTGTGGTACTTGTGGCCCTGGCACCGTCCCATCTTCCATTAACATCTAATATCGCGTGATCTGCAGCCGCATCTGCTGAGACGGCACAAATTTGCTAGTCCCAGTGAGGATTATATTATTGCTCCGTTTGGGGTGGATACTCTTGGGCCGTGGGTGTCCGGCGCTCAGTCTTTCTCGAGAGATATCCGAGCGTCTGGTCGAACTTTAATTTGACCGGAAGGCTGGCCTTTATTCACTCAGAGGGTGTCTCGCTGTTCAAAGTGGAAATGCACTTACACTCTTAGGCACCCTTCTGGTTCAGCAAGATGTGAGTAAAACTTTTGCCATGGGTTTCTCGAGAGATATCTGCGCGTTAGGTCGAAGTTTTAAATTACCAGAAGGCTAGCCTTTATTTCACGCAGAGGTTAATCTCGCTGTTCAAAGAGGAAAGGCACTTATCCTCTTAGGGCTTCTGATTGAGCAAGATCAGGGACAATTTTTTTTATTTGTACATGTGTATTTGTTTTGTACAAATAAGATATTTCTTGCGCCCTCTAATCCCTCCGCGCGGCACTTATCTTATAGGTACACTGCCAACACACCAGTCACGAATTGATCGAAGCGCACGGCAGAGGAATCGCATTGAGGTCTCAGAGTCACCGAATTAGACAATTCCCATAAATAGTTCTTCAAAAACAACAATGTTATTTAGATGTGTTGTGAAAACAGGCATCGGGGACGACGGACTTTTTGTTGGGACGAGAATGAATACAAAACCGTCTCAAATCGTGACAGTGCACAAACGCTCTCATACGAATTCGACACCCTGTTTAATGTAGATATCTCTACTAGTCAAAGGCTCAAAGAAACCAATTAAACAAAGCAAATTCAATTTAACTTAAAATTGGTTTTCTCGAAGCAAGAAACAGAACAATAAAATTCGTCTAATTACAATTGAATTAGGAACTTGGTCAGTGAATCACAAAGTGGGTTGGGAAGTCGTAATCGTAAAACTACAGGATGGTTAACAAAGCTCCGGCCATCAGAATGCGGATGTCTGTGAATAACTCCTACTAGAATACCCAAGCTGTCGAGGTTAATGTAATTATTTAGGGTGAAACAAAATTCGTGTAATTCTTCTACTGTTCATTTATGGGAATTCCGTAAAAGAAAAAAAAAATTACTAGTTTTGCGGTAAGGTCAAATAGATGTAACTGAATCGTGTTAAGCATTATCTTGTCATAAAAATATATTAAAAAATTATGCAAATGTATTTGTGACATGTTCCACAAAAAATACTCCAGGCTTTTAATACTCCGTCATAATTATCACATAATATTCTAGTACAAAGACGAGTAACATAAAGTCCATCAAAGGAGTTCCAGTGGCAATCTTCTGGTTCCACCTTCAGACCCTCGTCATCATGTGTAATGGAAGCAATCAAACAAACTAGCCCAAATTCGACTATTGTAAGTTGCCATAATGCACTCAGGGAGTACCAGTAACTACACCCACCTCCATGATCAGATCAGCTCGATGGTACCATAATATTGCATTGTCACCGAACTTACATAACTATGCCAAATTTCAGCTCAATCAGATACCAGCAAGTCGTTGAAAAATGGTTTGCAAATTTTGAAATGGACAACTTACTTACATACATACGAACATTGTAAGCTAAATAAAAGCTTGTAATAAATAGAAATAGATAGAAAAAAGAAAGAGTATTTATTGTCAACAAATATAGATAGTGTTTTAAAAACGCATCAGATTTTCAAGCGTCAACTCAAGATCAATTTGATCTCGAGAACGCTTCACCAATATGAGCCTCAGTAAGAAATGGAGTTCTGAGTCCCAAACTAGGTTTCCCTGTAGGTACTATGGGTATCAGCGATAGTTAACGAATGTACAAAACAATTCAACTATTTCTATATTTTTCCGACTAAAACGTATATGTAGGTACCTATACTTGTTTTACTTTGTTGAATAAAGTGTTTAATAAACAAACAAAGCTATGGGGACCAACATATTAAGTCACGACGTCTCAGCATGTCGTTGCTTCTGGAGTACCCATACTAGGACATCAAAGCTGTCGAATCTGATAGAATTATAGTGAATTTGTTTTAAGGTACTACCCAGGTAATAATGTATCAAAATTAGTTAAAAACAATGTATAATAATAAATAAATATCTCGGACACTTACACCAATCATCTAGTCCCAAACTAAGCAAATTTTGTGCTATGGATACTAGATAATGGATAAATATACATAAATATTTATATAAACATCCATGACTCAAGAATAAATGTTCGTATTCATCACACAAACATTTACTTCCCGCGGGATTCGTATCCGCAACCGTTGGTTTCGCTGACAGGATCACTATCCACTACACCAGCCGGTCGTCGGTTTTAAACAATTGACCTCTTCTACGTAGGTACAGTCAGCATCAAAAGTACACAGTCAATGCGTTCAAATAAATATGAAAAAATTCAGGGAATTTAAGACTTACTTTAAGACCATTGAGATAAAATAATTTTTTTGTCGTTTTCCGGCGGTGGTTGAAAAGGTTGAATTTCCTTAAATTTGTGGAAATTTTTATGAAATTTAAAATTAATTGAAATTTGAATATCTAGGTGTTGTAAATACTTTTGATGCAGATGTGAAAATTGTGGCTCTCAAAATTTAAAAATGGGGGCCAATGCTCTGATACTTCCTAGGTAAAGTTGTAACAGACAGTTAGTCGACATAGATTATACGCCAATGTAAAGACAAAGAAGATATTGAAGATAATTTACAGATAAATATATTATCACAAAACATCATTTATTTTATTTTGTTTTGTTTTATTTCATTTTGATTATTCTAAAATGGTATGACGTTGACGTAACAATGGTTACATACTTATACTTTCTTAATTAATTTTGACAATATGTTTTACTATTGTATACAGGAATTTGTTTTTTATGCTATTATTTTTTGTTTTATGTTTGACAATCACTTTTATTTTAAATTTCATAAATTTACGAAACTGTATGTATGACATGCTATTGTAAAAGTGAACTAAATAAATCTAATCTAATCTAATCTAATCATACTATATTCTTTATTGCACACCACATTCATTAAATGCTAACATACATTAAATAATTCAAAAATTCATATAATTTCAAAGTTCGGCTGGAATAGAGCAAGAGCTTGAACTGAACATACTGACGAGTGAATTAACTGAAAAGTTTATTTGTTTAAATTTACACGTGTAAACCTACAGCCACCAGAATTCGAATGTGTGATTACTGTTTTCTCGGAACTTTGGCAACACTAGCCTTGGCCTATAATGGTCGAGCAAGTGTGAATCTGATTACTTTTAAATAATGTAGGCGGCACCGGGGCTAGTACTAAGAAATATGAAACATACTTACAGTTGTATCATGCATAGTTGTGAATTATACGCAGTGCTAATTGTTTATTATTCTTATGGCTGCACAGTAATATGTCAAAACTTTATAATTGACTTAATAATTATGTGATTTAATTTTAAGTGATATATAAAGATATGTACAACCTTGGGATCTTCAAGTCTAGAGTGAATAGGCATTTACTGGGTGCGCGTGATACATCTTCGGCTACATCGTCACTTTCCATCAGGTGAGATTGTAGTCAAACGCGAAACCAGCTTATAATAAAAAAAAAATATGTTGTAAAGTTTGTTGAAAAGTAAAAATGAAATAAATAAATATTGCTCTAATTTAAATCGATTAATAATTTAGAAGTGATTGAGTAAGATTAACTTTTACCTGTGTTGTGAGTACCTACAAAATAAATATATTTTTACCTTACTTATACTTGACTGTGTCATTTATGGTTTCGATTTTGTATATATGCATATATGAAGATATTTATAATTTTTTATAAAAATAATTTAAAAACGGACTTGAAATTATAGGTTTCTAGTTGCTTTTCTTAAACCGAAAAGATATTCAATGTTCAGTATATGTTAATACTTGCCCTAACTTCGGGGTAAGTATTAACATGTTAGGAATTAAGTTGCGGATTACACAGCGTATGGACACGAGTCAAAATTAAGGTCCTGCAAAATCAGACAGTCGTTTCATCATCAGTATCATTATATTAGCCACAGGACATCCACTAAAGTTGAACAAAAGCCTCCTTAGATTTCCAGACCGGTTTACTTATCACTATATTTTGCGATATCTCTGACCACTCCTTTTGGGATAAAGGTCGTGAGTTTATGTATATATATGCTCGTGTTTTACAATTTCTTCCCGCAGCGTTCTGGCGGCAATCGATAGGTGGCGACACCGTTAGTTAATTCTTACCCCTGTTAAGCCAGCGTCGATCTCTAAATGAAGCCTAAGGATTAATTTATGCCAGTGCCCGAAATACTTCCTTCGGAGTTTTTCCGAAATTGTGCCATCACTTATGTGTTAGTAGCAATTATTTACACTTAACGTATGGGCAAGCTTAAGGTTTTATTGTGCTCTTTTTCTATCGTAGACGCTTCGTTTGGTTCCATTAAGACGATTACTTCTGGAGTGCGAAAGCTAATTTATGGGCTTGCAATACTTTTGCGTCTTCAAATAACCACATTTATCGTTGTCACTTGTGAATATTATCGCTTAGAATGGATGGTCAGAGTTAAAGTCTAAAAATGTTGTAGGTAAATAGGTACCCTATTTAGGTATATTTAAAATAGTAAAATTTTAAATTTTTTAAGCTTTTGCTTGATCAAAGGGCAATTTTACATTTGAGAAGAACAAGAAAGTCGATAGATTGCTCGCTTGAACCGACTTCACTTCAAAGGAGGAGGTTCATGTGCACCTGTAATATAACACTTCATTGCATACACAAAAAAAGAAATCTCTGGATGCAGGCCTCTTCCTATGTTCAGCATTAGACGTCCTGATTGATATGACGAAGATATTTATTTGCACATAAAATCATTGCCTCGTAAATATCCCAACAATTTGGCGGTGAATGCGATTCCATTTTTGTTATCATCTTCACTGCTCATGGATGCGCGTCTAGTACTACGCAGTTTTTCGCTGTAGACACTGCTACGCGCCAGGTCGTAGCGCTACATCATGCGGAAATTCAGTATCGGATTGGATATCTCTGTATGTGTGCGTGTAACCAGGAACGCTATTGTAAAGTTGCTTTGAAGCCAAGTCATTGTCGCGATCGTTTTTATTCGATCACATAATAAAACAGACCAGTGATTGAATTCAAATATTTGCTGAGTTTTTGATTCAATTTCCTCGTAACTCAACCTTTGTTACGTCGGTACTTTCGCATTTAATTCCATTATACCGTTGACAAATGAGATTTGCAAAATTGTCTCTTTATCTGCGAAGGGAGGCAGCTTTCTGTTATTTCAGACGAAGACTCATTGAGCTGGATTCGCCACAAGTTAGATTCATTTCGAATTTATTTTGTACTAGCTTACCGCCAGCGACTTCGCCTGCGTTAGATAATTTATTTATTTCGCGTGAACTACTCACTTTAACGGGTAGAAAAGATCGTATGTATGTTAATCCAGGGTGTATTCTACCTATGTACCAAATTTCATCCAAATCCATCCGTTTCGCCGTGGTTGGGCAACAAACAAACAAATAAACAAACAAACATCCAGACTTTTTTTATGATTGACTGGATTCGGGTTTGACCACAATCTCACCTGATGGAAAGTGACGATGTGGTCGAAGATGAAGTACGCGATCCCAGTAAATGCCTATTCACTCTGCTCTTCAAGATCCCTAGGTTGTAGGATTCAGGAAAGACTGACACCGGAAGGGAGTTCCATGCCTTGGCTGTTCGGATGATGAATGAAGAATCGAACTTCTTAGTGCGAATTATAAGTGCGAAGACTTTCGCGTTTATAATATTAGTTATATTAAATGAGAGAATAGATTCGCTTAAATTAAGTTAGAAGTCTAGAGCATCGACGACAATATTGATCTGACTTTCAATAATTTTATATTTTTTTAAATATTAGGAGGACTGCCTATTTTATCTGAAACAGCTGGAACACAATAGAGCTATTTGGAGGGAGATTTCAATATAATGTTGGCATAGTTAACCAGGCGGACATATAAACATGCCCTACCACCAACTAAGCTGGAGGGAAATTAGTTGGAGTCTACTTTCTCGTAGTCCACCTTATGGCACCACCCGCCAGCTCTACAGAATTGAAGAAGATGGCCAAACGATTATTTTCATCTTCATCGGCCCGCTGGACCTGTTCTTTCACAGCTTCCCGCTGTTAAGAACTATATAAAACATGGCAACGGCTCCTTTCAGAACCAATTATATTAATTTAGAGCAGGAAATGATAAGCCAACATATTGGCCGAAGAATAATAAGAAACCACCAAACTGAATACTACATATATACGTCGCTGGGAATAGAACCGGTGGCTCGAAAGAAGAAGCTGACTGACTTTAATGTTGCGAAAGGCAGGTGTATTCCGAGTGTAAAGTTAAAATGTTGTAAGAAGACGAGTTACACCTAAAATATATTTCTAATCTGGTCACTTTTGGATATTCATTATCATCAGCCTTACAAACCCCGAATATTGAGGCACAGCCTCCTCTCAATGGGAGAGGATATGGGCCATAATCCTCTATGCGTGCCCAGTGCGAATTGATAGATTTGTCAGACTAGTGGGCCTGGCATTCAGTATTTTTAAACCGCCTGTTAATTAAAAAAGCAATTTTCCCCTGAGAAGAATGTAAGATTTACGTCAAATGAAAACTCGATATAGGTATAACGTACACGTTTTGCTTATCAACAACCATTATAATCACCGAGCAGCGCTGAATTGAAGATTAAATCAATATTATTCGGTTGTGTTAGGAATTCGATTATGGTTAATAAACGTAATAGTTGTTTGAAGCAAATAACTTTACGGTTTAAACATATCTCACAAGAACAAGCAAGAAACTCGAATTGTAGTTATTAATAATTGAATTTGAATTGAAGTTGATTGTAGTTGTAATAATTGAAGTGCCAAAAATTGGCAAAACAATTGACTTCAGTCAGGTTCCACTTTCTGAATGTAAATTCTTGACTCGTTGGAATAAATACCAAAATTGCTATATGTATGCCTATAATATGTGAGGATTTCCCTCAATTCCTCGTAGATCCCTTCATCAGAACAGGGTTATGATGAACATGTGACCACTCTGGAAGTATGTCCTATTAACCCATTCTGGTTCCGAATCGTTTTCTAAATGACTGAGTTCTCAGGTAACAAACATAAAAAAAATACAACCGAATTAATAACCTCCTCCTTTATGAAGCCGGTTAAAAAACCCAAATATCCAGCAGTGACCTTAAAGTGTAATTGACTTAGTGTAAATCGTGTTTACCGGTGACTTCACTTCTGTATACCAATAGCTTTACCCAACGAACCATAGTAAAATGCCACCGAAAAGCTGTCGACTTCCTTATAAGCCACATATTTTCTCTGACCACTAGCATTTGGAAGTAGGAAAAACTGACGATTTCGAACAAGAGTTCCTTAAAAATAAATAATAAAAATAAAATAAAATATCCGTAGACATACACACAGCGCCATCAAGTTCCACACTAAGCAACTATAGGCTTATGTTGTGGATACCAGATGGTTGATATACTACATAAATACATTTTTTTTTGTTGTAAATACATTCTTATTATAAATGAAAACATCCATAACTCGGGTACACATGTCCGTATTCATCACACAAACATGTGCCCCCAGCGGGATTCGAACCCGCAACCTTTTGGTATAGTGGCCTTCGGGACAATTGTTGGAAAACAGGAGTGGATTCACCTTTTAACTGAATTTGCACGAGATCAATTCAGACAAATTAGGTCTGAGATTATATCACAAAATCTCCACTTACATTCATCAGACACAAACTTTTATCGAATGTTTAATGAAAAGCAAACACGGAGTTAACGCATGGCGCGGAGTTAATTCAGATCAAACATCATAAATCCAAACTTTGTGGATGTATTTGCTGCTAATATATATGTACTTACATACGGGGTATTGCCACATATGTATTTACTTACTAGCTTTTCGCCCGTGGCTTCGCCTGCGTGGTATTACGTTTTCGCGGAGTAATCTTCGTAAGTTATCCCTAGAGAACCATTTGCTTGGATGAAAAATATACTATATTTTGTTCCAGGACATTTTCTGCATAGGTGCCATATTTCAGCCAAATCGATTAAGTCGTGTCGCCGTGATTGAAAAACAAGTGTGTGGTGAAGGCTTTATCCAAGATGGGAGAATATGTTGGTAAGGTGTTGACCAAGGAGAGAACATGGAATCTATTCAATTAGGAGCCAACCTCTCAAATGACAGAAGTGATCGTATTGTATGTTAGCCCGGGCTCGTTCCCCTTTTAACTCTGATACTCTATATTCTTAATATTTTTTTAAAGTGTTTAGAAGTCAAAGTCAAAAATGCTTTATTTTGTACAAATAGTCAATTATACATTTTTTTAAGCTATTGCTTCTTCAAAATGTTATTTTCCCCTTACAAGACCAAACAAGTAACCCCGAGGAGTTGCTCTTTTAAAAACAGCTTTTTATATTACAAAAACGTTTCAATCATCTAAATAGTCTGATATTTTATAATATGCTTTCTTAATAAGTATTTGTTTTACAGTATCTTTAAATCTATTGAAAGGCAGATCTTGTTCACATGTCAAAAGAAACCTTATGCATAACTTATAAGGTTTCTTTTGATATATATTTAATTTACTTACACATAACCCTTTGAATGAATTACTGACTTTGTGGAAGCAATCGTGTTACATGTTGGTCCAGTAGTACCAATTTTCTTGAAATATAATTAAAACGTTACCCACTCAGTTATAACGATAACCATTGTCAGTAACATAATAAGAATTACTAATTGGCATAAGTTTGGTATTAGTTTACTGTAATATAATTTCTGTAATAACGCTGTTGATTCTGTATAAATAAATAATTAAATTAATTAATTCACAATAACTTTACTAATAAATAAATATTTCGAACACGCACCAATCATCTAGTACCCAACTAAGTAAAGCTTTTATGCGCAACGGGTTAACACTTGACCTCACAATCACACTATTAAGTGAAGATGAGGCCGAAGGTGGAAGCGTACTGACCCGAAAACCCAAATATTTGGGGAACTTGGCTATCTTATCTCTGACAACCGGAACACAACAATGCTTTTAATATTGCTGTTTGGCGGCAGATTTAGATAATATGGTGGTAGCTAGCCAGGCGGACATTTAAAATGCCCCACCACCAATCCAACCGAGTACTAAACATGTACCCCGCTGGGGATCGAACCCGCGACCTCCGATTCGTAAACCCTATGTTGTTTACATTGAGCCACGGAGGCGGTTAAAACGGATAAACATACATAAATATTTGTAGTTAGTGAGATTTTCAAAATCGTTTTCTCGTGAAGATAGGAGTTGTGTATGTGTGAGTTTGTCGCTACTGCGTCTCGGTAATTGACATCGCGCATGCGTCTTGTGGAACTGGTGTGCTACACAAATATTATTGTGCACTAAGTGTAATTCTAAACTCAGTTTAATTCAATATGTCTTCTCACAATATTGCTACCCATTTACTTAACCTACATTCCATTGCTCCTAGTGTCACAACTTTAAATGGTAGTAATAAACTCCGCTCACGAAATAGGGTTACCATGTACATAATTTGGATTAAAATATTTTCAAATAACTTTTGTTATTCCAACTTTATTCTGTCGTGTGCTAGCCTCTGGCGCTTTTTCTTCTTTCTACCTAGTATTGGCAATCGTTGATTTATTCTAAGCTAAGCTACTGCTTGTTCAAATGGTAATTTTCCCCTGAGAATAACAAGCAAGAAAATCGAGGGTTTGCTCTTTTAAAAACTTGATGGATGGCAGTCTCAAGTGAAAGAATAACTTCAGTCAGTAAATTATTAGCGGAAATTCGGTGAGTGATGTTGCATTTTCTTTATATTTCCTGCAACTTGTGTATTGCGAGTTGCGATTGTAAATATTGTACAGCAAAAGTTAATGATTGGGTACTAGTGAAGGGAATTGTAAATTAAGTGTATGATTTCAAAATTTACATACTCACACGAAGTGGGAATAAAAAGCCGCCAAAGATTTTTCGTAAAGGACTGTCACCTTACAGAATATGAAAAAAATTGTTTTGTAAAAAAAACCTTTGCTAACCTATGATATGGAAGAGTGGTTCCTCCTACTACAGGCTTTACTAAGCTTAAAAGGAGGATCCTACAACTTGTATAGCCAATATGTAGTAAAGGAAATAAACGATTTTTGATTTTAATTTTTGATGAACAATTTTATAAATACTTTAAGAAAGAAATAATTTAAAAAAGAAGAAGAAATTACGCATAATTTCAGTCATCAGTTAGGGCCAAAAGGTCGCAGGTTCGATTTCCGCTAGGGGCATATGTTTGTATGATGAATACGAACAGCCGTATCTGAATTATGGATGTTTTCATTTGTAACATGTATTTATTTACAAAAGAAAATGTATTTGTGTAGTATATCAACCAACTGATCTAATAGAATAGCCTAGTTGCTTAGTGTGGAATTAGATGACGCTGTATGTATGTACAAGGATACTTATTTATGGAAGATTTTAGCAGTTTTTTCAACACATGTGTTTTTAATACACACTAAAAGTTAAAATATACAATAAAGAGTAATGCCATATCACTCGATAAATTCCTGCCGAAGAAACCCTCTTTCATTTTAATTTCCTCTTATCTGGTCACTAAGATGTTAGCAGCGACTAGAAGGTAGTTCAGTGCAAAAGTGCAATTCTATAATGGATAAGTCATTAGCTAATTACTTTTAACCAGAACGATATCGGAGAAGAATCGGTCCTATATTTACATAGTCGGCCACAGTGTAGTTTTTCAAACACAAGTTAGTATCTCCTATAAATTTTAAACTCGTCTCAGTGAAAGATTAGCAAAGAAGTCCTCACCATGCCAAAGTTTTCGAGAGGTTAATGTTACTTTGAAACCGGATCGAGTTTGCAAATTGGAAGGAAACTTGGATAGAAGTTCTGCTTAACAGATCGAAAAACATTTGTAAATGTCATGGACGGGTCCAACAAATTGTAAATAGATATTAATAAACTGACCAGTTAGTTCTTTTTATAGATCACAAAGTACAAATATATCTCTTTCACATTATATAAACTTCTTCTTCAATTTAAGCGCTCTTGTCGGTGGAGTAATGACCACGACTCTCTACTTTCCGCCCTCGTTTTAACCTCTTGGCACAACACGACATTCACCTTTTCTTTCACTTGGTTAAAGTAATTACGCCTAGGTCTTCCCTTTCCTCTCTTTCCTTCAATCTTTCCCTCAATTTAACATTTCCAAATTATATGAACGTATTATACAAATTTACAATACAAATATATCTATTTCACATTATAAAATACAAATTCATAAGTACCTTGTGAGGGGAGGCGGGGGGTTGGGGGAGGACCTGAAGCCGCTTATGCGTATCCAGGTCCTGCCTACCGCCGAGGAAGGTCGCCGCGGGGTTTTAGTGGGTATCCCTCTCGATAGGGAGGGGACTCCTAATATCCGTCTCGCCGTCCCCCAGGCGAGTGGTAAGCGTAACGCATATCCCCGCGAAAAAAAAAGTACATACTACTCTGTGTAAAAAGTATCGGGAATATGTCAATAAAAAGACCCGCGTAAAAGAGGTCGTTCTAATTTTTTTACTGCATGTTGGTAGCACTGTACTGATTTAGCGCGCAAAATTTGAGCGGGATCTGTCATTTAATTTGTTTTAAACTACACTTTTTGTTGGTCATAGTTTTGAGTCCTCGGCGATTTTTACAATGGAAAATATTGTTGAACAAAGAGTGTGCCTTAAATTTTGTGTTTCAAATGATATTTCATGTGGTGAATCACTAAAAATGTTGCGAAATACCTACGGCGAATCGTGTATATCGAAAACAAGGGCTTATGAATGGTATAAGGCTTTTAAAGAAGGCCGAGAAGTAGTAGTAGACTTGCCTCGTTCTGGTAGACCTTCAACCGCTACGACCAAAGAAAACATCGACAGAATCAAGAAGCTAGTGCTCGAAAATCGACGTATGAGTCTGAGAGAGTTGGCTAGTGAGGTGAACATATCTTTTAAGTCCGTCCACAACATTCTCATTGACATTTTAGGCATGAAACGCGTCGCCGCTCGACTAGTTCCAAAAGAGCTCAATTTTGTTCAAAAAGCGCAGCGAAAGCATGTCGCTGAAGACATGGTTTCCCGAGCTTCTACGGATCCGACCTTTATGAAACGTATAATAACTGGCGACGAGACATGGGTTTATGAGTACGACATGCAAACAAGCCAACAGTCTTCAGAATGGCGTCTCGAAAACGAGCCGAAACCCAAAAAACCGCGGCAAAGTCGCTCCAAAATCAAGGTGATGCTGACAGGTTTTTTTGACTACCGTGGTGTGGTTCACTCCGAATTCCTTCCAGAGGGAGAAACAGTGAATAAAGAATATTATTTAGGCGTCATGAAGCGTTTACGTGAGAGTATCCGCCGAAAACGTCCAGATTTGTGGCAACACAACTCATGGATGCTGCACCATGATAATGCACCATCATACACAGCCATTATAGTGAAAGAGTTTTTAGCGAAAAATTCAACAAAAGTTCTCGACCAAGCACCGTATTCACCTGATATGGCTCCGTCTGACTTTTTTTTATTTCCCAAGTTAAAATTACCACTTCGAGGAAAACGTTTTGAGTCGATAGAAGCCATAAAAGAAAATTCGCTGAATGAGCTAAAGGCCATACCGCAAATAGCCTATGAAAAATGTATGGAAGACTGGGTGAAGCGGTGGAGATGTTGTATTGCAAGCGATGGGGCCTACTTTGAAGGCGATAAAATAAATTTAGATGAATAATTTGTATTTTTTGTTTTATTGACAAATTCCCGATACTTAGTACACTGAATGTAAAACGTGTATTTTGACCACCTGCTGGTAGTTCCATATTTTTGAGTTTCTACAATCAAATATTTTGAGTTTCTACATTCGAATATTTTGAGTGTCTCCATTCCTATATTTTTGATATTTTGCATTCGGACATTTTTTGACTTTCTACAGTCGAATATTTTCGCTTTTCTATACTAGCATATTTACTATATTCTATAGGTACTCGTTTAATTTTTAAATAGCTTCTACACTCGTATTTATATATTTTAATTTAATAATTACCATTTAAACCATTTACTTTCACACACAGAAAAAAAACATAACAAACCATACAAAAGGTTTACTAGAAAGGGTTAATGCTTATTATTGACCCAATATGTGGGTGTCATAGTAATTTTCTTGGCGTTTTTTATATTAGAATGTTGACTTAAAATTTCAACATAAGAGTCCAAAATCGACGACGTTTACTGTACCTGTCATAGTTTCAAACCTGCTGACCCCGCTCAATTAATCATCCGGTATGCAGTCCATCGCCTTCAATTCCCTCTATCTATTATCCAGTCACCCTGCAAGCTTTTTAGATTCGTAGATTTGGAAATAACTGGAAAAGTTGTATATGCCCAAGATATTCTGGAAGGGTTCTCAAAAATAAATACAGCCCGAACTATCGGGATGCAAACAAGGTCGATACTGATGTTATAACCAAACTATTATGAGCAGAGAGCTTTGTGAAGCTTTTGTGTTCATGTTTTTTTTTATGCGCAACGGGTTAGTACTAGACGCCTGAGGCCGAAGGTGGAAGCGTACTGAACCCGAAACGCCATCTTATTTCAGGGACTGGCTATCTTATATCTGACAACCGGAACACAACTACGATTTTAACATTGCTGTTTTGGCGGCAATGGCGGTAGCTAGATATTTAAAATACTCCACCATCAACCAAACCGAATACTAAATATGTACCCCGCTGAGGATTGAACCCGTGATCTCCGATTCATAAACCCTATGTTGTTTACATTGAGCCACGTTGGCAGCCTAATGTATGATTTTTTTAGTTACATATTTCACAAATAATTAGGTAAAATTGTAAGAAAACTTTAAAAGTGCAGGTACCTACTTGCGTTTTCAAGGTATGTAGGCTTCACAATTGCTTTAAATCGTAACTACAAAAGCTCCCCTCCAAAATTTTGGTGGGTCACCACACAAGATCCTCATTCATCCGATTTCACATAATATGAGTCCGGTAAGCCAGCAATTTACAGTTGAAACCGGTTGAAACCGACCAGCATGTGTCGTTGTGATTGATGAATGTTGATTGCCCCTAATGGAAGGGGTGCGAGCTATTGCCTTTGGACATCTGTGACACGAGACAAACAAACGGCCTTTTAGATTATAGTATTCTGTAACGCCCCCCTAAACCCTCCTGAGAAGAAATGATTAAATATATAAATAAAATATGTAAATAAAAATACTTAAATAGGTTAAAGTGTAAAATGAAGTAGAGTGGTAGTGGTGTGTTACTAGACTAGTTATTTTGAGAATATGACCCCTAGTAAGACGGCAAGGTTGCCCTAGAAAAGTAATATTTTCTAATAACTAGTAAAGTTTTATGTGAAGGATACGCCGAAGGATATTCTCCTTACAGTACTGCCCGTAATATGTATGTGATGAAAGTAATGGTGTGAAGAAATAAATTATTTATAATAATTAAAAATAATAAAATGGAATGATGATGATGAATATAACACGCTAAACCTTTAGCCTACCTAATTGACCGACTCTAACTTACCTACCTACGGAACTCTCGCGTGAGAACCATTTTACCTACGGAACCCTAAAAAGTAACTAAGTACTTATAGACATTTGGAATGGTTTCTGAATTATATATGGCCCTGTGATTCGTCTAGTGCTACGTTGTGTCCGATAGTAAACCAAATCCTTTTAGGAACGTAGAAATGCTTTCCTATCTAACTTCTCACTACCTATTGGCTATGTATTTCTAATCCCTAACTAATTGGTCTTCAGAACAATGCCTGACGGAACCTGAAATGATTACCCTACTAACCCTACTGAATCTAGTAAGCTCTATCTAATACCTTGGATAAATTAGTACAGAGCATTCTCTTATTGGACCTAGGAACCCTGACTGTCCAGATACCACTTGGAACTATATAACATTAATTAGACTAGTAAACAAACTAGTTTTGGTGCGGTAAAGTAGGAGCCCCTCCCCGCTCCGGAAGTAACCTTCCGCTGATCATAGCCAGCTACCATCGGCCTCGTCTCCGGACGGGATAGCCGTCTGCCGCTAACATTTCTTAATTTATGGGAGAAGAGCCTTTAATCACTCAAACAGTGTCTTCAAATATGACGACTTTTCTCTATAAGAGGACATAAAACTTAGATATTGGTAATAAATATGTATAACGAAATAGATGTACTAAATCAGATTCGACCTCTCAAATGATAGTTTCGAGGATTAGAAAACTATGATGTGTTTCACCCATCACAGTTAGTTGAAGAATAGCTATTCCATCATTCTCTGGAATTCGCTATATAAAGGGCATTGCTCTGCTTGGCCCTTATGGCTTATGTTGCTGTATATTACCAACATGAAGTAGTTAGCATCTTCTACGTTCTCTAGTAGAAGAGAGGCTAATAGGAACTGCTCAGCCTGTCCTAATTAGTAACGTACAACAAAATTAGCTTATTATTTCAAGCTATAAATTCAGTAAATATAACTGTATAATTCATTCTTTAAGCGGTCGTACCTGATTCGGTTATCAGTTCAGCTCTTGACTGGTTAGCTCAATTACTTCAAAAGACTACATATATAGAATGTCTCTATGTCTGTCGGTCAGTAGGATTCATCTAATCAATACTAGGACATAGCCTTTGAATAATAAATATAGAATAAGAATATAGATAAACACAAACGGATGGTTTAAGCTATCCTTGTGTAAGTAGATGGAACTTAACTTCGCATTAGTTCAGCTGCTCAGTACGTTCCAGGTAAAATTACCTTAAATAGTTCGTAACATCGGAATTTCCCAAGTATATTTAAGGAGAATGGCTGTCATTTATTATTTAGGTCAGTCCCTATCCCTTTGGGCAAGGAACCTTCCTAGGAGTCTGCTCAGCCTGCTCCGGAATGACTCCCACTATCTTCAAATATCCGAGAGGCTATCAGACGACGATTTCTTTAAGTAGGATTAGTACTGGTAGCGTCACGAATGTTTATTAGACAAATTGGGTCTATTAATTTCTGTGCCTCAATAGCTCGGAAGGCCGAGTCCTCAAATCAAAAATAAATCAGTCTTTGCGCTTAGAATGCCCTTTCGTCGGGCTATCAAACCTAAACCACTCACTGCTAAAGGCTTAGAACCTGTCGCCCACTACCCCCATTCCCTTATAACCTGGTCGTCTTCCTACGAGAATGCCTCGAATATTACTAGCTTAGTCTCCAAACATATATGATACCTACTATTCACACTCTCAGACTTATAGCTGTTTATAATGCAATGTTTAATCAGATAGCGAACCTGTCTTAACATGTCGGGTAACGACTAAAAATTGCCTGCTCTCCCTAACTTGCGACCGATATAGACAAATAGCTTACTAGACAGGTAGCGAACCCATTTTAGCATGTCGGGTAACGTCTATCTATTCCCTATTCTCCCTAATTTACAGCTGTTATAAACAAATAACTTTCTAGACAGATAGCGAACCGAATCGACCTAGCCTATAGTAAATTCAACTAAATCTTAACTCAAGTGTAAATTGTCTTTAACTAGCCGTGTATACTAGAACCGCGCGGCCCTTAAACTCGTTGTGTGGAATGTCTCTTAGCACTGCGGTGTAAGACTCTAGTGTAATGTATGCTTAACTGGAGTTATATTTTGTAACGGACAACATCAGGCTAGACACTCCTTTCAGTGCATCTTGACCCTAGTCTCCAAGGAGCCCAGAAGCGGTTAAGGGGGGTACGAAGAAACTGAAACATGAAACATTTGAATCGACCCTCGGGTCTGAGTTACTTGCGATGAAATCTTCTTTCTTCGAGACGCGCCGCCAATTCTTGAACTCCTCAAAGCGTAATTTCCGTATGATAGATAGGAATTCTCTTGAGATCGCATCACTGTCTCCGCATCCCGAACTGAATCTGCCGAGGTCCGTCGACTTCTTCTTCGTCTTCACTGCGTCGCGATCCGTCCAGGAATAATCAACTACTCACCTAGTAAAACCGGATGTCCGCTCTGATCTCCACTTATCTATCACAGTCTCCGCATCTTGAATTAATTCTGCCGTGGTCCGTCGACTTCTTCTGCGTCTTCACCGTGTCGCGATTCGCCCTCGGGTAAACCGCGTCTCTCCCCCCCCTCACCTTTTATACCCACGCAAAAGGACGCCGTGAAAATTCCGAATTTTTGATTTTGAAAAGAACAATGGAACACAAATTCACTTCTTCTTCTGTTTTCGTCGCAAGACTTTCGATGACACCCGAGGCGTCCCTTCTATATTTAAAATGCAAATTTCCATTCCTTCTAGAAAGTTCGATGGATCACAAGCTAACTTCTTTTGTTATGACGTATGACTTTTGGCGATATCCGAGGCTTTCCTCTATTGCGCTATAGAATTAGGGTTCCTCAAGATATTTAAAATCCGGTGTTTATTTCTCCTTAATTAGGTGCAATTTGTTTTGTTGTATGGAAATTTACACTCAAATATGCTATAGTTTCCGTTCCTCATTTTGCCTGTCTATATAAACCTATCTCAGAAATTACTGCACCGATTTCGATACAATTCTCATTAGTAGATGGACTGTTACTTAAACGTTTGCACATACTAATAATTAGTTGCCCCGCAATACAACAATTATTATTGCATTACATTTTGTGCGAAGAAATTATCTAATCTAATCTTAAAATGCAGTCTAAATAAAATTCGAAGTTGCTAGCCTAAAATATGTTTGTGAATCATAACGAAGAGACTTGGTCCGTTACAATTCGATAACAGTTTTGGAAAGTAAATTCAGTAAGTTAAGCAGATTACAGATATTTATAATACGCACAAATTAGGTCATAAATTATTATTATCTGCCCTACCTGATTCCACTGCAAGGTTAAGAACTCCCTCAGTTTGAAGACCCCGTATCAAAACAATGCTCAATATATTAATATTGAGCATTGTTTTGATGAAATTATTATTAAATAATTTGGAATAAAATATTGTAACAATAATAATCATGTGATATTGATTTTTATTTTAAACTTTATTATAACTCTATTTAATATATCATGTAAATAAAATGAACTGAATTGATATATAAATTGAACCGTCAAACCATCGACTTCAATAAGGTTCCATTGTCTATGTCCGGAGTGCACCATCAGATCTTAAGCAAATTTGTATGAAACCATTCTGACGGTAAACTCTATGAAACAAAAAAAAATAAACATCAAAATCGATTAACTATTGGCAAAAATATGAGTGAACATTCATTAAAAAAAAATACAAACACCTTTCTACCTTTTTTGAAGTCTGTTAAAAAGGAATACTTGTGGCCTGGCATCGGTGGCGAATAGATTAATAAAAAAGATAATATTTTTTACGCGGTTTCATGCGTTACGCACCGCTCGCTTGGGAGACGCTTCCTTATGGGAGGGATACCCAATAAAACCCCGCGGCGACCTTCCTCGGCAGTAGAGAGGTCCTGGGAACGCATAAGCTGCTCCAGGTTCCCACCCGCCGCCAGGTCACCGGCGGGTGTCATTCTCTCCTGGGTCACGTCCAATGACTACATCGCGATAAAAAATAGTTATAGGTATTTTTTTCCCGATAAAAAATATCCTATTCCCGTGGGATAAACAAAATTTCGCGATAAAATTAATCCACGGAGGCGAAGCTGCGGGCGAGAAGATAGTTTATTATTATACATATATTCTAACTAATATTATAAATGCGAAAGTAATATCACGGCGAAACGGATGAACGGATTTAGATGAAATTTGGTATATAGGTAGAATATACCCTGGATTAAGACATGCGATATTTTTATTCCGATAAAGTGAGTAGTTCCAGCGGGATAAACAAATTAAACATATCTGTGATAAAGATATTTCACGCAGGCGAAGCCACGGGCGGAAAGCTATATATTTCATTTTATAACGACCAAGTTTAATCTTCATATTTCACAGTTTCGAACAATAGCCAGTCTAAAGTATTTTTAATTTTTTTACCAAATCTACCTATACGATCAAGAATAGTAGAATATTATTCCAAAACAAAGAATTCTGTGAGGGAGAAAACCTTCGACTTGTGAACGCAAACAATAATTTTGTGGAGCGGACTTTGCATAACTTTTTACGGCTAAACAATGACGAGTTTTGGTCGTATTTTTAGAAAAATTGTTTTTGTTGACGCTATTAATTTTATTATTCTGAATATCTACGTCATTGCTTGTGAAAAATTTTATAACCAGCCTTATATGACTTTTTTGGCCGTCTCCGTGGCGCATTTAAACAACATAGGGTTTACGAATTGGAGGTCGCGGGTTCGATCCCCAGTACATGTTTAGTTCTCGGTTTGGTTGATGGTAGGGCATTTTAAAAATGTCCGCCTGGCTAGCTAGCGCCCTCTTATTTAAGCCTGCCGCCAAACTGCAATGTTAATAGCATTGTTGTGTTCCGTTTGTCAGAGATAAGATAGCCAGTTCCCCAAATAAGATGGAGTGTCCGTGTCAGTACGCTTCCACCTTCGGCGTCATCTTCACTTAACATCAGGTGTGATTGAGGTCAAGTGCAAATTCGTTGTGCTTAAAATAAATATTTCTCTTTTATTTTATTTTATTTATTTATTTTACCACTTTATGGCATATAAGTATACAAACATACATTGAACAAACATAGGACAGAAATTACAATACACAAAAGGCGAGTAATACACAAAAGGATTATGGCCTATAACCGCTCTCAGTGAGAGGAAGCTGTGCCCCAACAGTTGGGACGTGTAAGGCTGTGGATGATGTAATTGTTGCTGGCATTAGGGCCCATTGTCATAAATACATACTATATGTCTGCGTTGTAAGCTCCACTTATACTAGCTGGGGCTAGCGACTTCGTCTGCATGCACTTTGTAACATTGACAATCTATTCTCTCAATGTCAAATGAAATTTATTCACTTGTGATACGGAATGCTAAAAAGAATAACTACAACAGAATAGATAGTGAAAACTGTGCGCCGACACTATTATAATATTTGTGATACTTTAAAGTAAGTATCACAAAGTATTCATGTTACGTTATCACTAGGGGGTCCAATCACGCTAAGTTTCAACTATACTACCAAAACTAAACCATAACCAAAAACGTTACGTTAACCACATTTCGTATCGCGCTAATCATTTGAATGAAAATTAGCTTAAAATACTAGTAGGCGTTTGATTTTATCATCACGCCTAATTAACGTTCGTTTGCGGTATTCTGCCGTTGTTATATAAAGAGCTTGTATTAAACTTACCAAACAGATTTATTATAAGAACACTCAAAACAAAAAAACAAATTAATTATTCAACCCGTTCCTCTTATGGTATCTGCAATTTGGACAAGGAGTTTCGTCTTCTGTCCCAAACGGCATTTTAGCTATCAAACTTTGCTGTTAATTTAAGTTTTATTTAAAATCAAGTAAATACAATTTTTTAGAGATTTTTTGGAGTGGATGGGAAAAGTTTCCAGCGAAAGAAACGACACAGTTAACTTTTTAATATCAGTCTCGGTGAGAACTCAATTGGGATAAGTGAGACAGGAAACGTTGGCTTTGTGCCGCGGAGAGAATAGCGTCTAAACTTATTGCAAGCAACAATAAGTCATTTGGACGCTTCACTGAAAACCAGTGTTGTAGTGCAACAGCTACAACCTATACTAAGTTGGAGACTCTTTTCAATCCACTTTGCGACAAACTGTAGGGCTACTACAACTTAGCGCGACTCGGGTGACATAGAGTCGCGTCTGAGATAGCCCACATCTCTCAAAGCCGATTGGCGGCCAAGTTGACAGCTGTCAAGCGACAGCCAATAGCTGCAAGAAACTGAGACTATACGCGCGACTCTTTCTTACTCGAATCGTTCTAAGTTGTAGTCACAGACCAGTAGCAGACCAATTGCTGGGCTTTAAATACCAGTTTCGTTTGCAATACGCAAGCGTGACGGAAATGATTAAATCGCGCGTCTTAGAGCTATGCTACGTGAACAGTAAGCCTTTGTCAGACTAATCTGATCACAGCTATTGGCTAAACTTCCCATTGGTGGAGCCGTTAGTGAAAACGTATTCCCACCTGACCCACTAAAAATGTTAGTAATCAGAATCTGACAAAGGTTTACTGTCCACGCAACGTCGCTTCATAGGCGCGCGTTTTAGCCGTTTTCGTCATGCTTCAGTACGTCTTGAATTTCGATTGCTTATGAATTTATTAGTGGATCAGATAGGAGTCAGTTCTCACTGATCGAGCTATCAAGCTCACTCCTACCTACTCCCTCAGTTTCTGCAATGTTGGACAAATACGATAAAGCCTCAATTGCTCTCCCAGCATAACTTATCAGCCGTAAAATTTACTCTCACATTTTGGGGTGCATATTAAAAAAGTTGTACCCAAGTATAGAGATTTATTAGTTTTGGCCTTAGGCCGTGCGAAAAGGGTTTCAGGCTGGTGATTTATATAAAACAATAATGTTACCGAGTTCGACCTGTTATTTATTAAGGATAATACATAATAATAAACCGATGTAAAGCAGCGAACACAAGTGAACACATTTACAGATTTAGCTCTCACGGGTCACAATCCGCCACTCAGAACCAGTGTGGATTCATGTCAGATTAGTGTTCACTTGACAGTTAGTGTTGTCGATTCTGATGCGACTTTTTTTTCACAGCACGCGATCTCAGGATGTATCTATTCACCTTGCTCTTGAACATTCCAAAATCATAAAATTCAGGAGAAACTGACACTGGAAGGGGGTTCCATTCCTTGGCTGTTCGCTTTATGAATGAAGAGTCGATGCTCTTGGTGCTAATGTTCGGTATGTTAAAAATATACGGGTGGAATCCCTCCCCATACCAGTAGTCCGAAGAAAGAATGAGGATAGTGGAATAAGATTATGTAATTTCAATGCATACTCCCCAAAATTCGTCCTCTAAAAGACTGATAGACAGAAGAACTTGCGACGGTGTTCAAGGCTCTGCAACTTAGCAGGAATCGAATTGTCACCAATGATTCTTTTGGTACGTCTTTCTACAGAGTCGTGTGCAGGTAGTTGATACTTGAACGAACCACCCAGGGGTGTATATTCCATACACAAGCGGATCTGAGTTTGGTAAAGTATCAAAAACTGTTTCGACTTGATCTTTAGCTGCTGCATTTAGCATTCGATTCTCTGGGAGGCCTTCTCTCAACTGAAATAGTATTGTCGCTATCTTTCTGGAAGAACTAGATGCGATAGTATAAGTTTAAAACTTGTGAAACCAGTACAGTGTTTCAAAGGTACTCTCCGAAGCACCTTTTAACCGCCTCCGTGGCTCAATGTAAACAACATAGGGTTAACGAATCGGAGGTCACGGGTTCGATCCCCAGCGGGGTACATGTTTAGTACTCGGTTTGGTTGGTGGTAGGGCATTTTAAATGTCCGCCTGACTAAGTACCACCATCTTATTAATAACATTGTTGTGTTCCGGTTGTCAGAGATATAGCCAGTTCCCCAAATATTTGGGTTTCCGGGTTAGTACGCTTCCACCTTCGGCCTCATCTTCACTTAACATCAGGTGTTATTGAGGTCAAGTATCAACCCGTTGTGCATAAAAAATCGACAAACGAATAACCAATGCAACTGAGCCATGAATGTTTCTTCCTCTGAATTAATGGTGTGTATAGGTAGCAGTACCATGGAAGCTATTGCAGGAGTAGATGGTATAGTTAGCAACTGTGAGTGGTAATATTCATGTTTCTAAAGAGTTTTTACCTACCCGTCTGCCTAAGAAAGAAGGGGAAAGTTTTTCGATTGTATGTATGTATGTAAGAAGATATGTATGTGAGTGGAGACCACACTCCTCTGCTGGTGCTTCGGTAAGTGCGGTTGGTCTAGTGATGATGGAGTGGACTGTATTAGGTGGTTCAGGAGCCGAATGAACTTCAAACACTGACTAACTTTGTGTATATAATTTTATTGTAGTTTGACAGTTAAAATAAGAGACAATATGATAAATATAAAAACTTAGGTGTTGATGAGATGACTATCTTCGAGAGATACGTATTTCCCCGCTACCCGCACTCCTGTCAAAATTGACAGATCGCGGGTGCGTTTTGTTCACGAACAGTGAGTATGTCCGTTCCTTTGGCGCATCCTGTAGCCTAAACGGCTTGACCAATTTCGAAGTGCATGGTGTCGTTAGATTCGTCTTGATACCTGGAGTATCATAGGATACATTTTATGTTAAAAAATCCAACATTGCGTCTACAAAATATGCAGTAGGGTTTTTCGTTTTTAAATACTTAAATAGTTATTCATTCAAAGTTCATAGCAGGGTAACCAACTCTTCAAAAAAAAAATGTTTGAATAGGCCAAAAAAAACCCATTCCTAATGGGACTTCATAGACTTCGCAGAGCGATCTCGGTGTGCTAAGGATTTATGCCCATTGGTTTACGAATCATGCATTACAGGTCTCCGCGGGCGATAGTTTCGTCAGCCTCCATGCATTCTCTGTATAGTGAGTCCCTTATGCTGCTTCGGATTTTGTGTAGTCACTGTTAAGGTTCTTACCAGAATTCGCTGATCTTCCTTCCTCACGCTCAACATTCGACGAGTTATTCACAGCACGGGAAGGAGCAGACTCTCCCTCGCCTGTCAGCAGTCTATGCTCGTCCATCAATCTATATGTAGGTTTTGGATTTAATGTCGCATCTACGATCATATCTGTGTGAAAAATATACGTGCCTATACGGGGCCTTCTGTAGAGCTGTTCGATCTCCTACCGACTAGCTCATCCTCGGCATCATAGCCCAGCGATTCACTGTACTCCGAACTGCAGTGAAACAACTGATAGTACGAAACTCCTTTTGCCCAAGTCCCTAGTCGCACTTGACCTGATTTTTTATAAGCAATGGGTTAGAAAATCGCAATAAAGATTGAAAACTTGTGACTCCTGTTGTATTTTATCAAAGCAGTAAATATACATGGCTGTATAGATTATCATGAATTATGATCTAATTTTATGATCGTAACCTTTGCTGTAAATTGTACTGGAATACAAAACGGCATATAATAAATTTCTGATAAGCTAATTGTAGAAACGTGATACATGGAGATTTGACTGGTACAATATTGACCATCATGGCAAATGTATATAACTCGTGGTAGGCGTCTCAGCAGACTAGACGTGCTGTTATCTGGTACGTGACGTGTACTATAGGGAGACCGGGGTTGATAGACTCACTTTTTCGGATTGCGGCTATGTAGTTTTTTTGTAATAAGTTAGTTCAAATGAGTTAACAAGTCAATTCATCAAATCAGTTCATTGTTGAAGTGAGTGGAAATTTAAATGTAAGAGAAGAGACATATTACTTTTCAAAAGAGACACTACGGTTGCTTGATACGAATTATGGGGAATTATTAATAATACTTAATAGGGACACAGCACTATACATAGGAGTTGCATTATTGTAACGTCCGTTGTGAGGACACATTTAGGGAAACAGTGTCAACATACAAGTTTTATTGTTATAAAGTCGGGAGGCAGGTATAATACTGTTAATATTTTGACGTCCTGTTCGGTGTGGTGTCATAAACGCTCACTGCTAGGTATACCAAAATGACGCGCGTTTAAATTCCAATAGGTGCATAAGTTTGTATGATGAATACGGACATGTGTACCCGAGTTATGAATGTTTTTCATTTGTATAGGTACGTATTTATTTGCAAAATTATTATTTATTTATATATTTCTTTATTTTATTATTTAAATATTTATATGTTTAGTTATATATTTTTTTTAATAGAAATTTAAATAAAGCAAAACTAGGTTTTTTTTTGTTATCTTCTGAAACCGGTGTTTGAGGTATGGATGGTCGGTTTCTTATATCAAGCCGAGGAATAATAGTATCAGGTAACACATATCATGCATCAGGTTGACTTATTTGTTTAGGAGTTTTATAGTTGTGCTCGAGTAAAAATGGATCTGGTAGTGCGTAGTGCTACTTCATAATAATTGAAAACACTCTAAGATTTCGATTAAAACCAAAGAGAAAAATACATCTTACAAAAAATAAATCACCTTCGTAAAATAATTTACAAAATTTTGCTGCAACTTCGCAATGATATGCAATTTTTCCTAAATTGGGAATATTGATTTGCTTTGTGTACACACAGTCAATCTGTTATTTGGCATATACCTAGTTGACTGGAAGAGATCCCTATATGGGATAAGTTCGCCTTTGTACTTAATTTTAAATTACATAGTCATAGTAATTTTGTAAATTTCATGAAGTACAATTTAACGTTTATTAACAAACATGCATTCCGCCTTCAGTAAGACAATATAAGTGAGGCGAGAGTCACACAGAACCTAAGGAGACGTGGTGACGGATATTGAGTGGGTATGGAGTTAGATAAATTCAAAGTTATTTGTATTAAGTCATCCAGACCCTGTTGTCAACCAGCCCCGGTCTCCCACTTAGCAGTGTAAACATTGATTTATACGTTATAGATATGGTCGCAGTATTTCCATCGCCGTTGTACTTAAGATATAATCCATTCTTGTTTTTGTTCTTTCATGAAAGAAAGAAAAGAAAAAAAGAAAACATTTATTCAGCTTACAATGGGCATGTACATGAAAATTTTGAGATAATAATACTGAAACATAATATTGCAAGCTGATATAGGTTTTAGCTCAGCATAATGATGTGGCATGAACCATATAGTATATTAATTCTGTGCTACAGCGCTGATTTTCAGCTGGCACCTTTGTAGGAGGTTAAGCGCTCATAGAATAAGCTCATTGAATGACACAACTCGGCATTATCAAATACATCAGCAATCATAGTTCGTGAAAGACATACGCGCGTGGCTGTGTGGATCACATTCACAATGCCAAATTTTGGCACCGATGAGTTGGTGCCATTACCTATATATTATTTTAACGACCCGTTCTATACTCAGTAATATACAAGTCTATACAACATATTTTACGGGAAGTAACAAAGTAATGCAAACATTAACTCGGACAAATAGTGAAATTAAATTAATTTTAGCGTCGTGCACGGAATTCAAATGTAAATATAGACCCATGGCATCACATTGAGAAAGTTTTCGGCCTCATCAATCTGTTAAAAACATTTTTCTCTTATTTCTATTTTGTCTTTTGCCTTTGAATTTGGACGTTAGATTTTTGATTGTACCCATTTAATGTAGGTTATAGGTATTTAGTGTTCTTTATATACATTCCCTTCATATATACATTTTATATATACATTCACACACATCCACACAAACTTACGCGCACACACATACATACACACGACAGGAGAACAGGTAAATGCATGTAAAAAAAAAAAAAAAAAAAAAGAACTATTTCTGCGAGTGATGTCTTAGTATTTTAGGGCACTTGGTACTGTGCTTTAGTTTAGTTTAATTTTCCCTAGTTTTACCGCGTGTTGGGGTGCGATGTCAGACAACCTCCTCGTGTGCCTGATGGCTACTTGTCCCCCTGGATACGTCTGGGGGGAACGGTAGTCGTTGGGCCGGTGCACCCTGGGCATCGGTCAATAACTTCCCTTTTAAGGGTTCTTGTTGGCCGATGGCGAATAGTCTGACACCGGGGGGCTCCTCCGCGTGTCCCTCT
The DNA here is from genome assembly GCA_949316235.1 of Oegoconia quadripuncta. Lineage (NCBI taxonomy): Eukaryota > Metazoa > Arthropoda > Insecta > Lepidoptera > Autostichidae > Oegoconia > Oegoconia quadripuncta. The sequence continues at coordinate 17,135,619 of OX438743.1, forward strand.
GGTTTAGCAGAGGGCACTGCGGATGGAGCAGGAGACGCTCCCCTCCTAGCGGGGGAGTAAGGGTGGGCTCGGTGTGCACTCGCACTGCCGCCGAGCAGGCCTGGGGAGGAGGTTAGGGGGAACCTCCTACCCCTTGCCACCGCCGGGCTCGTAATCCGGGACCGCGGCTTTCAGCTGCAGTCCGGGACCGAGGGTCTTGGCCTAACCGCCCGGACCGCGAGAAAGGAAAACCTCTATAAAAAACCAGCCCAAGTCTCGGCTCCGAGGCCCGCCTCGGCGCCGGGATGCCCTCGTCGTCCCACTCCCGAAAATTCGTTTTCGGGAGTGGAGCGATGAGGGATGGTGGAGGGCGAATTCCACCACAGCGGGCTGCGGCGAGGAAGCGGCGCTCCCTGAGGAATGCCCATATGTCCATATGGGCAGGGGACGCCGCGGAATCGTCTGCAGCACGTGGGCGACCTCTCCTCTACGACTGCAGCTAAGGCTGCGGCCGTCGACGAGAGGTCGTGGGAAGCGGCCCCCCCCCCCTCCCCCCTCTGTTCGGGGGGGGGGGAGACGGCGGGAGGTTTGGAGGGGCGGTGTCCCTTATCGCCGCCTCTCCGGGCCTCCCGCTGTTGCAGGCCGCTATGGTAGGGGACGACCTCTCTGTTGCCAGGTCGTAGCCGTGCGGGACGGCCACTCTTTGCCGCCCGCAGCTAGATTGTCGTCCGAGCTGCGGGCGCCAAGGAGAGGCCGTGGAAAGCGGTCCTCTCTCTCTGCGAGAGATTACTACCTCGCAGAGCGAGGGGAGACACAGCCGCACGGGGGGCACGGAGGAGAGCTTATCTTCAATGATAGGCAATTCTCTGCCCCCCCTACCCTGCGGGGCCGTGGGTGGCGATCCGGGGGGATCACCACCCACACATAGGCCCCGCGAGAAGGCGCGCGCGGTGTTTTCCGCGCGCCTTCTAGAGGTGGCTGGACCAGGCGATTCCTCCCTGCTCCAGCCCAGAGGTGGGCCTGCCGCCGCTTTTGTCCTGGCGGCGGGCACCGCGCTGGCGTGGCTGCGGACGAATACCAGATGGTACCCGCGGCCACGCCGTCAACGGCGCGCGCGAGGGAACACCCAGGAGTTTTTAGTCGGTAGGCCGGCACCTTCTGTGCCGGAGTCCGACATAATCCGCCCCCCTCCCCCGAGGAGGGCGGATAAGCATGAGCGTTTCTCCTGGTAAAAAAAAAAAAAAAAAAAAAAGTTTTACCGCGTGTTGTCATGCATAGTAATATGTCAAACTTTGTAATTGGCTTAATAAGTATGTAATTTAATCTTAAGTAATATATAAGGATATGCTGTAATGTTTGTTGAAAATAAATAAATTTATAGATCTCGTTCAGATTCTAATCAGTCAGTATACAGGGTGAAATTTAATTCGTGTAATTCCTATTTACTGGTAACTCCACTCCTGATTACGAACAACTTTGCACTAGCAACCATAGCCGAATTCAGCCGAAACCTTTTGAACTAAAGGCGGTTTCAGGATAATTTACTTTGTATGAGTAATCAAATTTTTTTGTTCGAATTCGACTATGGTTCGACTGGATATTTTGTGAAATGAACTTATTGCATGTGAGTTTGGGTTACAAATGTGCAGATTTTCGGAATTCACAGTGCAATATTTTCTTTCTTTGTTTCATTTTGGTGGTGTTGTTATACTGTCTACTTGTTGTGTTACAATATTTATTTTTTATTGCTAAGTATAACAATACATTTGTTGGTACGCTGTCGCTTTGGAGATGGGCGTTTATAGCTCCACTACAGTTTCCAACTACAGCAGCTATCATCGCAATTTTGTACTGTGTATATTTATTTCTGTATCCAATAAAATTATTCTTATTCTTATTCTTAATTATTCTTATTCTTATTCAATAGTACCACCAAACCATACCTTTTCGCGGGTATATAATGTCACAGGCAGATCATTGAATGGGTAATTTCTTGAAATACCTAGGCCTACCTACCTTGAATTACCTACATTATTGGAAACTGCGCAGCTCAGAGCGGATTGGTGAGGTTGTGTTAGGTTGCTTTGAATACTATCTAGGAGCCTCACGCACTGGGGCTCCCCTTTAGTTAGCGCAGTTTCTAATAATGCAGGAAACATCCGCCTAGGCATTTCATGAAATCGCTAATTCAATGATCTGCCTGCGATGATTGCCCATTTATTTTATTTAACACTTTATTGTAAATACACATAAAAATACACATTAAAGTTTTAGTAACTAAAAAACATTTGTATTTCGTCGTGAAAAAAAATCGATAACGACCCACCACTAAATTGTGTTTATCTTTGTAATGTGGATAGTTTTACCCCAATAGGGCGTAAAAGTATCCGCAAGCTTATGTTATATATAATTATAAGTGCTTTTTGTATGGAGAATGAAAGTGGGGCCTTATTTCTGAAGACTCGAGAATTCTAAGAATTGATGCTTGCATTATATCTCGCATATAATTCCACTCTCGCCACTGCACCTTATGGGTACGTCTCATATGGAACGAGTCAATAGCGCGTTTTAAAATCATACAGCGACATCTAGTGGAAAATCGGCGAACTATTCACTACTGTACTTCGTATTCATAGTGGGTATCCTAGATATTATAATAAAATGTTATTGTATTTTGGTCTTTGAAAACAAAATAATCTTTGGATGTAATTATTTTATTAATATGCTATGAAATTATGTGTTGCAACTACAGACTCACTATAACAAATTCCCATATCACACACATACACAAACTCAACTGGTTGATGCGTGTACCTATGGGATCGACAATGAAATCTCGAGTGTACGAGAATGGGGTCCCCGGCGTCGTACCACGTAAAAATGTTTGCGATCAATCGCTAATAATATGCCGTTTAGCACGCTTGCGTTCAATCGCGCAGGATGCTTGTAAAACAACTGATACCATATTATCATATCTCTACTCTACTACTAATGTAAACAAAATAAATAAGTAATCTTATTGTCGTATTGAATGACCGTAATACACGTACCTATCGCTCTATTATTCAGAGCATCTTTATGTCTGTCAAATTAATTGATCACCTATTAATTAAATAATAATGATCGAGTGGCAAGTGATATTGTTATCGATATTTTAAATGATTTTATGATAATGAAATTAGAATCTTTAACAATTAGGGGAAGCCCCGTTTATGGATGTAGATTTGTCATCTAAAAAATTTTGTATGGTTGTTCAGACTTTCAAACTGAACAATTTTCACTGTGAACCCAACTCTGAAACCGACAAAAAAATTAGCAACAGCTTTAAAACATCATACAAAAGTTCAATAGTTGAGTTGGCAACTGAGATGTATGAAACAGCTGATTTTATTTCTTGATTTCAGGGTTAGTCCCATGGTGCAAGTTGGTCAGTTTGACGGTTTGAACAACCACACAAAACTTTGAAGGTGATTAAATCTACATCCTGTATAAGCGTGTTCGTATTAAAATGATTCAATGCGTCAGCCTATTGCTTTGCAAAATGCCGAGCGTTTCATATTGTAACTCATCCCGAATTTATATAGATTTATATATTTTAACATTACGCGAATACCAAAAATCAAGTTATGTGAATGTTTTTCCTTATGTATTGTTAATTTAAAATATGATTATCGAAGTGACTCACCAATTTAATGACAATTATTTTCGCATAATTTCCAATACACAAATGTAAATGTAATTAAAATGAAATGACAAATTTATTAATTTTAATAATTTAACCGCTGATAAATTAATTTAACCGCCTCCGTGTCTTAATTTTACGAATTGGAGGTCGCGGGTTCGATCCTCAGCGGGGTATACTTTAGTACTCGGTTTGGTAGGTGGTAGAGCATTTTAAATGTCCGCCTGGCTAGCTACCACCATCTTATCTAAATCTGCGGCCAAACAGCAATGTTAATAGCATTGTTGTATTCCAGTTGTCAGAGATAACATAGCCACTTCCAAATAATTGGGTTTCCGGGTAAGTACGCTTCCACCTTCGGCCTCATCTTCACTTAGCATCAGGTGTGATTGAGGTCAAGTACCAACTCGTTGTGCATAAAAAAAAAGAGTTTACATAATATAATTTTCACTCTTCACTGAAACCCGTCATTAGTTTTTTTTTGAATTCCAATTTAGAACAAGCTGGTCTCGCACTCGGCGAGCAGAGATTGTTCTTAATTTGAATATTTACAAGTGCCTACATTTACAACTTTTTGGACTTGTTTTGTCGGTCAACTACAAAAAATTAATAAAAGTAAAACCAGTGTCCAATGGATTTCTATACAACTTCACTGCAACGGTAAAGTGACGCTTTCTGATCGCCATATTGAAAAGTTATAAAGAAGAAAAAGACTGAAATAACATGTATTGTACCGTACCGGAGTTTAAATCGCTGTAATAAGTGAGAAAAGATTGAACAAGGGTGTATTCAATTCAATGTAATGGTGATAAATAGTTGTCGGTCCGCCGATTTTTATTGGGGTTCATTTACAGGTTGTTTTACCTAACAATTATTGGGTCTCTACCTATGAAATCGGAGTTTTTTTCTTCGTTAATCATATGATTCCTGCGATTTTCAAAGCTATATCCAAGTTTGTTTTTTATTTGGAAAATGGAATATTATTTCAAGGTTTCACATGAAGTATTTTTTAATTTCTGGGCTATATCACATAATAAAAAAAAAGTGAACAGAGCTCTTTTCATGCGTGCTTCCCATAATCATTTCTTAGATTCGCTGAAACTTTTATAAAGCGGTTACTTTTGAAAATTAACGCTGCCTATACTTAACTTAATGTTATCCGATAATACACACAAAGTTTAGCTAAATTTGAATTTGCCGTTCCCAAAAAAAAAACAAAAATGTTTGTATGGAGAAAACAGTCTTAATGAAATTCTTTATACAAAACGCCAATTTCATAGGTAAGGACCTAATATTACTTATTACCTATGGATGTAGTACAGTATATGTAGTAGTATCTTGGCTACTACCAGCACATACTTATAAAAATAGTAGCAGACCAAACATTACCATGCTTATGCAAAGACGCGTACCCCATGCAACTTATGTGAACTACGAGACTTTTATAAATAAATAGGTATTGCTTATCTAATCTAATACCTCGTAAGTATTTTGTTCGGATTTAATCGTATTTACAATCATAATGCTAAAGTAATAGGCATAGGCATAGTAGCAGACCGAAGATAAGTATTAATAGCGTAGCTCGTATCCATACAAAAGTATTAGCCACATTTAGACTTCGACAATGAGAAAATGTTTTGAAATAGGTGGTAATTGACGACCGGTTGGTGTAGTGGATAGTGACCCCTGTCAGCGAAACCAACGGTTGCGGGTTCGAATCCCGTGAGGGGTAAATGTTTGTGTGATGAATACGAACATTTATTCCCGAGTCATGGATGTTTACATAAATATTTATGTATGTTTATCCGTTATCTAGTATTCATAGTACAAGCTTTGCTTAGTTTGGGACTAGATGATTGGTGTAAGTGTCCGAAATATTTATTTATTTATAATTTAAGATTATATAATATTTTAATATTTTAAAAAAAATGGTGTCGATTCGGATTTACACCAACTAAACTAAAACCAGTTTTAAAGTAGTACTGTCTCTTTCTCAATGGAACAGTACGATGCGACGGCACCACTCCAAAACTGAGTTTAGTTTAGTTGGTGTACATCCGAATCGACACCAATGTGGCTTTTTAGTAAACTCTTAAGTATACCAGCTATAGCCTTTTATTAATACTGAGCTGTAACCTTTTTGTATACTGCGGCACACACATAATATTCGATGTTTCAGTACTAATGTTTTATTATTTTAGTTCGATCTTTGGAACGATGGAATATTGTTATGTGTGTGTACATATAGATGCAAATAAATGCTTATCTATTTAATCTCGTAAACACAAGACATTTTCTCAGATGTGAAAGCCTAAATGTGGTTAAAACTATTGTATAGAAATGGGCTACGCATTATAATCCTTACGTTCGGTATGCTACTATTTATATGTCTATGCCTATTAAATTAGCATTCTCGATTTAAATATGATTAAATCTATATTGTATCAGACCTGCTCAGTTTTTGCAAGTATTACGATAACAAACAAATGCTATATGTATATAAGTAGTCAGGTCAGTATTTTACGAACAATTAATTAATTTAGGTATACAGTACAACAACATTTACTTTCAATAGTTTTCATAATGTATCGTTTAATGGTATTGCTGCTTTGTTCGTCTATGATTGGTAAGTGATATTATTATGGTGAGCAGTAAAGTTCAAAACTGCATATCCCGTCCCAGTTCAAATAATTAAGATGTAAATGCCTTTGTATTTCTAAAGGAGACTAATTCAATTTTTATTACTATAATATAAGATTAATAATAAATGTAAACGTGTTCAATAAAATCAATCGGTAATATAAAAGCAATACAATACAATAAAAAAAAGTACAAAATTGAGAACCTCCTCCTTTTTTAAATCGGTTAACAAATACACTTTATTGCACACACAAAAACAAACATTTTACAAAATGAGGAATTAAACACGATCCACGATTAATTCGGCGGCCTTATTACAGCAATCTATTCCAGGTAACCTTTGGGCGTAGGAGAATAGGCAGGTTAAAAATATAAATAAGAAGTAGTGCAATTGTTTATGTTTAATTAAATTTTCGTCAATAACACTTTAAGTAATGGAAAGTTCTGGAAATTCTTTTTATTTAATGCTATTCGATATAAAGAAAAGAAAAACCTGCACTGAAATCGTTCCAGGTTGTATAGTGAGAAATGCAGGCAGTTGTATGTGGATTTATTTTTGCTCGTTAGTGTATTTACGTAGCTTTTAGCTTTAACATGAATTTATTTCCTTTCAGCTGGTCGACACCACGGCTACGAATACTTCAATGATATCGCTGGATGGTTGAAATTGCACCGGGTGCCTGCCACCTGGGCAGAAGCTAGGCTTACATGTCAGCTCGAAGGTACGTAATTACCGAAACTTCTATAAAGTTATTATAAATGTTATAGTTATTATGTAAATTACAACTCGTGCTGAGATGGAGACCTTTTTGACACCATTTTTCGACACCGAATGAAATAAGTATGTGTAATCGAAGGGTCTGGTATTTTGTTTCTGTAAAATTATTTGAAATATTAGTTATATGTGAGTTGTACTTTGTTATTTTGTGTGTCGTTTGAATTTATTTATTTATTTATTTATTTTATAAGGTATCTCTACATCACAATAATTATACATTAAAAGAAGAACACTTTAAATTTGGCTGTGCCAATAACAGAGTTACACTTTTAGAAATCTTATACAGTTGCAACATCGATTGCCACTACTCTTATATATTTATAATGTCGTTTAATTTCAGTTAGTCTATTTAGTACCTACTTAATATGAAAGTGTGTGTTGTGTGGTGTGTTGTGTGTTGTGTGGTGTGTGGTGTGTTGTGTGGTGTGTAGTGCATTGTGTAGTATTTGAGCGAGAGTTTGTGTGTAGGTGCGGAATGAGAATTTAACGTAGGTAGGTAGTTAAATGTTAATATTTTAGTTGTAATTGGATGTTGTGTGTTGTAATGATACGTCTAATTTCGTTAATGTATTGATTTCTGGATTGAAAGAATAAGTCTACATTCACGTATTTGGGGTTAAAGAATCTTTTCTATTCTATATCTACTTGTTATTACCCAAAAATAATTTAAAATAATTCAATTGAAATGTAATCAAAAGACAATTTCGAAAAACGGCACAACACTAAACAACATTTATATAAAACATATGTCGTAGCAAGCGATAATATAGCTATACATTTACTATATAGACACTCGTTTGACTCTCATGGTACCTAATTTGTTACGAAATTATATAGTCACTAGCCTACAGACCTAATCATTATACATATAGTCCATTAGAGAGGATGCTCTTTCACAAACCTGTCGGTTCACTTATATAAGTACGAATGGTATCGTACAATTCGTACGATTACTTTGATAATAATTATGACCCGCTATCCTCAAGATATAAGTAGTATAATTTCCTGAGCACCCACTACTATGGACCCCATACCACGAGAAAGAAGTGACATTGTCTCAATCGCTATAACAACGTTCATGAAGCGATACATATAAATTCTTTTCTAGCGCATAGCGCTGTGGCTACTGGAATTAAATTTCTTTTTTTTTTTTTTTTTATATGAGAGGGCGGCAAACGAGCATGCGGGTCACCTGATGGAAAGCAATCACCGCCGCCCATGGACAACCGCAACACCAAAAGGGTCACAGATGCGTTGCCAGCCTTTGAGGAAGGTGTAGGCTCGTTTCTTGAAGGATCCAATGTCGTACTCGTTCGGTATTACCGCTGCCGGAAGTCCGTTCCACAGGGTTGTCGTACGTGGTAAGAAGTTTCTTGAGAAACGTACAGGGGTAGACTCATCCAGGTGATGTGGATGGAAATTTAATTTTCGGCGAGAAGTGTATCGGTTAAATTGAGCAGCGGGTATTAGCTCGAACAGCTCGTATTATTATTGATAATGAATTGTTGGTTGTTACAGGAGGTGTTCTCGCGTCGCCAGTGTCAAAACCCATGATAGACACGGTGAGGAATGTGATGTTCAGCAATGCTATGACATGTCAGTCATGTGGCGTGTTCACTGGTATACAAGCGACATATTCTAGTAGAAACTATCATACAATTGAAGGTTAGTTGTGTACTCGCGATAGCAGAGGAGGTGATCTGATCAGTATTTGTTCCTACTATAGGTATACCGTGTGGTTTCGGGAATATATACGTAACAAGATTTGTACTTACCCATTTCTATCTGTGTGTGTCATAAAAGTCGAGTCAAGGTCTATACACAACAGTCCAACAATACGCGATATTTGTGTTGTAACTAGGGCTTGTAATATTCGCCCAATTTTACTATTCGAATTACGAATAGTTCAATCGCTACTATTCTAATTATTCGAATATGATGAAGTTTTCGAATATTTTCTATCTAAAAAACAAAATAAGTAAATATAGCACATAATTCGTAGATTTTATAAAGTTCACAGACATCAAATATCTAAGTATAACTGAGAACATTGAAATTCTTTTAAAAACACAAATAAAATCAGTAAAGTGGCAGAATACGAAAGATTTTGGCGGCCAAAAAGCCCAGCTTGACCGTTAGTGAACGAATGACAGTCTAATTGATGGTGTTGCCAGTAACGAGAATTTAATTTGGCGTTATTTTGTTCAATTCACTTTTATATTTATTTTATTATTAAAGTTTAGTTAATATTCGAAAAGTTCGAAAAAATCGAATACTACTCTAAGTAATATTCGAATAGGTAAATGGGGCGAATATTCGAATAATACGAATATTCGAATATTCGAATACCAAGCCCTAGTTGTAACTTCCTATAATCTTAAAGTTCCTGATTATTTTGTAGAAGGATAGAGCAGCCATCAGTAATAAAATATAAATGTTTTCTAATAATTCTGTAGGTTCGTTTAGGTATAACTATAGGTATTCAGTTATAAAACCTACAATATTAAATAAATTAAAGTTACCACTTCCGTGGCTCAATGTAAACGACATTGGGTTTACGATTCGGAGGTCGCGGGTTCGATCCCCAGTGGGGTACATGTTTAAGTACTCGGTTTGGTTGGTGGTAGGGCATTTTAAATGTCCGCCTGACTAGCTACCACCATCTTATCTAAATCTGCCGCCAAGCAGCAATATTAATAACATTGTTGTGTTCCGGTTGTCAGAGATAAGATAGCCAGTCCCGCAAATGTGTTGGGGTTTCCGGGTCAGTACGCTTCCACCTTCGACCTCATCCTCACTTAATATCAGGAGTGATTAAGGGCCAACCCGTTGTTCATAATAAAAAAAAACACTGTGAACTTCCTTGCGTTGTAGACGATGCTAAGATCTCCTGAAACTATTTTCTAGAAAAATAATCAATGGCTACCTTATATTTTCTAAAAATAGTTTATTGAGTTGTGATATTAGCCGTCGTCGGTGAAATTTTTCATAAATTTTATATTTTGTGTTGTGATCGATTTTTTTTAAATAGTTACAGGAGTTGAATATATTCTCCGACGCAATGAAACTCACAGTGGTAATTTTAATCCTATTGGCTAAGTATTACTAAATACCTATATTATATCTAAAGCAAGCTACCGATTTGTTGACAAACATTTTTATTCTATCACTGATAGGTAACTCTAACCATACGAGTATGTAAAAAATCACGGCCTTTAAAATTATAGGAATTAAATTAATTAATTAGAATTATAATTAAATTATATTAATTAATTGGAAATGTATCCTTACTGGACTTCAAAAAACGTCATTAAATTTGCATATACCAACGGCTCCATGCTCACACCCGGTCACGTGTGCGTTTTTGTATATTTCGAAACCGATGTTATTTTTTCAACATACTTGCTCGTAAAGTGGACGTAATTTCACCGGTTTTAGATATATCAAGCTGCTCATAAAACACACGCGTGTGTTATAAACGCAAATAGTGAAGTTATATTCTATAACCGCACTATTTGCTATGGCAAAGAACATAAGTCGCATACAGCAAAGCGATAACACGATCAGCCCGGTGAATAAAATATTGCTGATCTCCGTGTGCTTCAAATTGTTTTTTTTTTTTCAAATTTCGAACTGGCCCGCCGCGCGGCTCCAGCCAGTAGGCAGCGCGCCGTTGGCGCGCCGTGTGAATTTTTATTCTGTTTCCTCGCAAGTATGTTGAAAAACGTCGTACGATATACGTGCGTATATTGGTTAATCCCAATAGCCACCATACATAACGCACTTACATGGTAATGTACTATAAATCAATGATCTTTAATGTTTGGAATACCCAAACGTTTATGTGTAACATATCTCTAATCACCTCATTTGGGATAAAGGTCGTGACGTTATGTGTATCCCAGAAATTGGATCCCTTTCGTGATACGAGTGACAGTTGGTAGATTAGATTACCCTTCGAGATTATCACAATTATTTACGACTTGGAAGACCACACGGATCAATGAATTGCAAATGTGATTAATTTGACGAGTAGGCTGTCAATGGTGTCGATTCGAATGTACACCAACTAAACTAAAACCAGTTTTGGAGAGGTACCGTCGCATCGTACTGTTCCAGGGAGAAAGAGATAGTACTATTTTAAAACTGGTTTTAGTTTAGTTTAATTTAGTTGGTGTACATCCGAATCGACACCATTGTATTGAAATTTTAGCTTTATCGTCAGCTACCCTTCGTAAGGCATAGGGCACCAGGGTGCAGATTTTGCAATACATTACGCGAATGTTGAGGCAACAACTTCATAATATCATTAATCTGTGCACTACAACCGATAATTTATTAGTATTCATTTCGCGATAATTCTCGCGAATTTAGCGATTACCATAACTGTAAAATTATGTAACTTCATTAAAATCTTCATCGATAACGTTTACCGAAAATGCAGTTTGGTATATAGGTAGAATATAATCCGTTCATCCGTTTCTTTTTTGGTTCTGTTTTGGCATTTATAATATTACTAGCTTTGCGCCCGCGGCTTCGCCTGCGTGGAATAACTTTATCGTGGAAATTTGTTTATCCCGCGGGAACTACTCACTTTAACGGGATAAAATATATTCTATATCATAAACCCGGGTACATTCGACCATATATACTAAATTTCATTGAAATCCGTTTATAGGTTTCGCCGTGATTGAGCAAACAAAGAAACAAACAAACATCCAAATTTCGCCAGTTATATTATTATTATTATTAGATAGATTAGAATATTAGAATTAGATTAGAAATATTAGTTAGATTATAGTAGATATTAAATTATATCAATGTTTTCAAAATTTCACAGGCATTCCATTGTCTCAAATACCAGCGAAATGGGCAGGGACCGAGCAATGCAAACAAAGCTTCAAAGACTGTGTGACGCTCCTGCCTGACGGAACCCTTAGTGATGCCAATTGCGACGAACACTATCCATTCGCTTGTTTTAGAGAGAGAATAAACAATAATGTTTGTACGGCTGACCCTGGTTAGTAATTATGACTTATTTGCACAGAAATTGGAAAAGACAACGCAAGTGCATTAAATTGTATGAAACCAATCGCCTCACGTTTTTAACCGACTACCCCAAGAAGGAGGGTAATGTGTTTTGGGTGTTTGTATATAAGTAGATTTTAACAGATCACTACATTCACGCAAACTAGACTTTCACCACCTTCAAGTTTTATTATTAAAATTCCGAAAATATAGCACAATTTTTTACAGATAGCCCAGGGAAAATGCGGTTTGACCTCGGAAAAACGAATAACCGCGATTTTCTTGATACATTTAATAAAGTGTTGTAAATGTAGTAACAATTGCTAAAAATTAAGCATTTGCAAGAAACGCAAGTACTAAGTACTTACTTAGTACTTGCGTTTCTTGCAACCTTACTTACCTAACTAAATAAGTTAAATTAGAAAAATGTGTTCCTTAAAAAAAAATGCTCAATTGATGGGTATTTCTTTAAATTCAAAACATTTAGGGAAATTATCGTTACAAAATATTAGTTCTCATTTTTATTTCTTAAGCAATGCAGCTCAACGACATTTTCAGCTAAAACACATGCATGCCTAACTATAACATGCTTAGTTTTTTATCCATCAAAAAGTTAACTGTGTTGAACAAAAGTCTACCTAATTAAATATCAGTTAGTATCTATTGTTATTAAGATACAAATTGAAAATAGGGTTTTCTAAAAAAATCCAGACTAAGCGCTCATTTTTTTTAGGCTTAAATTATTCAAAATGACGTCTCTAATATACCTCTATAAGATAGCAATTATATAAGTCGGTTCAGAATTATGTCTAGCTAAGCTAATTTTAATTTCTTTTTATCGTTGTGGAGGTCTTTGTCCAGGAGTGGACGTCTTTCGGCTGATATGATGATGATGATGAAGCTAATTTTTTACCGTATTTTCCTTGGGCTAAGTGGGATATATTAGTTTGTATGATAATAAATTATGCTAAAGTTAACTTGTTTGGTGTAGTGGTTAGAAACGTTGAGTGCTATACCAAAAGATCGCGGGTTGGAATCCCGCTACGGGCATATAATTATATGATTTTTTATTTTTTGTATACCTGAAACCTGAAATTAATTTGGCCAGAAGCACGTACAGAATCGATTCAAGGTATAAAAATATGGCGTTTTTTTTTATGCACAACGAGTTTGTACTTCACCTCAATCACACCTGACGTTAAGTGAAGATGAGGTCGAAGGTGGAAGCGTACTGAGCCGGAAATCCAATCCAATCCAAACGCATTTGGGAGACTGGCTATCTTATCTTTGACAAGCGGAACACAACAATCCTATTAACATTGCTGCTTGGCGGCAGATTTAGACAAGCTACCGAGGTGGAACTTCCGCAGAGGCATCGATTGTCATGTTTCCAATTCCAATTCATTTATTCACAACTAAGCCTTAGGCCTTAGGCAAAATTAAATATAAGAACGCTCAACGCTTAAGTATCTGCATACAACGAGCAAACGCTGCCAGCGTTTTGGGTACCTTGCCTCGCGGCCCCAATCTTTTACATTTGTTCTAGTTTATATTTAAATTCCATCTCTTTATTTGTTACTGTTTTAAAAAAAATAAATTTAATTATATATTGACAATATAAGATTACATACACATGTCACTTTATCACTTGAAATTTTATGTATAACTATTAATTGATAAATGTCTCTTAGTATTAAAAACTATATTAATATTATATAAAAATTTATTAACAATAAAATTGCATGCAATTAAAATTAAATTACACATAAACCAAAACGTCAAATGTATTCAAAATAATGATGGGACTGTTGATATGTTGATAGGGGCGGTGTACTGCGGAAGCACAAATGTAGCAATTTATCAATTTAGCTATTTAATTAGTCGGCTATTTATCAGGTATTGCTGACCCTACTTCTATACTGTCCAAACTTTACTAGGGAAAAACGGAAAGATATAACAGTAACTGAATTCGCAACTATCCATTATTTTTAAAATTTTTTGTTCCCATATTGATTACTAAAATATATGATCTAATTGTGTATCGGTTTTTTGGTATACAAAATATTACCTTGTATAATTAGTGTGCAATTGTATAAGCTTAGTTAGTGTGGAACTATGTAGATGATGCTATGTTATGTCCAAGGATATTTATTATTATTAGTCGAACGTTACAGCATGAGAAGTGAAATAATAAAATAAAACATTTGATTCAGCGTACACGTTGGATGCCCGCACGGGAAGTTGTTATAAATTCCACAATATCGGTGAAACCTGGACCGACGCTGCTGTTACTTGTGCCTTAGAAGGTGGACACCTGGCCATCATAAATAGTGATATCGAGGCCACAGTAATACGAGATATTTTTGCCAGAAACCCTGGTAGCACTATTGAAGCTGAACAAACGCACATCGCACTTATTGGGTATCTGAAATGGAAACCGCTTGGATCATGGGCTACTATTACTGGTAAGTTTTGTGAAGAAAACTAACGTTTTGGTATTTGCTGACTTGTCAATTTTGATTTTGACGGACTTTTTAGAGATTTGGAGATTTTCAAGAGAAAATTACAGCATGATATTCGTATTGTTAAGACAATGATTTGTGATCATATAAGGCAATGCCATATAACATATACACAAATATAAAATTAGTCGTTAGCTGTCATTAATATCTATATGTAGTTGTGGAGGAGTGCAGTGTATGTATGTGTATATAATATGAGTGTATCTGTATTACTAAATGAAAGATGAACACATTATTAAATATAGTACCTATAAATACAATATATAAGGATGATATGTAAGCAAGTACCCAGATAATTTGTCATATCAGACGGTTGTTTTAATGATAATGTCCAAAAAACAGTCAAGTGCATATCGGACTTTTTATCTTTTTTCAAGAGCAAATTTTATCTATGAGACAGAGACGTATTGATTTATTGGTGACTGAGCTAAACCATAAATAAATAGAAATTCATTGAATTTGATTCTGAGGTACTCAGGTAAATTTTATATTAAACAAAGCCATAACTGTTCCCAGTTATTTTTTGGTTTGGGTATAATTTGGTTAAACAAGAACATCAAGCTGTAGTTTGGTTTAGATTCCGATGTTGTAAATTACTGCAATAGGTTTGTATTGTTCAGATTGTCCATAATCATTAAAACGGATCAGTGGCCACCGAAAATCGTATCGATTATATGTCATATAAATAGCACAAAACTGTTTGCAGTATAGGTACTGCAAACAGTTTTGTGCTTTGGTACTGCAAACAGACAATTTTAAAGTAGGCTTTAAAATATCGGAATCTTCATCAACTACAGCTTAACATTCTCATTATTCCCTGATAGGGTTTTGTTTATGAGAAATAAAAAAAACGAGTAATTTTGTGGTTTTATCAGCAAATTATTTTTTTAAATTTTTATTTTACTGTCAATCTGTGCATATTATGCAATTATGCGTATCTGCAATTGCACGTATTATGCGAATACTCGGCATTATTTAGTGTTGTCTCACTCAATGTCCGTAAAGTTACCCATTTCTAGGTTCATAACTATGTAGCTTAAATCAATATACGGCCGCAGCGGACGTTTTAAAAATAAAATTTAACTACCTATGCCAATACCTTCTTTTTCGCTTCTAATATACCCTATTTTTTTCCTTACGGTAACTTAAAAAAAAAATCAAAAATGTTTACTAATAGTTTATACGATGAAATCTATAATTTGCCTTACTGTTTGCATGCTTATGCAGCTGCTTATGTTTATACAAAGCAGTAACGCTGTTGGTTTTTTTTTTAAATAAAATTTATTTGAGTGGCGACACCGTCGACCGTCACTTGGAGTATTCCTTAATCAAACTGACATAAAATTACTATTTTTTTTCAGGACAACCTCTTAATGAAGCAGGCTATTCGTTATGGGGACTTTCTCAGCCAGACAACAACGGTGGTAATCAAAACTGCGGGGCAGTTTTCCGAACTATAGAATTGGATGATACAGATTGCGATGTCAAATTACCTTTTATATGTGAAATAGATTTTTAAGGTTTCTTCTCTGTAATATACCGTGAAAACGTTATGTAATTAGTTTCTAAAATTAACTATTAACATTTTTTCACAAAATATATGTATATATAACAAATATGACAAATTGAAAACCGAAAACTGTAGAAAAAATCGTAAGTTGATATTTTCGACATATCTTTTTACCACTGCAATGTGTACCGAAACAATATAAGAATTTTAAAACTTCATACAAAACAATATTAAATTTGCAAATGAATTTTATTTATTAATTATATAATATTTAAAAACTTGCAAATTTTGAAAACACTCAAAAAAAATAATTATAAGACCCCCAAATAAACTAAACCACCTGTGCTAAAAGCTAAACATCTTTCATTCCTATCAAACAGTGTAGGAACGTACCCCCGAGTTTACTATTAAATAGGTTTAAAAAGGAATATGTCCATATGTCTATGAAGCTCCGTTGCGCTGCATATGATTTTGTACGACATCTAAACTAAGACACAAAAGAGGAACGATATTATACTATCTAAAGAAATCTGGGGGCACGGGTAGTGCCCCCGCCAAGACGAGTCAAGCGAAGCGCAAGGGCACTACCTACCTTTTCTCGAAGCGTTTCGTCGTTTTTTTGAACCCTCATAGAGTTGGTTTCCGATGTACTAGATAGATCATATTCTCAGGATATGATGTCAATAATAGACTAATTAAACATACAAAGTCTCAATTGAATAGCTCTAATACTTTAGATTTTAGTGATATCTAAAATCTGATGATCATCAAAATGTTTGGTTACTTCCTGAAGTGCTAGATAGCTGAAATTTGGTATGTAATCTAAGTTTAGTATACAACCAACAAAAAAAATCATAAATTTATAACTTTCGCCCCCCTTCTCCTAAAATGGGTGGAAGTTTATATGAGACTTTCACCAATTTTATAAATCTGGCGCTGGCGCGAGTCTTTATTGCATAAAGAAAACGAAAATACATTGTAGGTATTTAGTAGAAATATTAAAGTACAAAGGCGGACTTATCCCATACAGGAATTTCTTCCATTCAACCATTGAGCTCGCTAAAATAAGGTTAGGCGTACTTAAGAATTAAAAAAACCGAATAAGACATTCTTAGAGACAATACCAAGACCAACTTCAACCAACATACTCTGTGGATCATGAAGAATCGGTCCCCCCCAAATAAAAAGACATTCATAGAGACAATACTATAATAGTAATCATTAATACTAATAATCAGACATCATTGACATCAATAGTCATATAAATTATAACACGTGCAAGAAATACACCCCAAAAAAAGAAGAAAAAAATAAACACTCAAAGGACTGCCTAGCAACTTACAAAATGAGGACTTAGAAGGGGATTTTTTGTTGTTTGATAATAGTTTACAACGAAATAGTACATTGTTATCCTGGGGAATAAATAAGTCTTTAACCTGAGGTAAACACTGTGCTTTTCATTACGAATACGAGGAAAGTAAAAATAAAATCATGCGTTAATACAAATCTCTGCTATACGGAAATATAAACAAAACTCTACAACTCGAAAAAACAAATGAAATTCGGATTGCCGCTTTCCCGCCTATTTTGTTTTGTTATTTTTTTCTGTAGCCGGCCATTATTTTTCATTTTCATCATTAAAAAAATGGTAAATATTTTGCCCAAATCTATTTTATTTTAAAGAAATAGTTCAAACAAAATTATAATAAGGTAATTTAAAAAATTTCTTCTTTAATTTAATACTTAACTTTATGTTATTTAAATTTTACATCGCGCTGTAATTGAGCGGCTGTAGAGAAAGTTGGAACATGGTTTAATAGACATATGAAAATAGAACTGTTTTTTTTTTAATTTGACAGCTGTCAGTTGAAAACGAATCTCCCTAGGGCTGAAAAGTATTACTTTCAACCCGCTTCAGGCAACTTTAGACCTACTATCCGAATATGAGTAATGAAAAATACATTTTATAAGTTTTTCGACTATTACTCATTAACTTGTAAAAGCTACTTAGCTGTGGAAGTTTTGTGGTAGTAAATTACAGCTTTTAGAAGGTACTAAGACCTCTGAGTTAAACCGCGAACAGACATACAGACAGACATGGCGAAACATAAGGGTTCCTTGTTGACTAGTTTAGTAACCATAATTTACTACTTTTTAGGTTTCAAAAAATAGTAATTTGGGTAAAAAAAGAAGTATAATTAAGATGCGCACAATGCTGTCACGAGTTACGGCGTGCACAAATGGGTAGCAGTCAGCTCAGAAACACAACGCTGGTTTTCAATGCTCCCAAATGCCCAGTTACGCATTGACGATACGTCAGTATAATAATGAATAATTATAGTTTGTAGTTCGTGTATGTATATTGTAGTGTAAATATAGAGAAGTACGTAATAATACCAAGTAATATCACCAACGTTCAGGGTAACAACGGACCATATACGGCAATCTTTGTATAATAGCCATGAATCTGATATGGCGCGTGCATTTCTACATGTTTGTATTAGCTGATCGGAAAAACGGTCCAGAAATTCGATTTTGTCCTTTTGATTGGAACGACCCTAATGAGATTCGTCCCATCCCATCCTTCTTTAGATCCCTGAAGGGCAATAAATAAAAGGTGAAAGGGATTTTTCTCCTTCGTCTCATGTTACAAATTAAGTTTAAAATTGCGGATATGGTAGGTATGTATCAGGCGTGCAAGTATAGGTCAATACCTGTTAGGAACCAATAACAATAATATTGTCTTGTATTTTATTAAAAATGGAAAGGTTTTTCAAAGTGCCCTAGTAGGCCAGGGAAAATACGGTTTGACTTCGGAAAAACGAATAACCGCGATTTTCTTGAAACATTTAATATAGTGCTGTAAATGTAGCTTACAATTGTTAAAAATTAAGCACTTCTTGTAAGAAACGCAAGTACTAAGTCAGTAACTAAATAAGTTAGAAAAATGTGTTTCTTACAAAAAAATGTTCAATTGATGGGTATTTCTTTCAATTCAAAACATTTAGGGAAATTATCGTTACAAAGTATTAGACCTAATATTCGATCTCGCGAAATCTCGCTCGATCGAGCTGCTCGATGACATTTTCAGCTAAAACACATGCATGCCTAACTATAATATGCTTAGTTTTTATTCATCAATAACTTAACTGTGCTTAACAAAAGTCTACCTAATTAAATATCAGTTAGTATTTATTGTTATTAAGATACAAATTAAAAATAGGGTTCTCTAAAAAAATCTAGACTAAGCGCTCGTTTTTTTAGGCTTAATTATTCAAAATTACATCTCTATCATACCTATATAAGATAGCAACTATATAAGTCTGTTCTGAATTATGTCTAGCTAAGTTAATTTTTTATCGTATTTTCCCTGGGCTATAGGCATAAAATAATAATAATATCAATGCACCAGAGTACACACCTAAATATTATAAAATATTATTTGAGTTGCTAGCATTCTATGCGTACTTTCAAAAGAGTAAGTGTCATTCTATGGAACTTGCTAACTATGTACCTAAACAAAAGACGATCTCAGATCTCTCTCATACCTACTTGTTTTTTAATTTCGATAAAAAAAAAAAAATATCCTTAGACATAGACACAGCGCCATCTAGTTCCACAGTAAGCAACTATAGGCTTTGTTGTGGATACCAGATGGTTGGTATACGCTTTTTTTTTTGGAATTAAATACTTATTATAAATGAAAACATCCATAACTCGGGTACAAATGTCCGTATTCATCACACAAACATATGCCCCTAGCGGGATTCGAACCCGCAACCTTTGGTATAGTGGCCAGAGTTGCTAACCACCACACCAAACAGGTCGCCAAATATGTATACATATAATTCGATATGGTTTGGCATAAGTAAAGGAGTAAGTAAGAGTCTTGCCCATCACTAGTAAATCCATCGTTCAGAGACAATTTCAATATGGCGGTTTGTTTACATAGTTAGCAAGTTCCATAGAATGTTAGTGTTATATGTATATACTGTAGCTAATACTTATACTATACAAGATCCTAATTTATTAGTCCAGCACTAGTAGCATGAGAGGCGCGATAAACGTTTATGTCGCGCCAGATAATATTTGTCCTGCTCATTCGCTTGGACTAAAATATACAACTATCCCACTCTCACACCTACGTCGCACGCTACAAATAATGTCATGCTACGGAGGCAGATCTGTTGAACATGTACTTATTTATACACAAAATTGTTATTACTCCAAACTTCTAGCCTGGTGCTCCCTGCTTTTCTGTCCTCTGCTTACAACAGACTTTTTAACCGCCTCCGTGGCTCAATGTAAACAACATTGGGTTTACGATTCGGAGGTCGCGGGTTCGATCCCCAGCGGGGTACATGTTTAAGTACTCGGTTTGGTTGGTGGTAGGGCATTTTAAATGTCCGCCTGGCTAGCTACCACCATCTTATCTAAATCTGCCGCCAAGCAGCAATGTTAATAGCATTGTTGTGTTCCGGTTGTCAGAGATAAGATAGCAAGTCCGCCAAATCTGTTGGGGTTTCCGGGTCAGTACGCTTCCACCTTCAACCTCATATTCAAGGTGTGATTGAGGTCAAGTACCAACCCGTAGTGCATAAAAAAAAAAACCTCCTCTCATCAGTGAGAAATAAAATTCACTGCGGAATATAAGCCTCCCCTATTGAATTCCAGAGCGACCGGATGTAAGGGACCTGCATCCAGCGATTTTATTTATCAGGTCGTCTGTCCACTTTGTGAGTGAACATCGTACGTTTCGCTTGCCAACTTTAATGCTTTACTCGACAACTGTAATGCCCCACCGGCCATTAGTCCTTCGAGATATGTGCCCTGCCCACTGCGACTTCAATTAGCCAATCCATTTTGTTACTGACTTTCATTCGCCTGCGGATTTCTTCCTTACTGATTCGATCACGTATTGAAACGCTGAGTATCGCCCTCTTCAAAGCTCATTGCGTAATTTTGTGCAAAATTATGAGGCCCATAGTGAGGGACCACGTTTCAGTGCCTTAAATCATCACTGGTATTTTTTATATCACTGTCAAAATTTTAGTAGTTATTCATGTCTAATGTGTACCTTATCAACTACATTATTAAATTGTTATTTAGAAAAATTTGGACTTACACGATCATGTGGAGCGTCGGTGGCTCAGCGGTTAAGATGCGGTGCCAATGAGTTTTTAAATTTAATTACTTATGTGCATTTATCCGACTGCTCTTTAACGGTGAAGGAAAACACCGTGAGCAAACCCGCATGCCAATGAAATAAAAAATGAAAGGCACGTGATGTCCCCAACCCGCATCGGGCCAGCGTGGTAGACTATGGCCCATACTCCTTCCATTATATGCCTGCAGTGGGATGTTTACGGGCTGTTGATGATGATGATCTCGTGGTCAATGGATCGGGTCTAATAAATTAAGATCGTATCTAGAATTTAGAGACGAAGGTCGATTTATACAATTTCATAAAATTGTTTGTGCAAATCATGGTTTGGTAAATTTTTGTCGTGAAATATTTCATGCCACACCTAGCTCTACACTTTTTTTTTGGTTCTAGGGAAGTTTATTAAGTTTGTAGTTTCTCTAGTTTTATCATAAAAGCTTTTTCTTGCTAATTAAGAGTTCCACAAATAACTTAGCTTTATGGGAAGTGGCTTTAGTATTATTTAGAGCATAATTAAGTAGAACCGTCTCGGAAATAGGTAGCTACTTTACTATAATCAGTCTTTGTTTTGATGTGTAATAAGGCAGAATATTGTCCAGCAAATGAGTATATCACTATAAGCTTTTTTGACAAGCTTTTTTAGTTATTTTATACAATCTATAAAAGTCCACTGTCGGGCATAAAATCTTCTATCTTCAGTAGGCGCTTTGTCGAGTACCACTGTTGATCCTGGCTTACAGGAGTCTGGAGGTAGGATCGTGGGTATAAGACCCTCCCATGAGCATTTGCTTCGGACCAACGACTGTGTTGCCTAACACTGGTCTAGAAGAAATGGTTGGTCTTATTTTACCTTGCCAGGAATCCCACGGCCACTTTGTGTAAAAATAATTAATCCCTTACCTAGATGTTTTCACGTTGCGAAATTCTACAGAACAGAAGTTTTGCGTCTTGTAATGAAACTGGCTACCATGACTGAATCAATTAATGGCACGTTTGCGCTTTCCGCTTTTATTATTTTTATTTTAACACGTTAATATGTGATTAACCAATAAAATTACCCGGTTTGGAATATCCAGTCACGATACTGTTTCAACGTTCTCTTAAACAATGCATATTTCCCCTAATTTGGAAAACGGGTCATATAATCCCAATTCACAAAAAGGGCCCAAAAACCAAAATTGAAAATTATAGACCCATCTCAATCTTGAATACACTGGGTAAGATGTTTGAAAAGCTAGTGTTTATCCACGTTTACCCCATCATCTCTCAGGGCGTTCCAGCTACTCAGCATGGCTTTATTCAAAAACGATCCACAGTGTCTAATTTGACCTGTTTCACTGAATACATCCTTGGGCATATGGAAAATGGTGGTCAGGTTGACGTGATCTACACTGATTTCGAGAAAGCTTTTGACCGGGTGGATCATGTTATCCTTTTACAAAAGCTTCATGCACTCGGAATTCGTGGTGATCTGCTAAGATGGATAAAATCCTATCTATCTAATCGTTCTCAAGCGGTAGTACTGGGTGGCTTTAAATCTGACTATACATATAACAGTACCGTCTGGCGTACCCCAGGGCTCGCATCTCGGCCCATTGTTTTACAACGCTTATATTTTTGACATACATAACTATATAAAACATGCACAACACATTCTTTACGCAGATGACAAGAAAATTTATTTAAAAATTCACTCTATAACCGATTGTCAGTTGATACAACATGATTTAAATATGTTATTTGATTACTATTCTAACAACAATATCACTGTCAGTATTAATAAATGTCAATGTATTACATTTTCGCGTAAAAAAATACCCTTAATTTTTTCTTACAATATTAATGGCGTTGTGATCCAGAGGGTTGAGGTCGTTCGGGACCTGGGAGTTCTATTAGACACCAAGATGAGCATGTGTGATCATATAGAATACATTACAAAAAGATCTTATCGTAACCTAGGATTCGTAATACGAACATGTCAACCTTTTAAGTGTCTGTTAAGCTTAAAAATAGTATTCTATGCCTACATTAGATGCATCTTAGAATATGCGAGTCCTGTATGGTCACCTTGTTATTCAATCTACATGAATATGATAGAACGAATTCAGAAAAAATTTGTTACACATTTAAATTACAAATTTAAAAAAGCGAAATTACCATATTCGGATAACTGTCATGATTATGGCCTCCTAACTCTGACTGAGAGACGCAAGTTAATGGACATGGGGCTCCTATATGACATACTCCACTGTAGAATTGACAGCCCTGAACTTTTGGTTGGAATTTATTTTTCAACGCCGATCAAACGTACAAGACATACTCCCCTATTTAATGTACCCCATCATACTACAAATTATGGCAGTAACTGTACCCTAACACGTTTGGTTCGTACGTATAATCAACATTTCCGTAATTACGACTTATTTAATGTTTCTAAAAAAAGCTTTAAAAGTAAGATTAGGAATGAGTTGCTTAACTTCCCCATCGTCCGTTGATTTGAGTTGATTTGGCTCCATGCCTACTTATTGAACTGGTAACGAGTTGACAACTTAATTATCTATTTATCTATAGTATATTGTATTTAATTTATTATATATTATATTTATTTTCTATATTTATATAATTCTATATTTATATGTAATAGTATTGTATATAAGTCAGTATTTATATGTAGTTTATGTATGCTTGTGTTTGTTTAGTCATCATGGATTAGAATATAATCTCTAGATGAGTATGCAAATTATCATTCACTACACTGCTTTCCTCACTGTAGGTGTGATCGGCAGCACATCAGTGTGTGCGCGAAGACCTAAGTACCGGTTACTTTAATATAGTTTATGTCTCAAAATGCTTCAATTACAATCCCTGGTATTGTTGGTTGGATAGGTTTTAGTGTTTTGTCTTGCAATAATATCACATAATGTGCTGTCGCGGTACTGAACTCAACTGTATATAAACAACATGCATTATGCTCTCAAATTAATTAAGTTGTGGATAGCTGTTAATGACTAGTATAAGAAATCAGATCCATTGTAATCTCTCGAATATGATAAGTTGTTGTTATCCCGAATAATTAAAATAAATAAATAAATAATAAAACAATTTATTATTATACAAAAGGCGAGCTTATCTTTAAAGTGATCACAGCTAACCTCAGTAGAAGACAATTGAGGAATAGGTAACTTAAAAGTCTACCGAGACTATACTTGCGAAAACAGAAGCTTAACGAAGTTACAAACAAACATACAACTGATAAATCCTTATGTATTTATCAATTGTAAATTTTATCGTTCACAAAAATCTTACATGACTAATGTAAGACAGTCACGTAAAGTCACTTGAAGTATCTAGCAGAAAAGCTGTTTACAGTTTTTTTTTTTTTTTTTTTTTTTTTTTTTTTTTTTTTTTTAATTAGAATGGGATCGCTCTTGACCTTAATCTGGTCTAATGTCGAGATAAGGTCTACGATGGAACGTTTGGTGAAAAAGTTTGGTGAAAAACGGCCGGCTGGGTGGCGTTTTGATCGTTATGATCAAGTGGTTCGATTTTCAAATTTATGTCATCCGTTTTTAAATATAGGAAACAATTTGAAGTGGGTTGATTTGTGCCACTATCCTACAGTGGACTTCACAGTTTTGACTTGCTATAACTTTTTTGTTTGTGTACCAACTATGATAATTTCTTTGACATCTAATATTATAAACGTTTGGATGTTTGTTTATTTGTTGCTCAATCACGGCGATACTGATGAACGAAATTTGTTATATAGGTAGATGGATTAACACATAGGATATTTCTTTTCCCGATAAAGTGAGTAGTTCCCGCGGGATAAACAAATTTCCGTGATTAATCCACGCAGGCGAAGCGCCATTTCATAATCGTCAGATATGTGAAAAATGTCAAATGTGAAAAATGTCAAGTGTCAAAAGTCAAAAATGTCAAATGTCAAAAATATCAAATGTGAAACGTTAAAAATGTCAAAAAAATATAAATAGAAACACTATAGGTTTTTAATCATTTTGATTTACAATATGATATGATCTTTATTAAAAGTACCCTGTTACAATGCGGCTAGAAGAAAATAATTAAAGGTTAAACAAACTTACCTAAGTGAAGTTTGACCATAATTATATGAGTCGTTACATCCGAAGGCATTTAAGTTCACCAGGTAGTCCACTCTTCTATGTACTAGGCATCAAGCACAATTTCAGAGCTGAAAATGCTAAAAAAAAAAAAGTACAAGTACCCTCCTCCCGCGCCCCCACCCGGCCCCGACTCGTGCGCCGAAACGTCATTTCTTTAGAGTTTACTGGTATTTCGCAAACTTATGTGGGGGATATGGGTTATGGGAGGGTTCTTAAATGCCTTCGGATGTAACGACTCATATAATTATGGTCAAACTTCACTTAGGTAAGTTTGTTTAACCTTTAATTATACTTCGTCGTTACATCCTCGACATTTAAGTTCACCAGGTAGATGTTTAGCGCGTTTGCGAAATAACATTAGAACATTGGTTATACGTTTGACAATCAACTTTTATTTTATCAAACTACGTATCTTAATTATTATTATAATATTAATTATTACAATCAAATACTGCTTCTGCAAATGCACTTTCTCCATCATTCATCAAGAGAGACCGATTGTAAAATTTTGCGAAAACAAGGGAGGTGCCCGTCCAACCTGCGGTTCTCTTAATTAGTTCGATAGACACGTCTTTACGGTGGGCTGCCGACGTAGAAGCGTGACGAGTGCTATGGGCAGAAAAGGTGTCAGTATCTATGCCGCTTTCTTCCATTATCCCCTTGATCCATCGACTGATGGTTGAGGAACTTGCGTTAAGTATCGGCTTTTTAGTCGTGAGGAATAAAAGGTCAGTATTAGAGTTCATTCGGAACTGTTTCGTAATCTCAATATATGACGTAAGTAGTAAGTGCCTTTGCAGGACAAATCTCTTCCCTGATCGGGAAGAAAGGAATAATAAGACGTGGCATTAGCCGACCAGGTGCCGAAGTTTTAATCAAATTTATTTAATTATTGAAATAATAATAAAAGATTATTATTTCAATAATGTCTTGATTAAATGTAATGCAAGACAATTTAATAAGGGATAGGGTCTGGACCCGTTGTCCTGAAGATAATGCAAGCAGACACGCTGTCTTTTTACAAATTCTATCTAAAGAAAAACTATCGTTTGGATATAGATTTCCTACAAAATCAAGAACTAACTTAGGATCCCACGTAAATTGATACCTCGGAAAAGCAGGTCTTTGCTTAAAGACGCCTTTCATAAACCTTATCACTTGGTCATTCTCACTGAACCATTTGCCAAATATTATACTGAGGGCAGAACGGTAAGTGTTCAAGCTAGAGTAGCTTGCTCCCTTATTATATTGAATTGTTAGAAATTCAAGAATTTGAGGAACGGTTGCATAATTTGCATAACAGTCAATATTTTCTGCAATGGAAAATTGCCACCACTTTTTCAATGCCACATTGTATTGTTTTAGGGAATTTACTGAAAGGGAAGACACTATAATATCTACTGTATCTGGCTTGAGTGATCGTCGCCTATACGCTTCCCTGATAATTGGCACGACACCAGGATAAGGGTTCTCCAAAAGGGATGCGGTTCTCTGAAAGGAGACATCAGTAATCAGTTATCAGTTGTCGGGATGAAAATACACAGGGTCTTTGCACGCCAGTGAATGGAGCAATGGCTACCATGGTTGACTTGGCCAGAAAGGCACAACCATGATGCCTGTGGCTTCGTCGTCGACAATTTTACGCAGACATTTGAGAATAAGTGAGAATGGTGGGAAGGCGTAAAAGTAATAATTACTCCAATCCAGTGTAAACACGTCAATATTGAATGCGGACGGGTCTCGTTTCCACGTTATGTACTTAGAGCATTTGTTGTTCAAACGAGATGCGAAGAGGTCTATCTCAGGCTGCCCAAAGTTGCTTACGATGTCTCTAAAGACAGTCTGTGAGAGATCCCATTCCGCATCAATATTGGTGCGTCTCGACTCCTCGTCAGCTTCGGTGTTGTCTTTCGATCTAATATATGATGTGAAAATATACAGTCGACGCTCTTCGCAAAATAACTATATCTCGCGTGTAATATCATTTAAATGATTATAGGTACTGTACGCCACCCATTCTGTTAATATATGAAATAGCTACAGTGTTATCGATACGAAGTAAAATTTCTGAATCGTGCATTTCGCTTGCAGAACATTTTAGACCCATAAGAGCCGCTTTAAGCTCTTAAAAATTTATATGGAATATTCCCGAAATCCGCTGGCGCGCTCCCTGTTACACATTACGCCCCACCCTGATAAGGAGGCGTCTGAAAAAATTTCTGAAAAAATAAGTTTGGCCGTTGAATTTAAATCTTAAAAACTTCCGATATGTATCTTTGAGATCGATATTTGCCATAAAACACGACGGGGACATTAATTTCGTGGCTGTACGAATGTCCTCCATTTTAAAGTGTTGTGTTTCGACACACTTATTTAATGCTTTCAAATAAGTATGCATCTATGTTCACCGTCACTTTTTGGTGTGAGAAATATCTTAGATATGAACTGACCGGTTTATCAGCCCATGGCAAAATGGCTTTAGTTTGGGTTAACTTTGAAATCTCTAAATTCAAATTATGTTTCTCTGAAAGTCAAAATTCATTATTAACAGGTTCTGTTATTTGAGTAACTGGCCGATTAAAAGGTATCTTATAACCAGATACGATCTGTAAAATAACAGGATCACTTGTAATGGATCTCCAATTATCAATAAAATATTTTAATCGGCCTATGTGACTGCTCACCTCTATTTGGGTTTTGGGCGTTGATTTGGGAACTGCTGCTTTCGACGGAGTCGGATAACGATTTCGGAAAGCTTTTTAATAAGCTCGATTTTGTCTATATAAGCTTCGACGTGACACTAGTAAGGCCGGCTATACCTAGCCCCAGATGTTGCTGAGCTTTCTCTAAGCGCTTATCCCTGTTCCTAGCGGATTCTGTTAGAACAGCCGAAATTTCAGGATTCAATTTAGGCGCCTTCACAAGCTGAAAATTCTCCGGTATCAGCAATTTATCTGTAATTGCTTTACTTTGGTCCTTATTCAGACCTTCCCATAATATCCGACCCCAGCGTTTAGAGACGTCATCATGGATTTTGGATCCGAAGAGTTCCTGTTTAACCTTCGAATCGCCTAACGCCTCTAAAATATTTCTTGGTAAAGCCGTAGAAGTTGATGGCTCGACTGAGGCGGCTACCGGTCTTTCAGTTGAAGACTGGTCTGCTGTCGCCGGGAGATCAGTTACGCGAGCTTGGCCAGCTGGTAAGTCGGGTGGATCCCCTGTGGCATCTCTCGTCTTGTTTATGTCGTAATCGACCACGGTTATGGCTGACCGCATGATAGGGCTTAAGCCCGCATTATCTGAGCTAATAGATAAGGGTACCGGACTTGGACTTCTATATCTTGAGCAAGAGGCCCTCGGACTTCCTGATTCTGTAAGTACAGGATACCAAAGTCATGATCACGGCATGACATTTTGACTGTAATCACGTCACAGTACTAGATAGGAAAGTATGCAACTACGGTCGCGCCGTAGTATTCATTGGTAAGAATACGTTTGACTATAATCTCGTCATAGTACCACGTTAAATAAATTTATACTGGTTCTATATAATATGCGACCATGATCTCGCCATAGTACGATTTGCATCATCGTTCATAGTCAAATGAGCTAAATTTCTCATTATAATATAGCATAACTGAGCTGAAATTCTTCAGATACTATTGTAAAGTTAAGTATTTCTATAGCGTAATAATTTATACTGGTTCTATATAATATGCGACCATGATCTCGTCATAGTACGATTTGCATCATCGTTTACAGTCAAACGAGCTAAGTTTCTCATTATAATAAAGCATAACTGAGCTGAAATTCTTCAGATAGATACTATTGTAAAGTTAAGTATTTCTATAGCGTAATAATTTATGCTGGTTCTATATAATATGCGACCATGATCTCGCCATAGTACGATTTGCATCATCGTTCATAGTCAAACGAGCTAAATTTCTCATTATAATATAGCATAACTGAGCTGAAATTCTTCAGATACTATTGTAAAGTTAAGTATTTCTATAGCGTAATAATTTATACTGGTTCTATATAATATGCGACCATGATCTCGTCATAGTACGATTTGCATCATCGTTCACAGTCAAACGAGCTAAATTTCTCATTATAATAAAGCATAACTGAGCTGAAATTCTTCAGATACTATTGTAAAGTTAAATATTTCTATAGCGTAATAATTTATACTGGTTCTATATAATATACGACCATGATCTCGCCATAGTACAATTTGCAACATCGTTCATAGTCAAACGAGCTAGATTTCTCTTTATAATATAGGAAAACTGAGCTGAAATTCTTCAGATACTATTGCAAGGTTAAATATTTCTATAGCGTAATAATTCAAAATAGTCAAAGTATCCAGAAAAATATTAAAGAAACAGTCGATGTAAATCCAATGTTATTGGGCGGTAGATTAAAAAAAAAATTTTCTGTAAATCCGGCGATGTGACCAAGTATGACTACTTATTGTAGTTCATGCACTACGCAAGATAAGTATATGAGATGATTCCGTGTGTGTCGGAAGAATAAATAGAACAGTAAATTAATACAAAGTATGAATAATCACGTCACTAACCTTCGTCACTAGATTTATGATGCATCCTAAGTCGCCTTTCGAGGCGCCTTATTTTCCTTTTAATATGTTCGTCGAAATTCTTATGTTTCCGTTTCCCCATCCCGGAAAAAACCTCCACACAATCACACGCGGTAATATCGCACGATACAACAGATATTCACTTAAAATTTTGGTAAGGAAAAAAATTTCGATGCTTTGATGCCCGCACAAAAAAAGCGAATGACGTTTCGGCGCACGAGTCGGGGCCGGGTGGGGGCGCGGGAGGAGGGTACTTGTACTTTTTTTTTTTTAGCATTTTCAGCTCTGAAATTGTGCTTGATGCCTAGTACATAGAAGAGTGGACTACCTGGTGAACTTAAATGTCGAGGATGTAACGACGAAGTATAATGCAATTTCTATCCGTGTTCCAAACAGTTTGCAATATCAAAGTGTAGTTTCAATAGCTTCCGCAAAGTTTCGCGCGAGTGTTGTAAGCCGGTAACATTTCCTGTGGTGTACAAAAATTGTTTTCTGATTTTATTCCGTATTCATGCGATAGAAACCGTTAACTTTGTTGTGTAACTAAAACTATTTTGTCGTCACATTTTACACAGTCATTTGGGGCTGTCCAGGTTATTTATCTTTATACACAAAGGGTTAGTACTTGGTCTCAATCACACCTGATGTTAAGTGAAGATGGAAGCATACTGACCCGGAATATCCGACACATTTGGGGGACTGGCTATCTTATCTCTGACAACCGGAACACAACAATGCTATTAACATTGCTGTTTGACGGCAGACGTAAGATAAGGTGGTGGTTGCTAGCCGGCGAACATTTAAAAAGCCCTACCACCAACCAAACCGAGAAACATGTTCTCAGCTGAGGATCGTACCTTTTTTATCTTAAAACACTTTGGTTTTTTATCTTAAAAAATAAGGCATAAAAACAGAGAATTACAAAAAAGCATAAAACCAAAGAGTATCGAAATGACAAAAAGAGGTCGAGGTTGAACACCTCGTCACAGTACCCCGCTCCCCCATGGAAGTAACCCAGCTCCACGTTGTGAGCCAGTGCGATGGTTGGCTAAGTTCCACCAGGGATGCCGACGGTAGATGGCTGTGATGAGGATCGTGGTCTTCGCACCTATTGTTCCAGCAGACTTGTACAGGAGATGTCGGTGAATAAACAACCCCGGAATAAGCTGAAGTTCTGTGTTTTATTTAGAACTCACACGTTTACACTTTTAAAATATTATTATTACACGTAATATACAGGGCGTCCCACGGCTATGCCACATGGAGGGAAAGTACCTTGAATTTTGTAGATGGAACATTTTACTGAAAGAAGACATTATTTTAATTTAAAAAACAATTTAAACTGCATTCATAGATTTTTAAATAAATACATGGTTGAACCGGGAATCGAACCATTTATTTATAAAAAAAAATTACCATGTAGCTTTATCATACCGATCGAAAGGCTTTATCATAAGGATTATTTTTGCTAAATAACATATTGTCAGAAATAAAAGGAAGACCATGAATTTTAACATTAGATGTTCAATTTTGTTCAGAAAAATGAAAACCTGACATTGCCGTAAGGACATACAACTGACATTATCATTACTAATACTAATTACCCACTCGAGAAGTATGCATCATTTCCCTATTATAATTTAAGTTCATGATAAAATGATAAAGAGATACGTAATTAGTAAGTAGGACTATCTCAATGAACATTTTCTTTCCTGGATCGGGACAAATGGACGAAAAAATGGCCGCCGAGATCCCCAGATCTAACCCCGTTAGATTTTTTTTATGGGGTTATGTAAAAAATTTACTTTACAAGAACCAGTGTCAAAGTGTCCACGAGCTACAAACTGAACTTCGACGTATTATTCTAAATATCCACCACAACATGATCAAAAAATCGACAGGGAGCGAAATAATCAAAAGAGTGCGACTTTGTATTGAACAGGATGGGACTCATTTTGAGCATTTGATAAATTTGATTAATTTTGTATTAAAAATGTTAAAATTCATGGTCTTCCTTTTATTTCTGACACTATGTTATTTAGCAAAAAATTATCCTTATGATGAAGCCTTTCGATCGGTATGATAAAGTTACATGGTAATTTTTTTTTTATAAATAAAGGGTTCGATTCCCGGTTCAACCATGTACTTATTTAAAAATCTATGAATGCAGTTTAAATTGTTTTTTAAATTAAAATAATGTCTTCTTTCAGTAAAATGTTCCATCTACAAAATTCAAGGTACTTTCCCTCCATGTGGCATAGCCGTGGGACGCCCTGTATAATGTTACTTGAGAATTACTATATATAGAATTATATGGTATAATAAAAATACAGATCGGGTACCATGATCTCGTCGTAGCAGTATCGAAAAACGACTCCCTTCTGTTTTAGAAAACAATTTAGAATTTCGAATTTTTAATCAAATTCGATAACAGTAAAAAATCAAAGGGTATAGAAAAGACAAAAAGAGGTCGAGGTTGAATACCTTGCTACAAACATACATGAGAATCGGGAATCGGCAGTGTTACTGGTTTTCAGTGCCCCCCGACAAAGAGTTGCTGCAACCAAAGAAAGAATTGGCGACTTTTCAATCTCTATTAGTTATTTTTTTGCTCCGGTGTGGCTCAGGACAATGTAGAAATTAAATTACCGCCACCATTAGAACAAGCCTTTCTCATGGGTGTCGTATGTACCTAATAAGGGAAACACTAAAAAGTTCGATATAATATATTTTCTTGTTACAAACTGAAGCTCCGCCAAAAAAGAACAATAGGTATATGTGAAATACTCAACAACAATAAGTGAATAGAATCAAATATCGAACGTATTTTTGGCTTATCAACAAATAGGGAAGTGGGGTAAGCACTTCGGGAACTGCTATCAAGTATCGCATCAAATAAAAAGTTTTACACAACTTGGGGAGTTATGGTCGATAGGATTCGGATTACGTGAAAGGAATACTTTAATCTCTTACAGATAGTTTTGTTATATAAACGACCGGTTGTTGATAAGGTTGACAATTGCTTGCACGTGTTTATTCAATTTGTGATTGTAAAATGATTAAATTTATTTTCACCAATATTTTTTTTTAACAATTATATTTTAACGTCTCTGTACAAATGCCCCGAGCGGACCTTTTGGTATAGTGGTCAGAGTTTCTAACTACTACACTAAATAGGTCGTCAAATAACTTAAATATAAGCATCCATAGCTCGGGCACAGATGTCCGCATCATACAAATAAATGCCCCTAGCGGGTTCAAGCCCGCACCTTAGACATAGCGGTCACAGTCTATAACCACTAAACCAAACAGGTCATCAATATTTCACATTCTGCTATATTTTATTATTATTTTTTGCCACTTAGCAGTTTCGGCATTATGCTTTTCTGCCATTGTGCTTCGGCGGGCAAAAATTATTGAAATCAATTTTAAGCTCATATCCGTGTCAGTGCACACTTGAAGTATAGCGAATCGAATTATTTTATTTCACAGGACGATGTTTTCATTGCTAAATGTATAGAATAAGTGGACAAGCTTATCATGTAACTTGAAAAAAGCTAAAGTTGAAATTAAAAATATTATTATTGGGTTATCGGTGACGTAAAATATCGCTTAAGAATATAGCCTGATATAGCCTGTAAAAGTAGTACTGTAGACTGAGAAAAGGAAAGCCGAATATCAGCCAATACAAGGGCTTCCGTGATGCCCCATACTCTCCTCATTGCGTAAAAAGGCCTTTGAGTAAATCAGTATGCGAAATTCGAATTGAATTACGAAATAGTGAACAAATAATCTTACCCTTTAATAATGCTTTTAACCCACTTTAGAATATTACCAGTAGGTTGGTAAAGGGTTGTTAAACCACGCTCTGATTCACTGAAAGCTATCCGCACACGAGCACTTGCGGTTTGCGCATGGTTCGGTGCCACATCTTATTAAATCGGTGAAAGTTTTCAAGGCTACCTATTTCCATCAACTGATACAGAGTGGCACGCACTGCGGTATCATTTACTCAAGGTAATGTGGTCATGGTATAATTGAGTCTTAAAAAATTGGCAAAACAGCCAACTACAATGGGTATCTGATCTTTATCTATTATTCACGACAAAATTTGGACCGGGGCCATTTATGGAACTCCCTATGAGAGCATGAACAAGGAGTGGAGCAAACTTACTTCACTTACACATTTATTGGCAATAATATTACATACTTAAACCTTATCGGCACCAGTTTTTCTTCTTTCTTAATGAATTTTGGGTCTCAAGGTAGTGTGAAGTCATTTCACGGACACGCCTACCTTCAGTAGATGACGTTCAGCCGTACCGTTGTTGATACTGGCTATACAGGAGTTACAGTGCGAGGATGTGGAGTTGGGTTTAGTTAGGTTTGGCTGAAACGAAATGATTTAAATATAGAACTTCTGGAGGGACCTGTAATTTAAGACAAAACTTGTAATAAGGAAAGGGATCAATGTAACATCTTCTGCGTAACTGAGCTGCCATGACGTATACCTTGTATCATAAGACTTATGAAGTCGTTAACAAAGAAGCAATCAGTATATTGAATTAGAGCGAAAGCAACGGTATACAAAGAGGGATCCCTACTGGGTCGAAGTGATTGGTTACATGCACACACAACATGTACGCGACCTCTGGCTAATTTGAGATACGATCCCATTCACAGCCTACTAAAGTACGTTACTGGACTTAAACATCTCCCATGGAATGACTTGCATCGCTTTCCATGGGAGAATTTGCTAATCACCACGCTGGAGATTCATGGAGCTCCATATCGATGATGCTGTAGCTCAATCACTGGTATAATGTAGGTACTGTTATGCTGCGAAACACTATCCCATTGTCGCCTATCTCCTCATCCTATTCTACCGTGCTCTGTCAAGTGCACGTAAATAACTATCTTGGTAAGGCCATTACTCGCCTCCACACTCCTCTCACTGCAACCCCTGTAAGCCAGGAACAACAGTGGTACTCTGCACGGCGCTTAGACTTACGGAAGACGGTGCTCTACGTGTCTTTATTGCTACTTTGAGTTCCAGACTAATTAAAGAAGAGTTAAAGGTGTGACATAAGAAGGAAGTGACGGCATATGGAAATTCAAAATTCGCCGTAAGGCTTAGGCTATGGGGAAGAGGATCAAGTAATGCTTGACCGCCTAGTTTTGATACACCAAAGCAGTGAGTGTTAATGTTCAGAATACAAAATTCTACCGCGAATAAATATGCCAATGGTAATCAAGGCAAAATTTCCTAAAGGTTTAAAAATTATGTCGGCTCGCCACAAAATCGGCGTAGAGGACCGGATGATTATACGACGATACTTTATCCAGTATAACCCTCTGCTTATTAGACCAGTGTGGGCAATGCCACAGAATATGATGGGTAGTTTGCTCTGTATTGACATTCAGGTGACACCACCAACTTCTATGATAAGGCAAATCTCAAAATGATACCCCATCTCCCTCATAGCTCAGCTAGCTGACAGAATTCTACTTAATTCAAATGCAGTAAATCAAACATTCGGCGTTGTAACGTTGCGTCTAGCGCCGTTACGATTGTACCTTTAAAGTTACTTATTATTTCACACACTACTTCATCTTTTTAATAAAAGTTCCCTACGGAACCCTCAAATTATTATTTTATTTAAAAAGGGTCTCACCACGGTTTTGCGGTACGCTAATTTGTCCGGTTGCGATGACGTCGTTAAGACGATTTCTAATTAGAGTGGGGGAACCCGAATCGTCCTCTGTTTGACCGCGACCTTGCTACCGGGAGAACACTGCTTCGGTTGCCACCTGAACCCTCTTAAGTACACTACGGAAGATCCCTCTAGGGTGAGTTTCCATAATAATCTGGCTAATTTTAATGTAAGCTGTTTCTGCTTTTGTGCCTGTCAACTGCGTGGTGTTCGTTATGGTTGCTGAGCCGTGAACACCAGCAGTGGACGAGGATACTTGCGGGCACTCACTAATGCCTGCCTGTGCTCTGCAGGATCAAGGTCCTGAGTGACGACTTGTCGACGTCGACATCCAGGTCTGCACCTGGGAGACATTCGGGGTAGATCTACCCTCCCCCGAAACCGCTGATCCAGCATTGACCTCGTCGCGTCGTCTACGAGAGGACTCGAGGGCTACGTCCACTGCAGCTCCAAGACCTTCAGGCCAGTGACCGTACGGGAGATTTACCCAAGGGGTGCAGGGGAGTGAGCTGTTTGTAGAATAAACCCACTAAATTCAATCAAATTGGTATTCTTTTTTCTATACCTACCTGCTGGCGGCTAAACGGGCGCTAAACGCCCAAAGAACAACCCTAACCGCCGCAGCGTATGTCTAGTCGGTGTGTTACGCTATGATAATGACTATCAACAAAGAACAGGACCAAACGCTGCGGGCCAGCAAGGATATCGCAGTGCACCCGTGATACTTCAAGCCTTCAGCCTTTGTGCACGGTTCCCTGGCG
The DNA here is from genome assembly GCA_949316235.1 of Oegoconia quadripuncta. Taxonomy (NCBI): domain Eukaryota; kingdom Metazoa; phylum Arthropoda; class Insecta; order Lepidoptera; family Autostichidae; genus Oegoconia; species Oegoconia quadripuncta. The sequence continues at coordinate 17,172,142 of OX438743.1, forward strand.
AGCGTTTCCCATTGTAACCCGCTCCGCTCTTACAAGCATAAATTTGCAATTAGTTATCCTGCTCATCAAAAATTTTAGTAAATATTAATACGGATATCGACCATCATTGTCACACTGAATTTGGAAAACCGTTATGTGTCTTAAGTCAAATTGAAATTGGTTCAAACGGAAGGTAGGTAAAGTGAAATACTTCCAACTTATTACTTGTAAGAACAAGGAAACATAAGTCCGCCGTTGTACTCAAACTCCATACATACATACATAACGTCACGACCTTTGTCCCAAATGGGGTGGTCAGAGATATCCTAGACAATAGTTTTTGGGTGTTCCAAACATTAAAAGTTTAATGATTGAAACAATATCTACGGTTCACCTTATGTAATATACAGAAATGCACACGTGACAGGGCAGGGGTGAGTCCATCGCCGTTGAAACGTGCAAATCTATAGATGTTTTTCAGTGGACAATTCCTTAGTCGCCTCTTACGACACCCACGGGAAGAGACGGGTTGGTTCTAATCTATATGAGGGTCGAAACCACACAGCATTCAAACTCGATACCTATGTAAAACTCGGGTATTTTCTTTTATACTATAAGTGTTTACAATCAAACAAAGACACATGTCCTATCGAACTTACGTCCAATCTGAAATCTGTCTAAACGGAAATATGGATATACTTGTATTTCTGAATATGTCCAACATGAACACTGTCTAAAATATTAGAATTGATTTCATTTTAGAAATGATTATTTAATTTTTGAACCATTAGAAGTGTGAAAGAAAGGCAATCAGGGACAGTACATGGATATTTTCCAAACCTCATGCATTTTAGTGCTTCGAAGATAGAACCTGAATGGATGCCAAAGTGCTGGCTAACACCTAAAACCCGTTTAATACAGCCTAAGAGGATAATAAATCTAACACTTAGGATAATGTACGGCTTTCACTGTATATTTCGACGCGGAAATATGAGTAAGTACTAAAAGGGGAATGAATTGTTTCGACGATTTATTTAAAGGCACTTTCATAGTGTGAATTTCTACTTGAAGACAATAACTCATTGTTAGAAAAATGGCTTCGATATCAATTAGGGACTTACTTGGAGATTTTTTGTTGGTACAGTCAGAGTCAGATAGATATGACCGGAAAAATTACTCAAATATATGTTAACAGTGGCACATGAAGTATATCTCTTAACATTGCGTGTGTGCTGTCACTTGTCTATAGACAGTGACAGCACACAGGCAGTGGTTGGTATTCTTAAAAATTCGCATGCGCAACTCGCTTATCTAAAAACCTCTCATAAAAAGACATGTTCGATGTAAGAAGTGGCGTTTGTGCAGCACTGAAATCTTATAATGGGCTCTTATAGTTCCGGATTTTTTCTAGGCAATTTTGGTAAATTCGATGCCATAACGGTGAAGCAGAGACCGACTAACTGTACAGTAGAGTTAATAAAATGTAGTAAAAAAAATTTCTATGTGTACTATGTGTCTACGGTGTAGCGCCAAATCATCTAACTGGACAGATTTGAAAATAGTTTTATGTTATCGGAATCTTATGTTTCGGGTTCGAATCCCGCTGGGGGCATATGTTTGTATGATGAATACGGACATGTGTTATGGATGTTTTCATTTATAATAAGTATTTATTTACAAAAAAAATGTATTCATGTGGTATATCAACCATTTTTTTTTTTTTTTAATCTACCATCTGGTATCCACAACACAAGGCTATAGTTTGCTTAGTGTGGAACTAGATGGCGCTGTGTGTATGTCTAAGGATATTTTATTTATTTATTATTTTATTTATTTATGTTTGCGAGATGGCTTAGCCATGTTTATTGGAAATCGGTTCTAACTTTTCGAAGATATTTATCTTTTGATACTACGGAATTGATGGTTGATGTTGTTAGGGTCACAGATTCTCGGGTTTTATCTAAATTTTCAATTAATGTTATAGTTGTTACCAAAAAGTTAGATAATAAGGTATCACATCCGGGATCATGGGACAAATCAACTTGACATGGGTTTATTTAGATGAGGCTGAAGGTGGAAGCGCCCTCACCCGGATATATGCATCTACTGAGCATCTGCATAGTGTAGAGTGAATATTACATCACGCTATTGTGCCGATCGTCCCTCAAACAATAACCTTATAAGGCGATTATGCCAGAGGCCGATGTATATCTTTATTGGGGATATGTGATCGCGGCGTTTACCAATATCTCTTCACAGCTGCGAAAACATCAACGTTACCTTATTATCTTAGCAATACAGTACCAAATCGTTTAAATGTGGGTATGTGGTTGGTAAATATAGTGGCGCTATTGAGATTCATTGGGCACGTTGGTGTCAAGGATTAGCACCCGAGGAGATGACCGGCATGACAGAGACCCTCGTCATTGCGTTATTATCCCATTAGGTCATGGTTGCGTTTTCGTTTGATAGTGTTGCCAAAATAGGAAATGAAATATACGAGTAAACATGTCAAAATATCTAACAGGATTTAGACAAAGTTGGGATTCATTGCATGGCTAGTTTGATTAAATTTCCTGAACGGAGATAATCTGAGACCTTGGTGAGCTTGGTTGGTTAATCTATAACTTATCCGACTAGATGGTAATATAGATCCCATCAAAAACAATACTTGTCAAAAAAACCAAGTCTCGCAACTCAGTTGTTCTGCGGTAAAAAGTTGTGAGATCCATGTAATACCAAGTCGGTTGTTAATTTATTCAGTCTCTACTTAAGCGACTTTCTGTCTTAATACGTCCAGTCTCTAAGACCACGATCGTGGTCCATAACAATTGAAAATCATTTGTGTCTGGAATCTCCGTACTCGAAGCATTAAGTTATTACGTAATAATTAACAGCATCTTATAGTGACGCATATCAATATTAAAATTCTTTAATGTTTTATATAAATATATCGAGACTTGGCCATCGCACTAAATAATTGAATTTACGTGTGTTTTCAGGCGATTGAATTTACACGTCTTTTCAGGCGATGGCCAAGTCTCAATATATTTATATAAAACATTAAAGAATTTTAATATTGATATGCGTCACTATAAGATGCTGTTAATTATTACGTAATAACTTAATGCTTCGAGTACGGAGATTCCAGACACAAATGATTTTCAATTGTTATGGACCACGATCGTGGTCTTAGAGACTGGACGTATTAAGACAGAAAGTCGCTTAAGTAGAGACTGAATAAATTAACAACCGACTTGGTATTACATGGATCTCACAACTTTTTACCGCAGAACAACTGAGTTGCGAGACTTGGTTTTTTTGACAAGTATTGTTTTTGATGGGATCTCATTTCTTTTTGTATTTTGTAGATACTTAGGTACTTAAAGTATCAATATTTAATTTATTTAAATTATTTATCCGAACAACGTCCAAATTGTAAGCAAATAATATCAGTAAACCAATGAGAGTAGCCTTTAGTCGTCAAACTAATATAGCAATCGAAATTATCAATGAAAATCGCAAACTTATAGGTAAGAATTCTGGGCACATCCGAACAGCATTGGGTCGCTCGCGCGTATGAGCGCGGCTGCTGCTCGCTCGGCGACATTCACCTTTCCGCGCGCCCCGCCACTGTCCCCGCCCCGCGCCCTCGCGCTAGCACCGCGCAGCGCGTAGTAACGGCCCGCGCTCACTCGCTAGCATCGCAGCGCGTGGTATATAATTATACAACCTTACGCACTCGTAATAAGTACGAATACGCACGTAGGTACGTTTTTTGCATTAATAAATAATTTAATACACGTGTTTTCATCACCGGAATACCCATTTTTTGCTCGATTTGGCAGGGGCACTACCATGCGCCTATATTTATATGGGACTAGCTTAAACCCGCGGCTTCGCACGCAATAATAATAATTGCCGTAAAATAAAATATTGAAAAATTTAATTAACTGAAGACTTGGCTGTATGGGCTTAATTTTCTTTGCTGTCTTTTCTAGATTTTTTAGTTTTTCCTTGATTCATACACCAAACACTACTTATATTCCAAATTTGAAGCTTCTAGGTCTGCTAGAAGTGCCTTAGAATTTTGATGATCGGTGAGTCAGTGACTGACAAAATTAAGAAATTAGACCCCTTATAATTCTTAAAATACTGGTTCAAATTGAATGAAATTTTAAATATACGTGTCTTTACAATGCCTGCATAGTTACTGAAAATTTCAGTCTTCTATTTTTATTCACAACGAAGTTACAGGGGGTCGAAAATGGTCTGAATTGCTTCGAGAAAAGGATGGTACGGCCGTGACGCTTTTTTGCTCGACTTGGTGGGGGCACGGCCGTGCCCCCAGATAAAATGATTTTGTCACCGATCGGTTTTCCCAACACTACCACTCCTTCTTTCAAGAGATAAGTTAACATCGAAAACTAGCCAATGCATACCTACTTATATTAAGTTCCACATTTTTATGTTGTGTTATATAGTACACAGGTAACAACTAAATGTATTGTATAGGTGTCGCTAAATGGATCAAATAAAGTTTTCTTATTCTTAACCTTAAAAAATTTACATAATAACCGACTTCACTAAGGTTCCATTCTCTCTCTGGAGAGCATCATCAGATCTTCACCGAATTTATATTTATGTCATAGTTACAAAACATAGGTGAGTACTAACATACACATGTAAACCTTGTCAGGCATGGCAATATGGAGGAAAATGGAGTCTATGTTATTAATGTAGTTTATATGTTATCTTTGTGTATAACTTTTAAAACAGAAATACGATTTGATAACATATATTGCATATAAGTATACATACATATTAACAAAACATAGGACAAACATTATAATACACAAAAGGCGAGCTTATCTCTGTAAGAGATTTCTTCCAGTAAACCAAACCAATTTAAAGTTTTTTATTGAGACAAAAAGTGATTTGATTATAGGAATAGCTTATTACCTATAATCAAACCATTACGATCACCAACCAAACCAAACCCACGACCTGTTTGGTGTAATGGTTAGCAACTCTGACTACTATACCAAAAGGTTGCGGGTTCGAATCCCGCTAGGGGCATATGTTTGTGTGATGAATATGGACATGTGTACCCGAGTTATGGATGTTTTCATTTATAATAAGTATTTATTTACAAATTTATTTATGTAGTTCAACCATCTGGTAACCACAACACAAGCCTATAGTTGCTTACTGTGGAACTAGATGGCGCTGTGTGTATGTCTAAGGATATTTTTTTTTATTACGAATTAAATACCCAAAATAAGGCTAACATTGTTCAAGCAGTGGCTAAACTAGTTTTATCAGCAGACAGTATATGTATACATGAATTTGGTGTAACGAAGACATCCCTCGTCGCCTCTAAATATTGTAACATTGTTGACATTAGAGATTCGCTGTCACTGGCTTTCGGTTTCGACTTCACCATGAAATCTATATAAACACCGTGAATTTTCAATAATTTTTTAGACTAATATCTCATAAGAAAATAAATATTAATGTATAAATTAAACTAAATTTCCTTTTTGACCTCCGACGTAAAACGACGGCTGTACATAGGTATTTTCCTATGAAATTGGAGATTTTTTCTTCGTTAATCATATGTACCAAGTCCTACGATTATATAGCTATTTACAAATTTGTTTTTTATAAATTATCACCCTTCTACTCAAGATGTTGATACATATCTTGATGTTTTAATGAAATATTCATTGAAGTCTTAAAGTACATTGTTAATCGACGACCTGTGTGGTGTAGTGGTTAGCAACTCTGACCACTATACCTGTGTATAGGTAATAAGTCTGTATTCATCATACACTGTAAACTTATAATTGTAAATAAATAAATAAATACAAACTTATGTTTGTATTTGTTTGTTTGTATATTTTCTTATCTGTTGTGCAATAAAGTGTATTTGTATTGTATTGTATTGTATTGTATTAATAATAATACAATACAATACAATACAATACAAATACACTGTAATAATATCTGTTGTGCAATAAAGTGTATTTGTATTGTATTGTATTGTATTGTATTAATAATAATACAATACAATACAATACAATACAAATACACTTTATTGCACAACAGATAAGAAAATACAGAAAAAGAAAAGATAAAATAATATGCCATTAGTGGGATTAGAACTCGCGACCTTTTGATATAGCAGTCGCATTTTCTAACCACTACACCAAACTCGTTCGATGATATAATCATTTGTTTTCTCGGGGGTTTCCACATTTTCTATATATAGTTATTGAACTAAAATATGTAGTAAGGCTCCATCTTTATCTACTTGCAGACTGTGACCCCGATGAACTCGAACGGTTGGCTAAGACATTTTGTTTATTGCCTATGTCGGCGCGCCGACTAAAGTATAGATGTGCCACCCCGCTGTGTGCTGAGTCGTGAGCGGGAAGGCCACCCGATACAAATATTCTCATAGTTTACGCGTTGTTTCTTTTTAAATTTATTTATATTAACGATTATTGTAAATAAAGGGGTTTCGGTTCCAAAACGGTTTATTCGATTCACCGGAATATTATTTGAACGAGCTCCGCATTGCTTCACTTGCAGGGAGTTTTAGAACATATGGCATGACGATAATTTGACGTCACATCAAGGGTAAAGTTTTCAGTTAATTCATGACTCAGGAAATGTGTCTCTTTTATTAGGGTTCCGTACCCAAAGGATCTAAACTACTGATCATCAAAAATATCGACCCACTAAATAAATCTCCATACAACTTCCTGCATGTCCACTTCAATGTGAAATTTTACAATTTAATCCAGTTTCTGGCAAAAATTATTCATGCCAAGAAAATTTCTCGTACGACATACTGGCTGTAGAAAAGTGAAAATTTCTTTAAAATCGATATAGTATCTACTGTTCTAATTACTAACTAGTTCTAAACCCAGATATGCAGGAAGTTGTATGATTATTTAGCGGGTCGATAATAATAATAATTAAGCAATAATTAATGCGCTAAAATCAACCTGCCGTATCTCATTAGGTATCTCTTGTGGTCTTGATACAAATAGGAGATTAAATTACTGTAAACGTCAAACACATCCACGTCATATACATTTAACTGACCTAAGGGCTATCTAGAATGATCTAGCCTAATTCCTTTTGCAAATACACAACAAAGCTGACACCGGCATGACACTCATGTAAAACGGAGAGTGAACAGTGATCGTGTTTTTTTTAATATTTATTTGATTTTATGGACAATATACAAAAATATTTCACAAATTTTAATTCGTATTGTTCTAATGCGTATCTCAGTTATGGGCGAAATTTCAAATACTCCAAAACCAACCGTTTAGCTATTTGGGGGACACTTGACTCTAACAAAACTTAGCACTTTAAAGCTTCATATTTCTTAAACGGATCCCTAAATCGAAAAACTGTTTGAGATAACCTGTAATATTTTTGAAAGATCTATCCAACGACATTCCACACGTTGGGCAACAATAATAAAAGAACATTCATCCTCATTTTAGGTGTAGGGGAGGTAGTCTAAAAAAATATTATCAAGACTGTATTTTATCACAATAGTGATTAATATGTATACCCATGCCATATTACAGCTTTCGGACAGACAGACGGATATGGCGAAAATATTTTTGCACATACACACAACGCCATCTAGGTCCACAGTAAGCATCTAGGTTTGCGTTATGGATATCCGATGGTTGATAAACTACACAAATACATTTTTTTTATAAATAATACATATATAAATGAAAAACATCCATAACTCGGGAACACATGTCTGATTTCATCATACAATCATATGCCCCTGGCGGGATTCGAACCCGCGACCTTTTGGTAAAGTAGTCAGAGTTTCTAACCACTACACCTAAAAGGTCGTCTTAATATAAGGGTTGGTTGTTGACCACGGAACCCAAAAAACATTACCCTCTTTCATGGGGTAAAAATACAGACGAAATCTTACCCTCATCGTTGTTCAACTCGTTTAAAATACATCCAGTTTTGGTTTCGGTCTCGGTACCAAACACCCTAACTCTCAGCCTCTAGTTAGTAACTTTCGCTCTGGCCGTGGACATTCAGTAATCTCACGGGAGTCCTATCGACGTAAAAAATTGCTTGTAAAGTTAATCCCGGACCCAAAGGTTAGCAAGAGCGTGTTATACGGGTAATACGCGTAGGTACAATCAACAGAGAAATAATGTTAGCTGTAAACTCAATCTTATTTTGATATATTTTGGTATTTACGCTATGAAGCATGGCGCAGTCGGTGGATGGGTGACCATTAGTGTCACTTTATTACAAGTAAATAAATAAATATCCTTAGACCTACACACAGCGCCATCTAGTTCCACAGTAAGCAAATATAGGCTTGTGTTGTGGATACCAGATGGATATCTAATTAATATTATAAATGCGAAAGTTTGGATGTTTGTAAGTTTGTTTGTTGCTCAATCACGGCGAAACGGATGAACCGATTTGGATGAAATATAATAGGTAGAACATACCCTGGATTAAGACATAGGATACTTTTTATCCTGATAAAATGAGTAGTTCCCGCGGAATCAACAAAGTTATTCCACGCAGGCAAAACTGCGGGCGGAAAGCTAGTACTACATAAATTTACATACAAGTGTTGTCATGCTTCGGAGCGTATGATAAACACTCGGTCCCTGTATTCATATTACGGGACGATCGGTCGTCAGCGCTCCATCCTGCTCCATGAACCTGCTCATTCCGTTTCTCGCGCACACAAAATTCAGGTATTTCCATTTCGATAATCTAAAACAACTAATCACTCAAATTATTACTCCAAGTTTCATGATTCTACCAAAAACATCTCAGCCATTTATTTGTACTTTTAGTTGTAATTTTTTTTTTTTTTTTCTATCGAGACAATTTTAAGTCCCACGGTCGCTAGCATAAGTCCTGTTATTACGTAATTAATATAAAGGGAATGCTTAACGCTTTGATGATAAAACTGGGCTCGTCCTAAGCCAAGTGAGGTCTAATAGACTCTTAAGTCGTTAAGTTGCCTACAGAGGCAGTTTTATAATAGTGACTGTCAAAAGGAAATTAGTTTTTATGCACGACGGGTTCGTACTTGACCTCAATCACACCTGATGTTAAGTGAAGATGAGATCGAAGGTGGAAACGTACTGACCCGGAAACCCTAACACATTTGGGGGACTGGCTATCTTATCTCTGACAACCGAAACACAACAATGGTATTAACATTGCTGCTTGGCGGCAGATTTAGATAAGATGGCGGTAGCTGGCCAGGCGGACATTTAAAATGAACTACCACCAACCAAAATAGAGGCTTTATTCTAGTCATAGTTTTGTATACGAACCTAAAAGAAAATAATTATTTTTGATGCCGACTGTACAGTGTCACTGTAAACCAGCTAATTTCAATGGTAGCTTACAGAGCCTTTCGTGTCAAATATACTGTCCTGGTCTAAATATACTACTGGGTAGAGATAACCCTGTTAGGTTCAAGTTTATTTAGAGCTGCCCCCGTAGCATGACAGGCGCGATAAACGTTTATGTCGTGGAGATAATATTTGTTCTGCTCATTCCTAATTATCCCACTCTCAATCCTCATTATTTTCTTATTTTTTCGCGCACCTCATCATGTAGCATCGCTGGACATCGAAATATTATTGGGTTCAAGTCTTTCCGTCTCTTTAATCTGTTTAAAGTAAAAAAAATATATATTTTGTAGGTAGGAACACACAGGATACACTTAATAGTAGATTTTAATACCGCTTGTTTAAAAGAAAAGCAATTTTCCCTTGAGAAGAACATACCCGAAGGTTTGTTTTTTTTTTAACAGTTTTTATATTATAAATCGAACAATTTATTATTAATTATGAAATAGCCTGGCATGCGAGCGAGCTGGTTAACTAGCATGGATCCAATTAGTCTGAAATATCAGACGATTTGGATCTAATGTTAAATAGGCTTTCTTAATAATCTTTAAATTTATTGAAAGGAATATTCTGCATACCTCACCTTATTAAAAAAAAAAACGTTTAGCCCATTGAATTAATTACTCGTTTTGTGTGACCTGCAAGTTTATGGTTATTTTATGTATTGATAGCTTGTTCAATTGTGTGATTTAATGCCAGGTGAGCGCCTCATCTTAACTTTGGGCAAGCGTTAACCCGTCACGCATTAAAATAAAAATTCATGGGAACGGGTGGACATGCATAAAGTGGTCGCTTGCTAGCTATCTCTACTATCAAGTATTTATCCATTTAACAAAATTTGGTTCAATGCTAGACAGATACAGTACGATTAAGTAAGGTTTGTAAATTTAGTTGACATCCGTTTTTCGGTTGAGAGTTAAAATGTGCTACGAAGTCACAATCTGCTACGAAGGTCTACGAATGATAGAGTCAAAAATGCCTACAACAGCTCATCATTACATCAGCCATAGGACGTTTCCGTAAAGTCAGTAATTCCTTCAAAAGGTTATGTATACGCTTTTTCAATAAATTTCCTGTTTATATACAAAGGACACTATAAAACAGAAACTTATTAACAAAACACACAAGAAAGCACAGAAAAAAAGAAACTTATTAAAATATCAGACTATTTAGATGATTAACATCCCTCGTTCGCATGCTAGATTATTTCATAATTAATAATGAAATATAAAAACCTGTTTTTGAAAGAGCAACCCTTCGAGTTTCTTGCTTGTTCTTCTCAGGGGAAAATTGCATTTTGAACAAGCAGTAGTTTAAAAATGTAAAATTGACTATTTTATATGTACCCCTGTATGTCTACAAAATGAAGCATTTTTTACTTTATCAATTCAACCGCCTCCATGGCTCAATGTAAACAACATTTGTTTACGACTCGGAGGTCGCGGGTTCGAACCCCAGCGGGGTACATGTTTAAGTACTCGGTTTGGTTGGTGTCAGGGCATTTTAAATGTCCGCCTGGCTAGCTACCACCATCTTATCTAAATCTGCCGCCAAACAGCAATGTTAATTGCATTGTTGTGTTCCCGTTGTCAGAGATAAGATAGCCAGTCCCCTAAATGTGTTGGGGTTTCCGGGTCAGTACGCTTCCACCTTCGACCTCATCTTCACTTAACATCAGATGTGATTGAGGTCAAGTACCAACCGGTTGTGCATTAAAAAAAACATATTTTTGTACATACACACACTTTGACTTTGACTTCTACTTCTGATCATATGCCTCCCCCATAGAAGAAAAGTCTACTAACGGCCTCTCTAAATATACTAACAGGTACTTACGTTAGTAACTTATTAGTAATCTGTGCAGGTACACTGTATTATATTCATAGAGCTACAGTGTACATTTCGATAAAGCGACCTCCTGTCGAGAAATCTCTTTAGATAATCTTAACCAACGATTCTTAGTTTCCTGGTAAAAAAGCCAATCTCCGCTTAAGGCTTATAGCTTTACGACAATTTGTGTCTTTCTCGCTGTGCAGGTAAGATAAGATCGGAATTAATGGTAGATATGTAAGTGAATGATCTCAAGTCATGAGAATGACTTTTTCTACTCTATTTTTGTGTCTACAGGGTTAGCGATGTAGTACGAAATTAGTATGAATTGCTTCAACTTTGGTTGTTAAATTGAATAAAAATCAATAGAGAAGAGAAAATTAAAAGGAAATGACTTACCGTAAAATCATCTAATAAATTATATGGTTATAGTTCAGTACAAAGGAAAGGTAAGTTTATGAGTTAAGAGCTATACCAATATTACCTACATTAAGTCAATAATAAATATATATTTTGATATGATAATTAATTTATATATTTGAGAGACATACAGTTGCTTACATAAATTACATAAGTAGCACAAGTGGGTGAATCTTCGAAACAGAATGTTTTTGGCTAATCAATCTGGCTTTACTTTTTTATGCCCGTAACTAAATTGAAATACTATTGAGTCCACCAGTAAATTAAAGGTAAAGGTAAATATATATGAAAGGCATCTGTTTGCCTTCAATAGTATAAAATTCAGGTTATGCTGATTAATTAGTCGACCAGATGAATTGTGACAAAGGCAGAAGAATGAGACTTTAGAATATTAGTATTATTAGTAGTAAGTAGTAAGAAATATTAGTAGTAAGACGTTCAAAAGCTGTGTATGGCATTGTGAGAGAAATAAAACAGGATATTATTACTACATGCCGTAAAAAAAGTAACAGTGAAGGCGACAGCAAACCAACAAAATTGAGACAAGCGAGAAGCATAGGCAAAAATGCATGATCTCAGTGCCCAGTGCCTTTGCAATGGTTAGGAAAAAACACCAAGAAGTTGCATCCTGGTTCAATAGGATGCAACTTCTTGGTGTTGGAAAAAACAATGCTTCGACGCACACAGCGAACGAAAATGACAAAGGCTTCTGAAAAGGTAGAGTGATCCATCCCGCACGTAGGCCAGACGTGGTACCATGCGATTTCTTTATTTTCCTAAAAATCGAATATTTGATGGGAGGTTTCACATTTTACGGAGCCGGAAGAGACCGTGATTGCTTTCAACCAACACGTGAAAAACATGCTCTCAGACCAATAATGATCCTCATGTTTTCAAACATTGTACGACCGAATGAAAAAGGCTTAAAATGTAATGGAGAATACTTCGAAAAGTAGTAAATATATTACTTAGCATGTAAATTGTTTTATTAATGAGTAACGCAAAACTTGTGTCTTCACAATTTTTTTCTTGTTATTTCTTCCATATTTCTTCATTAGATTATCTTTTTCTTTTCTGCAAGCCTCTTTTTTGTAAGTCTTTCTTCTCTCACTTGCTTCTTTGGTTTTGCCATTTCAAAAATAGACCTGAAAATATATGACAAGTTCAATGTATTAAGTTGCTATATCATAATCTATATGTATTATTGTCTAAACATAGGTTTGACTACATTATTTAGTAAGGAATTGAATCCAGATACACAATAACACTAGTTTTGGAGTTAAAGTTTACATGTTTTTTAATTACCTATGTGGAAACAATAATGTATTTATATTACTTTATTTATGTACAAGGGGTTAAATAAATAAAATCCAGCAATGCATCCCGGAACTTGGGAAACTGACCGTGCTACTGAGTGCTATTTAGAACTGCCTAAACAGGCTATATGCAGATTTATTACTACCTTCATATTCTGTTATAAATATAATTCATCTGATCGTTGCAAATTCATCTGGACTTAAAAGCCAGATAAAATCAGACTAATTATTATCAGATTAATGAGATTTTTTAAAATAAACGAATCTTGTTCTTTTATGTATTATCGCACAAAATTAAAGAGATAATTAATAATAATAAACAACCTGTTAAAATACTATAGTTTAGTTTCAATATGTAAGTACATTAACAATATGCATAAATAAAAGACAGATTAATTTGCAGCATACCTTACAAAAGCCAGATTACAAGTTTCGATCGTAATTTCTTCGTCCTTATACGCTCCAACAATGTGATGGCCCGGCACTGACTGGCGGAAGCAATTCTGTGTCGGTATATTTCATAGGAGTTTTTTGAGAATGCGTTGTATACACCGCCAAAATGCATTACGCCAGGTTATTGATTAATTTTGTCGCGGACGTTTTTAAAAATGATGTAACTTCCTAAAAGCTTAACGTTTTATCAGTTTAATATAAAAAAACATTAAGATCTATTATCCAAATATCGATATAACTTGCAGCATTTCTAATATTTTAGCAAATAGAGCCAAAAAAAATTTTAACCCAACAGGAAATGTAGTTTGGACGCGCCAGATTAATAAGTTTTTAATGTTATCTGTTAACCTAAATTAAGTTTCTTTCAAGTAATTAGCTTTTAAATAAAGATGCCTCAATAGAGACCAACTTTTAAGCTAACAGCAGAAAAGGACGTCTAAATTGGAGAAAATTTTGATGTGTTCTTTAATGAAAAACTCATCAAAATTGCGATCCAAAGAATCACCCAATACTCTTAAAATATTACATTATTTCTTAACCTATAGTGTCCTACATTACATATTGTAAGGTGCATTATGTAAATTACATTACATAACATAACATAAAATAAAATCAAATGTCGAAATCGTAACCGATGGTTAGAATTGGGTTCGAAAACTATGACATTTCTTTAGAAACACATGTTTTGAATTTTGCCAAAGAAAAACTAAATATATCAACATTATCTAACCTGTCATTGTATAGCTTACATGTGCGCTTGATGAAAGCGTTGCTCGAATTATTTGTACTACTTTTGATAATGTGAAATAATGGCTTCTTACGGCAATTGCGTTCGCGTCTACGAGGCACTCGATAAAAGATATTTTGCAGTAGTGCAGGGTCATCGATGTTATTGTTAACTACCTTATAAAGGAGAACAGCATCAGTAAGATCACGATGATGTGTTAAGTACTTAATATTGTGTCAATTCGCTGAAGACCGGTAATCTGCCTAACGATAACCTGTTCTATAATCTAGAGATTTCACAAACTTTATTTGAAGTTTTTCAATTCTATCAATATGATTTTTATGATACGGACACCAGACTGATGAAGCAAATTCTAATCTGCTACGGATATAGCAATTATATAAAAGTTTATAGGTAGACTGGTTTTTAACAGGTTTTCCCATACGTAAAATAAAACCTAATTGCTTAATGGCCTTATTCAACATATTATCAATATGAGGAATAATACTAATAACTAATAATTATACAGGATATATGCTTAATCACTTCGAAATTTTGTATGGTTGTTCAGACCATCAAACTGAACAACTTTCACTATGGGACCAACTCTGAAATCGAGGAAAAAATCAGCTGTTTCATAGAAAACTTTCAATTGTAGAAATAAGCAGAACCTGTTGTGTCGTCTCTATTATGTTGTATCTGTATATATTTTTTTCTTGTGCGCAATAAATGATATAAAAAAAAAACCTTAATACCGACTCAACAGCTGATTCTTTTTTTTCTCGATTTCAGAGTTGGTCCCATAGTGCAATTGTTCAGTTAGATGGTTTGAACAACTATACAACATTTTGAAGGTGATTAAAACTACATATAGACAAATAATGTTCTTTTGCTTTCTCGAAAGTGTGTTCCACATTCTCACTGTTTGAGTCAATTTGAATTGAATTTGAATCACATAATTGGAAAATCATGTTTCAGGTAACATAAATAATAATATCTATATTTTAGGTAAATTAATACCGAATAAATAATATTAACTTATCACATAATCTATCTAATATACACACATATAATACGTAGTATAAATGTATACATTATCAATACTCATATTATAGTAAATAATAAATTAATTAATACTGAGGAGAAAGACATTTCAACTAGGATCGGTGTTGTGAAGCATGGTCAAACTTGTACATTTATCTATGAGTTTTAAGTCGTTCATCACCGATCACTGTTTAGTGTTAACATCCCTAAACTGTGTTTAAACTAGGCTTGAAAACTGGTCAAATTACTACGTAATAATAATTATACTCACAATAGCAATGTTAATAGCATTCTTGTGTTCCGGTTGTCTGAAATAAGATAGCCAGTCCCCCAAATAAGATGGGGTTTCCGGGTCAGTACGCTACCACCTTCGGCCTCATCTTCACTTAACATTAGGTGTGAATGAGGTCAAGTGCTAACCCGTTGTGCATAAAAAATAACAAAAATGGGTTTTTGTTAATACCTTTAAATTTTTTCCTTACCTTAAGCATAAAAACTGGAACATTGTTCCGTGGATGGGTGTCCACTAGTGACATTTTCATACAGCTTAGTGCCCGTTCTTTCAAATGAAGGCTGTCGTTAATAGAAGTTTGTGTCCTACAGGAGAGGCTTCAAAGCACGTGTGGCCACTATTCCTGTATAAAATCCGCCAATCCGCACTGGGTCCGCGCGGTGGATTATATCCCATACCCTCTGCTAGAGAGAGGCTGTGACGTAATGCTGTTCATGTGATAATGTATATATTTTAAACGACTACTTTTGTTTTGTTTTAAATGAAGTGTGGCCTATTGTTCTCACAGTGCAAGAGTTGGTGGTTCATAATAAATGAAGGTAGACAAAACGTAACCGACTTTCCTCACATAATCCGGGTTAAGGAATATAAGCACAACGCAGTTACCTGTAGAGAATTTTGTTACCGGCTTATAGGGGTTAATTCCGTTTTGTCACAATACTCGTTTACTTCGGACAATGTCGGCATCCATACATTTCGTTTTAGAGGGATATTGTCGTAAACGGAAATTGCCCCACGCTTTCTTACGTCCTTTTTACGATTGAAACTGACTGCTTTCTAAGTTTAGCTTTATGTGTGTTTATAGAGGGTAACCAAAGTTATATTAACTTTTCCTATTAAAATATATTGTATCCCTTTTGTAGATACGTGCTTGTTATAGGAATCGTACGAATTGGTGACACATAGGTAGCATATAGCATTATGTTGCGCAAATTCAAACTCAAATAATTTATTGCATTCCTTATGGTTTGTTTTGATGACAACCGCGCAATGAGCAAACGCGATAGAGTCAATGTTAAATACGAGCTTTATTGCTAAACCAGGATGAAGACATAAACATGTTGAAATGGACGTATTTCCTGATGCTCATTTAGTTATTGTACTGCATACAATAACTATAATTTTTTTTTATGCACGACAGGTTTGTACTTGACCTCAATCACACCTGATGTTATGTGAAGATGAGGTCGAAGGTGGAAGTGTACTGACCCGGAAACCCCAACACATTTGGGGGACTGGCTATCTTATCACTGACAATCGGATCTCAACAGTGCTATTAACATTGCTGCTTGGCGACAGATTTAGATACGATAGTGGTAGCTAGCCAGGCGGACATTTAAAATGCTCTACCACCAACCAAACCGAGTACTTAAACATGTACCCCGCTGGGGATCGAACCGTCGACCTCCGAATCGTAAACCCAATGTTGTTTACATTGCACGGAGGCAGTATTCCAACATTAAAAGTTTAATGCTTGACACAACATCCACGGTTGACCTTTCTTAACATAGAAATGCACATATGACAGGGGTGAGCCTATCGACGTTGAAACGTACCAGTCTATAAATATTTTTTATGGAAATTATGTACGACAGTTTAAATTTTCCATCATGCTACATAAATCTTCATTTACGGATTCAATTTACGTATATATTTATAAAAAATATATTAGTAGTGACCCTCTGATAAGATGGACGGATCCGCCCTAGAAAATGGAACTGAAGTGGAACTAAATTTGTTAATGGTGGTACAAAATAATTTCAGAAGCTGCGTAGAAAAGTTAGGGTCAGCCCGTATATCTTCCTGTGATCAAAGAATTTTAACTATGTCCCCGTTGTGCTTAAAAAAAACCCAAACGCTTCACTTTAGGATATCTCTGACCACCGTGGTTGGGATTTAGCTTGTGATTTAGCCCGTGCACTCCGAAATCGGTCCTGCCGTTTAGGCTACAGGATGTGCCAAAGGAACACATACACTCCAACATTACCCCATTTCCTTGGGTAGTCGGGTTATTACCGGTGATTGACCTAGTCCCAGGGTCATGACCCCCATCACCCCCACCCTGGATACGCCCTTGTCCACTTTCCGATTGAAAGATTTTCAATTTAGACGATACCTACGAGTGAGTCGCATAAAAGATATTTACATGCTAGTAATTGAAATGATCAGAGCCAAGTAACGACTCTGCTATCTTTACCTTTAACGAGCACCATGTTTATGGAGGCAACGAAGTGAGGTTATTGCTTAACTGGCTATTACTGGTTGACTCCGTTCGATGCTCGCATGAGTCAATATTTGAACGAAATTGATAAAGTCGGTAATATAGAAACGCTTGCCGAAGTAGATAATTTGAATCATTAATATGTCATCACGTGGAAAGATTGGTGTTCCTATGTTGAAGGGACTCATTTTCAAGACACTCGACAATACATCTTTAAGATATAATCGCTAGTTTTCTCGGGGGTTTTCTATATATAGCGATGGCATTGTAATTGTGGAAGGTATTTCGTGGTAAAATTTGTAATCCGACAATTCTACAGCAATTAAAATTGTGCGTACCTGAGGGGTATATAGATAGCAGAAGGATACCTCGACTATTTAAAGTACCACGAGGCAATACTAATCTTTTAAATAAAGGGCCAATGACACGAGTAGTATACACACTCTATGAGATAGCAGACAGAACAGATATTGTCATATGCAGTATGAGCGAATTTCAAAAAGTCGCGTTATTTGTACTAGGTTATTTAGTATAGGTATGATATACCTAGTTGTCATTAGTTAACTATCGCATTGGAGTAATCTGTAATGATAGTTATAAACTTGGTAAATAAATAAATAAATAAAATATTCCCAATTTCGGTATAGTTGTAAACTTTATTTGGTTCATTTAGCGACATATTAATTTGATCAGGTTGTAGGTATGTACTACATGACATAACATAATATGGAACATCAAACTAAAAATAAGCAGTGGCTAGTTTTCAGTGTCGCAAAGTGGTATCAAATCAGGTCCTCATCTCAGCATAGGTTGTACTCGAGAGGAAAAAACGACGACAACGTTGGTTTTCAGTTGAGCATAAGGTGAGATCACGAACGCCTATTCATCGTGAGACCAGCATACACTGGTAGTGATACGGTCTTCATGCTGTCGATTGTACCTACATAAATCTATGTAATTATAGTTTTCTATTGCTATTTTAGTGATAGATTTCTACCTGAGCCGAGATCAATCTATCCATCACGATTCTTACATTATTATCCCAGTGTAACTGTGTATGTAAAACTTGTTGTTCGTGCTATTAACTGTTGAAGAGATCCCTCTCGGGGATCCTGGCTGCAGCGTCAATTGCGAAAATCATATTTAACTATCAAAACTAACCGTGAATTTAAAATTTCGTATCCGTGCTATTAATTCCTAAGGAGTTCCCCTCGTGAGGAGATGACCCTGGCTCTAGCATCAGTTTATATCTATCATATAAATGTATTGTCATCAGGGCTGAATGAGTGTGCAAAATTTCAGATTTCGTAGGTAAATAAGAAATGGTTCTTATTTGACTCGCAAATGTTGAACGGGCATAGTGACATACATACGAAGCAAGTTAAATAAAAGCTTGCAAAAATAATTAAAACTGAATTCAAAATCCAGAAGTAATATACGAAATAGCAAACATTATATTCGCATAAACTTAGCGACGCTTTAAAACAAAGAGAAGCTTATTCCAGGTGACCTGTTTCATCGGACTCTCGGGTTTCGAGTCCTGTAATATTTTGTATAAAGTGGAAAATCTTGTCGCGTCACCAACGACTCTCGTTTTCGGCACAGCGACTCCATTTATTATTTTCAGTTCAACTTTAGTGTACAGTCAGGTACAAAAGTGCAGTCACAGTAAAAGTTCAAACGATAAATTTATTTTCGGAAATCTAAGTATCGAGAACCATTTTTGTGTAGCACAATCTAGAATTCAAGGTATTTTTCTTTATAAATTCAAAGGTGTTCGAAAAAAGAATTATCGTTTGAACTTTGACTGCAATTTTGAATCTGACTGTACAATATGGATCTAAAGGCCTGTAAGAGTTATAGTATGACTTACTCCGATCAAGATAGTTTTTATTCAGTATTTGTCTTCTAGAAATTTTAAAACCTTTTTAAAATGATGTGATTAATTTAAAATTTTAATATTCTATAAGTACATTTTTTTAAACTACGACGAGACGGAAGTCGTCAGTTAAGGTTGTACACAGGTCGCTGGCTCGATCCCCAGCGGGGTTCATATTTAGTACTCTGCATGGTTGGCGGTACGACCTTATTAATTGTCCGTTTAGCTAGCTACCACCATCATATCTAAATCTGACGCCAAGGAACGATGTTAATATCATTGTTGAGTTCCGGCTGTAAGATAGCCAGTCTCTCCAAAGAAGTTGGAATTTCCGGATGAGCCGGCATTCATAGTCAGCCTCATTTTACAAAGGTTTTACCGTTAGAAAGAAATCTTTTTGGATTTGGTTTAGCTGATGTAAAAAATGGTACCGCTCTATTTTTTTGAATGATTAAATTTAAACTGAAAATAGAGCTGACCACGAATATTAACAAATACTAGGATAATTTCCGTTCTTTATGATTATCGCGGTCCGAAACGTGCTTAACGTAATGTTTCTGGTTATGCTTTAGTTTTGATAGTATCGTTTAAACGTACCTCGATTGGCTGATCTGCCGAAATCAAGGGCTAACCCATTGTTCTTAAAAAATCTGGACAGACATACATGAAACTTTTACGATGTCTAACAATAAACGACGAGGCATCTTCTATGCTGCCCTGCGTGTCCCTTGTACGCTATAGGACCTCTACGATGCCACAGACTAAGCCCCACGCGTGGCCGCATTCTGGTCTGGGGGTTAAGTATATTTGATGTTTTGCCACCGACTCGCTAAGAAGAAGAATAAACTTTAAGTTAATAAATAAAGGATTCTTAATATTTTTGAAACACGAATATTTTTTTTATTTGCGCTTTGTCTGGTTTTGGTGACAAAACGAGGTACCTATAATTGAGGTGTATGTTATACTATGTAAATTTTATTTGTTTGTGTAATAATACATATGTTGTCATTGTTGCAGCTGTTCAGCGAGGTAACGCGGCAAGTGTGTTGGGTCCACACCCCAAACGG
The DNA here is from genome assembly GCA_949316235.1 of Oegoconia quadripuncta. Classification (NCBI taxonomy): domain Eukaryota; kingdom Metazoa; phylum Arthropoda; class Insecta; order Lepidoptera; family Autostichidae; genus Oegoconia; species Oegoconia quadripuncta. Next base: position 17,192,819 of record OX438743.1, read on the forward strand.
GAGATCTGGATGACTTTTTCGTCCTTTAGTTTAGCATTAGTTTTATTGCTAGCCCCCTCCGTGGCTCAATGTAAACTACATTCGGTTTACGTTTCGGAGGTCGCGGGTTCGATCCCCAGCGGGGTATATATTTAGTACTCGGTTTGGTTGGTGGTATTATGTTAAATGGTATGTTGAATCTGCCGCCAAGCAGCAATGTTAATAGCATTGTTGAGTTCCGGTTGTCAGAGATAAGATAGCCAGTCCCCCAAATAAGATGGGGTTTCCGGGTCAGTACGCTACCACCTTCGGCCTCATCTTCACTTAACATCAAATGTGATTGAGGTCAAGTGCTAACCAAAAATTGCTTTGTATTAAAAAAAAATACTTTATGTGTACCATACTATTTACTTAATGATAAAAGTTGTTGTCACTAAAATTTAAGTACTATTGTAACTGTTTCCTACGATAAAAATGAAAAATAAATATGTAACATATAAATTGAAAATTTTGAAACCTCCGAAATACACCAATCAACTGTGTCAAAAGCTAAATACTGATTTTCATCAAAATTGAAAAAAGAAAAACTACACTGAAATCGGACCACGAATTACAGAGATACATCCGCACACACACAATGCCTTCAAACATCAAACACCATAGTTTTTTTGTAAATGTTAGGTATACCTTTTTTAATAATCTTATTTAGATTGCTATAACTGAATTCTTCGTTGCTACCTCTCGTGTTTTATTCGAGTAAATCGTATTGGAACCCTATTCAAAGCAATACCACCCGGGGGTTTCCTGAATGTGGAAGTAATGAATGATATTTTTGTTTGTTTATAGACAAGAGCAGTTTTCTCTCCAGATTTGTATAAATGGTTTTATGGATATTCTAGGCAAAAATAGCAAATACGTAATACATTTATAACTTCTTTTATACTAATATACATATTTATTATACAGAGCGTATCTACATACATATATGAGAAACGAGTTATCCTTTTAGACAGTAATGATAATTGAAAACAATTGGGGAAATTATTTTCAAATTATAAACAAATGTACACAGGCTGCTTTTTATTGAAAAATAAATGACCTTTTAGTGTCGACCCACGTACAGGTTCACTTTCTACGGCAACACCATCATGTATGAATTAAGTACAACCTTGGGATCTTCAAGAGCAGGGTGAATAGGCATCTACTGAGATCGCGTGCTTCATTTTCGACCACATCGTCACTGCCCATCAGGTGAGATTGTGGTCAAATGCGTATCCAGTTAATCATAACAAAAAAAAAGTGTCCAATAGATGGTACTACAAATTTATGCTTGTGTTTTTTTTTTCTTTTCTGTGATGAATAAATACCTTTTATTTATTTATTTATTTATTTATTTATTTATTTATTTATTTATTAAATATTGAATTAGCCCGAGTCGCGGTACTTAATGACAAAACAGAACATTGACACGTCCGTGTTTACGTAAGTAAGTTATGATCGATTTTTAATTTACCCTTATGTTTTTTTTTTCGTTTTCAATTTCATTATCGATGTAGATTGGGGAAATAGATTGGGGAAGGTAGATCGATGTTCCTTACAAGTTAAATTCAATCGTATTTCTAACTATCGACGTTATTCCAAATTTTTATTCGACTTTATCCTTTTCAAACTGAGGAAAAAGTAAAAATTTTGCATAATAGGATTACCCAAAGCCAATGCTGTATTTTCCCTTATTTTTATCAATTAAAAAGTACGTAAGTCGTATAATGGTAGATTCAGTACCAAGGGAATAAAGCAGTGTCTTATGTCAACATATTTAACACATAATAAAATAAATAAATTAAACGTTTATTTTGAGTTTCTTTTATAGAGTTACATTATTTGACACACTTCTACCAAACTATAAATAGTTTATGGGCAGAAAAAATACTCCCTTGATTTTAATAATCTTACAATGTAACTGTAACACATTATTTAAACTTTGTGAATTTCACAGTATTACGAGTATACATGGTAAATGGAACATAAACATTATGTGCTTCGTTTCATATATATTTACAAGCATGATTTGTTAAACTTTTCTAACAGGAAGTTTATTTTAGTCTTAAATGATTTAGGCATAGTGTATCTTTTTATATCTTGAATATCTTGGGCACTAGGAATTTTCTGGTTCTTTGGCCATAATAATTGTCAATCTTAGGTACAATCAATATTCCCTTTTCTATTTTTCTCTTTAGCTTTGTATAAGTTACTCGTTGCTTAAAATTATCACTTGAAAATTGTTCTAACGCAATTAACCACACCATGAACACACACAAAGTCAGTCATACACACAAGGTTTGCTTATATATTTATGTTTGTATATCATGGGTCTTTTAAATGCAATCACAATCTTAGGTATATTTCATTATTTTCTTATCTGCTCAAATATGTTTGCCAACTTAGTATGAACAGAACAGTATATACGTACTTTTTAACTTCTCGAGAGGCGGGCCTGATGATCAGCTCAGCTATGCATCAGTTCCTACAAATTTGATGTTACAGGAGATTTAGTAATAATTTATACTTACTATTTTAAGAACATATGTATACGACTTTGTCGGTTTATGGAGAAATAAACGATTATTTATTAAAAAAATATTGCATTCTGAGCTAAATGAAGGATTCTGCGAAGGAATTATGTAAGAATCTTGAATGAAACGAAGTATTCAAAGCTGCGACACTTTTATCCCCGAGGAGAATACGCTACTTTATACACCTAGGTACTGTGAGGTTAAATAAAATAGAAATTATAAATCGGATCGAAAATCACCCTTTTTTCTTTAGATATATAGTTCCGTTGGCAATGGAAAGTCAATAACTAATATATACAGCCAAATTTTTTAAATATTTTTCATAGCAGTAAAGTCTCTTTTATGTGTTCAATTTTAAAGTTAACTCCTTGGACGAAAGAAGTTATGCCTTGAACAGCCTTGTTTTTTTCGAAACTATTTTTGATAGAAGTTTTTGTTGACATTTTGGCGTTCCAATTTTAAATGTCATTATTACCCGAGGGAACTTTCATACAACTTTAGCTCCCTTGGGCTTTACAATCTTACTTTAAATTTTTCAATTTAAAGTAATCTATTAAAGGCCAAGCTACTCTTATACTTGACATATAATAGGTGCTTCAGATGCAGATTGCGTATAAAGAATATTTGTATTGTGTTGTAGTACAGTTTGAAACGGATAAATCTTTACATTCCTACATAATACTAATTAAGTTTTCGCAGGAAGTCATGAATGTTTTTCGATAATATTCAATTTAGTTACAGCAATCACAGAGTTCAACAATAAACAAAAAGTACTATTAAAAATATTCACTATTTGGTGAGAAAGCTAAATACCTACATAATTTGTATTTTGCAGACATATTGATAATAATATACAAGGTGATTCTCTAGCTATTTGGCCTACTGCATAATATATCAGCGGGTTTAAGAGGGTTTAGTCCGTCCACTGGCACCCTCATTGGATAAATAAAGATTTTTTTAAATCAAACTATATACCAAATTTTATTCAAATCCGTTAATCCGTTTCGTCGTGATTAAGCAACAATCAAACGTTCAAACTTTCCCTACAATCAATCAATCAATCAAGTACACTTTATTGCACAAAAATTCTACAATAATTGTACAACCAGGAGGTCTTATTGCTATTAAGCAATTTCTACCAAACAATCTTTACATACCTATTAGGTTTACATATTAGCTACATATTAGGTATAGGTAGTAGAAACTCGGGATTAAAATATAGCATATTCTTACAAACCAGAAGTGAAATAGCTTAAAAAAAATAAGACACAAACAACCTAAATCGATTTTAATTTGGAAACATAAACAAACAACCACGTGGTAATTATATCCAACAACACAAAATGGTAATCCAAGTACGTAACTAAAATTACACTGACTACTAACAAAGAAATAAATATACAGACCCCTAAACATCCGTCGCTGACCAACGCTGCGCAAAATCGCTCTAACCTTCACTCGAAAAGCCTAAAAGCTAATTGTAAATAATACCTAAATAACATTAATTATGTGTAATTAATGTTATTTAGGTTTAAATTCACGAAAATAACTGTGGTTATTTTCGTGAATTTCAAAATATTGATATAAGCGGCCACCTTCTTTTTATAATCGCAATATTTTTGATTTAAAAACTGTTTAAAAATTTAATAAAAAAAAAAACAGAAAATCCGAGAGCATATTTTGTATTTTGCAGACGCCATGTTGGAATTTTTACCATAAAATGTATCCCAAGACACCTGGCATCAAGACGAATCTAACGACACCATGCACTTCGAAATCGGTCAAGTCGATTAGGCTACAGGATGCGCCAAAGGAACGGACATACATACATACGTTCGAAAACCATTACCCTCTTTTCTGCGGCAGTCGGGTAAAAAAAAATATAAATATAAATAAATATCCTTAGACATACACACAGCGCCATCTAGTTCCACAGTAAGCAACTATAGGCTTGTGTTGTGAATACTAGATGGTTGATAAACTACATAAATACATTTTTTTGTAAATATTGGGTCTTTACCTATGAAATTGGAGTTTTTTTTCTTCGTTAATCATATGTATCAATTCCTGCGATTTTCAAAGCTATATCCAAATTTGTTTTTTATTTGGATATTGGAATATTATTTCAAGGTTTCACATGAAATATTTTTTAATTTCTGGGCTAAATCACATAATAAAAAAAATTTGAACAGAGCTCTTTTCATGTACTTCCCATAATCATTTCTTAGATTCGCTGAAACTTTTATAAAGCGGTTAGTTTTAAAAATTAACGCTGCCTCTACTAGTTTAGCTAAATTTGGATTTGCCGTTCCCAAAAAAAATCAAAAATGTTTGTGTGGAGAAAACAGTCTTAATGAAATTCTTCATACAAAACGCCAACTTCATAGGTAAGGACCCAATAAATACTTATTATAAATGAAAAAAAAAATCTTAACTTGTCCAATGAGGGCCCCACTGGAAAGTGCTGAATTAAAAATTCTAAACAAAAAATATCTGAAAATGTCGAAGTGTGTCAGTATATTTACGTAGGTGCGATTTCCCCATTATGTTTATGTGTCACTAACATGTCCAAAGAATTATATAACTTAGTTTCCAAGCATTATATCTAAGAACTCATATCAAGAATTCAAGACATACAAACGCGTTTACCGATACAGAGCCCGTATTCTGAAATGGTTTCCTCTCACGTCTTTATCGCTCGAAACAGTAACCGCGTAAATAAGTGAGTTCGATTCGAACGTGACTTAACAGTTCAGTGATTTCCGAATATTTTCACCGGTCGTGTATCGAATTCGCAGGTGTCGAGTGTTTCGAGTGTTTTACGGGCGAGCGGACGGCCGTAGTCGACGTGAGTGAACATTGGCAGGGTTAGAGCATATCGCGTTTGGTTGTTCATTTCGTTTAAGGGATTAGAAAAATCTATTTCGGTCTTGGGCGAGGCACATAATAGTTTTCTTTTGGTTGTTGTCCTCCTGATACAGAAGATGGGAGTTATCCTGGCTTAGCTTATTGAAGACTTTTGCTTGAAATATTTTTCTATGCTAGATATTTTTTGTACTTATTGATTAACACTTTCGCGGACACTGAACGTTGTAATAGAGCCGTTATAACAATAAAACTTGTGTCTGGTTCACCTGCACGTGAAAGGGTTAAGTAAAATAGTGAACACAATTATGTAGTCCTAAATTAGGCAAAGTATAGTGGTACGGAACCTTGATCGCGGATTCGAATATGTTAATATATTGATTACCTTAAATTTATTCCTTCCATACTATCTATGGAGCCCAACTTATAGATTGCACGAACCGCTCGCTTATGCAGAACAAAAAAACAATATCACTAGCCGACTACCTACCTAAATACTAGGTTTTTAAGAGTGCACGAAGAGAGCTTTCAATTTGCTAATATTAGCTCATTGAAAACTAGTTTGTGGGTACAGTCTGAAACCGGCAAACTGTACCGGTTCATAACAACACTATAACACTATGTTACCATAAAGAAATCCAATTGCTTGAAAGTGTAAAGAAGAGCCACAAGAATGGTTACCTCACTTCGTGGTTATACTTATGAATAGAGGCTGAACGAATTGCGGCTAACCTCTATGGAGCAGTGTAGACAGCGTGGTGATCTGATGAGACTGTCCTTCGTGGTCACTACAACGTGTCAAGCTTGAGTGGCATATTTGTAAGGAACAAAAATAAGAGATTGAGAGGACACTCTATAAAGCTATCTCTCTCACCAAATGCAAGCTATCCTGAATACCACTTCCTATCAAACCGAGTAGTGAAAGTGTGGAACAAATTACCAGTGTCAGTGATCAGTGCACCCTCGGCGAACTCTTTCAAAAACAGACTGGACAAATGTATAAAAATATCATTAGATCAAACACTAACGCAGTGATATATATGCATCAGCTTATAGCTCTAGTGTATTATTATTAATAATAATAAAGTGTTATTATCAAATAAAGATTATTTTTATATTTTATAATCTTTAATGCCCATTAGCCAGCATGACAAGGGATGACTGAGTTAGGGTACTTATCATATTATTATGATTATTATTGTCATTTTTTTATGCACAACGGGTTAGCACTTGACCTCAATCAAACCTGATGTGTGAAGATGAGGCCGAAGGTGGAAGCGTACTGACCCGGAAACCCAAATATTTGGGGAACTGGCTATCTTATCTGTGACAACTGGAACACAACAACGCTATTAACATTTGCTGTTTGGCGGCAGATTTAGATAAGCTGGTGGTAGCTAGCCAGGCGGACATTTAAAATGTCCTACCACCAACCAAACCGAGTACTAGATATGAACCTCGCTGGGGATCGAACCCGCGACCTCCGAATTGTAAACCCAATGTTGTTTACATTGAGCCACGGAGGCGGTTATGCTGGTTAAGGCGTGCATGGTAAAAAAGAATATAGTAATAATATTCTTTTTTTAATAATAATTCATTTTTGAAAAGCCAAGTTGTACACTGAGTTTTACAATTAGAACTAAACAGAGCATTAGAGCAGTCCTGCGCCCAGCGTATTTGCTGTAAATAAACAGTTATCGAAAAATATTTCCAATTTCCTGAGAAAACTTCATTAATGTTATATCGGGCTGTAAACTTAGATATCTGTTGTAGACTGTACCTCTCCAAGTCTTTTGCAGAGTTTGAGTTTACCTAGATTCTAGCTGGGAAATCTTTAACAAACACTTTGAGCTCAATGCAGTTTCCTGTTTATTTTGCTGTCAAAGCAAGCAGTAGTTTCTTGTACATCGTTATCATCTTTCGACTTGGTGTATAACTCGAGTACTCGAGTCAAATTTGAAACTCAAATTAATAATTGGGCAGGAAAACCATTTTTCAGGGGGAATAAAATAAAATTTGGTTGTATAGGTACGTTGTATTTTATTTCTAAAAAACGAAGTTTTTTTTTTAAAGTAGGTACAAGAACAAGAAGAGTTATTGAAGATTGCTAGAAATATTAAAGCTATATAAATAACTAAATATAGGTATCTATTGTAACCAAAAACTACTAAATGTACAAACTAAACTACCTATAAATATACTGCTCAAAAGTGTTGGTTTTTTTAATTGTACTTTTGCAATTAAACCAGAGAAACTTCAGTAATAAGTTTTATTTAGAATGTCTACATCCATTTTCCTTTACAGTCGAGCAGAGAGGGGGCGAGGGGATCGCATCCACAGACAATCTCACATTTTGCACGATATACATTGCGTTTAATATTTTGCAGTAGATTGCATGCTACATATTCAATAAAAAGATTTAGCGGAACAAGATTTCAAAGTAGAACTAAACTTTTTGCTTAAAGTTTTAATTATAACTGGCCACTAAATAATGTGGAGGTAATGGTGTCGATTCAAATGTACACCAACTAAACTAAACTAAACCAAAACCAATTTTAAAGTAGTATGTTTCTTTCTCCCTGGAACAGTACAATGCGACGGCACCACTCCAAAACTGGTTTTAGTTTAGTTGGTGTACATCCGAATAGACACCAGTGTCGAAGAAATTAAAAAACAAAAGAGCATCGACGTTTTTGTTAGTAGTTCTCAATAAAGTGACCAAGAGTGTACATACATAGATACATAATGTTACGACTTTCATTTTAAATGGGGTGGTCAAGGTCATCCCAAGCATAAGCGCTTGGGTGTTCCAAACATTTAAAAGTTTGTTGTATTGTGATTAGAGAGCGTGGCCGCTATGTATGAGGTTGCGGGTTCGAATGATGTATGCATGTTTGTATGATGAATACGGATATATGTATATGTATACATATTTTCATTTATAATAAGCCTAGTTGCTCAGTGTGAAACTAGATGGCGCTGTGTATGTCCAAGGGTATTTATTTATTTATATTTATTTAATGCTTGAAACAACATCCACGGTCCACCTTTCAGAATATACAAAAGTAAACACGTGACAATGAGCTCATCGCCGTCAAAACGTGCAAGTCTATAGATGTTTTTTGGTGACTGAGTCCCTTCTTCTTCTTAGCAAGTCGATGGCAAAGACATCAAATTCTTGAGGACCAGAATGCAGCCACGCTTACGTCATTTATTGCTTAGTCCCCTAGTCGCTAGGACCTACTTAGTTTGTGGTCTCCTGTCTCCCATTTATTAACACTAATGTATGAACAAACATTGTAACAAACTGTTGGAGGAAATAACAAATTATTTATTTATGTATTTTTAATACATACATTTTATAAACATACATACATAATAATACATACCTATTGATAATACTTCTTAACACTTGCATATTACATAATAAATAAAAATACATTGAATAAATACGATTTATTTATTTAAAAACAATGGTACCTATTAATTTAGAAGTATTACATGCCGCTCGTGTTACTACTTCTTAACCCAATACGACGTAATCCATTAAGATAAAAGGGTGGAACGTGTATTCCGTTTTTGGCACGAGGAATGAGCTTGCTTTGATTTTTCTGTTTTCAGTATTGCTTCAAAACCGCCATTTTTTTCATAAAACTGTGAGTAGGTACTGAATAATGCGGCAAATAGAGCAATAACGTCAGACATATTGAACACTCTAATGATATTTCTACTGATCTTGAGATAGGTGTGGTCAATGAGGATATCAGAGGTAGATAATTTTGCATGCTATTGTATATGGCTGATTTAGGTGATATAATTTATATTATTTTACGAACTAATTTACTTACCCTAATCATTGCAAATAAATGTATTCTATTCTATTCTATTCTATTCTAGAAGAGGTAATCAAGGCTTTATGAAACATAACATAATGTATAATATCACAAACTTTATCCCAATTGGGGTGGCCAGAAATATCCCAAAATTTAATGTTTGCGTGTTCCAAACATTAAGATATTAAATGACATAAACCAACTGCAAAAATAATTCCGACTACGGAACCCTATTGCCCTTATCCGCCTTGATATACACTCTCGAAACTACTTGTAAAAACTTGTTTGATGCTTGTGGAAAAAAAGTTTTTCTGATAGTATAAAAGGGTCTAAAAGACGACCAAGAAAGTAGAACAGCGAATTGCAGCCATTAAATATCAACATCTAAACTGTATTCGTCTTCCCAGCTATTGCCAGTTAAAGCAAACACGCGATCTTCGACATTACTTTTACGGTAACGACTAGCATGTTATGTTATTTCAAGGCATAATCTCGAATGTATCTGCAGTTATGTTTATTTTTATTAGCGCACGCGTGTTATCTTGCACGTTTTGGAGGGAATTTTGGAAGCTTTGAACAGTGCTTTTAACATGAACTTAAAATATATATATTAGTGACTACCTGATGACAAAAAAGCTTGGTATACTTCGCCCAACTTCCAAAAATTATAAAATTGTATTACTTTTATATATATAAAAAAAAGAAAAGAATTTCGGCTGATGATGATGATAACGGATCTTTATATCTTTTTGTAAGACATCATTGAAATTTCATATTTATTTAAGACTGTATCCTAAATAAATAAACAAAACAAAATATTTGAGAGAATATTAATAACTGCTACTTATTTCTACAGATACTCGTACTTCACCAATAATCATTCTTCATCATCATTCATCATCTCTTCATTAATATACGAACGATCGCGGTCGATATCTACATTTTGCACGGTATGCAAAGCAGAAAAAACCTTTCGTTTCCTAGTTACCCACTGAACGCTAAATAAAGTTAGACGAAACATCCAAGTAAGAGGAAATAAAGGTCCATCGTAATGCGCTTTAGGCGATTTTAACAAAAAAAGATTTCCCGTTGGCCCGCATTATTTGCTCATCCAGTTTATCCACGAAAGGGGTCAAGTCCTTTTGTTTACATACATGTGCAAATAAAAGAGAGTTATTTAACTTTACAATTAGATGTCGGCCACACTCGTTGAGATTTTTTTGTCAATAAGAGAACAAACTGCAGTGCTTAAGGCAACAGGGTATGTAGAGTCTGTTTAATATATTTATTGTAGGCCACCGACTCTGCTCAGCGACTGCCTTCAATTGAAAACAACCGGGCCGGATTATTTAACGTGCTCTTGTCAACACGAAAACAGTCGTATTAAAATGCCACTAGTGGTCACCCATCCAAGGACTGGCCGCGCCAGACATTGCTTGACTTCGCTAATCAAAAACGAATAACGCATGCGACTGTGCCACTAGTTCTTCACACATGGAACATCATGTAAATTTTTTTATGATGGGATTATCATCGCTTATCATTGCCTTAATTTTCTACCCTAAAAATCTGCAATCATCTTCGTACTTCTTCGGACCAATTACGCTGCTGCTGCATGATCCATGCTGTTATTCTCATGGTTTCTTTGTCGCATTTACACTCTACAGCCATAAAACGAGAAGGATTGGGAGGACACACTATAGGTAGGTCAGTACGCTTCCACCTTTGAACTCATCTTCACTTAACATTAGGTGATTGAGGTCAAGCATCAAACCGTTGTGCATAAAAAAAAATATTAGGCTCAGATGCAGTGCTTGATGATGCAGTGGCATACAAACTGCGTGTTTATCTTCAGGTTTTAAAAGCATCAAATCAAATCAATCAAATTAACAAAAGCTACATGAAGAATACAGCGTACATCATTAATCGCACAAAAAGGCGGCCTTATCGCTAACAGCGATCTCTTCCAAGCAAACCTTAGGGTAAAGATACAAGCTACAAGTACATGAGGTTTGCACTAATAGTAGCAATACGGGTGTATTTGGCATCGTAGACGTGTTAATATATCAACTATTTTCTATTTCAAAGATATTAAGCAAAAGGGGCAAAAGCTCTCAATCTTTTAGAGAAATCGCATTTGACGGATTTGTTCTGAGGGTATTACCGTATTGGGTTACCGTTGAAATAGGAAATCTTTGGTGAAAATGATGAGTATTATTCTAGTATCTTTGTGACACAGGGTGGTCGGATTAAGAAGAAGAAAACAATAGCTCTGAATCTGGACTTTGATAAGTGAAAGTATTAATGAAAATACTTAAATGTTGGGTCTTTACCTATGAAATTGGAGTTTTTATTTCTTTTTTAATCATATGTACCAATTCCTGCGATTTTCAAAGCTATATCCAAATTTATATTTTATTTGGAAAATGGAATATTATTTCAAGGTTTCACATGAAATATTTTTTAATTTCTGGGCTAAATCACAGAATAAAAAAAATGAACAGAGCTCTTTTCATGTGCTTCTAGTTCTAGTTCCACAGTAAGCAACTACAGGGTTGTGTTGTGAATACTAGATGGTTGATATATTACATAAATACATTTTTTTGTAAATATTGGGTCTTTACCTATGAAATTGGAGTTTTTATTTCTTTTTTAATCATATGTACCAATTCCTGCGATTTTCAAAGCTATATCCAAATTTATTTTTTATTTGGAAAATGGAATATTATTTCAAGGTTTCACATGAAATATTTTTTAATTTCTGGGCTAAATCACAGAATAAAAAAAAATGAACAGAGCTCTTTTCATGTGCTTCCATAATCATTTCTTAGATTCGCTGAAACTTTTATAAAGCGGCTACTTTTAAAAATTAACGCTGCCTATACTTAACTTTATGTTATCCGATAATACACACAAAGTTTAGCTAAATTTGGATTTGTCATTCCCAAAATAAAAAATCAAAAATGTTTGTACGGAGAAAACAGTCTTAATGAAATTCTTCATACAAAACGCCAATTTCATAGGTAAGGACCTAATATATTTAAGTCTTAAAACTTGACAGCACATTTTACGGGTGCCATGTTCAATTATTATTTACCATAAACTCTATCCGAGGATTATAACATCGAATGGCACTTTGCACTTCAAAATTGGTTCACGCTATAGGAGGTAACAAAAATCTACATACATACAAACATTCACTCAAAAAACATTTTCCACCTGTCTGGGGACCACCCACCCACCTCCCACCTCCAAATTCCTACCACTGTAACTCCAGCCTGCAAACCAGTATCAATAGTGGGACTCTGCACGACGTTTACTGAAGGTAGACGGTGCCCTACATGACTCTATTGCTACCTGGGACCCCAGAAAAGAAAGAATTTAAGGGTAACAAAGGAGGAAAGAAAGAAAGTCCCACTTCCCCTCCAGCAAATGGGAGTGTAGTTAATGTGACGCAAATAGCCAAAAATGGTAACCCTAAGTCAAGTGAAGCTCGATTGTTTAATTTAATACACCACGGTCAGCGCCAGATCGCAATGAGCGTTGATGATGGGGTAGCAGAAGGCTACCGTAGATAAAAGTGTCAATAGCGATTGAACGCTCGGAAGTTGTTGCGGTTAACACCAGGGTCGCCGTAATACCGGCCGGATATCCAAATCTGATATTTCGTAACAGTCGTAGAAAAATAAAACAGTGAAATTGAAATCAGATACTCTGTGTAAACACTGTTTTCTGAAAAAACAATACACACCCTAAAAATTCCGTATCCAGCTTGCTAGCTCATAAAGTACCTACCATTACAATCGGTCGGAATTTAGTTGGTGTAGTGGTTAGCAACTCTGACCACTATACCAAAAGTTTGCGGGTTCGAATCCCGCTAGGGGCATATATCTATGTCTGTGTGATGAATACGGACATGTGTACCCGAGTTATGGATGTTTTCATTTATAATAAGTATTTATTTACAAAAAAAAATGTATTTATGTAGTATATCAATCATCTGGTATCCACAACACTAGCCTATAGTTGCTTACTGTGGAACTAGATGGCGCTGTGTGTATGTCTAAGGATATTTATTTATGTACAATGTTTTTAAGTAATTGTAAAGAATCATACAAATATAATCTTTAGTCTAGTATACCCATACAGTCCAAGAAATAAAGCATCAGATAAATATCATTTATAACTTCATATAATCAAATCGCGGGCCAATACTTAATAATAACCTGTCCAGTCATATAGCAAGTGATGAGATACGACACCAGAACTGCTATATCCGATATATATATAGGCAGAGGCTTCGACGCGTAACCTAGAATTGCAATAAATCGCGCCACTGTGTAAGCTCTGAAGAGACTTTTCGCAAAATTTGATGGAGGGTCTGTGGTAATGTACATCGCCCCAGAGATCCAAAACGGAGCCAATACTTTCAATTCTGATAAATACGCTCTTCGAATAATATCGTTGTTCTCAAAGACTCCTTTCCTAAGCCAAGTCACGGCTGCGACAGGACTTAGTGCCATCAGTTTCATCACCAGCAGCGCGGCATGGATCATGTAAGTTTGAGTCAGTGGACTATCAAGTGATATACTTCGCGTCATCTGGGATAACACCGAAAAATAAGAACAAAAGGGTGTACCTTAATTTTGTTACAGGATTTTCGGTCTTATTTGCATTATTCGCTGTGAAAGTCGATAATTGTTATTTATGTCTTTCTATACTTATTTTCCCCATTTTATTTATATTCCAGTGAATTTTATTTTTATTGGCGTATGAACGATTCTTCTCGTATCAAGGGAAAGAGTGCAGCCTGTTAGAACCTGCAGCAAATGTTTCGGGTTTGTTCAAAATGTCTGTAACCAAAGTGAATCTAGAATGGAAAATAATAGCATGACATTGTTCAGCAAAACATACATAATTAATATTAGAAATTGATATATTAGTGACGGCAAAGGTAAACAAGGAGCTGTCAAGTGTTCTGCCGTACATCCATTTTTTTTAATGGCAACGTCGATCATATTGTACATTACTGGCCTTTTTCGTATTGTGGACCTGGCCATTAAAATTTCAAAATAATGTTTCTTATTAAAAGAAGTGTTCATACTAAGGTCCGTATTAAATCAATCTCAATACAAGTCTTGAGGCTGTATCACCCGAGATGCGTCTTAGTTGACGCTATCTCAAGCTCCGTGCTAATTTATAAAAGCTGAGATCACTTCTCAAGTATTCACCTCACCGGCGAATGAATGATAGTCTTGAGTTTCGTTTATTAATACGCGCACCTCTCAAGTGAGTAATGCTTGAGTATGCATATGCTTTTCAAGCCTCAATTTAGGTTTACTTGAGACCGGTCACAAGACTGTTCTCAATCTTGAGAATAGTTTATTAATACGGGCCTAAGATTATGGTTGAACTGAATTGATATCATTGAAACCATGAAACTAAAAAGGAATTTTTTTCCTTCATGCATTGAATCGAGAATTCATCTAACAAATCAAAGATTTCCTATTGATTGAACCATTGACCACAGGTACACAAAATTGTCGAAACATACCGATGATGGTCAACGAGAAAAACGCAAATGATCTTATTCTCTAAAGTCTTGACGGCTCTAAATAAAGAAAATAATATATTTTATGGTTTCTCTTAGTCTAATGCCAAAAACCCTTTTATTTTCGTCCGTACTTGGACCCTTATGCCTATATATATACAGGGCGGAGACTGCAAAGAGTAGCTACAAGAACAAAAAACATTTTGGAAACATAACTTTCCATAAAAATTTTTTCATCTCATTCGATTTTCGTACCGATAAAAAACTAAAAGTGGTAGGGATAAACCTCTATGGGGACAACCGAAGTCAAGTATCAGAAAACGCAAAATAAATACATTAATGTAAAACGTTTATAGAGTCATGGGGATTTGACGAGAGAAAAGAAGTAAGAGAAAAGAAAACAAAGAGATTACCAATGAAATATCATATTTACAGAACGATTTCTTTTTATTACCAGTTTGCGGCACTCGGCGTGTAGTTATACGTCATCAAAAAATTCATAAAAGAGGGTTGTTCTTCCTAATCTTTGCTTCAGGCGACCTCAGGGCGAGAGTCTTCTTCGCACAAAGACTCAGCTTGGCGATGCAGCGGGCCAACGCGACTAGCGTGCTGGGGATAATGTGGCAGGCATCATGTAAATATTATAATCATTTTTATTTTCCTAGATATTCTTTATATAAATAAATTTATGTACATGGAACTGAGTTAAAGTCAATATATAAACTTTTGTCAAATTATGAATATGTCGGAGATGGGTTCGGGGTGGGTGTTGCTAGCGACCGGGACGGTGCCAGTCGCGTGGTGTATGGTGGCTCGGCCAATGGCGATACTATTGTAAGCTACCATAGGCAAATCGACAACGTATTCACATTCGCTTATGATCATGAAACCTGAGATGCTTTCTGTTGAAGAAAAAACATGTGCACGCCCCTCGTGCCATACAACTTGGCCCCCGCGTGCACTCTGTGGAACTCAGCCGTACCTTGTCTATAGTTCCTCCTTGCTCAAATCCCATGATCAACTTCTTATTAGCTAACGACTCACCGGATTCTTCCAAGCGTCGGTGGTAATGGTAATCAAATCACTACAGTCGTAGATATGTTCAGTGGAGCTCCGACTCCTTTGAAGGCTCGTAGTAAAGTCCGTCGTCAAACGTCGTCACCGCGCCATTTCCGGCGATACCAACGCCACCAGGTTTACTTCCCATTAACCGCGTATTATGATAGTCAGTTGACCGTATGAATAATGAATTCTATCGCTAATTTATCGCTATCTGCGACAAATAAATACAATCACAATTACAGTCAGTTCTCGATTCAAAATCTGTGAATGCAGAAATAATCAACACTATAAGTTAGAGTTAGTCTCCGAAATACAATTACTTTAAGAATCTGTGAAAGCAGAAGTAATACACTCCAAAATTAAAGTTTGTTTCCTAAGTACCTCTCATTTCTTGTACCTGTAGTGGCCTTACGTGCCACATCTCATTTTTCCATCCTGTATACATTCTAATACTTTAGCATCGAGTCCATGAAGGATTGAAATGGGGAGTTGCTGAGGAGGGAAAATAATTAATTTAATTATGATAGCTTCAGTTACTCTGTTAATTGTTATGGCCACATTGTCCGTCAGTCCGTCTGTCAAAAACCAGTATAAAGTTGGGATGTTTATGAATTGCTTTGTCCCAAAAATAAATATTAAATTAAAATGTTTGCCACTTTTAATGGGTTACTTGTATAAGGCATCTCTGTAATTTGCTACGGAACTTTCGGTACGTGAGATGGGGCTTGCGCCTGCTAGTCTTCTGTGTGGAGTTATAAACAGCTTGAAGGCCGGATCAGCGACAATGGGGCTTTTATTGAGTATTTGCACTTTCGAAATGGTTCCAGTCATGTAAACACCGTGAATTTAATATTATTGTCAGTAAAAATGCACTAGCAGCTTTAAACTAATCCGTGTATATCACTGCCCTGGTGTTTGGCCAATTTCACTTGGTAAAAAAAAATTTTAATGTATTTATCCAGCCTGTTTTTGAAAGAGTTCACCGATGGTGTAATTTGTTCCACACTTTCACTACTCGGTTTGATAGGAAGTGGTGTTTAGGATTACTCCCCAATAAATTTTCCAAAATGGTAACCCGTTTTTAGTGTAGCAAAGCGACATTATTTTCAACTGTCGCTGTCAATGTCTTGTTTACTAGATAAAGTACTTATCCAAGTTTAAACTAAACATCATTTCACCATGAGATCATGAAAGCGATGACCCGACAAAGCACGCTAGAGTGTTAGTCAATTGAATTATATTCACAATGCTTGCATACACTCAATTTGCAATTAACTTTGTAAGAAAAAAATCGAAATTTTTTAATTTGTTGGACACATTTCAAACCTACATTCACTTCTTTTCTACTTTACTTTTAAAGCTGATCACTACAGAACCTAGAATGTCTTTGCACCTGTTCCGGGCCTCATGGCGTTAGAACAATTATAAATATCCACTAATATTTTTAACAAAGGCAATGCATCTCTCAAGCGTTTTCCTGTCTTGTACTTAAATTAAAATATTTATTTCAAGTAGACAAAACAATACAGTCAGATGCAGTGTCGACCTGCTTTTAATCAAATAGCTTTGTCTTTGTTTCCTTCCCTCTTTGCTAGTTCAAAACAGTACGTTCCGCCTGACACTTGCTGTATTAAGTACTTACCTACTTGATTCTCTTTGTTGTGAAGCTCAGAGCTAGAAACGATGTGAAATGTGCATAAAAGCATTTGCAAATAAAAGCTAGTGACAATGTAACTTGGGAAACGCAACCACAGCATAAGTAGTACCTAGATAAATAAATAAAACAGCCACTAAATATTCAGAAAATGATATATTATTTTAAATCACACATTTGTTTAATTTTACTCATTATTTAAAAAGAACTTTCAATCTGTTTATATGTGGTTTGACGCATGTAAAAGGAATAGAACCAAACGGTTTTTTTTTATGCACAACGGGTTAGCATTCGCCCTCAACCATACCTAATGTTAAGTGAAATGAGGCCGAAGGTGGAAACGTATTAACCCGGAAACCTCATCTTACTTGGAGGACTGGCTATCTTATCTCTCACTACCGGAACATAACAATAATTAACATTGTTGTTTTGGCGGCAGATTAAGATAAGATCTGCCTGGACATTTGGCAGACTAAGATAAGATGATAAGCCAGGCGGCTGGCTCGCTACCAACCAAATCGAGTACTAAACATGTACCCCGTATCGCACCCGCGACCTCCGATTCGTAAACCTTATGTTGTTTACATTGAGCCGCGGAGGCGGCTAAAGTTTTCTTGAATAGCAAAACCGTTCAAGATAAACTCGAAATCGTGATCCCCATTTAAGATTATAAATCAAGTTAGTCTCGCTTGACTTTGACCCTTATGCCTCCCAATTGAAGGGTCTTTCCTTTTCAACAACCCTCCAAAAGGTAAATCAACATGGCAATAGACTTCAAAGCTCAGCACTGCTAAACACTCATGCTATAAATATACCAAAAAAAAATCCTTATGGGCAGGATTTACATGTAGATATTAGGTATATCCTCAACCGGCTTATACGTAACCCATTGTTGGGGCACAGATTCCTGTCCTCTGGCAATCATCATCATCAGTCCGTAAACATCCAACTGTTGGGATATAGGCCTTCGATCTGTTATACGGGTTTAGGGAAATGGGTTTTTAAAAAAAACCGCTTTCACTCGCGACAATATATATAATATTTATATTGGATAAGGAATTATTTATCACGAGAGAACTTGGTTATAATTATCCTTAGGCAACCGCGCTGTTCGGAGGTTGGATACAGACTGAGCTATCGTCAGGTCAGACCCATCTTCCCAAGCATCTAAACGCTGAGCTGACAGAGTGAACTGCCAGGGCAGCACTAACGTCTACAGAGCCGGGATATAACACCTCCCCCTTTAAGAAGAGACTTGGGGTTGTTGCAAAGTCTCTGTCAAAATCTACTTCTAAGGGGAGCAACCGGGGTAGTAGTGATTTCTGTTCCAGGGTCTTGTCTGTCTGTTGTCCCTGTTGGCTCGGGAGTAGACTGAGATAATAATTTATTAAAGTTGAATTTTAATTGGAAAGGTCGGTTGCTGCCAGATTTACAGCCTTTCTTAATAATTATGTATCCTAGCAATAAACAAATAAAAATAAAAATAAAAATTATGAGTATTGAATAATGTGTCCCATATTTCACAATGTGAGGGCCGTGTGAGCTTTCAATAGCTCTTAGATCGTTCAAGAGGGATTTCATTAAGATTTTATTTTTTGAATGGAAGTCATCCAGATCTACGTCATGTAGGTGAACAGGGGACACTCTATCCACTACACTGTTTAACTTAATTAAATTACAGCAAGTATCGTTAATTAGATTAAAATCCGGAATATGGTTTATAGGTGCAGTAATGTTTAGAAACTTGTATTTTGGTATCAATGTAACATTTTTACAATATCCAATACAATTATGAGGGATAGTAACTATACCCGTGCCGAAAATATTCGTTTCATACAAGTTGGAGTTAACACAGTCAATTGAAATTTTGTTGGGCTCCGATTGGACATAGACCCACTTATTGTTCGTCAACGGTTTCCAAATATCCAGTCTTCCTAATATGATTTGTGTCTTACACTGTAATGGTTTTTCACTTATCACTTTCGCTAACAATTCACTTTCACAGGTAGGTTTCGCATCAGAGGAATACACGGTCTCGAGGTCACAGATGTAGTTTCCTGGGCTTACGGATTTGCATATTTTCAGATCGTCGAAAATGCAATAGTGAGATTTGTCCTTGGTCATTGCTATATATTTATGATCAGGTATGATCAAACTGAATGAGTTCGGCTCTTCGGGGTGGTAAGGTGTAGGAAGAGCAATATTGTGGAACAATACATATTCTCTGACGCTAACTAGCGGCACTTGCAGAACGAAAATAATCTTATTATTAACATAATAACAAACTAACCTAGAAATATTTAAAATAAGATACATAGAATCGATATCCAGAGTCACAGGCAGCTCGAGATCGCTAGGCAAATGTCTGTAGTTATCGGCAAGCTCTCGATGTAATTGGCTCGGCGTTATTATTGCAGGATGTAGGATGTTTTGGCTACTGAATAAAATAGCGTTAATTACGTCTTCCAGTTGGAATGACAGGGTAAGTATCGATGATTCCAGTATGGTGAGTATTTCATGAACATTGGTAAGTATCTGCAATCCGCTGGTGATTTCTGTAATATTTTGAACGTTTTGCGAGAGTTTGTCGATAGCTGCGTTGAGGTTGATTTCATTATCTCTTATTTTACTTAGGGTACTATTATAATGCACTAATATAGAGGTAGCAACTAAAATGTTCTCTTTCATCAGTGAAGTCAACTGCTTTTCGTTATTTTGTAAAGACTGTATGGCTTCGTCATACCTTAGGCCATCATTCTCGTCTAGGGAACCAAATATCTGTTTCAAGATTGTTCCTATACCTCCTATCCAAGCGTTTCGTTTTGATCTATTTCTTATCAGGTGCGAGATGGATGAAAACTCTCTACTCATGCCGTGGAATCGCGCTATTAATGGTCGTAACGCGTCGCGACATTCCACATCGATTTGTGCTATCCGTGTCTGACTACACAAGTTCTTCATAAATCCTAGAGTAGTTTCGATATTTTGTATGTGTGGATGGAAATGTGAAACGTCTACTGGTATTAAAACTCTTAACTGAACGTTGTTAACTTTGAGGTTCCCTAAATAATCATAATAAAGTCCTGAACTCGAAGTGATTGGCTGGACGTAATCCTGATGAGGTTGACCTCGAACTGAACTGCAAATAATAATAATTACCTATCGTTACTAAATTAAGATAAGCTAAACTATTCTATTCTTATTTCTATAGATTTGTTCCAACGTCAGCTAGTTTCACCTGATCGAAGTGATGCGTAACGTGGCGCCGGTTGATGAGTAAGGTGAGTGTATTATTGCCATTTACCTTAACTATTTTATAGGGTCCTTTCCAAGGAGGAGACAGCGCTTTGCGCATTCTCAGGTGGTTTTTTAGGTATACGAAATCGCCAATTTTGTACTTGACGGGACGAGTACGAGTGTCATAGTAGGACTTGGATGCTTCCTTGGATTGCCTCATGAACTCCAAGGCCCTTTCTCTAGAATATTTTAATCTATTTTGGAGCATACGGACATAGTCAGGGTAAGTCGCTCCTGCGGACTCCTCATAAATGGAATTTGGGATGAACGGCTTGTTTCCGAACATGAGTTCGTAGGGTGTGTAATGAGTTGTGGAATGAACGGTTGTGTTGTAAGTGAGCATGGCTGTATAAACATAGCGGGGCCAGTTTGTTTGTTCGTCATTTATGTAGGATCTAAGGTACTCCTTTAGAGTTGAGTGGCTTCGCTCCAGGGCACCTTGGGTTTGCGGATGATACGGGGAAGCCCAGAGGTTCTTTATTTTCAGGAATTCACAGGTCTTTTTAAAGAGATCAGCTGTGAAGTTGGTTCCCTGATCCGTGAGGATCATTTTAGGGATACCAAAAATGGATACGTAGTGGATCAAACATTCACTGGATTCTTCTGCCGTGATACTGCGGATAGGATATGCAGAGGAGAATTTGGTAAGGTCATCTTGTATCGTAAGTATATATTTTAGTTTTGCAGGTCCCGCCTCAGGGAGCGGTCCTACAATATCTAGAGATATTCGTTGGCATGGCTCCGTGGATGTGCTGGTAATTTGCATTGGAGCACGATTTACTTGTCTGAGAGCTTTATTGGTTTGGCATTGAGGGCATTTCTTCACGAAACCTTCGATATCACTACGCATGCTTTTCCAGTAGAAGGTTTCCTGGACTCTTTTAAGCATACGGTTACTACCAAGATGTCCCGCAATGGGTATGTTATGATTATCCCTCAGTATTTTAGGGATTTCAGAAAGAGTAGGATATATGATTTTGTCCTTGTATATGTGCACATTGATGCTGGTGTTATTAAACAGGTAAAGGAACATGTTATAGATTTTTATAAATTGATGGGTATCAAAAGGATTTTTAAATTCGGTTATCGCAATGTCTGGGGTGATGTTCATGTCAAGGGTAACAACCAGTTCGTCCCTGAGTGTTTTAAGACTTTTGTAAATGTCTTCGTAACTGGATTTGTCAAAATGATACACCTTAAAAAAAAGGAAATAGTATGTCTTGCCTTCATGTGCGAAAGATATAAAGGAATTAAGCGTCCTCTCTTTATCTATGATTTCAGAGTTATTGGGGGTGCTATCTAGGATGGCTTGTACAAAAGGGTTGGATTCATCAAGGTCGATGGAAGTAGGTAAGATAATAACCCCATGTTTAGATTTCGTTATGTCTTCATTATGTTCCTGAATGCAAGTATTAAAAGAACTGTTTTTATTTGCTATCATTTTCAGGAAGGTGGGATAATCCTCGTCAGGTAAGTCGGAAACGGCGCTTGTAGATGGCGTTGGTGCAACATCGGGCTGGACTTCAGGAGCACTGGAAGGTGAGATTATTTCAGGTAAAACATCTTCGTTGGGATCAAGGAGGTTTGCAGAGGGTAAGTTCATCCCAGGTGACTGTAGGAGGTTATCTTCAATGGGATCAGAAGGGTATGTAGAAGGTAGGTTTATTTCAGGCGACCGTAAGGGATCATCATCCGGGTCTAGGGGAATTAGTTCGTCGGGGTCAAATGAAGCTGGTGAAATTAATAGGTCCATTAGACCTTCGTCTAATGGGGGGTCTCGCTCCGTTGGATTGGATTCTGAAACATCTCCAGTTTGGACTGGGTTAACAGGGAATCGAGATAGGGCGTCGGCATTGGTATTAATCTTGCCTTTCTTATATTTGATGCTATATTCAAATTCCTCTAGTTTTAAGCGCCAACGAATTAGTCGTGAACCAGGATCCTTACACTTAAATAGCCATTCTAATGGTTTGTGGTCCGATAGGACCGTAAAACGATGGCCATACAGGTAAGGCCGAAACACCTTAGTGCCGAATATTACGGCTAGACACTCTTTTTCGGTGACACTATAATTGCACTCTGCCTTATTAAGTGTGCGGGATGCATATGCAATAGGGCGATCTCGTCCTATTGGGCCTTGGGATAATATTGCCGATATCGCATAGTTGGAAGCGTCACATGTTAAAAGGAACGATTGAGTGAAATCGGGGTATGCCAGAATTGGGGCAGAGACGAGTTTGTTTTTAAGGCATTCGAAAGCGAGTTGTTGTTCGTTTTGCCATTTAAACGGAATGTCTTTTTTTAAGAGAGACGTCAGGGGTTTGGCCAGTTTTGCAAAATCGGGTATAAATCTCCTGTAATACGATATTAGGCCTAGGAAGGATTTAATATCCTTCGGCGATTGGGGAATAGGAAACTCAGTTACGGCTTTAGTTTTATTAGGATTAGGCTTCACCCCATCTTCGCCTATGATGTGTCCTAAATAGGCAACTTCCTTCCGTAGAAACTCGCATTTCTCGGGCTGAAGTTTAAGATTAAACTCGCGAAGTCTGTCAAATACACTTTTTAAGTTATCGATATGAGAATTCAGATCGGGCGAATAGATGACAATATCATCTAAGTATACAAAGCATCGTGTACCTTGTAGGCCGGAAAGACAAGTATTCATAAGTTTCTGAAAGGTGGATGGGGCATTCTTAAGCCCGAACGGCATTCTGTTAAATTGGTAATGCCCCTGAGGAACGGAAAAGGCAGTTTTGGGTGCATCTTCGGGATTAATAAGGATTTGATGGAAACCGGAAGTGAGATCCAAGGTGGAGAAATATTTACTATTTCCTAGTTGATCAAGGATTTCTGATATTTGTGGGATAGGATACGTTTCGCCTATAGTAATATCATTTAGTTTCCGGTAGTCTATCACTATCCGCCATTTTCGTTGACCTTGGGAGTCTGCCTTTTTTGGGACTATCCAAATCGGTGAACTCCAAGGGGAAGATGAAGGCTCTATGATCCTTTGGTCAAGCATACTCCGAATTTGGGTGTCCACCTCCTTTTTATGGACTTCTGGAAATCTGTACGATTTAGTGTGTACGGGAATATCGCTACTTGTCTTAATTTGGTGATTAAGGGCAGAAGTGTGTGTCAATTGGTCATCAGGTAGGTGAAAGATATCTGAGTATTGGGAGCATAGTTCTATGAGGGCAACCTCTTCTTCTTGGTTTAAGTGCTCGGTTCTGAGTGAGTTTGTCACTTCATTAGTGCGTTTAAATATCTCTCGAGTATATGTGGAAATTGGAAACGCTACAGAGCCCAATGGTGCAATATTAAGATTTAAGGTTGTCTTGACGTTCACGAAGGACTCCGAGGTATTGGCGACAGTTAAATTGACGCGATTATTGTCTTTGATTTTGACTATGCAGTTGGCTATTAGCAGGTTATCAGAGAGGTGTTGGTCTAAGACAATACCTTCTTTGAGGCTGGTTTTTTGAATTGAACATTCAATGACGGCTTCAGTGCGAGGTGGAATAACATAAAAGGGTTCAGTAAAATGTAATTTGATACTGAACTTTCCTACTTTCAAAATATCGTGGGTATAGTCTATCTTACAAGCGAAGGCAGCAAGGAAGTCGTTGCCTATGATGCCATCATACGGTAGGTTGATGTTTTTGATTACATGGAATTTGAAGGGCACTGATTTCTTTTCATTTAGATTTAATTTGAGTTGAAAATGGCCTACGGTTTGGGTCGGTTCATCGCCAGGGTCTATACCCTTAAGATTTATTGGTTCCGTAACTAGTTTCAGATTTTTTTGAACACTGGATTCTTTTAGAAGGCATATAGCGGAACCTGAATCGACTAGAAGGGATAACGGGATGTCCGAGATTTGGGAATCTAGTATTACATGTGGTAACAATCTTTTGGTCGTGTCTATGTGTATTTCATAGACTGCTTTATTAATTCCTCTGAGCGAAGAGGGGACTTCTGGATCTTGGACGTGGTGAGCGTTTGACTTAACGGTCTCCTGATTCATGACTTGGGGCTTGGAACACTCATGGTTACTTGAGTTGGAAGATTGGGCGCTTATTTGGGGCTGGTTACCCGTGTGGTCCCTAGAATTTGAGAATTGGGCGCTTATTTGGGGCTGGTTACCCATGTGGTCCCTGGAATTGGAGGATTGGGCGCTTGTTTGGGGCTGGTTACCCATGTGGTCCCTGGAATTGGAGAATTGGGCGCTTGTTTGGGGCTGGTTACCCATGTGGTCCCTAGGATAAGTAGGTTGGGTTATGATGTCGACTTTTGTGCATTGTCTCGGGCGACATCGGGGCGAGACTTTCAGTCGTTTAAAGTATCGACTGGGGCGTCTACTTCGTCATAGCCAGCCTCCTCATCGGGTTGTTCGAGGTAGTTTACACGCGGAGGCGGCCTATAAGAATTTTGGCTAAACGTTTGGTTTTGCGGAATCTTGAAGCGATTGTTATTATATTCGCGTTTCTTGCATACCGAAATATCGTGTCCGGGCGACTTGCAATAACGGCAAAATGCGTTGGAAGTCCCTTGTATTGCCGGCTTACTAAATGCTCCTTGCGAAGAAGGAGAAGGATTATTTGGTCTAGGAGGACCAGATTTAAATTTATTATTGCTACTACTAGCTGCACCTTGGACCGTCTGGGAGCGTCGGTACAGTGTTTGCTGTATACGTTCTTCGGAGATAGCAAAATTTATGGCTTCGTTTAACGTTCTAGGGGTTTTACATCTCACAATATTCGAAATTCGGGGGTGAAGCCCCATAAGGAAATGATGGAGGGCGAGATCCTCCATAGCTGCAGTACGACCGGGCAATTCTTTTGCTTTGGTATTGGATAGGGATATTTCCGTCAACAATTGTGAGAGGCAGGTCTCCACACGGAGTGCAAATTGATTCACATTATCTTGCGGGCCTTGCTTGCTCTCTTGGAGGTCAGTGAGAAGATGTGAATAATGTTTACGTTCACTGAATTGTGTTTTTAGGAATTCCTTGAGCTGTTCCCAAGACGTGAATTCTTTTATAGAGCAGGCAAGCTCCGCTTTGCCATTCAATTGGCTCAGAATAAATTTAAATAGAATAGGCTTTTGAATTTCTGATGCAAGGTTGAAAGCGTTGTCGCAATTTACAAGGAATGAGTTGAGAGTTTCCCTGTTACCATCATACGATTTAATGAACTTGAACAAGATACTTAGGTCTAGTTCGGCCATTGCGAAGGCCGCAGCTGTTTGCCTGGTAGTGCGAGAAAGGGGTGACTTCACCTTTGAGTCACTTGCAATCTGTTCTGGTTCAGGGATCTCGATAGTTAATTTCTCTTCCTCACTTTTAGGCACTTTTGGCATATCTCAGTTTCTAAGAGCAGATTGCAAGTAGATAAATTTAATATTATATATAATTTAATGGTATAGACTAGATGGTTAACTGAACCCTAATTTCTTAGTCTAAACAAACAATGACCAAGGACTTACAGTACGAGCAGTGCGTGGGCGACCGATAAGAACGCGACGGCTGGGTGCATTCCGACGAGATAAAATACGTTGCAGGTAACGATTATCGAGTGCCGAATGATTTGATCGGCAAATTGGATTCTTCACTTGATTTCCGGGTCTGGATGTATGATGACTGATGAGCTGAGCACTGACGAAGTGTCGTAAGAGTGCGGATGTCTCTTCTGCAAGGGCACTTCGATTATATTACACTGGTTATTCACTGTTATATATTTGGTTCACTAACACAAATGCACAGTTTTTCCTTTTATTATTTTTTTGATAGAGATCCGGGGTGAGTCTGTAAAGCGGCGCCTGGGCACTGGTGATTTCCGGATCCCACCGCTGCCACCAAAATGTTATACGGGTTTAGGGAAATGGGTTTTTAAAAAAAACCGCTTTCACTCGCGACAATATATATAATATTTATATTGGATAAGGAATTATTTATCACGAGAGAACTTGGTTATAATTATCCTTAGGCAACCGCGCTGTTCGGAGGTTGGATACAGACTGAGCTATCGTCAGGTCAGACCCATCTTCCCAAGCATCTAAACGCTGAGCTGACAGAGTGAACTGCCAGGGCAGCACTAACGTCTACAGAGCCGGGATATAACAGATCGTATAATGATGGAGTATGAGCCATAGACTACCACGCTTGCCCAATGCGGGTTGGGGACTTCACATGCCCTTGAATTTTTATTTTTCAGGCATGCAGGTTTCCTCATTATGTATTCGTTCACCGTTTAAGAACAGTCGGATAAATGCACATAAGTACCTAATTAAATTGAATTAAAATCACATTGTTACATGGCCTGCGTGGGAATCGAACCCGGTCCTCCCAAATTGGAAGACTGCGTCTTAACCGCTGAGCCACCGACGCTCTGGCAATGCGTTCTAGTAATTAATTAATTTGTCGGATGTCCACTGCTGGACATAGTCTTCCCCAATAGATTTCCAGAGCGTCCAGTTTGAAGCGGCTTGCATCCAGCGGCTTCACTCACGTTCAGGTCATCCGAATACCTTGTGAATGGACATCCTACGCGGCGCTTGCTGGTGCAAAATAGGAGCCGATGAGAGTTTTTTTTTTTTTTAATTAGAATGGGATCGCTCTTGACCTTAATCTGTTAGAGTAAGAGTGTAAGAGTTAGAATAATTTGGTTGTCTTCTCAGAGCTGGTGAATCTGTTGCCCAGGGTGGACTACGAGGAAAGACTCCGACTAATGCCCATCCCAAGGAGTACGTAGGTACACGAGTAGTTAATTTCTACGAAATAACCGAATCAAACTAAGTTTTTGTTTAGGCAATGAATTGCTTACTATTGTATATTAGCGCGCTTTAAATACATACGACTAATTAACATAAGAACTACATAACTCTTACACTTTAGCGACGTCTTTGCAACCAGTAGATGATAGATAAAGAGGTAGTTATATATGATATGAAAATGAGCAATACAAAGTTTACAAAAGATTGTTCTGTCAAGACGCTGACTTCTCGGACGTTGTTACTTATTACAAATAAACAGAGTTCTAACATTTGTGTTTGTTCTACTTTTGAAAATAACCAAGTCCTAAGTACACTCTAAAGTTTGTAGGCGTATGTGGATGAAACTTTCTAGCCAGTCAACTTTTGAGGCGAAGATAACCGTTTTATTCACAGGGATTTTTTTCACTAAAGTTGCACTCTACACAGGAAGTCTAATTTTGTCATTATATCCACAGGATTGCTGCATCCTTTCACAGTGCATCCTTGTACGTAAATATCACCGCAGGCTCCAATGTAACCTGTTACTACGAAGAATTTTATTCACAGCGATTTTTTTCACTAAAGTTGCGCTCCACGCGGAAAGTCTAATATTGCCATTATATCCACGGGATTGCTGCATCCTTTCACAGTGCACCCTTGTACGTAAATATCACCGCATGCTCCAATGTAACGTGTTACTACGAAGAATTTTATTCAAAGCGATTTCTTTCACTAAAGTTGCGCTCTACATGGAAAGTCTAATATTGCCATTATATCCACGGGATTGCTGCATCCTTTCACAGTGCATCCTTGTACGTAAATATCACCCATGCTCCCATGTAACCTGTCACTACGAAGGATACAAAGAATGCCGCTTCAACCGCTGTCTTCGGTATCTTAGTGACGTATCCTAATGCCGCTATGAACCTCGCCGCTACAAATGCACGAATCAATGCTAATGCTGTGGCATTATCTGGATTTGTGGTCACGTAAAGAGCTGCCACCACCCAAAAAGGTGTTAGGTGCTTCAAGTCACTCAGGTTAGCACGCTGAATCTTCTCGCTGCATATCATAGCAGCTAAAGGCACTAAAGCTAATAGTTTAAGTGCTAGAATAGCAGCATATAAATAGTAGGTCTGCATTAAGGCCGCTGACATTGTGAATTAGGTTTTTTTATGGTTTATTTTTATGTATAAATTTTGACAGTTTGATGGTGGTGTGTTTTGACATTTTATTGTCAGATCTAGAGTGAAAACGAGATTATATCAAGAAGATTTTATCAGTTTTTAACATACCTAATCTTCTTTCTATATTCTGTTGAGGTGCGATCTAAATGCACTTCTCTTGTACTACACTATTGGCACCAAAGTAATCGATAAAAAAAAAATTGAGCGGGAATCCATTCCCTGGAAAGGGTTCGAAAACTTAGTCATTTGATTTCTTAAGTTATGTAAGTACTATACCCTCAGACACTGAATTAATATACTATAAAGTAATATAATATACAAATGTTTGTTCAACGCATCGTTGCATTTGTGGCCAGCAAGTGGACAATCTTGGTCGTCATGGCCTTTCGTGCTCCAGAAGTGCCGGTCGTGTATTTAGGCACTGTACCCTCAATGACCTCATTCGTCGGTCTCTTGCTTCTGCCTCAGTTCCCTCAACACTGGAACCCTCGGGAATGTCATCTGTGGATGGCAAGAGACCTGACGGTTGCACTCTGGTGCCTTGGCGACTCGGCCGCTCTCTGGTATGGGATGCCACATGTGTTGACACCTTGGCCCCGTCTTACGTGCAGAGCTCTGCCCGCAAGCCTGGTGCTGCTGCCGATCTTGCCCAGATAGCAAAGTGCCGCAAATACGCATTTCTATCTGCTAATTATGAGTTTGCGGCACTTGCCTTTGAGACTCTGGGCCCCTGGTCTTCAGACACCAAAAAATTAGTAAAGGCGGTGTCTGATAAGCTAATTGCGGCATCAGGTGATATAAGGGCGGGTTCTTTTTTCGCTCAAAGATTAAGCCCAGCTATTCAGCGGGGCAATGCAGCCAGTGTGTTGGGGACAATGCCCCAGGTGGGAGAGCTGGACGCGATACATTTTTTGTAATTATGTAAATATTATGTTATTTCTATTGTTAACTATTTGAAATTAAGGCTGGATAATGTTAAATATACAAATACAATACAATACAAATACAAAAATTTTTTATTTACAAATAAACAATTTTACATAAACGGCATTGCACGTTGATAACCGCATTAGTCATAAGACTGAGTCGCAGGTATCAGCGCCCAAACTCCGATACTTAAGGATCAGTTGCTACAAATAATGAAATGAATTGAAATCTATGTAGGAATGTGTGTGCGTGAAAATGAGTGAGTGAGTGTGTTTGAGTACGTGTATGTGTTAGTGTGAATGTGAAGTGTGAATGCGTACGCAGTGAGCGTGTTAACAATATAATAATTTAAATTTCAAATTTAAGTTCAAATAATTTAAATTCTGATCAATTACAATTTAATTAAGTTTTCAACGTCATCGTAAGTAAGAGTGTGAAGCCATACTGTCAGTTTAAGTTTGCATTCTTGGTATGACAAGGGATATATATTGATTTCTTTGCAAATTCTATTATAGGCACGTGGACTAAGATAGTCAAAATGCCGACCAAGTAAAGCCAATCTAAATCGTTTACTATAACTATAAAGTACTAACGTACCTCAGATCTCACTGTCTAATCTAACTAATTGTAAAATTAATGTAGGTATTGCCTTTTTGTACAATAAAGCATTTACAAACAAACTAATGTTATAAATGCGAGAGTTTAGATGTTTGTTTGTTTGTTCCTCAATCACGGCGGAATTTTGACCGCCTCCGTGGTTCAATGTAAACAACATAGGGTATACGATTCGGAGGTCGCGGGTTCGATCCCCATTCACTTAACATCAATCAATCACATTGAAGTGATGATAAAATTTGTTCAAAGGAAGTCTACAGCTAAAACAGCAATGTTAATGGCATTGTTGTGTTCCGGATGTCAGAGAGAAGATAGCCAGTCCCCCAAATAAGATGGGGTTTCCGGCCTCATCTTGATTGGAGTCAAGTACTAAACCCTTGTGCATTAATAAAAATAGATACTCGGGATTGCTCAATCGACGGGACGACAAAAGATTATAAATTTCTCTTATCGTCATGAAACTGCTTATCAACTAATTTTCTGTTCATGATTCTGTCTATTTATAGCGAACCTTTTCTCTAAGTGTACTTCATTTTAAACACTGGCTCTCAAATAGGGAGCTCGTGCTTTACGACGCTAAGGGTCCACTTATATTTAGCGGACGGACCGCTCTTGAAACCACTGTTAACGGTGGTGTCAATATCGCTATTTTATAAAGTAAAATTTTGGCATGGATAAACATACACACCACCCACATATAAACCACACATACACATGCACACACAACCCACACACACAATACACAATTTACACACTCACCTACATACGTTCAAATATGGATCTGAATGTTGGGCAATGAAAGAAACTGATGAAAGTAGAATGCATGTGGTAGAGAGAGAATGCTAAGATGGATGTGTGGTGTGACTAGAATGGATAAGATCAGGAATGAGCTTGTCCCTTCTAGTCACACCACAGATCCATTTGGTTGTCAGATATTCATCGTTATTTTATTTATTTAACTTTTACAATAGTTTACTGTAATGCCAATAAACAGTTTACGGGATTTACAAATTATGATCGACTCATTTTAATTACAAAAATAATTATGACAATGTTGTTTTATCATAATGTTAAGTCTATGTTACCTAATCAGCTATCATTAGCTTCCGAACACCCGGATGCTTGTTCCGAACAAGTCAATCTCCTCATCCCTTCTACACACCTCATTCATTTGGGTAATCTAATCTAACTAATATTATAATAGCGAAAGTTTGGATGTTTGTTTTTTGCTCAATCATGGCGAAAAGGATTGAAATTTGGTATAAAAAGGTAGAATATACCCTGGATTGAAACATAGGATATTTTTTATCCCGATAAAGTAAGCAGTTCCCGCGGGATAAACAAATTTCCGCGATAAAGACATCCTCGCAGGCGAAGCCGCGGGCGGAAAGCTAGTGTTTATATAAATATTGAATGTTTATTCGTTATCTGGAGTAAGTACAAGCTTTGCTTAGTTTGGGACTAGATGGTTGGTGTAAGTGTCCGAAATATTTATCGTGTTTATTTATTATTATTTATTTCGAGATCAACGCAGACGCAGTCGCGGGCTGAAAGTTAAGTTTTCTTATACAATCTTCACAGCGGTTATATGCACTAAGACAAAGGAGCGAGTACACAAATGCGGTCAACCGCTTAAGGCGATTTCTTTCAAAGAGATTTTCACGCTGGCTGCTGTTTTTCTTCTAAAACTTAATATTTTGCATAACTTGTAAAAGTTTTCACTCGACAACTATGATAATAATTATTATCGTGTTACATGACATACTTTCCAACCAAGGAAAAGTTTTCTGAACAAGTTTTAATACGGTAAGGATTACGAGAGGGGCTCTGATTAAAAATTTTAGAGAGCCAACTTTTAAAAAAGCTCCAGAGGTTTTATAGGCTTCTTATTACCCTGTTTTCTTATTTAACTAGAATTTCCAACGAGTTAACAAACAGGAATCAAACTTTCATCTGTCCTGCTTTTAATCTCTGGAATTGACCGGAGTCGAGTTTGTTTGATGTACGGGTAAAGTCAGGTCAAAAACGAAACCTTTTTATACAAACAGATTTTTATTGGTGAAGAATTACTCAATTCGAAGAAGTTTTGGAAACTTCGTTTTTTTAAATTGCAAAATAATTGAATCTAGTACACAGAGTTAATATATCTAGGATTACAAGGCATTTGGACAATAGGCACACATCACATGAATCTAACTAATGTTATAAATGCGAAGGTTGGATGTTTGTTTGTTTGTTGAAACAGATGAACGGAACCTAGAATATATCCTGGATTAAGACATAGGATATTTTTTATCTCGATAAAGTGAGTAGTTCACGCGGGATAAACAAATTTCCGCGACAAAGTTATTCCACGCAGACGAAGCCGCGGGAGGATAGCTAGTAGCCTATAAAAGCCCATTACTGTACATAAGCCTCCAATCATGGGACGATTTGCATCGTTTCGCGTGGCACTATTTGCGCTAATCGATTGCAGTTTTTTACCCGACAGCCCCAAAAAGGAGGGTTATGTTTTTCGAATGTATGTATGTAGATTTCATGTAGCATAAACGGGTTCGATTGATTTTGTAGTGTAAGGTGTCATTCGACTCGTCTTGATCCCTGGAGTGTCATATTAAACTCATATAGTTATTTCTGGGTGATAACGTTGCTGCCCATGTAATAAGTGGCGTGCCTCCATAGTGCCTACGCTAGAAAATTTAAATCTTTCCACGAAATGCATTGTCAAGACAGCTAATTCATCCTGTGTGAACATCAATATTCTAAAGAGTAAGTTATTATTTTGTAGTTGTTGTATTTTTTCCTATTTAATGGCCATTTTTATCATTCTGCATATCCTTTGACTAAACACTGTGCACGCCATTGGGTGTAACACATATATACGCGTTCGCCAAGTATGATCTAATAGACATCTAACATCAGACCAAAATTATTATAAAACGAATAACCTGTCTCCATTCAAAAGAAGGAAACGTTTTCCACCCCATAAACCTTAACTTACGGCCATTATTTTTTAAATAATGTTGTACGTTGTGAATATCAAAACGGGGTAAAATATAAAGCGCAAAAAATCCTCCTAGCTATACTATATCCTCAAAAGCTAGTTAAAAAAAATTTTTTTTCGTTCATTTATTCAAATCAGACAAATAAAAAATCGATAAGTACATTAGTCAACATGCTTGTAATATAACATATTAAAATGGTGATAGGTTTTGTCATCATCATCAATATATATATATAATATATATAAAAGTCCATTACTGGACATAATAGCGGCCGTATACATATGGTAGCTGAAAGTTTACCATATGCTGTATTTAATTACCCATGCTGAATGAAGTAAATATTATTTGATGGTAAATGAATGACATCTAAATGAGTTATGGACAATGTATTTATTGTACGAGTATACTAGCTTATCGCCCGCGGCTTCCCTTGCGTGGAATAACTTTAACGCGGGTATGTTTAAATTGTTTATCCCGCAGGCACTACTCACTTTATCGGGATAAAAAATATCCCATGTTTTAATACCGGGTATGTTCTACCTATATACCTATCGAATTTCATCCAAATCCGTTTCGCTGTGATTGAGAAAGAAACAAACAATCAAACTTTCGCATTTATAGTATTAATTAGATTTTACTGTTTTTTTTTATATGAGAGAGCGGCAAACGAGGTCACAGATGCGTTGCCGGCCTTTGAGGAAGGTGTAGGCTCGTTTCTTGAAGGTTCCTATGTCGTACTCGTTCGGGAATACAGCTGCCGGAAGTCCGTTCCACAGGGTGGTCGTACGTGGTAAAAAGTTTCTTGAGAAACGTACAGTGGTAGACTTCCACTCATCCAGGTGATGTGGATGGAAATTTAATTTTCTCCGAGAAGTGTATCGGTTAAATTGAGCAGCGGGTATTAGCTCTGTATATCTTACTGTGTTGCTAATTTTTAATTTAATCATAGGTTAACAGCCTATAAAATATATTTAATTTAATACGCTTCTCCCACTTCGAAAGAGAAAAAAATTACATAAATGCGCTTTTCTATAACGCGTATATTTATTTTCTATATCGTAGAATTTCTTTTGAATTGAGCTTTATTTCAGACAATGGAAATGTAAATACGAGGATTTCGCATTCGCATTTAAATTTATGTGTTGGATACGTACCGTATTCTATCGTATTATCCATGATAATGATGCTATATTTGCCTACTGAATCAAAGTCATGAATATCTAACGAATTGAGTATACTGTCAATATGTGTATTCAGTATATGCCTGCGTAATATGCGAGGTTCTAAGTGTAAGGTTCCGTTAAGGAAACGACAAAAACATTTTGCTTTTAAATAAAATCAAATTGCAATAAAACTGAAACAATGTACTTAGTTACAAAAAGCTGTTTACTATTATTTCAAATTTCTAATCCCCGACGAAAAACTACGGGTGTTATGTGTTTAATGACGTTGGGTGTTCAGAAATTATTCGGATATATAATGCGTGGTCCGAATTGAGTGGAGTGTTTTCAGATTAAATTAAAGGGGAAAGGTACTGTTTCATGAAAATTGGTTCAGCTGTTTCGTAGATAATTTAACTTTAACACAGTTGCTTGGTAGACCTAGATGATATTATAGAATCGAGTAGAATGGTGTGAAATGGAGTGGAGTGGAGTCGAGTCGAGTGGATGGAATGGAATAGAATATAAATGTTTATTTGACACACTGATCGATACATTAAATTCATACAAAAACAGAAAAAATAACTAAATATGTTAATTGAGATACCTATTTATTATATTTAGTTCCTCAAGGCTTTTCTAAATTTCAATTTATATTACTACTACTTCAATTTAATGAGAATAGGCTGTTAGTGCTTATTAAGAAGTATGTAGTCAACAAAGCTGCAACGTTGGTTATATATACGAGAATTACGTTGCTGGAGGGGACGGTCGTTGTTCGGTCTCGCGAGGTGTAGGTAATGCATATACTAATTATGCCGCAAGAACTTGGACACCTCGTTTGAAAAGTAAGGTTTGCATTTTCGATCCGTAGTAGCTGTCTCATAGTGAGAGACTAAGTCTCCGGGATCTGTGGCTAATTCAATCTGATCCGTGAAGATCCGTGAAGGTAAACGATAGTGTTAATTTTACCATGGGAATAAAGAAATGCTGTATCAGTGCTTAAAGGCGAAAGTGTTTAACTAATGTATGTTACAAATCGAAGACTTATGACACTGAAACGTGGTCTCTCACTATGGGCCTCATAAGAAAGTTTGAAGTCACGCAACGAGCCATAGCTCTCAATAGAGAGGGTGATGTTCGGAGTTTCACTGCGTGATCGAGACAGGAAATAACGAAGCCATGGGCGAATGAAAGTCACTGACATAACCCAACGGATTAGTAATTTGAAGTGGCAGTGGGCAGGGTCCATAGCTCGAAGAATTGATGACCGGTGAGGCATTAAAGTTCTCAAGTGGAGCTTCGCAGCGGCAAGCTCAGCGTAGGATGTCCACTCACAAGGTGAACAAATTAAAAGTCGTTCCAACCGGTCGCTCTGGAAATCTAGGGGGAGACCTATGTTCAGCAGTCGATGTCCTGTGGCTGATATGATGATGATGAGTACTTCTCTTCTTCTCTTCTCTGTCTACGAATTGAAAATACAAAAAAATGACTTATTATTCGATGATGTGATAAATATCTGGGGGTGTAACGAGGTTTTGTTGAGACAGCGCGGCGGGGCGGTGCTGCAAAGGCGTATATTTACGCTGGAATACATAAAGCGGAATTTGATACTGTTAAAGAATGGTCCTTAAATAGCGCCATAATAGTAAGGAGAAATTTAGTGCCGTAATAGTTTGAGAGTTATTAATATTTTCAGTGAGCATTCTGGCGTCAAGTGTTCCTCGAATGCTCATTACAATAAGCAGAGACTGCTTTGCCTAGATTTTAATTTGTATTGCAAAAAACTATATAAATAGTGCCACCGAAATTTATACAAGTTTTCACAAAGACATCTAAATAAATTTGTTTTTTGAAGCACTATTAGGTATGGGACTAGTATATTTCGGTGGCACTATTTAAGCACAGTTTTTGGAATACAAAATATAATTATAGGTGGTCACTCATACGTGGAGACTAGAGTGGCACAATTTTTTTCCTACTATTATGTACAGACAGCTGCAGAGAAACCAGAGCCCCCCGTACTTACAGTAATTATAAATAAATATTAATAAATATCATGGCACATACACACAGCGCCATCTAGGTTCACGGTAAGAAGCTAGGCTTGTGTTATGGATACCAGATGGTTGATAAACTACACAAATACATTTTTTTTTGTAAATAAATACATATAAATGAAAAACATTCATAACTCGGGAACACATGTCTGTATTCATCACACAAACATATGCCCCTAGCGGGATTCGAACCCGCGACCTTTTGATATAGCAGCAGATTTTCTAACCACTACACCAAACCGGTCGTCTGACGTCTGAATTATGTGAATAGGGTCTGGTTTCTCTTGTAACTTTATAGCGGATATGTTTAATTTTATCCCGCGGGAACTACTAACTTTATCGGGATGAAAAATATCCTATGTTTTAATCCAGAGTATCTATATACCAATTTCATCCAAATCCGTTCATCCGTTTCGCCGTGATTGAGCAACAAACAAACAAATAAACAAATAAACAAATACACAAATAAACAAATATCCAAACTTTCGTATTTATCATATTAATTAGAATAGATTACAAATAGCATTTTACATAAACACTCCGTAGGTGTTTGCTTTATGGGTTGAATATACGGCTATTGTTAATTGATAAGGTAGGTAATCAGAATAGTTTGGCTATCCTAACAGGCAATAGTCGCCTCCACAAAGTCAGTAATTCATTCAAAGGGTTATGTATACGCTTTTTCAATAAAGTTCCTGTTGATATACAAAATCTTCCTTTCAATAAATTTAAAGATACTATAAAACAGAAACTTATTAAGAAAGCATATTGTAAAATATCAGATTATTTAGATGATAAACAATCATGGACATAACCAGCCCGTTCGCATAACCAGGCTGTTTCACAATTAATAATGAAATATTATAATATAAAATAATAATTTTCTAATATAAATACCTTTTTTTAAAAGAGCGACCTCTCGAGTTTCTTGCTTGTTCTTCTCAGGGGAAAATTGCCTTTTGAACAAGCAGTAGCTTTAAAAATGTAAAATCTGACTATTTTAAGTGTACCCTGTGTACCTACAAAATAAAGCATTTTTTGATTTTGATGATTTTTGATAATACGACACCAGGATACGATGGTGGATTGAATCCATTGCTTGGTCATCACAAATTGAAATAGTTTATTATAATTATAACGTGTATAGAATATGAAATCGAAATTTGCAATAATTTCTTAACTTTTCATTATCAATTTATTCTATAATAATAATAATAATTGGTTCAATAACTTTATTAGGTATGTTTTATTAATTGAATCCAATATGTTACGGGAATAATCTTACACACAAAGTTCATTTACCAATAACGTCAGTTTTAATTTGATAACACCATAGAAGAATAACACCAAATAAATTTCAAAATTCCATTTGTCCCAGACCAACCCTCAGGTTTCAGCAGAATACCAGTGTTTTGCCCGCCTCGGGCAAATTCCTACACTGAGCTGTATAATATTTGTATTATGTTTGTATATAAAAAAAAAAAATTTTTATTTCTCCTGTAATAGAATATAACAGTATTGAGGCATCCCCAGAGAGTACAATATAATACTCGTGTTGGGGTATATATATCTGTACTTGTGTTTTAATTCTTTTAGTTGTATTTTTCATATGTAAAATTTGTTATGTGTGTGTACATGGATGTAAATAAATGCTTATCTATCTATCTACCTACGAATTCAGATCCTAGGGCGAATTTCTAATTTCGGCTCGAGATAGCCGGCAAGCTGATCCCTAAAACAAGGGCTGTATCCAAATTGATTATTGTTGCTCGTCAGCCGAAATAACCTTGCTCCTACACTAATAGTAATTGACATTTCAATCTTGCCGGATTGGAAAATCAGCAATATTCCTTTGTCTACTCTTGTCCAATCAAAATGGGGAAATTGATTGTGATAATACTTATAAAAAGATTACTTTTCTCGTTTAATTTACGTAATATCTTTGCCATTTGGGACAGGTTTATAAAGTGTTTCTTTTTAAGGGTCCGTACCTTATTTTGGTAAATCGGAACCATTATAATGGCAAAGGATCATTTTGTTGTCCGTCTGTCTGTTATTTAATAACTTCAAGTTTGTGGGTCACCGGGAAATACACTAATAGATAAAATCTATTGATTTGGTTGTCAATGGCACTATCAGTAAGAATTAGTTTCTTACTAACAGTATGAATTAGTTACTAACGGTTTGAAAGCCCTGCTCTTAAACGGTGAAGGAAACCATCATGAGGACACCTGCTTGCCTTGAGAAATAATTCTAAGGCATGTGAAGTCCCCAACCCGCATTGGGCCAGCGTAGTAGACTATGGCCCATACGCCCTCATTATACGAGGGAAAGCCTATATCCCTGCAGTAGGATGTTTACGAGCTGAGATGATGATGATAGTCGGGGAATAAAAAGGTTGGTCACTTATAGTACAACACTATATACTCAAGTAACACTTTAAGTGATTTAAGACTTATAAGTAGGAAGGATTTTTTAATTCAACGTCGCATTCACATTTCGACGTACCTAAAGTTAATCGTTCTTCACATTTTTATCCATAGAGATTTTGAAATGTAGCCCTCTAGTGACTTCAGTGTAGAAGGAATCTTAAAACACCACTTTTATTTCTGTATTCCATAGAGGCTTACTGGCGCTTTCAAAATATTGCAAAGTAAAAATACCCTACACTGGGAATACTTTCTAGCAAGTGGGTAGTTTAAAATTCACAATGCAAACACTTGCTGTACCGATAGCATCTCATGTGTCGAGTTGAATAGATTATCTCGGTCTAAGGGGTATCGCAGACGAACGCTTTAAGTCGGCTGCCGACTCAGACCACACGTCTTAAATATAACGACGTTGTTTTTGTGCGAGTATATCCGCACTACAGAGGATAGCTCCGCTGACTAATATCGGTCGTCTGCATTAATGCTCATTCACTCTTGTGTCATCTTCTCTATAACATACATAAAGTTACGACGTTTATGGCAAAAGGAGTGGCCAGAGTTATGCCAAGCTAAAGCGTTTGGGTGTTTTTTAGAAATATACAGAAATGTACACTTGACGTGCAAGTCATTTTTGGTGAAAAGATCCTTAGTCGCTTTTTGCGACATCCACGGGAAGAGACGAGTTGGTTCTAATCTTTTTACGCGCCGTGTCAAAAAATCGGACCAGGTCGGCTAGAGTCTGTCACTTGCTCCAATTTTTGTAGGGCCGATCCTTCTGTGGATCGTTACTTCTTTTATTTAATGTTTGGTCGTTATGAACGATAAACTGCTGTCATTTTCGTTAGACCTAATATCGACGATAGCTTGAGTTTTATGCTCCGTCGCATTCGCTAATCGTTTAACCAATGCTTGACGCGTGGTCCGAAACCTTATTTCGAAACACATACAATTGACGAACGGAGTAACGAATATACAAGTTACATAAAGCTGTCCCTTTTTAACTATCCTCAAGCTGAGATCTCTGGTTGAGTAACATTGTGTAATACGTAATACGTCACAACTGAAGTGCGAATGGTTGCTCAGTCGACGAACAGAATATCCAAAGAACACTTAAACGTCACACTGAAGTGCGAATGGTTGCTCAGTCGACGAACAGAATATCGAATGATCATTTAAACGACACATGGAAGTGCGAATGGATGCTTAGTCGACGAACGAAATATCCAATGTACACTTAAACGTTACACTGAAGTGCAATGGTTGCTCAGTCGACGAACACAATATCGAATGACCATTTAAACGACACACGGAAGTGCGAATGGATGCTTAGTCGACGAACGAAATATCCAATGTACACTTAAACGTTACACTGAAGTGCAATGGTTGCTCAGTCGACGAACAGAATATCGAATGATCATTTAAACGACACACGGAAGTGCGAATGGTTGCTTAGTCGACTAACGAAATATCCAAAATAAAATAAAGTGTTATTATATTCTACTTTGTTTTATTTTTTGTAATATTTTAAGCAACTATTGCAAATTGAGTTGTTCAATGTGAGCTCTCGTTTGATTTACATCTCCGTTCCGTATAACACACTGCAGCTCGAATGGTTGCTTAGTCACCGAACGGAATATCGAATGAACATTTAAACGACACACTGAAGTGTGAATATGTTACTTAGGCAACGAACTACTATCGAATCAAAATACTATTGATGGAAATTCGTAGTCAGTCCTTGAATGGGTGATCATTATTTATATTTTCATACGTGTTTCCATGCTTTGGAGGTCACGTTAAAATTCTGAAATTGAAAGCAAGTAGAGGGCGGCTTTATAACACTGA
Source organism: Oegoconia quadripuncta (assembly GCA_949316235.1). Taxonomy (NCBI): domain Eukaryota; kingdom Metazoa; phylum Arthropoda; class Insecta; order Lepidoptera; family Autostichidae; genus Oegoconia; species Oegoconia quadripuncta. The sequence continues at coordinate 17,233,617 of OX438743.1, forward strand.
CAGCCATGTGGCACTATAGTCTGACATAAATTCATCAATTGTTCCGTTTTTGTCTCACAGTCTCACAATATGCGGACTTAGAAGGGGGCTTTTTATTGTTTGATAAATTTAACCTTCATTATATACACTACTGCTTGTGAATTTTTTCACGTATCCAGAACCGACCGTTTTGTTTTTTATTAGGGGGGCGGGGGGCGAAGACGATGACACTTGACTCTTAATCAGCAGTTTATAAAGCTTATTTTATTACTCTGTCGGCGTGATACAAGATACATGTGCCAAATTACAGTTTTCTAGCACTAAGAATCTCTGAGCTAAGCCTCGGACAGACGACCTTCCTTGTTGACTATACGGAATCCTAAAATGTTTAACGTTTCCTTTGATGTGTGTTTTTTTTATGCATGACGCGCGCGAAGTTAGCATTTGACCTCAATTACTTTTAGGTATCTTAAGTGAAGATGAGGCCGAAGGAGGAATGGGCGAACTCGGATCCCCCAACTTATTTGGCTATTTATCTCAAGCAGTCATAATACGACATTGCTATCAATCAAAGAGATCGTTTTCAACATTGTTGCTAGGTGGCAGACTTAGATTAACTGGCCAAGCGGTTGATTATCTGAATTACTACATTTATCTGGGGTTCGGAAAGAGAAATGAAGCAATGTATCCAATATTGTAATCTTCTTTTCTTAACGTCGTTTATCGTTAGTCTTCACATCTTATCCTCGTACACACGTCTCTTTTACACATTTCATGCCGAATAATCACATAGATAGCGCAATTGACCGACCTGCTCTTTCCCATAATATATCCATTCCGCAAAACTCTCATATCCCACTTTAATAAATATTTGAAATAAATATGAATATTTAAAATAATTATGTAATGGGAATCACATAACATAGTTTTCAAATAAATTGGTTCCTTTTACTTGGCGGTATTTTATTTATAGCAAAGTTCCCAATGAAGAACACAATGAGAAACGCAAATTTCGAACTTGGCTGTATTGGTCTCACGCAAGTCATCCAATGGTCAGAACCGCCTCCGTGGCTCAATGTAAACAACGATCGATTCGATTTCGATCCCCAACGGGGTACATGTTTAAGTAATCGGTTTGGTTGGTGGAAGGACATTTTAAATGTCCGCCTGGCTAGCTACCACCATCTTATCTAAATCTGCCGCCAAGCAGCAATGTTAATAGGATTGTTGTGTTCCTGTTGTCAGAGATAAGATAGCCGGTCACCCAAATGTGTTGGGGTTTCCGGGTCAGTACGCTTCCACCTTCGACCTCATCTTCACTTAACATCAGGTGTGATTGCGGTCAAGTACGAACCCGTCGTGCATAAAAAAAAACAATTTGATTCAATGGTAGTTGCGAAACAAAGTTTGTTGGAATTGCCTTCGCAAAAAGGCTACGAAGACTAGAAAATGGGATTAAACGGAACTTATACGGTATTTAGAGAGCAGTTTGTACATTTTCTTAGAGAACTTTCTATAAAACTTCTGGGGTAGCTAAATGTAAGAAATGGGTAACACCAACAATCTTTATAAATATCATTGGTCGCCATCTAGTTCTACAATAAGCAACTAGGCTTGGTCGTGGTCAGATGATCTTTCATTTATGTCAAATTGTTCTTATGTTGTGCCTATAAAAAAAAATTAGTGCCATTATAGTTTTAAAGTTATTGAATACTAGCTATCCGCCCGCGGCTTCGCCTGCGAGGAATAACTTTATCGTGAAACTTGTTTATCCGGAGAGATACTCACTTTATCGGGATAAAAAGATCCTATGTCTTAATCCAGGGTATATTTTACCTATATACCAAATTTCATCCAAATCCGTTCATCCGTTTCACTGTGATTGAGTAACAAACAAATAAACAAACATTAATTTATAATAGTAATTAGATTTCTGGCATCACGCATTCATTGCTCATACGCAGAGACTGCTTTCAGATCAAATCAAATCAAAATATTTTTATTTCAGAGGATAAAATTATCATTTGATAACGTCACTAAATTAAAATTTAAATTTATTGCTCATTCACAAAGCTGAGTCCCCAGAGAAGAACGAGGAAGAAACTCAAGGGTTGCTCTTTTTAAATAGATTACACTTAAAATAGTCAGATTTTATATTTTTAAAGCTACTGCTTATTCAAAAGGCAATTTTCTCCTGAGAAGAACAAGCAAGAAACGCGAGAAGTTTTTTATATTACAAAAAGGCATAATAATATTACATTATTAATTGTAAATAGCCTGGTTATGCGAACAAGCTGGTTACGCCCATTAATATTTATCATCTACATAATCTGATATTTTTTAATATGCTTTCTTAAGTTTCTGTTTTATAGTATCTTTAAATTTATTGAAAGGAAGATTTTGTATATCAACAGGAACCTTTTTTGAAAAAGCGTATACCTATATAATCCTTTGAATGAATTACTGACTTTGCGGAGGCGACTTATGTTACCTGCAAGTTTATCTGTTTTTCTTGTATTCTCTATTTTTCCTAAATGATCTTTACCAATGATAATAATTAGTATTCCAAAAAACTGCGTATGAATAGAGTCACAGGAACAGACAAGTTTTCAAGTACGTAGATTGCTGACCTACCTGTGACTTTTGTCTCGTTTTTAACTTTACCATCGAAAAAAGTCCCTATAAAAAAAATCGTTTTGCAAACTATCCTTACACTGTAACGGTGTCATTCTATTCAGCTGATACTCATTGGTGGGTTTGGGTTATTGTAGTTCAAATTCGAAATTTTGAACTGACTCACTGACTGATGAACTGACGGATGCTTTTTTTTGGGACATTAATTTTCAGATTTCAACTCAGTCGCACCGTTATTTTAAACATTTATCTACATCTCAATAGTTAATTTTTTAGTTTTAAGGCCGATCCGTGTTCTGTTTTGACCCTGATCTGAGCTGTCCCGCACCTTCTGTACATATACACCTCGTGACTCGATCCAGCTGAGCATGGGGTGGGCTGGGAAGGTACAACACGCCCCCAATGTTGGGACATAGCATCTTCTCATTGGGAGAGGTTATGGGCCATAATTCACCACGCGGGCCCAGTGTGGTTTGGTGGATTTGTATCCGATTAGTGGTCACCTGACAGTCAGTGTTTTAAGTACACCATCGACTTGGCTTAACGATGGCCTTCAGTTGAAAATAACCGACTATTTAACGTGCCATTCGAAGCACGGAACGCTCGTATTGATATGTCACTAGTGGTCACCCATCCAAGGACTGACTGCGTCAGACATTGCTTAACTTCGCTAATCGAAAACGAATCTTATATCGATGGTTGTGGTTCATAACACATATATACTATAGGCGATCGAGCAAAGCTGAATGGAAACAACGATCAATCGGCTCAATCGCCGTTTAATGGCGGCTCGGTTTGGTGTAATAGTAGATCATGATCGACGTTGAGAGGTCTATAATCGATGTTGATCGATACCATTGATCGATTGTGCAGGTGTAATAACACCCTTAATATGACGAGTTGGCGATATAACAATGTTACTTAACTCGGATCACTTGCTAGACTATTCGGCCGTGTTAAGTCAATTAGGTATTTCGTCTTGATGTTTGACCCTCAACGAAAAACGACGGGTGATATGTGTTTGACCACGTTGTGTGTGTGTGTGTGTGTGTGTGTGTGTCCAGTTTTTGTCCGGACGTATCTCAGTAATGCGTGGTCCGATTTGAGTGCTTTTTTTTATATGAAGGACGAGGGGACAGGTTCTTAGCCATGTTTAATGAAAATCGGTTAAGCCGTTACGAAGTAACCATTTCTTCTATCCATGTCGTCGCAGGTTTCCTAAACTTTAAATTTCAAAGTTATTTTCAAAGTTTTTAAGACAAATGTAGCAGAATCTTTATGTGAGAGGAAAGGTATTAAATACACGTCTGTTAGAAATGCCTAGATGTTTCATGTTTAAAGGCTAAATTGTACATTTTAGTACTAGATAAGTGCCCTGCTCGTTTATTTAGTGAACGAAAGCTAACAACAACGGTTATTGTAAAGATTACCTGTATTTAACCTGACGGGATGTTATAAATGTTTAATAGGTTGGAGAGAACATTTCAGAAACGGTACTATAACTTGGGAATTCAAATCCTCTACTATTATCATAATTAAGGTTACCTATACATAAGTGTTATGGAATAATCTAAATTGGGAGTTATGCGGTAATGAACGAAGATGTATTGACAAAGATTCTTAGATTGTTTTAGCATGTGGATGGAATGAATGAAAGAAGAGTAGCAAAAACTCCAGAAAGACAATATTATATATTGGGTCTTTACCTATGAAATTGGAGTTTTTTTTTCTTCGTTAATCATATGTACCAATTCCTGCGATTTTCAAAGCTATATCCAAATTTATTTTTTATTTGGAAAAAGGAATGTTATTTCAAAGTTTCACATGAAATATTTTGTAATTTCTGGGCTAAATCACATAATAAAAAAAAATTGAACAGAGCTCTTTTCATGTGCTTCCCATAATCATTTCTTAGATTCGCTGAAACTTTTATAAAGCGGTTACTTTTAAAAATTAACGCTGCCTATACTTAACTTAATATTATCCGATAATACACACAAAGTTTAGCTAAATTTGGATTTGCCGTTCCCAAAAAAAAATCAAAAATGTTTGTAACAGTACCAATTTCATAGGTAGGTAAGGACCTAATACATTAAAGTCACGCTTGTTTCTAGGGGTAGGCTGAGACCACAGACTTCCACTTGCTAAGATTCTGAAACACCTCTTTTGCGTCATTCACTCTCACAATGTTGTTCATACATGCTCGTCGGTTTAGGGTACTCTTGACTTGCCTTTCTTTAAGACGTCCACGATTTGATCATGATACATTCGCCGTGGTCTTCCCCTATTAACACTACCATCCACATTCGCTTCGTATGTCTCCTTACTTTACTTTTATTTCTTCTTCTTCCATTCATCCTCTCCACATGTCAAAACTGCCACTACGTTTTCTTTCATACCGCATAACTCCATAATTACACTATTCCTGATTCTATCTTTCAAAGTCACCCCACTCGCACTCATACTTCTCAATGATGATATCATCCAAATATACCACACAACTGTGTTAAAAATGAAATATCTTCGAAACGGGTTAACCGATTTTCATGAAATACAGCTAAGTTATCCCCGAGTTTAATTTGAAATATAAAAAATGAAATAAAATTTAGAAAACACCCGATAAACTGTGGTATCATCTAAATAGACCAAAAAACTGTGTTAAAAATTAAATATCTTCGAAACTGCTTAACCGATTGACATCAAATTAAAAAAGGTTTTTTATTTATTTTGATGAATCACAAACAATAAAAATACTTATTTTTTTTAATATGCACAACGGGATAGCACTTCACCTCAATCACACCTGATGTTAAGTGAAGATGAGGCCGAAGGTTTCCACCTCCAAGCCTACTGGACCCGTAAAACCCCATTTTATTTGTGGTACTGGCTGTCTAATATCTTAACAACCGGAACAAACAATGCTATTAACATTGCTGTTTAAACGGATAAGATGATGGTTGCTGACTAGGCGGACCTTTGACAATGCCCTGCCAACAACCAAACCGAGCACTAAATATGTACGCCGCTAAGAAACCTGGTTTTTATTCCCCGGCACAAATAGTAATGTTATAAGTTGGAAGCCTATTTATGTCTGTGAATCGCTAATAACAATAATGCCAATTTGCTAGAAATCATCGAACCCGTTAAATTTCTTCGAATTTATTACAAAACAATATTCCAATATTCGTGTCGCTAAATTGGAGCAGGCCTCCAGAACTGTGCTGAAAACAATGAAATACTGCTTCAAGAGTTAAATTCAATGACCATAACGGTATGAGAATGAGAAGCGTAGCTTCGTAGTACCTTATTATTTAAATTGGAAACCTTGTGATCAAAGTTGACCTGTAGGTAAATATCTACTTTGTTTGATAATAATTACAGTAATAAATAACAGTAATAATACATACGTAACGTCACGACCTGTATCCGAAACATTACTTTGGGTATTTTGACGTGAATCACACTTGATGTTAAGTGAAGATGAGGTAGAAGGTGGAAGCGTACTGACCCGGAAACCCCAACCGAAACACAACAATGCTGTTAACTTTGGTGTTAATAGACAGCGGCAGACTTAGATAAGATGGTGGTAGATAGCTATCTACTTCGCCTTCGTTGTTCGCCTGGCTAGGCGAACATTTAAAATGCCCTAAACCAAACCGAGTACTAAACATGTACCCCACTGGAGATCGAACCCGCTACCTCATCATTTTCCTGCTCTTATCCCACTCTAGGTGGAGTCGGCACAACATGTCTTCCTCTTCCACTCTCCTCTATCAACCGTCATTTCCTCATTCTTCAGTCTTTCTCTACCTCTGTATCCCTCCTCGTCTCGTTAGGTGCTTTTCATCCCTCGTCATAATGTACTACCCTGCCTTCGACCCCAACGGGTGCGGGGCGAATCCCGCTGGTGCTCATGTGATCAAAACGAACATTTATTGCCCAGTCACGGATTCTTAGTAAATATTAATGTAAGTCTAGTTTGTAAGTATCCGAAACATTTATTTACAAATAGGTATATTGATGGCTGAGAAGCAATTCGTTCCTTGTAGATAAATGGTATTATGAAGATTATTTTTCCTCCAGAATAACAGGGATATTTAAAAGGAGTTTTTATCTCGGAGAAAACTGATCTTTTAAATACCAAGAAAGAAATTCCCTCTTGGATAACTGGTTATTTGAAAGGAATTATGCTTCCTGGAAGCCAACTGTAATATTTCAATGGACCTGCCAGCAAACTTTATTCCTTCGACATAACTGGTTTATTAGATGATTAAATGAACTTACTTAAAGTGAAGTTCAATCATCCTTATAAAAAATCCGGCCAAGTGCGTGTCGGTCTATTCGAGCGGTTAGAAGGGGCTTTTTGTTTGGCAAATAATTTTCAACGGAAAGTCTCTTATATTTAAGAGCTACGCTCTTGTCGGTGGAGTCCTTTCCACACTTCTCTACATTCCGCCTTTTCTTTGACTTCCTTTTCTTTTACTTGTGCCATGTATGTTCTTCTAGGCCTTCCTCTCTTCCCCTCCACTTTTCCTTCAATGATGTTCTTGATAAAGTTGTCGTATCGTATCAGATGACCCAACATCTTTCCCCTTCTGCTTTCAATGATTTTCAGAAACACAGTGATGTTGGCGAAGATTTTGATTGGATTGGATGGAAAGAAAGAGCAATGAGACGGTCCTGCATATGGTTAACGGAAAGTATACAGGGTGAAATTTAATTCCAGTAATTCCTATTTACTGGTGACTCCACTCCTGATTACGAACAACTTTCCCCAAGGAACCATAGGCGAAATCTATCAAAACGTTCAATTACCCATACAAAGTAACTCATTCTGAAACCACCTTTAGCATGGAAGTTCAACAATTTGCGGCTGAATTTGGCTATGGTTCCTATTGGAAAATTGTTCGTAATTAGGAGTGGAGTCACCAGCCGAAAATTGTTTGACTTCCATACTAAAGCTGGTGTCAGAATGGTATACACACATGATATTGTTAACACAATAGATCTAGTGCGTTAGAGGTATACTTTTAGCTGCAGCGGACTGTACTACTGCAGCACACATAATATACCGGATAAGTTTCTTTACCGTAAGGAAAAAAATAGGTCATGTTAAGTAAGTGAAATAGAAGTTATTGGCATAAGTAGTTTAATTTTGTTTTTTCAAAATCATAATAGACGCACGCGCCGGCTGGAAAATTTAGAACTCAAATTTTTTTTTATGATTGACTGGATTCGCGTTTCACCTGCACAATCTCACCTGATTTTCTTCAAGTTTTCTTTATATATTTTTTTATGAAGCAATTATGTGGATTAGGTTCCAAATTGCGACCGTCAAAAGACACAACGCTTTATTCGATGTTGGTATTGAAAAACAAAAAATAAATAACTAACTATGCCAATACCTTCTATTTCACTTACCTAATATGCCCTAGTTTTTTGCTTACGGTAAAGAAACTTATCCGTTATATTATATTAATAAGATTTACACTCAATTAAGTAACATTTACACCACACACATATTAGTGACCGAAGTAGTTGGGTTCACAATTCCAAATGCTTAGTGATAAGTTTGTTTGTGACAACATACTGTGAACTTCTTTGTGGTCCATGTTAATAAATTATAAAAAATGAATTCTTGCTTTTCACAAGGCTATACAATTCATTATTACGACGACCGATTGGTGTAGTGGATAGTGACCCTATCAGCGAAACCAACGGTTGCGGGTTCGAATTCCGCGACCGGTAAATGTTTGTATGATGAATACGAACATTTATTCCCTAGTCTTGGATGTTTATATAAATATTTATGTATGTTTATCCGTTATCTAGTATCCATAGTACAAGCTTTGCTTAGTTTGGGACTAGATGATTGGTGTAAGTGCCCGAAATATTTATTATTATTATTATCGCGGAATGGTTGTCTTCACTGAATATCACCTAAAGTATTGGGACTTCGTATTTAATTGAGGAAAGTTGTGAAAGTGCGGCGAATAGCAATGTTTCATTCAACCGCATTCATTAATTTGTGGATTTGTTTGAAACAATAGTTTGGGGGAAATATATTTTGTTGTATCATTAACGTTTGAAGCATTTGTGGTGCAGTTGTATGTGTTATTTCGTTGTTGTCTGATGCAGGCAGTCTTAGGATGGGTGACTAGTTAAATTTTCATACAAGTGATAGTTGTTTTTAATTGAAGACAGTCATTATTTGACGACCTCTTTGGTGTAGTGGTTACAAAAATTGCTATACCAAAAGGTCGCGGGTTCGAATCGAATATGTTTGTACGATGAATACGGACATCTATACCCAGGCTATGGATGTTATTCATTTATTTATGTATTCATTTACAAAAAAATGTATTTGTGTAGTATATCAACCAACTGGTATCCATAATACAAGATTAGTTGCTTAGTGTGGAACTAAATGGGGATGTGTGTATGTCCAGTCCAAGGATATTTATTTATTATTAAACCAAGTCGGGCGCCTTGAAAACATTGTCAGGTGGTTAATAATCTGACACAATTTCACACTGGGCCGTAGGTCACTAGTGACAGAAAGTTATAGTAGGACGTAAACGAGTCAGATACTGTCGATCAAGACGTACACGATACTCTGTACGACTGGGTACTCGCTACGCTACGATCACTGAGTATTTTATGTATGTATTAATAGTAAAATAACATAAATTTAACTAAAACAGAGTAAACAAAATAATGAAATGAAGTAGATTACGGAGGCTCTAAGGAGAAGACTCATTTAAAGTGTAAATTTCACTTACGATAATAAACAATTATTGTTTGTTTGAGTAAATGACGAAACTTCCCTCATGTTTTAAACAGTCATACTAAGTCAGCCCGATCACACAAAAGTTGCTCCACTGCTGAAATACTTGAATGATTGAAATCAGAATTTAACTTTTTTCTTATGCAATTATACAAAATTTCAATAATTTACATGAAACAGTTTTTGAAATTAATGAATCTGAATAATGGCACACCGCAGAACTTTTGCCGAATTATGGGCCGGTAGATTTTAACATTGACCCCTAATCACAAGGAAATACAATGGGGAATAAGCCAAGTTGGTGGTCTACACTGGCATATTGGAATCAACAGTCAGGTAGTCATTGTGTGTGGAACTAAACTAAACCAACAATAATATTTGATTCCTTCCTACATTCAGGTTAGTAAACTTCTTAAGCGTTTCATTTGATTTACAGGAAAGTAAACTTTGAATAAGAATAAGAAAACTTTATTTGATCCATTTAGCGACACTTATACATTCCAGTTAATTGGTCGTATTGTATGTACTACATAACACAACATAAAATATGAAACATCAATCTAAAAGTAAGCAATAGCTAGTTTTCGGTGTCGCAAAGTGGTATTAAATTATGCCCCCATCTCAGCGTATGTTGTAGTCGAGAGGAAAAAAACGACTACAACGCTGGTTTTCATTGCAGCCTAAAGCATACATACTTTGCAAAAGCATACCACCAATCTAACTACTTGTATCGCGTAAATGGGGTAAAGAGACGCTTATGTAGTTAACTGGCATTTAATATAGGATCCAGCCCGAAGCTGGGAAGAATGTAAAATGCTATTACACTCTCGTCTCTTGTCGGTACTCCATTATTTTTCAAAGCAATTTTTTTCATAATGGAGAGGAGATATCTAAGTATCTCATACAAAACCTCCACCTTTTATGAGAGCCGGCGGCGATCTATTTTGCAAGTCAAATTGAGTGAAAGTGCTTTCGAACGGGGGCTGCCAGATTAAATTTTTTGGTGTATATCCTAATTATAGATGTGACATGACATAGAAGAGGAGGAATATTTGAGAGACTAAAAATGAACAGATATTTTTGGAAAGTGTTAACGCTGAGCGCAATCATGGAAAACATAATTCTTTACCAGACTGCCCAAAGAAAGCGAATAATGGATTTCGGGTATAATATATGTATGTAAGGTTAACTAGTCTAAACGGGTTGATTGATTTTAAAGTGACATTCGTCTTAATCACCAGTGTTATTTGGATACATTATATAGGATGAATTTGAATTCGTATAATTCCCATTAACTCGTGACGCCATTGTTGATTACGAATAACTTTCCCCAAGCTCTCATAGGCGAATTCGATAAAAAAAATTTCGATTACTCATCAAGTAAACCATACTGAAACCACTTTTAATATGGAAGTCCAAAAATTTTGTTTGTAACCAAGAGTGGAGTCACCAACAGGTATTACTCAAATTAAATTTCACCCTGTATATTAAAAAAATCCAACATGGTGCTCGCAAAATACTAAATATGCTGTCTAGTTTTTTTGTCTTTACATAGTTATTGTTGTTATCGCCAATTAATATATTTAGAAAACGAAAATACAATACTTAATTAAAATGTAGAGTTAAGAAATAACTAACATACCTGTTCCATCATCATCATGTAAATCGAAATAGTCAATTCATTGTTATGAAATTGATAATAAAATTTTTGTACATTATCCAAAGTAAAGGGTTCAGAGAGAACAAAGACGTTATTTTCGAGTTAATATCTGCTGGAATTCATTGAATATTTACTTGAATCAGAATTTGAATATTTCCGAAATTCGAACATTTCAAAAGGATGTTTATCGTTTTGAAATGACAAGGATCAAACAGAATCGATTTAATTTAAGGAGCGTCGTTTCATTTTATAATTTAAAGCAATGTTATATTTCCATTCATAACGACGGCGTTCACCGAACAATGCTGGGGAATAAATAGATTTTTCCCCACGCGTTCGATTTAATTTGCACCAAGTTTCAAATGAGAATTCTTCTTTTGTTCAGTGCCGAAGAAGAACTTCGATTAAACTCAAAGAATGGAAATTAATCAACGTCTTTAGGTGGGTACGTCGTTGTAACTAAAGAAATATTTTGAAACGATATTGTATTGTAATTTACTCCACATGGTCACAGATTACTAATAAGTTACTAACATGGTGTCAATTTGTACTAACAAAATGAAACCAAGAGTAAATTGTAACAAACATAAAAAAATTCATTTCATCGTGCAACATGTTCACTAAGTAGCTAGTTTAACTGTAAAAAAATGTTTTTGACTACTATAGTATATATTCTAAGGAATATGTTGCCAAACCAAAAACCGTTTAAAATGTCTCTGTACTCAACTGGTAAGTAAGTTTCCATTACAATCCGACAATTATTTACAATAAATATCGTACTTAAAAAGCATAAAAGTCTTCCATATAGCACTGAAATTACTAACAAAAGGCGAAGCTATATATTTGCCTTAACAACGCACATCTAGATTTTACGTATTCCTAGGACCACTTCTTTATAATAGATTACAGGCAAAAATTGCCATGTACCACCTTACCTACGGTCATAATAAGAAATTACTACAAGATTTTCTTCAAAATATGACATACGAGGATACAGAGAAGTTATTGACTGTCTTGAAGTAATCTTTAAGCATAGATTTATTCTGTATATTTTTTTTTTGGATTTTTAGCTTATATCTATATTACAGTTGGAATGAAGTATTATTATGTAGATTTTATGTTTTAATGTACCATAAGAATTAATAAATACATTTGATTTGATTTGATTATTTTTACTTTGAGAGTAGTCTTGCACCGTCTTGGTATCAGGATAGCAGAAGCTACTAAACGTTGGATAGCGACTGCGTCCTGAACTGCTTAAAACACATAAATATTTTCCGCCACTCTCAATCATCGTTTTTATGGTTCCGCGCCTTCAAAGGAAAAAGAATTCTTATAGGATTACTTTGTTGTGCGTCTGTCTGTCAATACCCTTTTTCTGAGCTTAAAATTTTTTTAATGACTGACTTGATACGCATTACACCACAATCTTAACTGATGGAAATTGACGATGTGGTCGATGATGATGCACGCGATCTCAATAGATGTCTGTTCACCCTGCTCTTGAAGATCTTGAAGTTCAAATTAATATCAAATACTTAGGTCTATATACGGTCCTTTGTAGCAGTAAAAAAAATCTTCTAATTCAACGCTATCAATTACACTCACAGCCCAAGTAAAGGAAAAAAAATCCGAAAAACGTTAATTTGCAGGTAAGTCATATTAACCAATCTCAGCCCACATTCACTCACTGCTGGGTACCTCTTCTCTATTATTATTATTTTTTTTTATGCACAATGGGTTGGTACTTGACCTCAATCACACCTGATGTTGAGTGAAAATGAGGACGAAGGTGGAAGAGTACTCACCCGGAAACCCCAACACATTTGGGGGACTGGCTATCTTATCTCTGACAACCGGAACACAACAATGCTACTAACATTGCTGCTTGGCGGCAGATTTAGATAAGATGGTGGTAGCTAGCCAGGCGGACATTTAAAATGCCCTACCACCAACCAAACCGAGTACTTAAACATGTAGGTACCCCGCTGGGGATCGAATCCGCGACCTCCGAATTGTAAACCCAACGTTGTTTACATTGAGCCACGAAGGCGGTTATTTATTTAGGTCAAGCAATTAGTTGCTCATACATTACATTTAGTTACATTTTAAAATAGTATTTATATATTAATTAAATTATTTTATACGCAGTGCTTGATATGGAGGTCACAGCAGTTTATAATATATATATAGTTATAAAATTATGCCAAATCCCACGGCGCTGTGCCGGTCGCATCCTACTGTACGATGTCATTGGACTAACGGGCCGAGGTCTGCCCACTGGCCTCGTAGCTCCTCTTGGCTACCACTCTGTGACTGCCTTGGTGCACCGGCCGTTATCCCGTCTAGCCAAGTGTTCCGCCAACCTCTCTCCATTGTTCTTTCTGCTACATTAATTTCGTGCGTATTCTTATATAAAACAATAAATAGTTAAGTTATAATAAAAGGACATCGAAAGAAAAGTGAAAGCCAAAAATCAGGTGAATGGAGCCCTGCATTCCTTTATGAGGAGCCAAAATGTGTTTAAAAAAGCTCAGAGTAAATTCTGGGTATGGCAGAAAAAGGATTAAAGTAAAATTAATGCAGTGGAAATGAGATCATTGAGAAGTATGAGTGGGATGACTTTGAAAGAATAGTGTCATTCGGGAGTTAAGCAGTGTGAAAGAAGACGTAGTGACAAAGATTTAAAATGGTATGCTGAGATGGTTTGGACATGAATTGGACACAATGAAGATCACGGCGAAAGTACCATGATCAAATCGGGGACGTCTTAAAGAAAGGCCAAGTCAAGAGTACCCTAAACCGACGAGCATGTATGAACAATCTTATGAGAGTGAATGAAGCAAAAGAGGCGTCTCAGGGTCATAGCAAGTGGAAGTCTGTGGTCTCTGTCTACCCGTACGGGAAACTTACGTGGCGTGGGCGTGACTTTATGTATGTATATAAAAGATAACTACCGAATTATGTATTCAACATACCGAACATTCGCACTAAGCGGTTCGACTCTTCATTCATAATCGTAGTCTTCATTCATAGTCTTTCCTGAATCCTTCAACGTTGGCATCTTCAATGGGTCAATAGGCATCTACGGTGATGGTGTGCTTTATCTTTCGCCACATCGCCCCATCCCATAAGGTGAGATCGTGGTCAGAGGTGTATCCAGATCATCATCATCAGCCCGTATGCAGGGATATAGGCCTTCCCTTGTATATAAGAAATATAGGTCTTAATCTACCACGCTGGCTCAATGCAGGTTGGGGACTTCACATGCCTTTTTTATTTTTATTTCTCAGGCATGCAGGTTTCCTCAAGATGTTTTCTTTCACTGTTTAAGAGCAGTCGGATAAGTTCACCTAAGTAATTAAATTAAATTTAAAAACTCACTGACACATGGCCTGCTTTGGAATCGAACCTGGATCTCCTAAATTGGGAGACCGCGTCTTAACCGCTGAGCCACCGACGCTCTCTGTATCCAGATATTCTTAAAAAAATTATATTTGTTTGTCATTATAAAATTTCCCAGTGAGACTACATTTTCGCGATGGACGAACTTGTAAGTTTTCACGAGTTTGTAAGAAACTCTCGGTGCCTATATTATATTTAAGTATTATGTATGCCCTCATCACATCGCAGGATTTTTGGTCAAGTGTTTGAGTCACGCACAGTAAGCGGACCGCATCACGAACACCATATCAACAATCCCTTTGTCAGGATGTTACGGCAATATTTTACCAAGTGAAGTGCACTTTCAGCGGTATTCTTGATTGCCACGGAATATATGGCGTGTGAAAACATATGAGCGGAACCCTCGGCTGACTTCCCACCACTTTAATATTTATGGCTGTTGTTGCATGTTTTCTTGTTTTTAAAGGCGGGCAAAAGCAATACCTTAATTGAAAAGAAATAAAAAGATATAAAATGATCTTCTATTCTCGTAGTGTAATAGTAGGGTAGTGCAAGCAAGGTTTTATTTATTATCAACAAATGTAGGTTTTTTTTATTCAATCAATCAAATATTTTATTTCGGATAATTCCATATTAGGTTAGTAAGTCTTAGTTTATGTTAGTATAAAATTGGTCATACAACAATAATAATAAATATAAATAAAATTTAGAAAAATGTCAAATATCAAATGTCGACTTCTAACCTACTAAAAGCGCTGTCCAGTGGCTAGCAATAGGACGCTCCTGTTTGCCTCCCACCACCCTCAGGATCTGTTGGTGCTGCCGCACACTCTACTCATCAACGAGACCACTTTCTTACGCATAATCGCATGGAATCCGTCGGTGCGGGCCTCGGCGAACATGCTAGAGGCGCTACAGAAGCGCGGCAGCCCCAACAAATTATTTACAACGGGTTAGGTTAGGTTTAGTTAGTGCTTGACCTCAATCACTGAACTGAACTCAAATCAAACAGTGAACTGAAGTGAAGATGAGGTTGAGGGTTGAGGCGGGTTCACCTGGACAACTCATATGAGGGACAGGCTAACTACAAACTAATTAACTAAGTGTAAACAAACTAAGAAACACTAAACAACTTAGGCTTGTATTATGGATACCAGATGGTTGATAAACTACACAAATACATTTCTTTGGTAAATAAATGTAAATGAAAAACATTCATTACTCGGTAATACATATCTGTATTCATCATACAAACATACGCCCCTAGAAGGATTCGAACCCGCAACCTTATAGGTTACCGTTGAGGGTTGAAGCGGGTTCACCTGGACAACGCATATGAAGGGACAGGCTAATTACAAACTAACTAACTAAGTGTAAATAAACTAAGTCTACTTAGACAGTGATAGACAGCCAGGCTGTCATTTAGAAATACTTTACCACTATCCAAACGAGGTATATACATATATTATGACGATAATATAGATGAGGTAGGAGTACCAATAAAAATAATAAATTACAAAATAATAACATAAATTGTCCTTCTTGTTAAAGGCGTTTCAAATATTTCGAGAGGATTAAAATTCGGTGGTACAATTATGTACAAAATTTATGAGACACTCTCAGTGCTTTAAGATTTATTATTCTTTGAGCAGTGACTTTTGACAGTAAAAGTAATTTAGAGATTTCTCCTGAATTGGACACTGATGAGATTAGAAATGAAAATGTAACTAGAGAGTTTAGATTTGAGTGCCGCGACCGTTTTCTCTCGGTTAGTAATCTTGGGGGTGGCACATTTATAAATGAGAAAAAATGTTAGGAAAAATTTGGAGCACGGAAGGGAAAATGCGACAAGTTGGCCGCGAGACACTGATTACTTGGTAAATCGTGACGTAACAGCTTAGAAGGTCACATGAATAACTAACTATTCGATGAATAACGAAATTGAATTCCTGCTTAAATGTAATTTAATTACTTATGTGCATTTATCCGACTGCTCTTAAACGGTGAAGGAAAACATCGTGTGGAGACTGCATACTTGATAAATAAAAATTCTAAGACATGTGAAGTCAAGTTAGTAAAGGCGGTTTCAGAATGGTTTACTTTGTATGGGTAACCGAAAATTGTAAAAACTTTTAAAACTAGTTCACAACCCATGTGAATGTGTATGCCTATATGCACATACACACAGCGCCATCTAGTTCCACACTTAACAACTAGGCTTGTATTATGGATACCAGATGGTTGATAAACTGCACAAATACATTTTTTTTTGTAAATGAATACATAAATAAATGAAAAACATCCATAACTTGGGTATACATGTCCGTATTCATCATACAAACATATTCGATTCGAACCTGCGACCTTTTGGTATAGCAATCAGTGTTTGTAACTACTACACCAAACAGGTCGTCAAATAATGACTGTCTTCAATTAAAAACAATTATCACTTCCTTTTGTAAATAAATGTAAATGAAAAACATTCATAACTCGGTAACACAAATCTGTATTCATCATACAAACATATTCGATTCGAACCCGCGACCTTTTGGTATAGCAATCAGCGTTTGTAACCACTACACCAAACAGGTCGTCAAATAATGACTGTCTTCAATTACAAACAACTATCACTTTCTTTTGTAAATAAATGTAAATGAAAAACATTCATATCTCGGTAACACAAATCTGTATTCATCATACAAACATACGCCCCTAGAATGATTCGAACCCACAACCTTATAACAGTAAGAGTTACTAACCGCTACACCAAACAGATCGTCAAATATCTTGGATTAAAAAAGGCAATTGACAGACAGACGAACAGCGAAGTGATCTTTTTTCCTTTTGAAGTACGGAACCCTATAAAAGAAAGAAAAATAAGTTTTACCGCTAATTTTGTTTCACCCAGAACACCTTAGCAACACGTCTAACGGAGGTGTTTATAAACTTTCAAAAATAAATTAAAGCAGTAAACAAACTCTGATATTACAAAGACATGTACGAAACTCTCTTATCCGGGGGCGATGAGACAATTTACACTTTGACTCGCTTCGTCGATGGCGAAAGTTTGGAATTTGAAATTAATTTTAGGTACGGAAAGTACAGTGTGCATATTATGTGTGTGAACAGTTACATACATACATAACGTCACGACTTTTAAAGGGGTGGTCAGAGATATCCCAAACATTAGTGTTTGGGTGTTCCAAACATTATAGTTTTTTTTTTTTTTTTTATGCACGACGGGTTCTTACTTGACCTCAATCACACCTGATGTTAAGTGAAGATGAGGTCGAAGGTGGAAGCGTACTAACCCGGAAACCCCAACACATTTGGGGGACTGGCTATCTTATCTCTGACAACCGGAACACAACAATGCTATTAACATTGCTGCTTGGCGGCAGATTTAGATAAGATGGTGGTAGCTAGCCAGGCGGACATTTTAATATGCCCTACCACCAACCAAACCGAGTACTTAAACATGTACCCCGCTGGGGATCGAACCCGCGACCTCCGAATCGTAACCCAGTGTTGTTTACATTGAGCCACGGAGGCGGTTAATAGTGTAATGATTGAAACAATATCCACGGTTCACCTCACGATATATATACAGAAATGTAAGGTAGATTTCTATGTTACCTCCTTTAGCCTAAACGGCTCTACCGATTTTGAAGCGAAAGGTGTCGTTCGATTCGTCTTGATCCGTAGAGTGTCAAAGTATACTTTTATGGTCAAAAATCCAACATGGCGTGTGCAAAATACAATATATGCTATCGAGATTTATGGTTTTTAAATAAATATTTCGGACACTTACACCAATCATCTAGTATCAAACTAAGCAAAGCTTGTGCTATGGATACTAGATAACGGATAAACATACATAAATATTTTGACTCGGGAATAAATGTTCGTATTCATCACACAAACATTTACCCCTCGCGGGATTCGAACCCGCAACCGTCGGTTTCGCT
The DNA here is from genome assembly GCA_949316235.1 of Oegoconia quadripuncta. Taxonomy (NCBI): domain Eukaryota; kingdom Metazoa; phylum Arthropoda; class Insecta; order Lepidoptera; family Autostichidae; genus Oegoconia; species Oegoconia quadripuncta. Next base: position 17,252,050 of record OX438743.1, read on the forward strand.
AACAGGGTCACTATCCACTACACCAACCGGTCGTCGTCAAATACTTCAATAGTTCAATAGTTCAATACACAAAAATGTACAGTAACTAAATAATTTTCAATGTTCAACAATGTTGTCGTTTTGCTAATATTACGAAGCTAACTGTACTTATAGCAGCTCTTTTATCACGTTACATCACTAAGTACACTTTTAGTCTAGCAATAGCTGCTACTTACCTACTAAAGCTGTTTGGAAGATTACAGCTCGGTTCGCCGGAAACGCTACGCTCTCTTTCACTAAGCAGCGATTTACATAGCTTTGCTATAAGAAAAACCTTTTTGGTGGTTATCTGAATGTTTGGCATGGACCTTTGTATCGAATGTCTTTTCAAATATTTCAAAATAGTTTATTTATATATTTATTATTATATTTGTTGGCTTATTTACGTTCTTATTATTATATAATATTCATTTTGTTATTTTTATTTCACTGTTTATTTGTGTGCACTCTATGTTCTCCTTCACAATTGTTATTGTTCTATGCCGGGTTTGCTGGAAGACATATCTTTTAGGGATAAGGTTGCCTTTTGTATATCTTATTTATTAATAGTCAAGTATCGTTGTAATTGCTTTTTGTGAATGCAATAAAGTGTTATAATAATAAACTCCATCAATTATTTCCAGTGTCACCTTCTGGCTCCATCTTCAGACCCTCGTCGTCATGTGTAATGGAAAGTATTCATGGCAACAAAACAAACTAATCCAAATTCGGCTATCCTGTCATTTCCCATCAGGGAGTTCCAGTCTCTACATCCTGGCTCCATCATTAGATCAGCTCGATGGTACCATAATATTTCATCGTCACAGAACTTACATAAATGTGCCAAAATTCAGTTCACTCACCAGGAAGTGGTTGAAAATATATCGCAAATTACCGGTGAGGTTTTTTACCGTAAAGAAAAAAATATATCATATTAGGTAAGTGAAATAGAAGGTATCGGCATAGGTAGTTTAACTTTTTTTTTTCAAAACTATCATCGAATTAAGCCTTAATTGTGTCATTTGGAGGTCGCGTTTGTAGCCTATCCCAAATAATTATATCATTAAATTAAATAACCGCCTCCGCCTCCGGTTCAATCCGTACTCGGTACTCGGTTTGGTTGGTGGTAGGGCATTTTAAATGTCCGCCTGGCTAGCTACAACCATCTTATCTAAATCTGCCGCCAAGCAGCAATGTTAATAGCATTGTCAGAGATAAGATAGCCAGTTCCCCAAATGTGTTGGGGTTTCCGGGTCAGTACGCTTCCATCTTCGACCTCATCTTCACTTAACATCAGGTGTGATTGAGGTCAAGTACCAACCAGTTATGCATAAAAAAAAAAAAAAAAAAAAATAAGTAAAGGAAACTTGGAAAAAATAGGAGTTCCAAATAAATTTCGCATGATAGGAACCCTACGTATCCCGCCAGATGCATATCAATATCCGGACGGTACGTGCGTTTTTGAAACAAAAAAAAAACTATCTATGTCAATAACTTCTTGCCTGTGCAGTGCCTTTCACCCTGCTCTTGAAGATCCGTGCCTTGGCTGTTCGCATTATGAATGAAGAGTCGAACCGCTTAGTGCGAATGTTCGGTATATTAACTATATACGGGTGGAATCCCTCCCCGCACCTAGAAGTCCGAAAATGAAATGGAGATGGTGGAATAAGATTGTGTAATTCCAACGCACACTCACCGAAGTGTAAAAGACTGAAAGACAGGCGACCTTGCGACGGTGTTCGAGGCTCTGCAATTTAGCAGTGATACTTCGCTAATTGAAAACGAATAGCGAATGCGAGTGCTTCATAAACGATTATTTCATTTCATCTCATCGTATATCAGCTATAAAAATAGTAGTGTTTACATAACCCGTCGTCAACTACTTTTCTCTTAGAGCAATAGTGTGGTAGTGTATCGAGTAACAGGAAAAAAATGGCGAAGGAAGATAAGTATTACGCATTAGATAGATTTTGTTTAACCCGTTTGAAATCCCACATTTTCGCTGCTCGTGATTGGACGATCAAAGACATCTGTTAGAAGGTTCGCTCCAATAGACGCAAAGGTAATCCGCCAAAGCTTTCAGGCGCAGAGCCCACATGAAAGTTTCCTCGTGCAATTGCTTGACAAGGGTCCCCCCGCCAATTAAATCGACACTTGATGTATCGCCCTGTTGGAGGTACAGTCGGCGTCGTAATTATACAGAGCCGTGTATTATGATTAATGGTCATGATGCCTATTCAATCCTCCGTGGGTCAAAACTACATAGGATTTACGAATCGGAGGTCGCGGGTTCGAACCCCAGCGGAACCCATGTTTCGTATTCGGTGTGGTTGGTTTTAAATTGTCCGCCTGGCTACAACCACCACCACCATCTTATCTAAGTCTGCCGCCAAACAGCAATGTTAATAGCATTATTGTGTTCGGATTGTCAGAGATAAGATAGTCAAATAAATATCATTGCACATACATACAGCGCCATCTAGTTCCACACTAAGCAACTAGGCTTGTAATATAGATACCAGATGGTTGATAAACTACACAAATACAATTTTTTTGTAAATAAATACACATATAAATGAAAAACATCCATAACTCGGGAACACATGTCTGTATTCATCATATAAACATATGCCCACATCATACAATATATACTAAAAAAAAGTAGCCCAAAAACGTTCATGACTTCCAGCGAAAACCTAATTTGTATTACGCAACAATGTAAAGCTTAATCTGTTGCAGAATAGAAGTATAGTCATGTCAAATTGCCCTGTATGTTTATTTACGGAGGCAACTGTACGAGCGAATAGCTATTGACAATACCAACGGCTTCTAACCCTCGAGTTTAGATTGGAATACGGTGATTGGATATCTGTTTGTTTACAACTAATAGAATCAGTAACCAATCTTTTCTGAGCTAAGTTCTTCGTGATTGATCATACGACGTAGAGATAAACTTAAAAACTTTTTAGGCACAACGGGTCGAGGTTTGACGAAAATCACACCTGAAGTTGAAGCTGAAAATGTTACTAGAAACTACCAACTTATTTATGGAACTGGCATCCTATCTCAAACAGCCGGAACACTAATTGGTGGATTTAGATAAGATGGTGTGAGCTGCCCAGGCGGACATTTAATAATGTCGTTCTACCAACCAAACCGAGTACTAAACATGTACATGGGAATCGAACCCACGATCTCCGTTTGAAAATCAATGTGGTTTGAGCCATGCAGGTGGTTAAGTAAAGTACCAATTATAGTACAAAGAAATTAGACGTTGTTGGGATTACCACCATTTGTCGCATACTTGATGGTATCAAGTATTTTATGCGGTATTTCCATATTTCATGCTGTGTTAGTTAGATTTATGTAGTACAATCTGATCAATTATTTATAAAGTATATGTGTCGCTAAACGGATCAAATAAAGCTTTCTTATTTTTCCATTTTTTTTGGTTGGTGGTGGGTATTTTAAATGTCCGCCTGGCTAGCTAGCACCATATTATCTAAATCTGCCGCCAAGCAGCAAGGTTGTGTCCCGGATGTCAGAGATAAGATAGCCAGTCCCCCAAATGTGTTGGGGTCTCCAAGTCAGTACGCTTCCACCTTCGACCTCATCTTCACTTAACATCAGGTGTGATTGAGGTCAAGTACGAACCCGTCGTGCATAAAAAAAACATAGTTATTGTGCATCTGTTTGTTTATGTATGTTTACCCCTTATCTAGTATCCATAGTACCAATAGTATCCAATTTGCTTAGTTTAGAATTAGATGATTGCTGTAAGTGTCCGAATTATTTATGTATTTATCTTGTTATCTGCAGAGCGAAGCATTACATTTGCGGGTTATATAATAACGTTGTGCATAAAAAAACATAGAACGGATAAGTGAGGATGAGTTCGATCGTCAACAACCATACTAATGTAGGCACCTATATGTACCTATTATAATACCGAAATGAAATAATTTTGCTATCTACAGGTAATTACTTGTTACATACTACTCTGTTCGCCACTTTTTCCTTATATTCTGAGTGCCACTCTTGAGCCACTAAGCAATTATAAAACTTGTTAGTAACTTGTTTAATTAAATAACTCGAACCAGTTGTTATCCCGGACTTAGTAAAATGCATTGTAGGTAATGCTGTTGGTTCCAACTTTCACTATGTCGCAATTTCATTGTATCGCGCTTCCGTGATTCGAACTTGGGTGGCACTTCGGATACTCAATCTTACGTTCTGTCAATCTTCAGATAATCGTAATTAACTTGGCTCACGATTGCGTGATTCGATTTTCCGTAATTCGATGTTATATAAATTATATTATAAAGTAAAAATATGATGTTATATAAATTATATTATAAAGTATATTATAAAGTAAAAAATAAAATAAAATAATACAATACAAACTAATATTATAAAGGCGAAAGTTTGGATGTTTGTATGTTTGTTGTTCAATCACGGCCAAACGGATGAACGGATTTGGGTGAAATTTGGTATACATATAGGTAGAATATATCTTGGATTAAGACAAAGGATACCTTTTATTCCGATAAAGTGAGAGCAGCGGAATGCTAGTACAACTATAGTTGTACACTTTATCGGAATGAAAATTTAGAAAACCCCCGAGGAACCAAATTTTTATATAATTTAGACAAATCAAAAAAATGTGTTAAAAGTTAAATTTCTTCGAAACGGCTTAACCGATTTTCATCAAACATGGCTAAGAACCAATATCCTCTCGTTTAGTCTTTAATATAAAAACCGCACTCAAATCGGACTACGCATTACTGAGATACGTATGGACAAAGACTGGACACACATACACAGCGCCGTCAAATACATAACACAAGTCGTTTTCTACGGCTTTTGTTATAATCAAGATTAAAGGGGAAAGCTTGTTAGATATATTTGATGAAAATCGGTTAAACCGGTTCGAAAATATTTAACTTTTAACACAATGTCTTTGTATCATCATCAGTCCGTAAACATCCTACTGCAGGGATTAGGCCTTCCCTCGTATATTGAGGGAGAATGGGCCATAAGTGGCCCAAGGCGGGTCGGGGGACTTATGTCTTTGTATACTTAGATACTATTATAATGGTCTTAGTTACTTAGGGATTTTCTAAAATTTCAATTTATGTTAGACGTTTGAAATATGAATTTCTCATTCCTTAATGTTACAACGAGACAGTAATCCTCAATCGCCATTAATCTCTGACGGGATTTGAAATCACAACAATTAGTTTCGAAGGCAGGGTTACAACCAACTACACCAGCTGATCGTCAAGTACCTAACCAAGTAGATTATTGACATTGTGATTTGGTTATTATCACTCACAGTGCACGAAAACCTATAACTGTTATCTTTCCATTCAAATGTCTACTAGATAGGACAAGTTATTAAGGATGCCGTCCCAGCTACGTTAGCTAGCCCTGACCTACGAGTACTTAGACACCACGAGAGGCACTCAAGAGCACTTGTCTGCCGCGAGATTTTTGCAAGACGTGAGAGCTTTGATTTTCCTGTACTTCTGCTGTATTTAGTATAGGTACTAGACTAGATGTATACCAATGTGGCTTTTAGAGAAAGTGTTAAATAGAGAAACATATTGTTTATTTATTTAATCTTTTATTGAGATCAGTTCTGGGATCCTTCCCACTCCCGCAATGCTTATAATAGTGTTAGTAACATGATTTATTACATATTTCTTTAATCTCTTAACAATTTCATTTTGCATTATAAGTAGCCAATTCGTGGACGTGTGGTTCCCAGCAGAGTGGAATAAGATCAAGTGTAGTAAAATGCTGAGGACTAGATTCAAATAAAAGTTATTTATTGACCATTAAAGATCACAGTCAATATCATATGAGCCACAGGACGTCCATATAGTTGTTGCTTTATCGACGAAGAACTAATCCTTGTTTAATCAGTGCGTGTAATATGTATGTGTAGGGTGATTTTTCTGGCACAATCTGTTTTTCACCTATTTCTTGAAGTTTTTATACTAACGCCTAGTTAAAAGGTCATATCAAAATAATCTAAGTAGTTGAAGTTTTGAGTACCAATTGACATAAGAGTTTCTACAATTTTATTTTTCAGATTGTAACGATATGAAAAGTTCCTGAAACTTTATTCACACGAAATATCAATATACAACTATTCAGCATTACATTTTACTAGGTAAGTACAATGTTTATACATTGCTAGGGCAGTCGCCAATTTTTTTTTTTTTATGATTGACTGGATTCGCGTTTGACCACAATCTCACCTGATGGAAAGTGACGGTGTGGTCGGAGATGAAGCACGCGATCTCAGTAAATGCCTATTCACTCTGCTCTTGAAGATCGTAAGGTTGTAGGATTCAATACTTTATTTAGTCATGTCATTTATATTTCTCTTTTGGGGGAATGTCCCATAGTCGCCTTTTACAACCTACGGGAAGAAACGGCTTGGGTCTATTGTTTTTACATGCCGAAACCAAATCTCACAGTGAAATAGAAACTCTACTCTGTAATCCTTAGTAACCGAATGATACAAATCTTTCTCCTTTTATATCTAACTGAATTTAGTGTTTCTCGGGACCCATACGTGACTGCGGTCACCAAGATTAAATTTTAAAATGTATTACAGTAACAAGTGAAAATTCTCTCTGTATCAGAGTCTCACGTAAAACATTATCTATTTCTGTCTTTCTTTATACAAAAAGAAATATTGTACCGGAACCTCTGGGTATGCAGACGACGGGTATATTTATAATTGGTTACTTACTTTGTTCAACGAATGTCGACATTATTTAGGAATTTATAAGAATGAAAAATTATTATAAAAGTAACAATAGGTTTTGAAATTCGATAATAAACAAGAGAATTCTTTTGCCAATTTAAGGCCTACTTAATGTTGAAATTACTGCTCATTCACAAAGCTGACTCGCCAGTGAAGAACGAGCGAGAATCTCAAGGGTTGCTCTTTTTAAGTAGATTTTGGGTTACAATTTGTAATTCGACAGAACAAGGAAATATATAGGTATTACAGTAGTAATGGATACCGTACCGGATACAGTAATGGAACCCGCATTTGGCCAGCGTGGTGGACTACGGCCCATACTCCCATATATATGAGGGAAGGCCTATATCCCTGCAGTGGGATGTTTACGGTTAACAGTCTAGTAACGGGGTTGGATATATATGTACTCAAACCCGAGTGCTCTTATGGGCTTATTGTTATTGACATAATTTATACTTTCAAGAAAGAAAATTCCTGCTTCCACTATAGTAAAGATCTTAAAACTTAGGACGATTTTTTTTATGCACAACGGGTTGGTACTTGACCTCAATCACACCTGATGTTAAGTGAAGATGAGGTCGAAGGTGGAAGCGTACTGACCCGGAAACCCCAACACATTTGGGGGACTGGCTGTCTTATCTCTGACAACCGGAACACAACAATGCTATTAACATTGCTGCTTGGCGGCAGATTTAGATAAGATGGTGGTAGCTAGCCAGGCGGACATTTAAAATACCATTCCACCAACCAAACCGAGTACTTAAACATGTACCCCGCTGGGGATCGAACCAGCGACCTCCGAATCGTAAAACCCAATGTTGTTTACATTGAGCCACGGAGGCGGTTAAAATTACCTTGGCCAACGCATCAGTATTGCCATTCAACGAGGTAATGCATCTAACGTCCACATGATAGCGATCATGAATAAGATTTCTACCTAGCTTAGATTCGGGGCTGAACACCTGTTTTGAGGCTTTGGATTCATGGGTTTTCTTCTATTTTTCTAGTTTTCTATATTCAGATTTTGGTGTAATTAAGTAGTTTAGTTTGTTTTATTAGTAAATAAACTTGTTTTATAATTACGGTTATATTTAGGCAACATTCAATTCTCATACGCGCTAGTAATAGCTGTAAAGCATTTGACATTGACCTATTTTGCACGACTACCTACTTCTACAGTCAGCCTTCTTCACTAAAGATTTCTATGACTGCTTGGAGGGTGGCACGTAAGTAAACCATTATCATTTACCGTAGTTAACTTTAACTGCTATAGTTATTTATTTAGCGTTAGCTCATTATCGTTTTTTATTTCCTTATTTTATGTGTGGAAACTTACAATGGGCATTTTCTATACAATGTTCATGTGATATTTATGTATTAGCTGTAAGTTCTAAAAAAGAAATAAATTATAAATATTTTGGCGTAAAACTGTCAACTTATATAATAAATAAAAGGGACAGTTTTTTTTACGCACAACAGATTAGTACTTGAGCTCAATCGCACCTGATGTTAAGTGAAGATGAGGCCGAAGGTGGAAGCGTACTGACTCGGAAACCCCATCTTATTTGTGAGACTGGCTATTAACATTGCTATTGGGCATCAGGCTTAGATAAGATGGGGTAGCTAGCCAGGCGCACATTTCTAAAATGCTCTACCACCAACCAAACTGAGTACTATGTACCCTGCTGAGGATCGATCCTCCGACCTCCGATTCGTAAATCCTATGTTGTTTACATTGAGCCACAGAAGCGGTTAAAGTCTTGTGAATGAGCAATACTTTTCATATTTATTTTAAAATCCAACGTTTTCAAGTGACCTACACATGAAGCCCATGAAGTGATTTTATTTCATCATCACCATCCACAGCCCCCATACGTCCGACTGCTGGGGCCCAACCTGTTGCGGTTGTAAAACCCCAGCTTTTAATTCTGGTTAGTTCACAAGGACTTTGTATTGATGGCGGTTGTCATTTGCCTCTTTGTGAAAAAATGTATTTATCAAACGAAAATCTAATACCTAGCTAATTTATACTTTCGATACAATCTCCTCTCATTGGTACATACGGGGTGTTTTTTTACCGTAAGGAAAAAAATAGGGCTTATTATCTAAGTGAAATAGAAGTTATTGGCATAGGTAGTTTTTGGACCGATTGGTGCAGTGGATATGTGGATGGTTGTGGGTTCGAATCCCGCGACGGGTAATTGTTTGTGTGATTAACTGAGTCATGGATGTTTATATAAATATTTATGTATTTGTTTGTTTGTTGCTCAATCACGGCGAAGCGGATGAACGGATTTGGATGAAATTTGGCATATAGGTAGAATATACCCTGGGTGGAAACATATAGAATATTTTTTATCCCGATAAAGTAAGTAGTGTTTATATAAAGATTTATGTATGTTTATTCGTTATCTGGTATCCATAGTACAAGCTTTGCTTAGTTTGGGACTAGACGATTGGTGTAAGTGTCCGAATTATTCATTTATTTATTTATTTTTCAAAACCATCATCCGCACTAAGCGCTTTGCTTCATCATTTATAATGCGGACTGCTAAGGTATGGAACTCACTGCCCGCGTCGGTTTTTCCCGACACTTATACAACCTTGGGATCTTCAAGTCTAGAGTGAATAGGCATTTACTGGGTGCGCGTGATACATCTTCGGCTTCATCGTCGCTTTCCATCAGGTGAGATTGTAGTCAAACGCGAAACCAGTTTTTAATAAAAAAAAAAAAAAATAATCGACGTACGCGCCGGCCGGAGATTAAAATGCGACTGGCGGGATTCGTAGGCTTACTATCATGCGAAATTTATTTGCAACTCATATTTTCTCCAAGCCTTTATTTATTTGGAATAGGCTACAAACGCGATCGTCAAATGACACAAAGCGTTAGACGATGACGGTTTTGAAAAAAAAAAATTAACTACCTATGACAATACCTTCCATTTCACTTACCGCCTCCGTGGCTCAATGTAAACAACATTGGGTTTACGATTCGGAGGTCGCGGGTTCGATCCCCAGCGGGGTACATGTTTAAGTACTCGGTTGGGTTGGTGGTAGGGCATTTTAAATGTCCGCATGGCTAGCTGCCACCATCTTATCTAAATCTGCCGCCAAACAGCAATGTTAATAGCATTGTTGTGTTCCGGTTGTCAGAGATAAGTTCCCCAAATGTGTTGGAGTTTCCGGGTCAGTACGCTTCCTCCTTCGACCTCATCTTCACTTAACATCAGGTGTGATTGATGTCAAGTACGAACCCGTCGTGCATAAAAAAAAAACCTACTAAAACTATTACCGTTAATCATCAAAATCGGTTAACAATTACCAAAAATATAGGTGAACATACAGTCACCTGCAGAGAAATATGACCCTCTATTCACATACATACAGACGGACATAGAACCTCATCCTTCAAGTCGGCCCTCTTTCCATGAAGTCAGTTATTAATTTACAACGAAACTAACTTTACTAACTATGTAACTTTCCTTTACAAACTGCTTTAATTAGCAATCATAACAAACTTCATCAAAAGGTTTCTAAATAATATACCAAAATAATATTTTTAAGCTATGACTGACCTAATTTCGGAGTCAAAAAGTTAGTGACGTTGTACAGTCGGCAACACAATTAATAATAATATAATAATAAAACGTTTATTGCAGGCATAAAAAAACTCATATACAAAAGTAAAAGTACAATACAACCCAAAGAAATTGATATAAAGTAAAACAAACTAAGTCAAAATAAAACCTTAATAATCAAGTCAAAATAAAAATTAATTATTTATAACTATATGTAGGAGAAAGTTTAAAGGGAAACAAAGTTAGAATAGAACGAACCCGTCTCTTCCCGTGGGAGTAGTTATTTTTTTTTATATGAGAGGGCGGCAAACGAGCATGCGGGTCACCTGGCGTTAAAGGTGACTAAGGGACTTTCTATCAAAAACATATATGGTTTTGCACGTTTTCCTGCACCTCCTGGCACGTGTTTATTTCTGTATACCGTCTATAAACCGCGCGTGTGGTTTCAATCATAAAACTTTTTAATGTTTGGAACACCCAATGGAACGCTATTGTTTGGAATATCTCTAACCACCCCATTTGGGATAGAGTTCGAGACGTTCTATATGTACCTATGTTATTTAAGTTTAACTGAAATTTATCTATGACATGATATACACCGATCAAGGTGTATAGGAAACTATAACAAAATCCAGCCAAGACCCTCCAAGCAATATCATAAAAATTAAGCCTGCTACCTTAATTGTGTTGCCGACTGTACCTCAAAGTAACGACCTTTTTACATAGTTAAGGGATGCTCCTGTAACATTCATCCGCAAAATCCGGGATCATCTGTGTTACTTCAGAAATTTCGTCAAAGGGCAATGCGGATTTTATACGAATGTGGTTTGTAGCCTTTAAATAGCTTACTGAATGTTTCAGTTGAGGATCATGTACAAAGTAATACATTACGCAAAACAGTTTTGCATTTGAAATTGGACTTTTATACCGTATTTTAATATTAAAACGCGAGACATAGAATAGAAAAGCAGCAATTTTATCGGAATTAAAAATGTCTGCGCTCACAAAAATTCTCATACTAAGAATTGAAAATTTAGCAAACACTGATAAAATCCTTTTTTTTTTTTATGATTGACTGGATTCGCGTTCGGATGATTCTTGGAACAAATGATTTATATCATTAGTTAAATATCTTCGGAACGGCTAAATCGATTTCCATCAAACATGGCTAAGAATATATCTTCGGGATTAATCTTACATATAAAGAAAAAAAATATTTAGAAAATCTTCCAAATACTGTGATATCATTGTAATACATAGAGCGTCACTGGCTCAGCGGTTAAGACGCGGTCTTCCAATTTAGGAGGTCCGGGTGCGATTCCCAGGCAGGACATCAATGCTCATAAGTAATTAAATTAAATTTAATAACTCATTGGTAGAGTTTTTAAATTTAATTTAATTACTTATGTGCATTTATCAGACTGCTCTTAAACGGTGAAGGAAAACATCGTGAGGAAACCTGCATGCCTGAGAAATAAAAATACTAGGGCATGTGAAGTCCCGAACCCCTATTGGGCCAGCATGCAGGTGGACTATAGTTCATACTCCCTTACTATACAAGGGAAGGCCTATATCCCTGCAGTGGGATGTTTTAGGGGCTGAGATGATGATGATGATGATTGTAATACACCAAAATACTGTAAAAAAAAAACGCACTCATATCGGAACACGTATCTCTGGACAATGACTGGACTCACACACATCCACTGCCGCCAAACACATAACACCCGTCGTATTCCGTTGGGGGTTGAAAGGATCAATGTAACATCACTAGGTCCAACTTTTTATGCGGATGATATACGGGATGAGGAAGTTTTCTAATTCGAGATAGTCGGCGCAGCAGGTGGCTTTTCTTGCCATTAAATATCCATCTGACTGATGTTGTTTTGCGCCGGAAAACACAAATATTAGTTGTTTGGACCATGTCAGTTATTTATTTATGCGGAAGCAAGATTTTTGATAACATTCAGTTGTTGACTTTATGCAATTTGTATTGCGGATGACTTTTTTATGTTTTCTATTTGGTTGACTAATCTTCAATTTACTGGGAAGATAAGACTTCCTCCTTTTCTTTTCATCCATGAAGTCCTGCATTATTTCATTTGGATTCACAAGATAGCAATAGTTTCAGTAGGCGCCTTCTAAGGAATCGAGCTAATTCGAATGAATGTTTAGACCGCCTAGACGTCATGATATGATCGAAAATGAAACGTCGTCATGATATGATGAAGAGATGTATACACGTATATATGTATCCTCTCATCGCATCTTGCTAATTGTAATTGTTATTTGTATGTACATTTGTTGACCAGTGTCCGTGCGTCATTTGGAGGCTCCACTGAAAACCAGCGTTGTAGTGAACGGCTACAACCCATGCTGAGTTGGAGACCTTTTTGACTCCACCTTCCGACACCAGCAATTAGATGGCAAACACAATGTTATTTTTGCATGTGTTTCGACTGTGTAACATTTGTACCTGATTGTTTGTGTCATGAGATGGGTTTAAATAAATTTTTCGTTCTTTCTTTCAAACAAGTGTTTCTCTCAACTATTCACATTTGCAGATCACAAATATTATTTACTCCTCACTCCCAACGCCTTCCAGTGACGAGCTTTCTGTTGATCCCCTCATCGCCTCTTTTCTTCAAACATTCTTTCTAGCAATAGGATCCAGATGATTGGGGTGTTAGGTTACATTAAGACATATGACATTGTGAGATTGCTCCATGAGTGAGCGGCCGTTGTGGCTATTCGGTATGTTTTGGTAGTAATTTGTATATTGCTTCATCTGTTCATGTACGGCGGTGCACCTTAGCCTGAGTATTTCGAAGGCATCGGTCGAAGGTGGAGCAGTCTGTTTAACTAAATGCAAATTTATACAGGATATTATGTAGGACATGATGACAGGATATTATGATAACCGCCTCCGTGGCTCAATGTAAACAACAGGTTGTCAGAGATAAGATAGCCAGTCCACCAAATGTCCCCAACACATTTGGTGGACCGGCTATCTTACCGGTCAGTACGCCTCCACCTTCGACCTCATCTTTACTTAACATCAGGTGTGACTGAGGTCAAGTACCAACCCGTTGTGCATAAAAATAAGGACAGTTACGGTATTATATTTCATTTTCAATATCATTCAATCAATCAATCAATCAAATACGCTTTATTGTTTAAATAAGGAAGGTACATTTAAATATCTTATAGAAACTACAAATTAGGCGGCCTTATCGCTAACAGCGATCTCTTCCAGGCAAACCTATTATCACGGAATTCAACACGAGTAATTAAGTGGGTTAGCACAAATAATTTCTTAATCGTTAAGTACATCTGAAAGTTCTGCATATTGAAATCAAAAAGTGTTATCTTATAGGTATGCAAAACATTAATAAGTACTATATGTGATAAGAAACAATAATCATCAATATCATTCAGCACGAAACATATAACAATTGACATGAACGATGCGAAATGGTATGCGGACTATATGCGAGGAGTAGCAATGCAACACGCAAAGGGTTATCAGTTTAGAGAGGTCACAACATTGGGATACGAGAACTTGTAGACTGCTCGCTCAACCCTTTCCCGTCCCCAATGAGAAATGACGTATGTGACAGATTGACATAAATTACCAGAACAATCAGCCTTCGCTGTGAAGCAGTTAATGTAGACTTTACAATCTGTTTCTTATTGTTGTATATTCCATTGAAAAGGGCGACATTAAGAGTCTCTCTGTTGTTGACAGTGCGATGATATATTAGACCAACAGATAAAATGTGCTAAACAAAAAGAAAAGGGTGACCCGACCAAAACACAAACCGACCAAGAAATAAATAACCTCTGGCACAAAAATACACGGGCTGTCATCCAAACTGTGATAATGGGTACACTCATTTACAGGCCCAATCCTTAGGTCACGCGGCGATACATAACTCATAAGTATTACTGCCATAATCACATTTCTTCTTCTTCTTCTTCTTATTTTTGAGGATGGCAACCAGTCAACCTCATTGTCGAGGGACATTACTGCCAGTTTCGAGTGAAAATTTTTATTTATCTTATTTCTTCAGTATATAGGTCAGTCTCAATCAAAACAAGTAATTCGTCGTATACAGAGTCTAGTCACGGTCAAGTCATTCTTCAGTAAAGTGGCAGAATGCTTTACAAAAGATTTTGGCGGCTTCTTGTGGGAACCCGAAAGCTCCGTTACGCACTTTAATTTACACTTCCCTTCACCTGTACACCAACACTAACGTTTGCTGCACAATATTCTGCCATTATTAAGCTTCAAAAGTTAGAATGCACAAATTTTAAGACCTATAAAGAAAAATGCTACTTCACTCGCCGAGTTCCCGCCAAAAAGCCTAATCACATTTTGCTGGTATAATTTGATGTATCTTTTTTTTTTTTTTTTATGATTAACTGGATGCGCATTTGACCACAATCTCACCTGATGGGAAGTGATGATGTGGCCGAAGATGAAGCACGCGATCTCAGTAGATGCCTATTCACCCTGCTCTTGAAGATCCCAAGGTTGTAGGATTCAAGGAAAGACTGATGCCGGAAGAGAGTTCCATGCCTTGGCTGAATCTCATGAAATCTTCATGACCGTGATGCGGAACATGACTGAAATTCTTACCGTTTTAACCGCCTCCGTGGCTTAATGTAAACATCATTGGGTTTACGATTCGGAGGTCGCGGGTTCGATCCCCAGCGGGGTACATGTTTTAAATACTCGGTTTGGTTGGTGGTAGGGCATTTTAAATGCCCGCCTGGCTAGCTACCACCATCTTATCGAAATCTGCCGCCAATCAGCAATTGTTGTGTTCCTGTTGTCAGAGATAAGAATACCCAGTCCCCCAAATATGTTGGGGTTTCCGGGTCAGTACGCTTCCACCCTCGACCTCATCTTCACTTAACATCAGGTGTGATTGAGGTCAAGTACCAACCCGTTGTGCATAAAAAAAATCGTCCTAAGTTTTAAGATCTTTACTATAGTGGAAGCAGGAATTTTCTTTCTTGAAAGTATAAATTATGTCAATAACAATAAGCCCATAAGAGCACTCGGGTTTGAGTACATATATATCCAACCCCGTTACTAGACTGTTAACCGTAAACATCCCACTGCAGGGATATAGGCCTTCCCTCATATATATGGGAGTATGGGCCGTAGTCCACCACGCTGGCCAAATGCGGGTTCCATTACTGTATCCGGTACGGTATCCATTACTACTGTAATACCTATATATTTCCTTGTTCTGTCGAATTACAAATTGTAACCCAAAATCTACTTAAAAAGAGCAACCCTTGAGATTCTCGCTCGTTCTTCACTGGCGAGTCAGCTTTGTGAATGAGCAGTAATTTCAACATTAAGTAGGCCTTAAATTGGCAAAAGAATTCTCTTGTTTATTATCGAATTTCAAAACCTATTGTTACTTTTATAATAATTTTTCATTCTTATAAATTCCTAAATAATGTCGACATTCGTTGAACAAAGTAAGTAACCAATTATAAATACCAAATATACTACAGCCAAGGAAAATATAAACAACATAATTCTATAGAATAAATATGACGATCGTATTGTGATAACGTACGACTGCACGCATTTTATACAAAGACCTTGGGTTTCCTGTGTTAGCTTTTGTTCAAAAAAAGCCAAGTTTAACTTTGTTTATGTTACGCGCTAACGCTCGCTGTTCCAAAATTTATTCCTACAAAAATACAGTCCCATTTTGTAAGCCTAATTCGAAGATTGTGTTGAAGGTTGAAGTACGTGAAAAAAGGTCCCAAGACTAAAGCGGCTGTCAAATATTTACGCCAACAGGGGTGCAATAACTGTACCACAACATAATATTACATAAACTTGTCTTTTCCGAATACATAAATTTGACATGTGACAAGGGTTCCGTCGTGAAGATTAGTTTCATGTACCACCATTTACATGCAAAGTGTTGGAATCAGCATTCATGTGATGGGCGCCCGAATGAATGTTATGATAAGAGGAACGGTTTTTTCGCGAAAAACGCTTCGCTGTAAGGTGAAGAAACGACGGCATAGAAAGTAATGGTTATGACGGCTGTGTTTTGGGTTGCCATAATACTAATTTTTAATTTTAATAAAATCAGAAAAAAATGGCTAGAAATGACACGATTTTTTTTTCGTTTTATTCTCTCCTCTCCGAGAAGGCAAAGCGATCTAAGCCCGTATCAGCTATGTCTTATTTCTCTTACTTCTTCAGTTTATACCTAAGTCAATCTCAGTCAAAATAAGTAATTCTTCGTATACTAGGCGTATACAGAGTCTAGTCACGGTCAAGTCATTCTTCAGTAAAGTACGCACTTTAATTTACACTTCCCTTCACTTGTACACCATCACTAAGTTTTGCTGCACAATATTCTGCCATTATAAGACAGGGTGCATGTACTAGTTTTAAGAACTTTGCATGTAAGCATGATCGAATAAATAAATAAATAAATTATTAAGCTTCAAAAGTCAGAATGCACAAATTATAAGAATTATAAAAAAAATTGCAACTTCACTCGCCGAGATTCCGCCAAAAAGGCGAAATGACACGAGCACACAACCATTAGTTTTTTCAGAAGGAAGTTAGCCATATTTTATATGCTGTAAGGTAATAAATCTCTTTGAAATCACAATGCTAAGATGGATGTGTGTTGTGACTAGAATGGATATTATCAGGAATGAGTATATGGGAGGAAGTCTGAAAGTGGTACCAATAACAGAAAAGGTGAGGAGTAATAGGTTAGCATGGTTTGGGTACATTATGAAGAGGGATGAAAGGCACATAACGAGACGAGTGCTAAGTATGAATGTGGAGGATACAGAGGTTGAGGAAGACCGAAGAAGGTGTGGGTAGACTGCGTGAGGAATGATATGTGTGTGAAAAGGGTGAGTCCGCACTCACCCTATCAGCCGTCACCTCGGTAAATGACGGCTGATGGAGGAGAGTGGAAGAGGAAGACATGTTGTGCCGACCTCACCTAGATTTGAATAAGGGCAGGAAAATGATCATCTTTATCTTAGTAGTTTAAGGAGTAATCCATTATATTCTCCATACAAACATTTTTGATTTTTGTTTAGGAACGGCAAATCCAAATTTAGCTAAACTTTGTGTGTATTATCGGGTAACATTAAGTTAAGTAAAGGTAGCGTTAATTTTTAAAAGCAACCGCTTTATAAAAGTTTCAGCGAATCTAATAAATGATTATGGGAAGCTCATTAAAAGAGCTCAGTTCAATTGTTTTTTATTATGTGATTTAGCCCAGAAATTAAAAAATGTTTCATGTGAAACCTTGAAATAATATTCCATTTCCCAAATAAAAAAACAAATTTGGATATAGCTTTGAAAATCGCAGGAATCGGTACATATGAGTAAAAAACTCCAATTTCATAGGTAAATACCCAATATTTGATATTACTAATAAGACCCGTCAAAAATTGTCAATACAACCGAAATTAGAGCTAAGCATCAATCTTTAAATGTCGTCATAGTATACAATTAAATACATACTATTTGGGTCTATCTCAACATCAACCGTCGTATCAGTATCGTCGTAAAATTTTTGCGTTTGATCGCTATCTTTTTTTTTTATGTACGGCTGCAAATCTTAACCAAATTTACATGGGATCACTATGGTGAAAAACCCTATAAAGTAAATTTAGGTAGTCATGCCGGAGTCACTGTCACTCATCATACGCTACTCATAGGTAAACGATACATTTAGGGGGTACACTTATTGTCCAAAAATGTTTCACTTGTTCTTAGCGCGTTCACCGATATTCGCCTTGGGTATAGCTAAAAATCAGTGTTTTGCTTTTTGAGCCATCCCACACACTGAGTTAGGACCCTTTTGTGCTGCTGCAGCACAAACACACATTAACCATAATCTTGTAATACGTTGTCATAATTGTATAAATCTACAAATGTACAATAAAATCTATAAAGGTTAAATGTATGTGTGTGACTTGGAGAAAAAAATATATGCTTTATCTATCAAACAATATCAATCAAAATCGGTGAAGTAATTGACGAAAATGTGGGTACATAAGAAATACATTACAGACGAACATATAACCTCTTCCTTTTTTGGAGTCGGTTAAATAATAATAAATAAATATCCTTAGATGTACACAAAGCGCCATTTCCTGAATCCTACAACCTTGGGATCTTCAAGAGCAGAGTGAATAGGCATTTACTGGGACCGCGTGCTTCATCTTCGGCCACATCGTCACTTTCCATCAGGTGAGATTGTGGTCAAATCCAAATCCAGTCAATAATAAAAAAAAAATCTAGTTCCACAGTAAGCAACTATAGGCTTGAGTTGTGGATACCAGATGGTTGATATACTACATGAATACATTTTTTTTGTAAATTATTATACGTAGGGTATTATACGTAAGGTATTCAATGCTTTTTTGCCACTTTTGCGTCATAATTGATGCAGTTTTTTTTACCACACAACTTGAACGAGTACGACATTGGAACCTTCAAGAAACGAGCCTACACCTTCCTCAAAGGCCGGCAACGCATCCTTTTGGTGTAGCGGGTGTCCATGGGCGGCGGTGATTGCTTTCCATCAGGTGAACCGGCATGCTCGTTTGCCGCCGCATGCAAAAAAGTAATACCATGGATAACAGAGAAAACATACTAATACAACGCATGCATTCAGAACCCTTTCCATGATCTAGCATTACTTTTTAACCGAAAAACCCCGTTTTTCGTCTGAGATTAAAAATACTAGATAAGGTCTGCTTTTAACCCCCGAGGAAAATCGACGGGTGTTATGTGTTTGGCGGCACTGTATATTTGTCCAGTCTTTGTCCGGATGTATCTCAAACTTAATAATACGTAGTCCGATTTGAGTGTGGTTTTTTATATTAAAGACTAAACGAGGGGAAAGGTTCTTAGCCATATTTGCCGAAAATCGGTTAAGCTATTTCGGAGATATTTAGCTTTTAACACAGTATTTTGATGTATTAGGATGATGATCGGTCAAACTCAGGGTCAGGTTGTTAGCTATGTTCAATGGAAATCGGTTAAGCCGTTTCGAAAATTTTTAGGTTATAATCTTTTGGTCTAGGTCTACCTGGATGATATAATAATTTGTTCAACTTTCCAAATTTTCTATTTATAGTTATTAGCCGTTGTCTTCGATAAAAAATAGTTGCCAAATGACCAAAACAATTTCTTACTTCTACGGCCCTTTGAAGATTAAATAATTGAGGTGAGATGTAGAAACTTATACGAGTACATATATAAACTTACAGGTCACATAGTCACCTCCGCGAAGCCTAGTAATTCATTGAAGGGTTATGTAAACGCTTTTTCAATAAGGTTTCTGTGGACAAACAATATCATTCCTTCAATAAATTTTAAGATACTCTAAAACTTAAAATTATTCAGAAAGCATTTATAAAATAGACTATTTATTGTCTTCCCTGGGCCAAACCAGCTCGTTCGCATGCCAGGCTATTTCACAATTAATATTGAAATATAAAACCTTTTTGTAGTATAAAAACCTGTTTTTAAAAAGCAACCCCTAGGTTTCTTGCTTCTTATTCTCATGGAGAAATTGCCCTTTGAACAAGCAGTAGCTTAAAAAATGTAAAATCCCACTACTTTAAGTGTGGGTATTGTGTACCTACAAAATAAAGCATTTATGACTTTGACTTTGAGTAACTGTCTTAAAAATTTCTTGTGTTTTTTTATGCACAACGGGTTAGTATTGACATCAATCACAGCTGATGTTAAGTGAAGATGAGGCCGATGAGTCCTTACGCCTTATAAATTGAATTCAATCTTTTTTTATTAAAATGAGATTGCAATTTATTGACTTTGGTAAACTATTATGTATTTTAATTGACATGTGATATGGTCTAATACTAACAAAATGTTATGTTATAATAGGCGCTGCTATATCGCTGTGCTGACGATTAAAGTGTTTGGCAAAGATTGATTAAATATACGAGTAGATTTAGTGAACTATATAGGACGCTTAGGACAGAAATTACAAGATAATTTTTCTAGCAGATCTGAAGCTGCAGCCGGCATCGGCAAAACTGTATGACTGACTGATATTAATTGAAACACTGAGGGTAATCGTGGTCGCAGGTGCAAATAATTTATTAAATACTGTCAGAAAACAGCGAAGTTATTTAAATTTCTGGGCACTTAGGCACCTTTTCTCTAAACCAAAATCCTCATTAACAAAGTGTCGTAGAGACGGTGAACCCTCATCATGCGATGTGACGTTAGGTTCCGTGTGTTTACTTTGCCCCGATCAAAATAAAAACAGATGTTGTTATTTCGTTAAAACTCACTGGGGTGTAATTTTAGACTGGTCGTGGTCGTTCACATTTAACGGTCGTATCGGCTAACTTTTAATAACAAGACATTTCAGAAGATATCAAAATGGATCAACCACTGCGTTCCAATAACAATGAACTGTTTACGGCCTTTGGTGTTTCATTCAATCTGCAAGGATTATACGAGAATCACAGGATTTTATCCTGTTCAATTTTATCCTGATCCAAACTGTCTTGCATGACCCGATTTTCCCTTTCACTTTTTATATGACTGAAAAGGGAAAGAGAAAACCGGCTCCGTGTCGATGTATAGATAAGACATTACCCCTTCAATTTGTTAATCCGCTAGGTTTTGTCAGTGATCCATGGACGAGCTATGGAGAGGGCAATGCCCGGCGTTTCACTACGTGATCGAGTCAGGAATGAAGAAATTCGTATGCGATTAATAAGACAAGGAGCGATAAAATAAATGTTTTTAATAGAATGATGAATATGAATATTGATGTATGGAGGGGAAGAGGAAGACCACGGAAAAGGCGGATGATTTGTGCGAAGGATGATATGAATGACAAAGGAGTGAATGAAGATGTGACGGCTGACAGGGTAGAATGGAAGAAAATACTCCTAATAAATTTAGACTTGGACGGTAAGATGAAAGTAAGAAATCGTGCGTGACTTATATTGAGATCTGCAAAACAACACGCGTGATTATAAACTATTTCGATTGTCATGCTCTCTTAATTTTTAATTTTTACAATAATATTACCGCTAGCTCTGCGATTTTGCCGTCCATTCTCCAGTGTGATCGGTAAACAATCAAAATTTATGTAGGTTTTACGTTCGTTGTCACTTCGATTCTGTCCTTCATTGAGGGCA
The DNA here is from genome assembly GCA_949316235.1 of Oegoconia quadripuncta. NCBI lineage: Eukaryota > Metazoa > Arthropoda > Insecta > Lepidoptera > Autostichidae > Oegoconia > Oegoconia quadripuncta. The sequence continues at coordinate 17,273,638 of OX438743.1, forward strand.
TTTAGTCGTTTTCTTTGGCTTCTATAGTTATCATGTATGTTTCTTTTTTGTTTGTTAATATTATGTTGTATGTTTGTTGGTTTCTTTCATGTGTGCCAGTTTATGCAATAAACTTTTTCTATCTTATTCTTGTATTAGATAATTACGGAGCACGAGGAGACGAATTTTGACATAATATGTTCATTCTTAACCGAAATGTGATCGTTTAAAATAATTTTGTTGCATAACATTGGCAAAATTTTAAAAAAAGTTGCGTCAAATCTACTCACGGTCACATGCCCTATCATGCATGATGCGAACCATGCATGCCAACTGCCAAATGATAACATTAATTAAAGCTCAACGTTAAACAATGACACCGGAGTTCACATAACGTTTGTATTAAATCAACACACTGACTGGTCGGCGGCGGTCCATTGGGCACCGAATTTTGAAATGAAAATTCAATCTGGTTATATTTGATTGTTCGAGCTCCGGCCGTGTTTGCCTTTCGGAGTTTGTTTTTGAGATACCATTACAATTTCATTTGAAATATTAGTCAATTTGTCTGTTCGACTATCTTAGGCGTGTCAATAGAATTTTCGGTTTCCTCATTTCGTAATTACAAAGGCTTGTTTGATCAAAACTCGGCAGCGGTTGCGTATTGATACTTCGTAGTTAATGGCACCTTTGCCGGTAGCTCTTTAATACCAAATGTACCAACCGACTCTGTTGAAATGTAAATATCTTCGATATCGATTTTCATCAATCATGGCCAATAAACTTTCTTCTCGTTTATATTTAACATAAAAGAAAGCCGCACTTAAATCGGACCACACATTATTGGTCAAAACTGGACACATCGTCGTCATACTCATAAATCCCGTCGTTTTTCGTCGTGGGTTAAAAATTACATGAAATACAAAAACCGGAGAATATCATTCTTTTTTTTATGCACAATGGATTAGCACCTGACCTCAATCACATCTGATGTTAAGTGATGATGACGCCGAACGTGGAAACGTACTGTCCCTGACACCCCATGTGACCGGCTATCTTTTCTCTGACATCCGGAACACAACAATGCTATTAACATTGCCGTTCGGGGCAGATTTAGATAAGATGGTGGTAGCTAGCCAGGCGGATATTTTTAAAAAGTCCTGCCACCAACTAGAATTCTAAACATTTACTCCGCTGGGGATCGAGTCCGCGACATCCTATTCTTAAACCCTATATGTCGTTTACATTGAGCCACGGAGGCTCGTCAAGGACCCTTAAGTACCCACCTAGTAAATTGAAATTTTCAAAGAGATATCATTTGAATATAATTTGTCTGTATCTAATTCAATTTAATGTAGCCTATTTGTGGGATATCGTTTCATGTAGCCTTTCACAATAGTAATACAAATTGGTATCATGTACCTATACTTACTAAACGTGTGCGTGGTGGCCTACTACATTTAGGTGCCTAAGAATTCTAGTTATATATTTGAACATTTTCGTTAATGAAATACACGCATTTAATTAAAACAGCGGCCATTGTACAGTTGTCACCAAAACATATTTGATAGGAGAATGCCTAAGTTTCTAGTGCTCTGAAATAGCTTACAGTAAATTATATTTTTATAACTCTAAAAACAGATTTAAGAATTTATTTGACCCATTTAGCGACATACTTATACATCTTTTACCGCCACCATGGCTCAATGTAAACAACATTGGGTTTAGGTTTCGGAGGTCGCGGGTTCGATCCCCAGCGGGGTACATGTTTTTACTCGGTTTGGTTGATGGTAAGGCATTTTAAATGTCCACCTGGCTAGCTACCACCATCTTATCTAAATCTGCCGCCAAGCAGCAATATTAATAGCATTGTTGTGTTCCGGTTGTCAGAGATAAGATAGCCAGTCCCCCAAATGTGTTGGGGTTTCCGGGTCAGTACGCTTCGACCTCATCTTCACTTAACATCAGGTGTGATTGAGGTCAAGTACCAACCTATTATGCATAAAAAAAAATAAAAAAATCTTTAAACACGAACATAACCAATGAACACAGTGTAATTAGAAACTGAGATAAAAGTACTCGGTCGTTGAACCACAAAGTTTGTTGAATGAAATGGTATTATTGCGTTAAAATAATGTAGTAACTGCAGTTGTGTGGAATTCATATTGTATGGGAATGACGAATAGGAAGAATCGCGTTTATGTCATCGATCGCATAATTCTCCTCAACAACCATGTTATTAGACCGAAGCGTATAACATATGGTTGGTTGCTTCAGACCATAGAGTGATAACTGAAGTCATTATTAATCTGTGCCTTAAAGGCATGACCCACCTCCACACCCTCCCACTGCAACTCCTGTAGCCAGGATCAACAGCGGTACAGCTGAACGTCGCCTACTGAAAGTAAGCGTGTCCCGAGAAAAGACTTTACGCTACCTTGGGCCCCAAATTTATTTAAGAAGAAGAAAAAGGGGTTTAAAGAAGGCCCTTGCCCTGCCTTAAAGGCACACAAACAGGTTTACAAACAAACAAACAAACAATGAGGGAGCATGGGCCATAGTCCACCACGCTGGCCCAGTGCGGAATGGGGACTCCACATGCCTTTGAATTTTTATTTCTCAGGCATGCAGGTTTCCTTACGATGATTTGCTTCTCCGTTCAAGAGCAGTCGCATAAATGCACATAAGTAAATAAATTAAATTTTAAACTCATTGGTACATTGGCCTGGATCGGTATGAACCTTGACTTTATAAATTGGGAGATAGCGTCTTAACCGCTGAGCCATCGACGCTCCTGACTATGATGATTTTGAAGCTTTCATACAGATTTTCAACAGTTTTAGCTATGACTGTACGAAGGCTTCAAAACTTCATGAATATCTAAAATTATGCGTTACATCCCACGTCAAGTTTCCTTACGAGCCTGTTTATTAAATCTTTCTCGGATTACCGACAACGCTCAGATAAAGTTACGAAGTTCTCGACTTGTGTGAACGTAACATCTGTCCCAGGACAAGTTTCAAGCGGCGGTCGGTACGTACGACTGAACAGGACGGTTTAATTCCGTCTTTAGGAAACTATATTGTTTGTGACGTCGCGTGCCCCTAAAAATAAAGTTTTAACATACTTACGAATAGACCCAGAAATAGTTATACATTTTTTTACCCAATTACCCAAGAAAGGAGGGTAATGTTTTTCAAGTGTATGTATGTATGTCCGTTACTTTGGCACATCCTGTAGCTTAAATGGCTTGACCGATTTCGAAGAGCATGGTGTCGTTAGAGTTTCATAGGATACTTTTGTTGTTGATAATCCTGTTGTCGCTTATTATTATTATTTTATATATTAATAAATATTTATTTAGTACACCTATATATTTACGTTCGTATTTTATTGCTATTTTATAGATGGTATGTTTAAGTAGGTATATTTGTCTTGATCTATGTATGTATGTGTATGTAAATGGCCTACCACCAAACAAACCGAGTACTGAAATATGTACCCCACTGGAATCAAAACCGCGACCCTCGATTCGTAAACTCAATGTTGTTTACGGAGGCGGTTAACAATCATTCATTTAGTTATTCACAAATACTTCCGCTAACGGTTCAACACATAAAGTTAAGATACATTAAACCAAATGTGAATTAATAACCTTCTATTTTGGAGTCGACACATTAACTAAAAAGTTTCAGCTTAATAATATAATGTCTAGTAAAATACGGATCGTACTGGTTGATTTCAATTCAAATAAACTCCACCGGCAACTATCAAATTCAACTAATTATGAAATTCAAAAAAATCAACTTATAACTGAAGCGATGGAATGAAGTTCATTACCATTGATTTTAGACAATGGGTGCAGGTAAAACAAAATTACTTTTATATGGAAATAAAAAGTCAAAGCATTGGCCTTTGCGTGTGTTAGAACTACTGTCCGTGAATCGTATATAACACAACGTTAGTCTGATACAGGGTGTTAAAGCCGAAAGGTGTCATGGACAGAATATCCATATATTTCAACTTTTCCATACTGTGTAATTTTTTTTTTTTTATCCACAACGTGTTAGCACTTGACCTCAATCACACCTGATGTTAAGCGAAGATGAGGCCGAAGGTGGTAGCGTACTGACCCGGAAACCCCATCTTATTTGGGGGGACTGGCTATCTTAGCTTTGAGAACCGGAACACAACAATGTTATTAAGATTGCTGTTTAGCGGCAGATTTAGATAAGATAGATAGATAAGATGGTGGTAGCTAGCCAGGCGGACATTTAATATGCCCTACCACTAACCACTACCAACCAATTTCTAGGGTGTGTCGAATTTTCTTTTCGAAAATAAAATATTTTGAGCCGTTGTAATTTTGTGTTCTAGTAACGATGCCTGAGACCCCTCTTACATACTATTATATGGTATTATGTCAATGGGGTTGGTCTTGAACGGTCTAGAACACAATTTGACATTTGATTTTTGTTACATGACTATAAGATAGTAGGATAATAGGAAAGTTTGGATGTTTGTTTGTTTGACGAAATTGGATGAAATTTGGTATACATATAGGTAGCCCATACCCTGTATTAAAACATAGGATACTTTTTATCCCGATAAAGTGAATAGTTCCTGCGGGATAAACAAATTTCCGCAATAATGCTATTCAAGGCAGGCGAAGCCGCGGGCGGAAAGCTAGTCTACTATAAAATAAATTACCTCATCATGAGCATGATATATAAAATCCAGAGCAATTCACTAATCAAATCAGGTAGTCTATGCTGAAAGGCATAAAAAAATACAGGTACGTGTATAGTACGACTAGTAAGCTTGGCTTAGATGTGTCCGCGACAAAGCTTTGTCAACTCGAGCTCTGCTCCGGCTCGTCAAAGGATATTCGGCCTTCCTACTTAGCTTACTAGCATTTGCAACAGCTCTCGTGAATATTCAGTTGCAGTTGTTGCTTTGGACTTCACTCGTATGTCACATACACATAAGCAAATGCTGCAATAGGGTCAATAAAGTCGTGAGGAGCGTCAATTCAATACCACACATTTAAGTAAAATTTTGTCTATCCTTTTCGTATAACAAAACACATAAATGGCGACATTTGCAAAGACTAGACCGCTCGACGATATTCTCTATAGTCTAATTATTCTAATTATGTAATATAATGAAAGAAAATGAAGCAAAAGAGATGTGCCAGGATGGTAGCAAGTGGAAGTCTGTGGCCTCAGTCTACCCCTGAAATAGGTGTGCTTTATATATGTATATATTAAAAATTGTAACCCAAAATCTATTTTTAAAAAAGAACAACCCTTGAGTTTCTTGCTCGATCTTCTCTGAGGAGTCAGCTTGTGAATGAGCAGTAATATCAATAATGTTAAGTTAAAAAATGTGACCCTTCCAAGTAATAACTTTATCCTACCAAATATTTTTTTTTCGAATTGAATTTAGTCAGACGACATCAAAGACAAACAAAGACATTTAGCTTATGTCGTTCAAAAACTATAACGTAAAATTTAATTATTTTTAGTTGTCATTTCTACATCCACGTCACTCTGCCCAGAGCTTTCTTCTTTACTGGACGGAGAGGAGTGGACAGAGAAGACGAAGGCCTTTGCCCAGCTGTGGGACAGTATGGGCTCCTAATAATAATAATTTCTACATTTATACAAATGCTCTCCAAACACCAAAAAATCCTTTGAAGATGTTATTTTAAACTAAATTAAATTGAAGGGACTAAAATTTTTCATGTTCTCCTGTTTAAATATTTAATTTAAAATGTGTTATAAAATGTATTTCAAATCTAGCCACATTTTCTGTTCGTCGGTCTCATTGTACACTGCGCTTTCCTATACTCGTCTCTAACCCAGAACTCGTTCGCTCTGACACTTGTCAATTTTGCAAATGTGGCTCGTCACATTTCAGATTATGAATTAAATAGACTCCAACATAGTCATCGTCATAGTCGGGAACTGCTTTCTGAGTAACTTTGAACATTTTGGTCAGACCTACGGTCATTACTTATTTCAACACCACAGGATATTAACAAGACAAAGGATATTGCAACACAAAATAGAGGTAGCTCTTCCCCTGATAAATAGATTTTCTAGTTGGGCGCACTTTAATATAAGCTGTTATTTTGGTTACTCGATTATGTGGCCAAATTAACCTAACTAAATGGGAAATTAAGAAATTCTATTTTGAAGGCTGTCTCTTAGAGATATTTTAACCCCCTCCGCGGGTCAATGTAAATAACATTGGATATTATATATCTATGCTAATCTAAAGCAAGCTACCGATTTGTTAGAATACGTTTATTATATCACTGGCAGGTACTCTATTCATGAGCAAAAAAATCACGGGCTTTAAGTTTAAAGGAAGTTAAAAGTGTATCCTTATTGGACATATCTAGGCCCTTTATTGGGTAAACCACTGGGAGTTATAAGAAATACTCGAAACCTTTAGCGCGTATTCTAAAATTGTAAAACGCGGGGGCGCTACGCGGTCGGATCGCAGCCATCAAATACGTTATTTCGAATTACCGTATTGTCAGTAGTACACTCTAACAGTGAAAGTCGTAACAAGCCGTTTTATTGTTCGAAAGTTAGTTAAAATATTAATTGCAGTTTATTGTATTTTAATCGTTGCTAAATGATGATAATAATTAGATTTCGTTGGAGAAATCTGCACTAGGATTATTAATGCTAATGTGGATACTAACAAATAATTAAGAGGTTATAAGTAAACCACCTCCGTGGCTCAATGTTAAAAACATAGGGTTTAATCGTAGGTCGCGGGTTCGACCCCAGCGGGGTCTACCTGGTTAGCTCCACCATCTTATCTAAATCTTTAATTTAATTTGTTTATCCCTCGGGAACTACTCACTTTATCGGAAAAAAATATCCTATGTTATCCAGGATATGTTCTACCTTCCTTCCTTCCTTCCTTCCTTCCTATTCCTTCGTATTTATAATATTAGTTACATTGTTGATTTTTATCAGTGAGTATAACATTGTGTCTCATCTCATCAATGTAACTCGACTTACGATTTGTTAAAAGACATAAATGAATAATAATATAATATAATAATATAATGGTGTAAGTGTCCGAAATATTTATTTATTTATAAAAAAAAAATATAAGCAAATTAATGACATAAATAAATAATAATATTGATGCGTTATCAAGAATGCCACTGCCACACGAACGCAAAACTGAGACAGGGCCGGACTCGGTAACTTATATTAATTATGTGGAGGAATCATTTCCAATTAGTGCTAAAGAGGTGGCGTCTTGGACGCAAAAGGATAATGTATTAAGTAAAATTTTACAATATATTAGTACTGGATGGCCGTCATCTTGTGATGTGGAACAAGAAAAAGCGTATTTCAATCGTAAAGACAATTTATCGATTGACAGTGGTTGCATATTATACAATCATCGGGTAATTGTGCCAAATGTTTTAAGAACCCAAATACTTAGCGAATTACACGAGGGTCATTTAGGCATTGTAAAAATGAAGAATATCGCCAGGAGTTACGTGTACTGGCCACAGCTTGATTCCGATATCGAGGTACTGTGCCGCGACTGCACGGCCTGCCGGCAGCAGCGCGACGCGCCGCCGCGCTCGCTGCTGCACCCGTGGTCGTTTCCAACCCGTCCATGGCAGCGGATACATATAGACTTTGCCGAATTCCATAGTAAGCATTATTTAATTACAGTTGACGCTCATAGTAAGTGGATCGAGGTCCAGAAGATGGGGACAACTACAGCACGGGCGACCGTACTCAAGTTACGAGAGCTCTTTGCTCGTTTTGGCTTGCCTTCACAAATAGTGAGCGATGGTGGACCACCATTTGGATCACATGAATTCACCGATTTTGTAAGTAAAAACCGCATCACACATACCATAACAAGCCCGTACAGACCGGCAGGAAATGGCGCGGCTGAAAATGCAGTTAAATCCGTAAAACGGGCAATGAAAAAGGCATTACACGAAGGAGCTGATGTCGATACCGCGGTGAGCAAATTTTTATTTCAATACCGCAATTGTGAGCATGACACTACAGGCGTAGCACCGGCAGAAGCTATGTTCGGCCGTCGCCTGCGGGGTAGACTAGACGTGTTGAGACCGAGTGCAGCAAACAGAACAGAGCAGTCGCAAGAACACGCGGGGCGCCTGCGGCCGGGCGCCGAGCGCAGCGCAGAGCCAGGGGACGAGGTGTTAGCGCGGGACTACCGCGCGCGGGCCGACAAATGGGCAACCGCCACGGTCACAGCCCGGGAAGCCCCACTGACCTACCGGGTACGTCTGCCAAACGGTCAGGAGTGGAAACGACATATCGACCAACTCCTTCCACTTAAAAAACAAAGTATGATACTTTCATTAATCCAAACGGAGCCAGCACATGATGAGGAAATTCCTCAGATCATACCGGAATTAGATGAAGGTGAGGAATCGGTAACAGTGATACCTACAAATTGGGGTACAGCAATCACAGTGGAGGACAATTCGGAAGGGTCCAGCGAATTAGATTATTATAGTGACCAGAACGAGGTAGAATTAAGCTCTGAACCCACCTCTATGAAAGAAACAGTTCCCGATAACAGTGAGATACCGGAACTGGCCTCTAGATCAGTAAATGCTGAAACTCAAGTAACTAATAATACCGACACAGACAACGCACGTCCTAGGCGAGCTTGCATTCATAAAATTAAGTACCGTATATAGGTACCATTGGCATACAAAAACAATTTTCCATAACTATACCTACTGTGTTATCACAAAGTATTATAATGTATTTCACATTTAGTCCTTTATTCTTTTTTTTATTTTTGGTTTGGTTGCGCGCCTTTCTTTACAATATCTGTTGCTTGTGCAAGGGATTATTTAATTTACTTTTTCTCACACCTAATATTAGTTAAATAATTATAAAAGATTTATTATAAATTTAAGGGTGGAGGTGTAGAATATAAGTGGGTAATGATAAATACTTTGGCGCGGTATGCAAATAAACTAGTTGTGTCGCTGATTCGGACTTATTATTATCTCGTGTCCTTAAATTACTCCCTAATATCTTACTAATATAATGCAAATAAATACTATTAATAATTAATTTAGAAGAAAAATAATAATATAATTCGATTACATTGGTAAAAATACATATGATGTCCACTAACAAAAGGTTAATTATCTAGCTAATAAATGTGAATAATGAATTAAGAATAGGTACCTAATAAGTAATTATTTGAATTAGTGCATGCTACTTTCTCATGTTGCTGTGCCTTCATGAGGTCCTTATTGATACAGTACACATAATAACATCAAAACAAAATGATTTCAGTTTAAATAACCTTCTATTTTTTTTACATTTCTACAACACATTTTCACCTGCGTACATCGCTCCACCACAAGTATCTTATGCTATTGTTTTGTAGTACAGTTATCTACAGCTAAAAGTATGCCCTCATGTTAAGTCTATTGCATTCATTATCATCAGCCCGTAAACATCCCAGTGCAGGGATATAGGCCTTCCCTCGTTATGTATAAGGAGTATGATGGGCCGTAGCCCACCACGCTGACCCAATGCGGGTTGGGGGGACTTATTTCTCAGGCATGCAGGTTTCGTCACAATGTTTTCCTTCACCGTTTAGGAGCTGTCGGATAAATGCACATAAGTAATTAAATTTAAAAACTCATAGGTACATGACCCGCCTGGGAATCGAACCCGGACCTCCCAAATTGGGAGACCCCGTCTTAACCGCTGAGCCACCGGCGCTCTATTGCATTAATTATATTAAATTATGTAATCCAAGGCAAAACAAGCCATGTGTAGTGTTGTCACAACATGAATTTTTGATAACCATGGTATGTTTGACATGACATAACTAATGCAATGAATGAAGTGCGCTAGGGGATATATACTTTATGCGGAGCAGGTGATTATACATTTTATTGAGCTAAAATGTAATGTGTTTTTCTTTAATTCAAGTAAAACTCCAAATCAATTGAGTTGGGGTATGGACATAACGATCTTAAATCCTAAATACTCGCGCGGGGTTCATTTGGACCCCAGTGCCATATTCAATGTTGTGGCATTCTTCGAATTTTGTAACTACTTCTCTACACGCCTAGTAGCTTCCTCTCATTACCTACTTCATAATTCACTTACATGCGTGTCCAAGAGTTGCTTTGATGTATTTGGAGAATGAGTCTTGTGTGCAAACGGACCTCGCGCGAGCATTTCCGTGACTTTTTGGATGTAAGATTTTTATTAATCCATTGCAAAAATATAGGAAGCTAAGTATGAAAATCGGGAGACACCGAATATTTCTACGATAACCACTCCATCGACTTCCAAAGGCAGTTTATTTATTTTTTCCAAGATCTAAAGACGTGGAAATGAAATCACTATGCGCAAAATTTGTAAGGACTATATTTAACTATGCTATGCGCTAATTGTCTACAAAAAATATAATTTATAAATTATAACGTGTGACGTTATTACTTATTAATAATTTTAAGTTCCATGTACGCTCTGTGTTTATGTTTTTGTTGATTTTTCAGATTCCTAAATAAAAACCTCAAATTTTATAGGACAAGTAGTTTCATTTTCACTTTGAAAGTGGGGTCCGTGAAAACCCCACGCGATCACCTAGGCGTCTAAAAATACGCGTGTAATTAAGGGTTAAGTAAAAGGGGTAAAACTAGCCCTACAATAAAAGTAAATATTTGAGCGATACTAAAATTCCGACGTGAATATTATAATTGTTTTTCTTATTGCACGCACCCGAACCATACCCAAGTTAATGTTTCAACAGCATTGATGAAAATGGTACCGAATAAAATATGTTTACAGCCACTGGAAATGCCGTTATTTCAGCGGCATATTTTAATGATGTCATAACTCTGAAACCTTTTACGGAACAAAATTATTATTTGCCTGTTGTTTCGCAAATAACAACCAACAAGAGATTAATGGCTTTACCTACTTTTTAATTTGCAAATTAGGGTCAGTTGGACCGCCTCGTGATTTGCGAGAGTGAAACTTAGTTGCAAAGTTTTAATTTGGAACTTGGTATGGTTTCCTTAAAGTGGAAATTTGGCTCTACAATGATTTAAGATTAGTTTATTAACAACTTATTACAGCCATTTTTACTTTTTACCCGACAGCCCCAGGAATTAGTGTATGTATACATACATGCTTGATGTATATGTGTTCCAATTAAAGAAAAACAACACAATTGTATAAGAGTAACTTAATGAAACCACAAAGTAAAAAGCAAAAACACGAAAATAGACCCGACCCGAACACGCCATAATTATGAAAGGTAGAAAACGTAGGTCCGAACCTTGCGGTAGGGTGCCCAAAAGACTGGTGACATTACCTCGTTGAATGGCAAGGCTAATTGCTCGAGGTAGCGGCCAGCTCTTTTGTCACCCGAAGTCTCATTTAATACCTACGTGATGCTAGAATACTTAAAGTGGAATTCAGCTGTTTTGACAATGTCAAAAATCTATGCAAAAATAGTGCCAAAAGGAAAATAATTGTGCCCCTCTAGTTTAAGAGTTATTCACTATTTAAAGTGGGCATTCTGTTGTCACGTGTTGCTAGAATTGTCATTCTCATACGCAGAGACTGCTTTACCTGTGGTTATAATTTATACCTCAAAAATGTTTGCATAAATAGTACCACCGAAATATATTAGGCCCTTAAGTGCTTCAGAAACACCGAAGTTAATTAGATATCTTTGTGAGAAGGGGCAGCGCAGATAATGGACATTTTGTAGAAATACGAATTTATAGAAAAAGAACGGGCTGTTCCATCAAGATAACGCACCGCCTCTCAAATTAGCGACGACAATGGCAAAAATCCATGAATTGCGTTTCGAAAGTCAATCAGACTTTCCACCGTATTCACCAGACCTGCATCCCAGTGACTTTTTCGTGTTTCCTAAACTCAAAGTTTTGCTCGGTGGTCAGATACAGATAGAGATAGCTAGTCCCCCAAATGTGTTGGGGTTTCTGGGTCAGTACGCTACCACCTTCGACCTCATCTTCACGCCGAGCACCACCCTCTCCATAGCTCGTTGCGTGCGCTTTCTTATGAGGCCCATAGTAAGAGACCACATAAGTCATCACTGGTAACAGCACTTTGATAAAAGACTTTCCTCTTCAATACTGATGTATTTTAGACGAGACGTTGCCCAGTTTCCCAAACGCTGTCCATCCGAGTTGGAATCGTCAATTGACCTCTCTCTCTAAGTTGGATCGGTCGGATCACTGTCCCTAGTCTGTATGTTCCCAATTCGTAAGAAGGTTCGTTTGTCACACCATGACATAATAGTACACCTGAGGAGAGACTTCTAACAGTAGGTACTAGTCAAAGTTATTTATATGTGAAGCCCACAATATTCATTCAATAATATTGTATTACAGATTATCTGAATTCCGGATCAAATTTCGGGAAGGAAACTTGAAGGTTCTCACCTCGAGGAAAAGGTTATGATCTCAACCGTTCAAATATCATCAGGAATTCTGAAGCCAACCTGAAGGTTCATTTGTGAACAAAGAAGCAAATTGTACATTTTCACCCTTCCCTTCCAAATAGGGCTTCTTCCTTTACAAGTAACATTACGTGTAAACTTTTGTCATAATTCGCTCGTGAATCTTGCTGACTGTCAGGCCGTTGCTATGTTACTGGTTATGAAGTTGGGAAGGCTTTCATTGTTATTGTTCTATGACTACAGTTGTTTTTGGTGCCTACAAAATTGTTATTGAATTTAGTAATGAAGAATGACTGGGGCTGAAAAGTAGGTACGATACACACAGGCTGCATAAACGCTCGGTGGCTGCTACTAAAGGCTTATCATTCCCCAATAACTTCAAGTAAGTAATTGAAGGTGCTGAATTTCGCACAACGGGTCGCGTTTGACCTCAATGTTTAAGTGAAGGTGATGCCGAAGGTGAAATTAGCTCACCCAGAACCTCAACTTAAGAGACTGGCTATCTTAATATTATGTCAAACAGCCGAACTCAACAAGATATCAACATTGCTGCTTGGCTGCAGACTTAGATAAAACGGTGGTAGTATTTAAACATGCCCTACCAGTTGGTAGTACAACACCGATAACTAAATATGTACCCCGCTGGGAATCGAACACGCGACTTTCGTTTTGTAAACATTACATTGTTTACGTTGAGCCACGGAGTTGGTTAAAAATTCAAACGCTCCATTTAAGTGTAACATTGACCCAGTAACGGCGTTTTGAAAAGGAAGAGGCTTGTTGCAAAGCAGTTTATATATCCTGTTGATATAATAACCAACTGTTTTTTTATTTGTTTTAAAATTCTTTAAGTATACTTAAACAATTGTATACTATATACTTATGAAATATACTAATTTATATATTTGAGCGTACTTAGGCTAAATCACACCTTTAAAAGCTTACACAATCTGAGTTGCACTCGTCGCAACATGAGATATAAATAAATAAATTATAAAAGTAAGTTCTACATTTAAAGTAATTTTAAAAACAAGCTTTTAATATTTCCCTATGGTTATCACATATTCTAGTACAAAGAGTAACATATAATGCAGTAGCAATCTTTTGGTCCATCGTCAGACTCATCATCACGTGTAATAGAAGTGCTTCTGGCAACAAAACTAACTAGCCCAGGATTTGACTATCTTGCCATTTTAAACCAGGGGGTTCCAGTCCCCACATCCCGGCTCCATCATCAGATTAGCTTGATAGTGCCATAATATTGCATTGTTATCGAACTTACATGAATATGCCAAATTTCAACTCAATCCGATACCAGAAAGTGGTTGAAAAATGGTTTTTTAATTTTGAAACGGACAACTTACGAACCATACGATTGTTGGACACTATTTTTTAATAGATCGCTTTTTTTTTCAATAAAATATTTGCTAGTTAGGAAAATAGAAGTTACTATACGGAGCCATGTTAGCTAGTGTATGCCAGTACAAATCAAGCGACGGGTACCGCCCTGCCCTCCGCACGTTTAATTACCCACTAACAGATCTTGTATCATGCGAAATAACATGTTTGTTCACGAACAATATGAAAGGATTTGTCTTATTTACATACACGTAGAAATTCAGCGTCAGAATTGATCGCTGTATGTTCAGGACACTACTGTAAATATTTCGAAAATGGATTGCTATACTTTGTATCCGCCAACCATTCCAGCCAAATAACTGTAACAAGAAAACTTTGTTGTATACCGAATATGTATTTTTTCCCCCTTTCCCTGAAGGCATGTACGTGTGTAGTCAGCCCAGTTTACGTTTATCGAGTAAACAGCCTAGTAGTGTTACTTGGTAGAGTAACACTGACATGGCTCAGTATGGTAGAGTATTAATAAGGAACTCGCAGCGAAGTCACATTCGTTTTGGAAGTTAAGCAATGTCTGACCACTGGTAGCATTTTGGTGGAGAGTACGTTTAATAGTCGGCAGTACATACATACAAGTCTAACATATAACCCTCCTTTTTTGACTTCATCGCAGTCGCGTAATGATCGCCTGGGATGTCGTTAGATAGGTCGTTCCAAAATATTAGAGGTTATCTTGAACAGTAATGTCGATGCATCGCTCCTTTTGCGATCTCCTTAAGGTGCCAATATTTGTTCGTGTCCCCCCCCTACTTCTGCCAGCCAACCGATTGATTTTTAATATGTAAAAAAAATTATCTCGGTAGTAATATAACGAAGTTAAGAGTGACACTGTGCGTGGCCCAATATAGATAAGTTAGCCCTCCAACAGATTCTAATTCTAAAACCACAAGAAATCCACTAACATAAAACGGTCCTAATCTCGTAATCGCTGAATTTCCCACTAAACACACTAGTAAATATTTATGAAAGAAAACAATGTAGGTTAGTAATTAGTTGTCTTTATTATTATGTAATAAAATATTAACAATTAATAGTCCAACATATGAGTCAGTAGTTTAGTTTGTAGTTATAATTAAGACGAAGAAATTTAGTCGTTATGGTTGAAATGGTGGAATAAATAAATTCGCCCATACATATACATTAAACCTGACAACATTACACTCCTATTTTAGGCAGTTGTGTAATAGCAGAAATCTCCGTAGTTCCTTAAAATCATACCACAAAAATTTGCATTTCGCTACTTGACGCCAATCTTTCAAATCTCGAAAGTTTTGCCTATATTGTGGCTTCGGCATAGAAATGAACTCGCGAAATTAACACGACATATCCAATACCAAGTTACCAAAGATTTTGTAATCGTAAACAAGCTACGACTAAAAAATATTCTATCCCCTCGAATAGTATGTTATAATAATAATAATACAAGCGGAATCAAGGGAATCGTTCGTTCGTCATTCAGTGTCGCCAAAGCAGTAAATGTAAATAGCCCTGAAAATTAAATAGAAATAATATACCAAAACGTATCAGTGGTAATAGTGGTTGTATTATCAGTAATTTAATCTCAATTCTACTTAACAGCTAGAAAAATCCACCAGCCACTAAAAGCAATATTTCGCCACTAAAACGGAGGCCAAAACCACCAGTTTTAGTGGAAAATCTACTAAGTTGGCAGCACTGGCACACGTATTTGGCCGTTTTTTAACATCTATGTCTTATATACCTATTGTATCTATTTAGAATAATGTAAGTATGCACATTGAATACAATGCAACCACAAATTTGAATAAGTAGTCTATATCTAGTCAACACAACAGTAAACTGAGCAAGGATGCAATGTGAGATACAGTGGTAATAATCTACTTCCTCAACAGTTACTGCTACTAGATAATTAATATAGTTTTATAAAGTTGTTTGTCTATGAACAGCTATGTATTCGTAGTGTTGAAGGGGCATATAAAACATTTTAGCCACTACCGACGAAATACGACGGGTGTTATGTGTTTGATCTCAGTGATACGTGGCCCGATTTGAGTGCGGCTGTTTTATATTTAAGATTATATAAATTTTATAAGCAAGCCAGAGATGTTCTTCAACTAAACACAAGGTATCCTGACAGAGTCGGGCTTAGTGAAGTACCTAAAAGTACGCGTAGCTAAAATAATGTTATTTTATGGAAAAAGTTATATTTAATAAATTGCCTAAAGCATTACAAGCACTGCCGACTAATAAACTCAAAATAGAATTGAAGAAGTGGATTCTCCAATACACTTCCTATTCAATTCTCTATCCCGTAAACCGTTAAGAAGATACTTACCCTCTTATTCATTAAAATTTACAAACGCTTTATAAGCCTGTTTTAGTTAAGGTATGTTTTGTCACCTTCTTTCATTACAACATTTCCTTATGAACGACAGAGACAAAACATACTTTACTAAACTAAAAAAACTAAAACAGGCTTATGAAGCGTTTGTAAATTTTTATGAATAAGACGGTTAGCTTTTAACATAATTGATTTAGTTTACCTGGATGATAGTGCACTTATTTTCTGGAGCTTTTCTAAATTTTCAATTTAAAGTTATACATTATTTCTGTGTTGTAATGAAAAACATTGTGTGGCCTTTTAAACAGTTCTACTTTTGTAAAGTATTCCCTAACGCTATCACTGTCTTCCAGTGCTCCGGTAAAGTGGTGCAAATGTAATGGAATGAATCTGGTGCACACTTTCTTTCCATTTACTGAGACGCCTTGACCATGCGCTCGAATGATGCTTTTATCTTGAGAAATACCACCTTGAGCTAGAGAGAAATGCCACAAATATGTTACAGTCAAAGCTCAGATGGCCGGTTTTTACAAGCTCTTATTCAACTTCACATGGTCCGTTTGTCGATTTATTAGACCATTTTTTGAATGTTTGTGATGTTATCTTACAAATAGATCGAACCTGATCTGGCTGGTGTAACCAAAAGACAAAGGGCGATAGCTTATTAAACAAAACCCGCCGAATTTAATTGTATTTGAGCGTGGACGGACATGCACCACTCAGTGATATTCCGTTGAATTGTTTGTTTTTTCTTTTAATGTTTTTTTCTTTGTTTTGTCCAATTAGAAATTATAACACCTTAAATAAAATACCTACTTAGTCAAGTCAAAAAAGATTTTCATATCAAAAAGAAAAATAAAAATAAAGACAGCAACGTTTGAGTTTGTTACGTATTCTTCTCAGGAGAGTCATCCTTGTGAACGTGCAGTAATTTAAACATTTCATCAAAACGATTTCTTTTAAAAGTTATCACTTAAACTATATTAAAAAGAAAACATGGAAAGACGTCGCGGATTTGATTCCCGACAGAGTACTGCTTAGTGTTTGATGGTAGGGTATCTTTATTTAATGTCTATTGGCCATGTTGGCCCGGCAACGCGACAGTGAGCAAAACAGCACCAGGCCAGTGATGGGCAGCATCGTCATTTGTGCGGCATCCCAAAAAATCACTTCAAGCGAAAGGATTTCAATAGTGGATTTTAACAGCCTGTTGATGTAGCTATCAGAATCTTTACAAGTGAATACGGCCTGTATAATAGTGAGGTAGTCGATATTCGATTCGATATCTGAAAGTTTCAAATTTCATTTTCGTTTCCGATACAAATAAATCCGTTCGTTTCCGATACGTATTTCAAATACCGAACCTTTTAGAATACGCGTTCAGAAATCCCACGACTTAATCTAAGCTCATCTTTCTAGAACACAGAAATTACGTTGTTACAAGGATAGCGTGAAAGCAAAGCATTTACGGAGCAAAAAAAATGTCACATAAAGAGACTGTGTAAGGTCTAATACTAGATGCCAGAGTATTCGTTGGATTTTAGATAACAACTCGCAAAGTTTTACTTATTTTGTTATCTGTTATTTTTTAACACTTTCGCGGACACTTTTTTTTTATGCACAACGGGTTGGTACTTGACCTCAATCACACCTGATGTTAAGTGAAGATGAGGTCGAAGGTGGAAGCATACTGACCCGGAAACCCCAACACATTTGGGGGATTGGCTATCTTATCTCTGAGAACCTCGAGAGAGACTTAGATAAGAAAGTGGTATCTAGCCAGGCAGACATTTAAGATGCCCAACCACCAACCAATGTGCCTTCAAAAGTTTGTCAATATCGATGTTATGTACGAGTACTATGGGACTCTTACGGCAAATTATTGATAGATAAAATTCGCCTGTAATAAACACAGATTTGATGCACTAGTTTCAAATATATTCTATTAACCGAACGATTGATGTAGTGGATAGTGACCCTGTCAGCGAAACCAACGGTTGCGGGTTCGCACCCGCGAGGTGTAAATGTTTGTATGATGAATACGAACATTTATTTCCGAGTCATGGATGTATATAATATATAAATATTTATGTATGTTTATTCGTTATCTAGTATCCATAGCACAAGCTTTGCTTAGTTTGGGACTAGACGATTGGTGTAAGTGCCCCAAATATTTATTATTATTATTATTAAACGGTAATTTGATATGGAACAGTGAACTATGAGGCGTATACAAACCAATTTGTGTTCATAATAGAACAGATTTGCGTGAAGAGTGGAAAATGTTCTGACGCAAAGCCAGACGAATCGAAACCCAATAACTGCCTGCATTTTAAATATTTGACGGCCAATAGCGGTTACCGAAGCCGAAAGCTTCGAAGCCGTCTATAAACGCGTTACGGATTTTTTTCACATCATTTAGCCGAATTAGGTGGGTACGCTGTATTTATAATACATACTGTGTCGTAGGGTTAGCAATTTACCATAATATACCAGATACCTAATCTGCACGAACAAGAATAGTATAGGATTTCGATTCGACTCCGTTGCACTGATAACGATGGAATCAAGTCAAATGGTTTGAAACAAATGACTAGTATTAGTATGATTGCAAGTCGCCCCTTCTCTCAGATTTTATTATTTATTTTAAGTCAAGCGAAAAATACAGCACCATTTTTTTCTCGAAGCCACTCAGGCCTAAAGAGCCTAAAGAGAAAGAGTCAAAAGTGACCCCCCTTGTAACTTCTTTTTTTTATTCATAACGGGTTTGCACTTGACCTTAGTCACACCTGATGTTAAGTGAAGATGAGGCCAAAGGTGGAAGCGTACTGACCGGGATACCCAAATATTTGGGGAACTGGCTATCTTATCTCCGATAACCGGAACACAACAATGATATTAACATTGCTGTTTGGCGGCAGATTTAGATAGACCAGGCAGACATTTAAAATGCCCTACCACTAACCAAACCGATTACTAAATATGTGCACCGCTGGGGATCCTTTTCATAAATAAAACGGCAAACGAACTGACAGGCCACCTGATGGGAAGTGGTCGGTCCCGCTGTTCATCAACCTTTGCAGCAATAGGGCGTTACTCATGCGGGGAGGACCGTGAGAGCTCTGATCACCCGCCTCTTAAAAGACTCTCTTAAATGTCTTAGCCTTAAAGTAAAAAATATTGGACGTGAATAGAATGAAAATGGCCGCCAAAAAATGTGGCGAAAACGTTCTCCCACTAAGGGGACGAGTCACGGAGTCGTGGAAAGGAGTTAGCTATAAGTGGACTATATTGAACAATAGATAATTATAATATTCAGCCTTCAGGTACATTAAAAAGCTATCACAATACGATTGGGATATGCTGTACTATCAAATCTTTCGCACTGAATAAAAATAGGCAAAGGCACCACTCCCCTTTCCTTAGTAGAGGACAACAGCCACGGGCCGTTCTCTGCTGGACACGCTAGGTTGATGCTATAAGTGAGCCTTTATTTTCAGATTTCTAATTTATATCGTTCCACGTACGTATTTTCCATACATCAAGATTCGCAATTTAAAATAGAAATTCGTAAAAAGCTGTGTATAAAATTGGCTGAAAACCATGTTTGCTTTCCACAGTAAACAGTACGATGATGGAAGTATAGCCGTGGTACCATTTGGAAAAACATTTTTCTTTTTGATATTCTTTATTGCACATAAAAGCATGTTGACAATCAGTCGGAAATATTGTACAAAGGTGAGTTTATCTCTAATAGAGATCTCTTCCAGCCAACCTCAGTGGTGGTTAGAGCATTGTGCGGGATGGTGAACAAAAAGTGCAGTTATGGAATGACAAATATATTATACATATAGGTATATAATATTATATGTTATTTTAACATTCTCTATTATATTATCGATAGAGGACACACAGAGGGTCAAAGTCACTGCGAAAGCTGAGAGATTCTTTAACCATCTGTGAATTCAAAGAATTCAGTTATTAGGTGCCAGGACTGACATCTGAAGTACGCCAGCATAAATAAATAAATAAATATCTTTGCACATGCACACAGCGCTATCTAGTTCCACACTAACCTACTAGGCTTGTATTATGGATACCAGATGGTTGATAAACTACACAAATACATTTTTTTGTTGTAAATAAATACATATATAAATAAAAAATATCCATAACTCGGGAACATATGTCTGTATTCATCATGCAAACATATGTCCCTAGCGGGATTCGAAACTGTGATATTTTACCTACATAGTTAAGTAGTCCGTAAAATATTGTTTTGTTAGAAGAGTCTTTCATTCCTGATCAGATTATAAAATTAGCCCATGAAGCTTCTACCTCACTTACCTAAATTGCTAGGGACCGGCTCGGTAATTATTCAAATAGAGCTGTTTTAACTGATTTTAGTAATAATTTTATTATTGTGATGTAGTTTAAAAAAGTAGGTTGATTTTCAGTGAACGATAAAGAATGTTTAACGATAATTGTGTCTGCAACATTGAAGAATAAATTTTGTCTTTGATTTGTATGCTGTCTTTTCAAGTTTTTTTTATTATTTTATATATCTAAACTAGTTTCAGATTTGCGGAAACTAGGTAAAACTTAAATAGTAAAATAATCCTGTATCTATGAATTACTGTAACACTTAAACTGTATTTATATTAATATCATATGTTTGGTGTTACAATATAGAATATTGTTCTAAAATTGTACGCATTATGGCAACCCTATGGAAACAACATCCAAACTAATGGTTCTTATTTCAAATTAATCGACCGAAAATTGGTTCGATGGTCGATTTTAAAACATGAAACTTCACTCAAATAATGTGCCTACATATCAAGTGTGACAAAGAATACATAGTACCATTACCGTTAGAAAAATAAAAAATGCAAAAGCTAGTCCATACTGACGGCTGCAAAATGGCTCAACTTATAGGCTGTTGTCCATTTTTGAAATGCACGCATACATGAAGTCATGCCTGTTTCCCGTAAGGGGTATTGGCAGAGATCACAGACTTTCACTTGCTACGATTCTGACACACCTCGTTTGAAGCTTCTAAAAGCTGTTAAACGAAAGTTATACTAAAGTTAACGTTAATATTGATATAGAATGCTGAGATCCATGACAAAGTCGACATGTGCGTTCTTCTCGAGTTTGATATTTATGTACTTAGAATTACTTGGAACTTTATCGTTGTCCTACTAATGCATATAGATGACTCTGGTTCACTGTTATCCATATAAGGTAACAAATTCTGGAAACACAGTACCGTCGCATTATTTTCGAGAAAATGCGTGCCATTTTCAATTTCGCTTCTCCGCTAAATGAGAAAAAATTCTCGGATAATAATGTACAATTCGTGAATTTAGTGTGTATGCGTCATAAAAGAACGTGACTAGACTAGAGTTCCTTTGTGAAATGATAACATTGTATTTTCTATTTTCAAACGACCTACATATTTAACATATAAAAGTATTTAGGTGATGTATTGTCAACAGAACCTTCTAATAGATGACTTCGCAGGTTCTGTTCCTAAACAAAAGCAACTTTCGTAGTTGAAGTACAAGTTTTCTTTTAAATATCACGATTGAATGAGAAGCAAGTTCTCACATTAGTGTTGTATAAAGAATAATAAGCTGCTGCATAGAAAAGTTTTTACCTATTGAAAAATGTATGAGCAATTTATATTTGACTTGCTCGAAGAACTCTATCGCCGCTGGGGCATTAAAGTTGTTGAGTGGAGTAAGGTAGTGGAGTTGAGTATTCATACTGTCCTCCGGAGATAGAAAAGGAATCCTATTCAAGATGTGTTGTCTATTTTTGGCGGTTGAATTAATATGTAAACTTGGATTTAATA
Organism: Oegoconia quadripuncta; assembly: GCA_949316235.1. Lineage (NCBI taxonomy): Eukaryota > Metazoa > Arthropoda > Insecta > Lepidoptera > Autostichidae > Oegoconia > Oegoconia quadripuncta. The sequence continues at coordinate 17,295,717 of OX438743.1, forward strand.
CTACTATGGAAAATTGGCTTACTGTTGAAAATTCCGAAAAGAAATTCGGGGACATCTAACTCTACGAGGAACGTCAAGGACTACATAGTCCTTAGACGTGTAATATTTTATTGACTGCATAGAATTAATTAATTTAATTCTGTCAACTAGCTGAGGTATGAGGCGGGGTACCGCATTCCCATTGGCCCTACCAAGGTTGTTGTTTACGTGACCTTGAGGGAGCCAATCAGAGTGCTATAAGCTAACAGGATGATTTGAAATTTGAGCACATGTTCTAATATCGTAATGAATTCGCAGATGACCCTCGCCTACAAATAGAAGTGTATGGGTTGTGTGGCTACTTAATATGACGGCAAACCTTTGCCCAGTTATGGAGCATTAAAGGTTAATTATGCTCTATAGCTCATATTTAGTAATTAAACCTAAATCACAAAGAGCAATAAACCAAAATTATGATGTTATCTCGTTTCCCCAAACTCGTTTCTTTCCCAAAAAGAGCCGGTTTTATATAATTGGCATTACTCCAACCCCGCAATCTGTAAGCCAACGCTATAATTTCATTTCGTGCTTTTGGGTTGTATTTTTACATTTTATCTTTAAGTCCTTTTAAAATAGTGCCAAATATGACGGATACCTATAGGTGTTTATGTAAATATATAGTTATATACTTTGGGCATAATAAACTACGTGTCTGGTAATAAAAAAAACTATAATTTTTTCCGAAATTTCATTTTACCGAACATTGCAATGTTATCATCTTCCTAAACAATTTTCCAAGCTCAATCGGACTAGGGTTTCATCATCATCATCTCAGCCCGTAAACATCCCACTGCAGGGATATAGGCCTTCCCTCGTATAATGAGGGAGTATGGGCCATAGTCCACCACGCTGGCCCAATGGGGGTTGGGGACTAGGGTTTATGAGTGCGTAATTCAATTAATTAGTAAATAAACAGTACTGTTTGACACCAATTAGTAAGAATTCTAAGCTTTCTGCTTTTAACTTTGAATAGCACAGAAGTGTCGTCAGTAACTTCTTACATAATTAGGTAAATCATTCATAAAAACGAGAAATAATAAACATCCAAGGATTGAACCCTGTGGAACACCTAAACAAATTGGAGAGCTGTATGAGCTAACACTAATAACGGCAACTTTTTGAACTCGCTTACCGAGGTACACCTCCAAAGTACCATAATGTCGTAATTTTTGGACTAGACCCATGATAATTTGCAATTAAAGCTTCTGACCGGTCATCGAAAATGCCTATCTGGGAATCTATTCTTACTTCAAATGTATTCAATGTGGATTATCGATTACCAATTTCAAATATGTTGTCCTTATACCTAAAAGTTGTTTAGAAGAGCTCCTTTTAGTGATATAGTCGCATAATTGGACGGCCAGTCAATCTGTCCTTTGGCATTTACCTAGGTTGGATGGTCCCTTCCTATATGGGATAAGCCCGTCTTTGTACTTAATTTTGAAAATTTTATAAATTTTATTTATTTTTAATTTTATCAATTTACTTTTTGGAAGATTTACAGACTTATATAAACTATAGAACAAAAAAACGTATCAGTAAAAACAATGCTTATAAAAAACCTCCGCCGATATATAAAAATGAAGAGTAGCACATAGCAATATTAGGTCAATATAAGTAGGTATTACGACTACATAATGTAAGCGAAATTTTACATGAAAAGGGGTAAGAACAGAATAATAAAGTACAATAAAGCGTTTACCAACAACAAACGTTGTATGTTCGATCCATACCAACTTTCTCTAGAATGTATTTTCTTTTCTGTTGTGCAATAAAGTATATTAGTATTGTATTTTGTGGTTGACGATATGACGACAAGAAACAATAATACCTAGTTAAAAGTTTTTGCTTCGTCAGTCGAAGCTATCTCGAGATCGTTCTATGGTTTTTGGGAGTGGTAAAAACGCCAATGACGTATTTGTTCAATGCTTTTATTAAGTATTGATCGTCAGTCCTGTCAGTCCAGTCAACAGATCATGAGAATAAAACAATCTTATCCACTTTGGAATAAATACCTATTTCCGTAAGTATAAATTTAACACTGAACCGAAATGAAAAGGGCTTTTTCAGTTTAATTACCAGGCAAATATAAGGTATAGCGTAAATTAAGCGCCCTTTGTGATTATATTCACAATTTGAGATAATTATTTAATTAACGTTAGATAAAGGCTGACTCACACGGAACATTTCGCCTCGTGGTTAGGTAAAATATTTCTAGTCCGAATATGTGTTGTGTGGACTAATTATGCATAACAAGCCATACCTTAATGATTTATTTTAATGAAACTTTGATGCAACGCATGCATGTAGAGATATACCAGTAATTATTACGGTTATATTGGTCTTATCTTTTAAAATCAATCATGTGTATAACATAGATATGTTTCCAAAAACTAATAAATAGGCTTATAACTAAATTAAAAATGAACTACGAAGTTAGTATATTGACAATTAAAATGTTTAATTTGTTTTTAATATTGGTTCCGAAAAGCAATACGTTTATAAGCAATATTACCAAATATAATATAAATATCTTGTTGGATGAGTGGACCGTAAAATGCAGCAAACAAGCTTTCTACCTAAGCGCTATATTTAAAATATTACCTATGTTTCGGTTTCTAGAATTAGAGGCGCCTTTATTATCGAAGACGATTTGTCAGTTAAAAGCACGTCTGGGGCAGACTGCAGTTTCGTTCGAGGTAAAATTATCTTAATCATCTCGTTATCTTCTTTCTATCTTTCCTGTTTAGTTCCGAAAGATACTTAATGAGAGTTCGCTGCGCTATAAATTAACTTGGATAGGAGCGTAACGTTTTAATTTGCAGCGTTGTGAAAATTTGCAAACAAAGAGCATTTTTTAGTGTTAGCTTATAGGATGTATTTTGTACATTTTTGATTTTGAAATTTTGATCTACATATTACAATGGAACACCTACACAACAGACTTGAACAGCGAAACATTTTCTTTAAAATAAATTCTGTCAAATTAAGAAGTATCTGTGGGATTAACTTCCCACCTATGTACGTAATAGTCAGTCGTTACCTAGGAGTTACCACGCGAATTAGGAGATGCGGAAGTTTATGCGAACAATGTTTCGATATTTTGGCACATTAAGCAATGTCTGGTGCTATCAATATTGGAATGGTTGAAGTGGCATTTTGAGTGTTTCCATGCCTTGTTTTCCATTCAAGGCAATCGTTAAGCTATTCGGAGGTCCAAAAAGGTTGCTTAAATACTGTCACTGTCAGGTGGCCACCAGTCTTACACAAATCCGCACTGGCCCCCGTGGTGGATCATAGTCCATACCCTTTCCCAGTGAGAGCAGGCTGTGCCCCAACAGTAGGAACAAGTAGGGCCTGTTGATGATGATATACACTACTGCAAGGACAATGTGTTGTATTTGCAGAAATCACAGATCTGTCGCCGAAAGTACAGCCGAACATTCGGTAGACGGTATTGAGTCAAATCACTAGACGTTGCTACTCTAGTAACTATATATTATCGGATAGGTTATTCGACAATTAAATTAAATGTTTCACATGTTAAGTCTTCCAAATATTTAATGGAAATAACAAGGCAACGGCCGGCACGCGCTGTCGCGTGACTTCGACGCCCTTGAAGAGAGTAGCTTGTTGTAGGTTCTGTACCCAGGGTAGGGTTTATTAACGTATATAGGTTTTTCTCTACTATACCAGTATATTGAAGTATACTGTAACAAGTTTAGTAATCAGGCTGAATCCACTTGCACGTGTCGTCATCGGCCACACACACTTGTACCGCAAAGATAACAACTATCCCTGCCAGTGAAACCAACGGTTGCGGGTTCGAATACCGCGAGGGGAAAATATTTGTGTGATGAATATGAACTTTTATAATTTTTTGCGTTCGATCGCCAATCCTTTTCCGTTTCGTTCACTTGCGTTGTATCGCTATAGGAGATAGACGGATGGCCATATATCTCCAGAGATATATGGCCCAGGCCTGGCATTACAAAACGTGTATACTCTATAACTTTACCTCTTCAATAGTAATATTTTGATAGTTAACAAAATAAACAATCTTTAAGTCCTATAATGGGTATACGTGTCGAGTTACCATAATTTACGTCTAGAGAGAGATGTGGTATCAAATTTAGTGATAGACAAGACAACATAAGATGTTTATTTACCTAAAAAGAGTATACATAATTATACATGCAGGCAGGTCTTTAACCGCCTCCGTGGCTCAATGTAAACAACATTGGGTTTACGATTCGGAGGTCGCGGGTTCGATCCCCAGCGTGGTACATGTTTAAGTACTCGGTTTGGTTGGTGGTAGGGCATTTTAAAAATGTCCGCATGGCTAGCTACCACCACCTTATCTAAATCTGCCGCCAAGCAGCAATATTAATAGCATTATTGTGTTCCGGTTGTCAGAGAAAAGATAGCCAGTTCCCCAAATGTGTTGGGGTTTCCGGGACAGTACGCTTCCACCTTCGACCTCATCTTTACTTAACATCAGGTGTGAGGTCAAGTACGAACCCGTCGTGCATAAAAAAAAAGGTCTTTTTCGTGGATGCTGTAATGGTCCAGGCCTAGCCTTGCCATACAGTTCACAAATATAGTTGAATTAACCTTTTTTAAGCTGGTTAATTTCAGATGTTAGATTTGGTCGGGCAAATATGCAGGGGGCAAGTGAGGTAGACGCAGGCGTTACTGTATCGAGAGCCTCATGTATTTTCCATGTTACGTCATAATATTATATGTAAGCATGAGGAAACGTTAGGCAATACTTTATTGAGGACTCCATGGGATTTATGAATTAATTTCATAAATTATTATCAAATTAACATACATTATGTACCACTTAATTAGGAAATTATGGAAAATAAGACAATTCTTAGATTGGGAATTGCCATGGTTGTAAGCCTTATTAACAATTAATTCCTTTATTAACTTCAGAAGACTTTTGGGGTAGTCCACCACCCACAGAAACCACTCTGCAGCTCATATTCCACTCAAAGGATAGGTACTCCAAGATAAGATTATATTAATTGCATGAATTAGGCTGAAACCCATGGGTTCTTGATGTGATTAAGGGCTCAGGTTCATAGATTGATAGATGAAGGAGTAAAAAAACCACAAATAACATCTGAGATAATTTATTCAGGAATGATACAAAGTAAGAGGAAGATAGGCGTTGTCAAAGTGAATGGAGTTTTTCATTGCAAACCGAAAGAACGGGGAAAATGAGGCTAATAGGACTTATTAGGTATAGTTTATGATCTAACCTGTTGTATTCAGTAATAAAATTGGGAAAATTTCTATCTATCACACAGAAAATACGCTTTGTAAGTGACAGATAGAGGCCGCGGACAAGTTCAAGCGTCCATTTAGGGGTTAAATTCCATACTTATTCTTCCTGTTTTTGGGTATTTATATGTAGAAATTATTCCTCTATCGAAGGAAACATTCACTGAATCTGAAATATTCGATTTCGTGGAGAAAAACAACAAACAAAATGTCAAGGCAAAGAAATTCGCATTATACGAATATTTACTATGGAAGTGTTGCCATTGTTGGGAATTTGAAATGCTAAGAAAACTTTAACGGACATATTGAGTTTTCTAACAAACCAGGCGTTGAATGAGTGAGTTGTAAATAGGAATAGCATTGGAAAATTAAATGGCACGTCGGCTAGAAAGTACGCGGAGAAACTGAGTAGTTTGGAATTTTACACTATGGCCGAGAGGAAGCTGAATACGTGATATTTTAAGATGAATTTCCACAAGACGCCACCCTAATCTTGACTTTTAGAGTGAGAGGTCGGGCGAATTCTGACGTCACATTGACTCGTCATGTGAGCGAGCAGGACAGGCTCACATATTAGAAATCTTGTATTCTGGGGAAGGACAGAGATACGCCTTTTCCATAGAAAGCGAGTAAATTCAGTGAGTGAAAGGGGGATAGAGGATGCGGCGATCGACCCGCGGGTGAGGCAGTATAAATATGGGCTCGCGGGAGATTCTGGTCAGTCTTTCTTCTACCTCGGACCGAGACCAAGGTTTTACTTCAACTTCGGATCAAGTCGGCAGTAATTATTTCGGACCGTGAGGACCTTCGCCTTCTATCATCAATCCGGATCAAGGGGAGCTCAAGAATTGGAGGCGCCTTTCGAAGTAAGAAGATTCCAGTCGCAAGCACCAGCTTAGACCCTATGGGTCGAATCAAATGTTTCATACGGACGTTCGAGTTTCTTCGTACCCCCCCTAACTGCTTCTGGGCTCCTTGGAGACTAGGGTCAAGATGCTCTGAAAGGAGTGTCTAGCCTGATGTTGTCCGTTACAAAACATAACCCCAGTTAAGCATACATTACACTAGAGTCTTACACCGCAGTGCTAAGAGACATTCCACACAACGAGTTTAAAGCTCCGCGCGGCTCTAGTATACACGGCTAGTTAAAGACAATTTACACTTGAGTTAAGATTTAGTTGGATTTACTATAGGCTAGGTCGACTGGCCTCAGCTTCACTGATGCCGAGATAGTGCTAGGAATAGATTAACACTAGGTTTAGCTAATTAGTTTATTGCGATTGGGATGCGTGTAAGACGTAACCAATCGACTATGTGACACGGGTTCGGTTCCCTGAGTTACTATATAATACGGTGGATCGTTATATAGTGAAATAGGACTGGACCTGATGCAGGTTTACCAAGTTACTGCGGGTTCGATTCCCTGAGTTAAAGCCTAATACAGTAGGTCGATGATGATAATGGATTATACCTGATGCAGGTCTACTGAATTGTCAAGGGTTCGATTCCCTGAGTTAATACATAATACGGTGGGTCGATATATAGTGAAATAGGACTGGGCCTGATGCAGGTTTATCAAGTTACTGCGGGTTCGATTCCCTGAGTCAACGTGTAATACAATAGCTCATAGGTGTTATAGGATTATACCTGATACGGGTTCGATTCCCAGAGTTAATGTGTAAAACGGTAGGCCGTTGATGATATAGGGTTGTACCTGATGCAGGGTTACCGAATTGACACGGGTTCGATTTCCTGTGTGATTACATTTTAATAGCTAGGCTAACCTAGGGCCAGTGAAAGGGACAGGAAGCTCACTGCGCGGCAGTAGTGTAGCTGTGTGTTCGGACTACAGTGCCGGACGATGTCGGAATTATGAATAGATTTCAATGGTCAAATAAGAGACACTTATATTTATAGTATTATTATGATATTTATATAATATGTTACATAAGTATATTTACAAGTATGAAGAGAATACTAATAGTAACAGTTGCCTATAGTTTGGTAACGGTAGACATAGTTCTACACATATTTTACATTATATTATATCAGACCTTGATAATTGGTGGGAATACAATTCTCTATTGTTTTGTCCGAGGGATGACCCTTAGTCAACAAGATATGCCTTCGATTTACTCACACTCGGAGTTGGGCAGAGGGTTTTATGATTTGAGATAATGAAACGATCTCAGTAGAACAACCTCATACCAAGTGGGTGAGAGTCTCTACCTTCGTCACATGAAACCGTCTTCTCCTTCATTGAGGGTGATTATACTCCAGGGTAAAGTTACCCATTTCAGTCTCATACCAAAAGGGTGATTCTGTACTTATGAACTGAATTACTATGCAGTAATTAATCTCGCCATGGACATCTGATGAATTCAGCCCGGACGATTAAGCAATAGAAGTTGTGTAAATTTACAGAGTAATAAACATAGGACATTTGTGCTTGGAGAAGCCTATAGGGCGGATCCTATAATCTATTACATGGCCGTTGAATAACCTTCGGGCTATATATATAATATTTATATAAGGACATGAAATGGGTTTTGGGGAATCCTCTTACCCTTGTAGGACATAATCTATTGGACAGGATGACAATACTAAGCTTGACAGGTTAGAGAAACATACTCGTTACCTTCTTATGATTCGGTGGGGACCTGTCCAGTCCGGTGTCGAGGGTCACAGTGTGGGGTATGCCCCTGGTACACTAACCAGTACCAAACGCGGATGGCGGAGCGTGCACCTAGCCAATATAAATAATATAAATAATTTAAATCCCCTTCAAAATAGGGGGGGTTTTACAATATGGGGTGCCGTGGACCAGGATAGACCATCGTCATTAAGTATCAAGTGCTGTGATCTCTTTCGTTTTGGTTAGGGTACTTACCAGAATGTAAAAATAAAAATAGCATAATTAAATTAGTTAGACTAGCACAGGTTATATTATCACAATAAGAATTTTAAACATTAATAAAAGAATCATTTTGTTACCAAAAATCAACAAAAACCAATTTACGGTCAATAAAATATTACAATTTTAGTTTAGTTTAGCCTTTGACTACATTACATTACTTTTACCAGCATTGTTTAACATTGTAATTGAAGTGATTAATAGTAACAGTCTGTATTTTGAGATTCATCTAAAGAATATTAAAATGTCCTAATAAATCTAAATATAACCAAATAATTGAAATAGTGACTTATATCTGTGTGTGAATGGAATGTTGTAATAAGTAGTGGCCTTAGGCCACAATTTGATGTCGTGGAGCGGAAAGAATTCAGTGCGGTAATTTGCATTACAAACTTATTAATATAGGTTAGTTAGGGGACAGTAGGACGATCTTCATCATTGAGTGTTGTCGGAGGGTAGCTTGATACTCAACCAACCCACGCATGGCTGAGTCTATTCGTTGAGTAGCCATCAATCGTGGTCACGAGAAATCTGGAAACAAAGTTAGGGTTTAAAAAAAAAAAAAAACATTTTTTATTACGAATGAGTTTAGTAACCTTAGTTATTTCATTACAGGAAAAATAAAGGAACACGAAATTATAAATTTACCTACGCCTTATCCTTACTGTTTGTCAGACTCTCTACAGTTAGTCAGAATAAATAGGGTAGTGTAAGCTAAGGGTTAAAGATGCCGCGTAAGTTAACCAAAGCAAAGTACGTAAGTTACCGTGCGATGATGAGCGACCTTAAGAGTGAGTCTGGAGGTTATATAGAAAAATAATTACCTAAGTACTGAAAGGAGTGGGGAAGACGTCGTCAACAGTAGAAGGCCATGGGGGCGGGGGGCGCAGCTGGTGGCAGTGCACTTGCTTGCGAAGTAGATGCCTGAGCGGCTGCGACACGAAGTACGGGAGTTCTGTGTAGATTATCTCGATGAGCTCGCCATAATTAGTACAGGAGACTTAAATCAGTACCTGGAACACATAGGGATCGCAGAGTTATTGGGGAACAGGGCAGGCTAGGTGAGTGTATGTTAGGAAAAGGGGAGGAAATAGGTGTAGCTAGGGAAGGATCTTGATTTTCGAATGAAGGCACAGGCGCAGGAACAGAAGCGGGAGATAGGAACTTCTGCGAACAAAGAACGGTGGTGAGTTCTGTCCAATACTAAGGGAAAGGTGTGGAAAGAGGAGAAGGCGCAGCCACGTGAAGGATGTACTTGATACAAAAATTATAGATTAGAACATCGGAGTGACTTACCGTAGAGTAGTGACGGCGGCGTCGGCATTGACGGAAATATTCTAGCTTGGCGGACATCATCTTATCATTTGGGCAGAACGTGCCATGATGGAACACCACGCGGAAAAAAATACAACTTAAAAACGAGCAACCAAAATTGAAGCGCGAAAAAGTAGTTTGACAGTGGGAGAGAGAGAAGTTTTCTTTTGCTTGTAATACGGGAGGCTAAGGGAGGCTAAGGAACGAAAGCCATACTGCCTCGTCTTCAAGTTTGACGGTGGGGCACCGGCCGCCGCGCGCTAGAAGTGAAGTGGCTGTTTACTTAAAAAAAAAAATAAGAATTTTCATGGCTCTGGATACTAGGATGTTTAAAGATAGTCGGGTATTACCAGTGACCGATAGTCCAATGTAACACGAGTTTATGAGTGATGTTTCACGAGAAAGGTAACATTATCTTAGGAAACGACACAATAATATAGCGTTTTATAATTAGTTCCTTTTCATTTGATAAGTTTCCAAAGGGATGACAATTATTAACGATCAGGTAAATGTACTTGTAATATTGTGGTTAATAAGATCTTATATCTCTCTCTTTTCTTCATTAGGTGTGAGAAAGAGAAAGACAATGAACGATGGCTCCAAATAGGAGGCATACAAGGTGAAGTGCGCACACGTTGAACGGGACTCTTCCGATGATTGACGATTGTATTATTTGCCTAAAATAATTTTCATTTAAGATCTAGAAGTAACGTATAGGTGGTATTTCGAGTCATGTAGTAAATGTAACATGACACAGTCAAGAGTAACGTAAAGGTTTTAAGAGCAATGTTCAGAGTTAGTTAGGGTAGTGTCGACTATGGAATTATTTTGGCAGGAATTAGAATATTGATAAAGGTGTATTGAATACCCAGGATTATTTAGGTGACTTACTTAGATGAGCCATGTGGTATAAATAACTGCTAGCAAAATTATTTATTGTAGCAAAATTATTTATTCAAGAGACAAAGGGGAACTGACTTCATGAAGTCTCAACTTATGAAAGTCGTTCAAAGCGAGTCTAGACCTATGTCTGTATGAATCTAACGTGTGGAGGGTCTACCACAATTACACCAACTAAAACGATAAATGCGAAGGTTTGTGTATGTGTGTGTTTGTTGCCTCTTCACGCCTGGACGGCTGGGCTGATTTGGATGAAGTTTGGTAGGTGGACGGATATTGGAATTTGGACTAACGTATAGATTAATTTTGCTGGATCGATTATGATGAAACCTTCCACGCAGACGAAAATGCGAGCGGAAAGCTAGCTTCGTTCATACTCGTACATACACAGTACGATAACCTGTTTCCTAAGCGATTTGTGTAATTAATAAGTTATAGGTTGTAGAATGTGGGAGACATATTAGTTAAAGTATACAGAGCTGGAAGAAATAAGAGAATTAGAGGTTAGAGGTAGATATAGGTAGAGTTAAACAATTCGCCCATCAAAATTACTTATGTGCAGATATTCTCACAGGGAAGATATATAAGTGGTTCGCTACTCCGCGAACAACATAGGAAGATGACTGTTCATCATATATTTGTTTTAAAAACCCTTAGGAGAACTAGATTGTTATTTAGACGCAAATATTGAGGGAAAAAATATAATCTATATAACAACAGGAGGGACCCCTACGGAATACAGCTGTGTTTGACAGAGTTTGGCGATAGTGAAGTGAAAGATAGAGGTATTTTCCTCAGTGATAGAAAAGAAGGGAGGAACGAAGTTATATATTATGGTATATAATAGACTTAGGAGTGAGACGTATGTATGACGTACGTATATATAACTTAGAGTAGTATGAGTACAAGGAACTCTGTTCAACACACAGTTAGTGAGAAGTAGGGGGAGCGCTTTATTAATAATTCCGGCTTCGGATCATTACTCTTTACAATCATATCTTCTGGAAAATTGGAGCTAGGTTAGAGACATACAACGTTATGGGTTGATATTTTCCATGGGAAATGATCACTACACATTGATATCTACGTGCGGCAATTTTACCTTCACCAAATCTCGATTGGAAGTTACGTAAGTTGAGGTTAAGGCTTAGAAGGTGAACAGTTGATTTAGTAATGGTTCTTAGTTATGAAGGGCTTTTAGATTCTGACATGGGCTAAATTTGGGATCTTCTGGCAAGTTCGTCAGTAGACTAATATAGCGAAAGCGAACTACGGAACATGGCAAATTTTGGACCACTAGGGGCGTCCTGAACTCACAACTCAGGATCCTATTTCGGAAACGAAAGTCTGAGCGACGAACAAGTACTAAGGCAATTTGCGAGCCGAGAGCCTTGGCTGAGATGAAATGATGGAAAGGAGAGATTTGGTTTAAAGTACACAACACATCTTAAAAAAAAAAAAACCACCAGAGCTGGAAGGGTAAATAAAGAGCTCGATTCTCCTTTCGGAACAAGGGGTATATTTATATTTAAGCCATATATTTGTGAATAGAGGATAGGGTTTGGTAAAATCTTAACCGGTAATTGAAGGATTAATTACCTAGTTAACATTTTAGGGGGCGACTGTAATGGTCCAGGCCTAGCCTTGCCATACAGTTCACAAATATAGTTGAATTAACCTTTTTTAAGCTGGTTAATTTCAGATGTTAGATTTGGTCGGGCAAATATGCAGGGGGCAAGTGAGGTAGACGCAGGCGTTACTGTATCGAGAGCCTCATGTATTTTCCATGTTACGTCATAATATTATATGTAAGCATGAGGAAACGTTAGGCAATACTTTATTGAGGACTCCATGGGATTTATGAATTAATTTCATAAATTATTATCAAATTAACATACATTATGTACCACTTAATTAGGAAATTATGGAAAATAAGACAATTCTTAGATTGGGAATTGCCATGGTTGTAAGCCTTATTAACAATTAATTCCTTTATTAACTTCAGAAGACTTCTGGGGTAGTCCACCACCCACAGAAACCACTCTGCAGCTCATATTCCACTCAAAGGATAGGTACTCCAAGATAAGATTATATTAATTGCATGAATTAGGCTGAAACCCATGGGTTCTTGATGTGATTAAGGGCTCAGGTTCATAGATTGATAGATGAAGGAGTAAAAAAACCACAAATAACATCTGAGATAATTTATTCAGGAATGATACAAAGTAAGAGGAAGATAGGCGTTGTCAAAGTGAATGGAGTTTTTCATTGCAAACCGAAAGAACGGGGAAAATGAGGCTAATAGGACTTATTAGGTATAGTTTATGATCTAACCTGTTGTATTCAGTAATAAAATTGGGAAAATTTCTATCTATCACACAGAAAATACGCTTTGTAAGTGACAGATAGAGGCCGCGGACAAGTTCAAGCGTCCATTTAGGGGTTAAATTCCATACTTATTCTTCCTGTTTTTGGGTATTTATATGTAGAAATTATTCCTCTATCGAAGGAAACATTCACTGAATCTGAAATATTCGATTTCGTGGAGAAAAACAACAAACAAAATGTCAAGGCAAAGAAATTCGCAGTATACGAATATTTACTATGGAAGTGTTGCCATTGTTGGGAATTTGAAATGCTAAGAAAACTTTAACGGACATATTGAGTTTTCTAACAAACCAGGCGTTGAATGAGTGAGTTGTAAATAGGAATAGCATTGGAAAATTAAATGGCACGTCGGCTAGAAAGTACGCGGAGAAACTGAGTAGTTTGGAATTTTACACTATGGCCGAGAGGAAGCTGAATACGTGATATTTTAAGATGAATTTCCACAAGACGCCACCCTAATCTTGACTTTTAGAGTGAGAGGTCGGGCGAATTCTGACGTCACATTGACTCGTCATGTGAGCGAGCAGGACAGGCTCACATATTAGAAATCTTGTATTCTGGGGAAGGACAGAGATACGCCTTTTCCATAGAAAGCGAGTAAATTCAGTGAGTGAAAGGGGGATAGAGGATGCGGCGATCGACCCGCGGGTGAGGCAGTATAAATATGGGCTCGCGGGAGATTCTGGTCAGTCTTTCTTCTACCTCGGACCGAGACCAAGGTTTTACTTCAACTTCGGATCAAGTCGGCAGTAATTATTTCGGACCGTGAGGACCTTCGCCTTCTATCATCAATCCGGATCAAGGGGAGCTCAAGAATTGGAGGCGCCTTTCGAAGTAAGAAGATTCCAGTCGCAAGCACCAGCTTAGACCCTATGGGTCGAATCAAATGTTTCATACGGACGTTCGAGTTTCTTCGTACCCCCCCTAACTGCTTCTGGGCTCCTTGGAGACTAGGGTCAAGATGCTCTGAAAGGAGTGTCTAGCCTGATGTTGTCCGTTACAAAACATAACCCCAGTTAAGCATACATTACACTAGAGTCTTACACCGCAGTGCTAAGAGACATTCCACACAACGAGTTTAAAGCTCCGCGCGGCTCTAGTATACACGGCTAGTTAAAGACAATTTACACTTGAGTTAAGATTTAGTTGGATTTACTATAGGCTAGGTCGACTGGCCTCAGCTTCACTGATGCCGAGATAGTGCTAGGAATAGATTAACACTAGGTTTAGCTAATTAGTTTATTGCGATTGGGATGCGTGTAAGACGTAACCAATCGACTATGTGACACGGGTTCGGTTCCCTGAGTTACTATATAATACGGTGGATCGTTATATAGTGAAATAGGACTGGACCTGATGCAGGTTTACCAAGTTACTGCGGGTTCGATTCCCTGAGTTAAAGCCTAATACAGTAGGTCGATGATGATAATGGATTATACCTGATGCAGGTCTACTGAATTGTCAAGGGTTCGATTCCCTGAGTTAATACATAATACGGTGGGTCGATATATAGTGAAATAGGACTGGGCCTGATGCAGGTTTATCAAGTTACTGCGGGTTCGATTCCTTGAGTCAACGTGTAATACAATAGCTCATAGGTGTTATAGGATTATACCTGATACGGGTTCGATTCCCAGAGTTAATGTGTAAAACGGTAGGCCGTTGATGATATAGGGTTGTACCTGATGCAGGGTTACCGAATTGACACGGGTTCGATTTCCTGTGTGATTACATTTTAACAGCTAGGCTAACCTAGGGCCAGTGAAAGGGACAGGAAGCTCACTGCGCGGCAGTAGTGTAGCTGTGTGTTCGGACTACAGTGCCGGACGATGTCGGAATTATGAATAGATTTCAATGGTCAAATAAGAGACACTTATATTTATAGTATTATTATGATATTTATATAATATGTTACATAAGTATATTTACAAGTATGAAGAGAATACTAATAATAACAGTTGCCTATAGTTTGGTAACGGTAGACATAGTTCTACACATATTTTACATTATATTATATCAGACCTTGATAATTGGTGGGAATACAATTCTCTATTGTTTTGTCCGAGGGATGACCCTTAGTCAACAAGATATGCCTTCGATTTACTCACACTCGGAGTTGGGCAGAGGGTTTTATGATTTGAGATAATGAAACGATCTCAGTAGAACAACCTCATACCAAGTGGGTGAGAGTCTCTACCTTCGTCACATGAAACCGTCTTCTCCTTCATTGAGGGTGATTATACTCCAGGGTAAAGTTACCCATTTCAGTCTCATACCAAAAGGGTGATTCTGTACTTATGAACTGAATTACTATGCAGTAATTAATCTCGCCATGGACATCTGATGAATTCAGCCCGGACGATTAAGCAATAGAAGTTGTGTAAATTTACAGAGTAATAAACATAGGACATTTGTGCTTGGAGAAGCCTATAGGGCGGATCCTATAATCTATTACATGGCCGTTGAATAACCTTCGGGCTATATATATATTATTTATATAAGGACATGAAATGGGTTTTGGGGAATCCTCTTACCCTTGTAGGACATAATCTATTGGACAGGATGACAATACTAAGCTTGACAGGTTAGAGAAACATACTCGTTACCTTCTTATGATTCGGTGGGGACCTGTCCAGTCCGGTGTCGAGGGTCACAGTGTGGGGTATGCCCCTGGTACACTAACCAGTACCAAACGCGGATGGCGGAGCGTGCACCTAGCCGATAAATATATATTTGCTAAAAGAGTATAAGTGAAGTCTTAAATAGATTAAAGGAATTCTCCTTCAGGGATAAGTTCACCTTTAGATATTATACAAATGACAATATTCTGAATCCTTCAAAGATAAGTTCGCTCTTTAGGATGATACACTACGTGTACCACGAGGTGATTAACCAACTAATTTTGCACAAGTCTAAGGCCTATCCTACATTAAGATGGTTGGAGGAAATACCTTACAGAGATAAGTTCACCTAAGTCAATATACATTTATTCTTAGGCCAACAAGACGTTAGCCAGGAATGCAGCAGTGTGAGGAAGTTACGTGTACCTCAAGGTTCGGTTTAGGATGAGCGATGATGTACAGTAGGGTAACAAACTTGGTTCACACATTCACTGCTAGGTATTGGATGAATTATTACACTGAACTTAATTTAGTGTTACTTAGGCAGAACCCTGCTATGGTAATAGGATATGCATGATAGGTTATAATAAGTTACATTCAATTTCTATGTGTTTGCTAGCTGTACTGATACCGTTCACCGTACTGTAATGTTACCACTTTCTTAAAAGGACTTGGGTTATTACGGAGCACAACGCGGTCCTCACTAGACGTTCATTGGCCATACTTAGGTTTCTATAGTTAGATAGTTAGTTCGAATCTATAGTATAGTTAGTTTCACATCTAGTTTAGGATATAGGTAGTTAGGTTTATATAGTCAGTTAGTTTAGTTTCTTATATGCGAATCACTTTAGTAATAATCACTTCTAGTTTTTAGTTTAATATTCTAGGTCTATAATTTAACAGATTAGTTTCTAGGCTAGGGCATAGATAGCTAGGTTCTAGATTTCAAAATATAATTCTAATTCAAATAAAATAATTTAAATACCTTCGGAACAGGGGGGGGGGGTTTTACAATGCCAAATTTATAAAACTTGTCAGTGGTGAAACTATCTGGGCACGAATCCTACTCGAACTTGACTGCCTTTTTCGCTGAGTTTATTGTACCTACTTGAAAAATAGCTCTTTAGGTACTTACACTGTAAAAGAGAAACCTATCTAGATTTCCAGTTGTGATGAAAAATCACCTTCCACAAGGGTTTTCTAACACTGAAATTGAATTCATCGGTTTCCGTCCAAACTTTTCAGCTAAATTTTCGGGTAAGCGTGAAAAATTACATTTAAAATCGTAAGTCATTTATCACTATTTGAAAATAACGTGCGCGACTACGTGATCGTGAGAGAACTTCGATCATAATATTTCTTGTACCGTCAGCATCAAAATTACAAATAGAATTGTATGTTAATATGAAGCGGTGGTAGCTTGGACGTACTGACTGACCGAAAAATGCTTAAGCTCTATTTTTATTTCCAATAGATTTAAATTGACATTCAACAAATGATATCATGTATCTTACGTTGAAATAAATGCTGAAGTTTTTTATTTTGAATTACAAAATAATTTAACATTTTAGTTTTTACTATTGTCATGGCAAATAAATATTTTTATTATGATAATAATAAAGCCTAGTTATCACATACATTAGCTTTTCCAAATGTCGAAATTGTGTGTTTGAAAGTTTCTTGTGTCGTTTCTTCTCTATAACTACATACCATTACGAAGCGTCTGTAGTTATGTCGCTAAATTCTGCGGCGCGCCCTCTTCAACTGTATTTAAGAGGCTTTGGGCAGAGCACAAAGTACGTAGCAGCGGCGACACACACACACACACACACACACACATCTTCACCCAAGTAATAGAATGTTCTTATATATTTACAACTCACATAAGCACTAACCAGACTAATCCAGGTTTTTCAATTTCAATTAAGCTCACCTACAAATATTCCTTATGTAAAAACTACAAGAAGGTATCCTAACACAGGTTTTAAGAAACTTAAAAGGTTGCTCTGACAATTGTAAATGTCCGCCTGGCTAGCTACCACCATCTTATCTAAATCTGCCGCCAAGCAGCAATGTTAATAGCATTGTTGTGTTCCAGTTGTCAGAGATGTCAGCCAGTCCCCCAAATGTGTTAGGGTTTCCGGGTCAGTACGCTTCCACATCTTCACTTAACATCAGGTGTGATTGAGGTCAAGTACGAACCCATAGTGCTTAAAAAAAATTGAGTACAAGATTGTTATCTTTTCATGATGAAAATAAATATTGAAATAGAATTTTTGAATAGACTACATACGATAATTGAAGCGGTAACTCATCGTAACCGCAACATCGCTTTACATATTGAAACCACGGATTTGAGACTATTAGCTTTTATACGTCATTCAAAGGCTCACAGGTAAAGCTTTCACACGTATCAATCGAATTCATTTATAACATGGATCCATTAAAAGCGAGGTTCGAAATACCTTTCAAACGGCGTGTTTAAGTCATTTATTCATACCAAATTCCTTTATAAATGTTTTATATCATTTTTTATACCTCATTTTATTTACGCGTTTATTATTTATGGAAATATAACGTGAAACGGGGCTTCTAAATTAAGGGAATTGACGTGTTCGTCTACAGCTTCCTGTACAGAGCTCAACGCCATATAGACCTTATATTACTAAGAAACTGGTTCAAAAGGAAGGAACTTTATGAACGTTGTACATTTTTGTGTAGGTATATAGATTTGATTCTAGTAGAATTACCTATGTATCTGTCCACTTAGAAAAAATCATTCAAATTGAAGAACATAAAATTTATAAGAACATAAGTTTACATTTAGTAGTTTTAAAATGTCCAGTTAATAAGACAGTAAAATATTTGAAGCATGACGTCGTTGGAAAGTATCAACTAATCATCATCTTCATGCCTTAGTCCCAATTTATTTGGGGTCGGCGCATGTGCGTCTTTTTCATTCAATCTCTTCTATCAGCCACAGTCCATATATCACCCCTCATACAAATAACCGCCTCCGTGGCTCAATGTAAAACAAGATGGGGCTTACGAATCGGAGGTCGCGTCGATCCCCAGCGGGGTACATGTTTTGTACTCGGTTTGGTTGGTGGTAGGGCATTTTAAATGTCCGCATGGCTAGCTACAACCATCTTATCTGAATCTGCCGCCAAGCAGCAATGTTAATAGCATTTTTGAGTTCGGGTTGTCAGAGACAAGATAGCCAGTTCCCCAAATATTTGGGTTTACGGGTCAGTACGCTTCCACCATCGGCCTCATCTTCAAAAACTTTTACGTGGTACGGCTACTGGCTCCTAAACTAGATAAGGCTTATATGTCAGGAGACAATTTCTCTCCACACAAAGTGACAACTATATTGTTCGTTTAGTGTACATACTAACATAAAGTCACGCCTGTTTCCCGAAGGCGTAGGCAGAGACAACAGACTTCGACTTGCTACGATCCTGCCACACCTCTTTTGCTTCATTCACTCTCATGAGGTTGTTCATACATGTCTGTTTAGGGTACTCTTGACTTGGCCTTTCTTAAAGACGTCCGCGATTTGATGTCGGTACGTTCGACGTGGTCTTCCTTTACCCAAGACCTTTAGTGTAACAGCAAAAACAAAAGAAACACACCCACACTATTGAATACCCGATGTTCAACTGTACCCTTTTCACGAAGTTTCTGGAATGAACCTGCTCTCCGACGTTTTGCCTCAAAGCTATGACATGGGATGCTTTAATTGGCGCGTGGATAGCTCTTAAAGGTAGAGGATTCTATATAACTAACTTTACTATGTCCGTTGTCCAATTTGTTCTTGTGATAGTACCAGTGGCGAGTAAATGATCTCGATTGAAAAAATGTCAGAGCATTTCCGAAAATTCTGATTTTTTTTTCGATTTCCTCGTTGTCGCCCCTATATTATATTATATTATATTATATTATATTATATTATATTATATTATATTATATTATATTATATTATATTATATTATATTATATTATATTATATTATATTATATTATATTATATTATATTATATTATATTATATTATATTATATTATATTATATTATATTATATTATATTATATTATATTATATTATATTATATTATATTATATTATATTATATTATATTATATTATATTATATTATATTATATTATATTATATTATATTATATTATATTATATTATATTATATTATATTATATTATATTATATTATATTATATTATATTATATTATATTATATTATATTATATTATATTATATTATATTATATTATATTATATTATATTATATTATATTATATTATATTATATTATATTATATTATATTATATTATATTATATTATTAGAAATCAGAAGCGGATTAAGTTTAAAAAAAAAACAAAATTTAATAACCTAAACTTAGTTTAAAAGGAAAACAGAATTACGAACAAAAATAACAACAAATTAAATAATTAGCGAAACAACAAGAGTTATAGGAAAAAATAAAAATTTTCAGCACTAAAAAATCATAGGCACAGAATTAATATAGTAGACGACCGGTTGGTGTAGTGGATAGTGACCCTGTCAGCGAAACCAACGGTTGCGGGTTCGAATCCCGCGAGGGGTAAATGTTTGTGTGATGAATACGAACGTTTATTCCCGAGTCATGGATGTTTATATAAATATTTATGTATGTTTATCTGTTATCTAGTATCCATAGCACAAGCTTTGCTTAGTTTGGGACTAGATGATTGGTGTAAGTGTCCAAAATATTTATTTATTTAATATGCAATAGGCGCTATTTAATTATCTGTATCAGAGGCAGGCACAGGAAATGTCTTCCAAATTCCAATGGTCACAACCAAGTTCATTTATTTTTGGCCGCCTGCATGTTGGCTCAATCTAAACAATACGAGGTTTACAAAACAGAGTTAGGAATTCGATTTTTAGCGAGGTACAAAATATAGAATTCCTTTTGGTTGGTTATGTTTAAAATGTCCATCAGGCCACGTACCACCATCTTTTTTTTTATGCACAACGGGTTCGTACTTGACCTCAATTACACTTGATGTTAAGTAAAGATGTAAGTACTTAAACATGTACCCCGCTGGGGATCGAACCCGCGACCTCCGAATCGTAGACCCAACGTTGTTTACATTGAGCCACGGAGGCGGTTAAATCTAATGTAAGTCTGCCATAAAGCAGTAATATTGATAGGTATCCGGTTGTATGAGATAAGACAGCCAGGCCCCAAGTCAGTTAGTGGTCCGGGTGAGTACGCTTCCACCTTCGGTTTCATCTTCAATTAACACAGACGTGATTGAGGCAAAGCATTAACCCGTTCATTTAAAAAAAAGTGTCTTGCTTAATCTTTTCATACACAATTGTACTATGTACAAACAATAAAATGCTTTCAGCAAAATCCCAGCTCTCTCACAAAATATTATTCGTACTTAGGTACCTAATTGAGTTTGTACGGAGGTCGTGACTTCGATACTTCGGCTTATTTCCCTGGGTTTACGTAAGAAAGTTTTGTGCACGTCGGCAGTAAAGAGAATCTGAATAAGTATCAAGTCATTGATATACTGACTGTGTAGAGGTACTATACACTTTGGTAGGATTTTAAAAGACCAGAAACTCTATAATCCGTATAATCTAAGAAGGCCGCTTTAGATTTACTATGTAATAAAACAAATGAAGCTTTTATATGATTTATTTTATTTGTTATGGTGATTTTATCTGTGATTTAGTAGTTTACTTGGTTTGTTCCAATAAATACATATTGCTTGAAACTCGGATGGGCAGCGTTAGAGAAACGGAGCGACATTTTTTCATCCAAAATACCTCAGCGCCTAAAGACGAAAATATGTCTTCAATGTGTGTGAGTGTGGCCCGCAACGTGGTGTCTGTCTAGAAAAATAAGGTCATAGAACGAGTACTTTGCCCAGTGGAGTAGTAAGTACAGTGGGGTGAACTTTGGATGCTCTTGAGTGGAGACGTCACATCGGTAAGCTTAGCGTAGAAAGTCCACCTTCAAGGTGGATGAACTATCAACTACCTGATGAAGGTCGTGGGAAATCGCTACGATAAATGCTGGACAGTTTCAAGTTGCCTTCCTACGCGTTGGCCTGAAAATGAACATGGACAATACTAAGTTTATGTTCAATGTACACATGTAGACCCAGGACTAGCTGATAGCAAGAACCCTCGAAGTTATTGACAAGTACGTATATTTTGGGCAGCTATTGTAGTTAGGTAGAACTTTGAGGGGGAGATCCGTGAGAATCGGTTGAACTGGGAAGCATTTGGAATGATATGTATTATTTTCTCGTCGGCGATAACAAAGCCTGAAGACAAAAGTCAGATTACGCTAATGGCAGAGTCGAAACATAGACACAAGCAGCAAAGAGCTATGCTTCTCTGAGCAGTAAGACCACGAATGCACTGATTAGTCGGAGAATGTGATAACATCACAGCAAGGAGGCGACTTTATTTATTTGACTCTATTCGTAACTATAAAATGGTCAAAATTTTTTTGTAGAAAGAAAGAGTTCCCATCACTATAGAATAAACATGGTTTCTAACCATTCCGTAGGTTGCTTTAGGTATAGTATAGGTATTTAGTTATAAAATCTCCGATATTAAATTAAAGTTACCACTGTGAACTAAGAATTAATCAATGGCTACTTTATATTTTCTTAAAATACTTTATTGAGTCGTGACATAATTTGACAGTCACAGTGTGCATTATCCCTGCATTTTCTTTAAATATTAGTACGCCAATCTTAAAATATTCTGAACTTATTCACTTCGATATGATATATTCAGTAGACAAACCTCATTGTTATGTATATAAAAAAGTAATTTGGCTAATGGAAACCATATGCCGCGGTTTGTTTAAGAACGGAAGAAGTTTATTACACTTGGCATCGATCTAGATGTCAACACTTTTGTATGTCTAAATTACAGCTGATTGAAAACTTGTTATTACTATAACTTTTGATGAGATCGTTATTTACAGTGCTCCTGGGCAGTAATTGACATCAAAACAAAGTTCCTACTCAAAGCTGTGACGATCAGTAGGAAGGAGACAGCTTTATTATAAAATATTCTAGTCCGAAGGTGATAGAACGTATGAAAATATCGAGAATTGGTTAATTCAGTTTGGACCGCACGTTGAGTGAAAGGGATAGACTAATTAACTAATTGTAGAAATTAGAAAGAGAAAATTTAAACGACGAGCAATTGTAAGAAGTCGTTTGATTAAGAATTTATTTACTTATCACAACATCATTTGATAATCTAAAGTTATTTTCAAGAAGCTTGATTTAATGTACTTATTTGACAAGAAGACTTGCGGTACGATTCTATTGCTCAGTGTTAACATTCTCTCTAAAAATTTACACGAACCAATTTTGTAACAATTTAAACTGACATGATGAGAAGCCTCTTTGAAATGCCTCCCCAACTTACAGATTTATGGCCCAAGAAGTGACGTTAACAGCCACTTGGTTGAATAATGCGAGGATTGTGCGATACTTAGATATCAAAGTAAAAGGCCCATTTTGCTAATTTAATTACCTTATCGGGGCTATAAGAGTGAAAAAAATTAAATCCCTCAAAATTGGTGGGGAGCGTCTGCAATTACTGTAAATCGTAGTAAATAGCAAACAGTTACGAAATGGTGTTGCCAGGTTCCCTATATATTAACATTAATGAGTTTTCCCCAAATGCTATAATCTTGGCATCGTTACACCAAAGTGAATAGGTATTTAAGTACTGGGAGTGTGTAGTTCGTTCAATACATCGTCACATTCCATCAAGTAAGCCTTATTGTAAAACATTTAAAATAAGCGAGGTAAATACAACGTCAATTAATAAGGCCCGAATTATAATTTTTTTATGTGCAACGGTTTAGCACTTGATCTCCTGACCTGGAAACCCCATCATATTAGGGGAACTGGCTATCTTATCTCTGACAAACGGATCACAACAATGCTATTAACATTGCTACTTGGCGGCAGACTCAGATAAGATGGTGGTAGCTAGCCATGCTGACATATAAAATGCCCTACCACGAACTAAAACTACCTCCTTTGGAAATCGAACCCGGGACCTCCGAATCCCAAACCCTGTTGTTTACATTGAGCCACGGAGGCGGTTCTATAAACCTTTCTCAAGATTTAGAACAGTCTAGTGATCGGTCTCAAGTAAACATGTTGATTAATAAACCTAACTTGAGACCTGAAAAGCACGTGCATACTTGAGCAGTACTCACTTGAGAGGTGCGCTGAGTATCACGTATTAATAAACGAAACTCAAGACTGTCATTCATTCGCAGCTGAGGCTAATACTTGAGAAGTGATGTCAGCTGAGTAGAGCTCAAGATTGGTTTATAAATTAGCACGGAGCTGAGGTGGTGTCAACTTCTTAAGCCTCATACAGCCTCAACACTTGTATTGAGATTAGGCAAGAATCACTGCATACGTTTTTATGACTTAGTAAGCGCTTTATTATACTTGACATTATATTAATTTACATTACATTTGCATGCCAAAAATAACTTTACTAACTTGTCGCCCTATATTAAATATCTTCGATAAGTCCAACTTTGAGAAAACGGCTAATAAAATTGTCGAATCCAACTCATCCGAGCGAAAACTGCGCTCCGTCATTGTACTTCAATAATAATCACACGAACATCAATGTGTTTACCAGTGATGGCTTATGGCACATGGGAAGGGTCCAGAGTATCCAATCCATAGGCATTAACATGCAACAATAATTAATTATTATACTCTACTCGGAAGTCTTCACCAGGCAGGGCAGATCTAAGTATGCACACCGATTATATCAATCACCGTGTCATACATTTATTTATGAAAAAAAAAATCATTTAATATGTGCATATTACTGTATAATAAACTGCCTGACTGTCTTAAAAGAATGAATAATGAACTCTAAAAAGGAATTGTGCGAAATGGCTTAATGATTAATGTTTTTATAGTGTGAAACAGTACTTAGATTCGTAATATATTGCATTCTCTACCTACTCAATGACAATAATAATATATTTATAATTGACATTTCTATAATCGACATGTATAACTAATAATTATTATTTTAATGACTATTTCAAATTGTGAACGGTATAAGATTTGAAGTATATAAGTAGATTTTAATATTTGCGCGGCTGCATGCAGACTGGATACACCGAACTCTAATTTTATTAAGAACTTATATAACTGTATTCATGCAAATAAATTATTGATTGATTGATAATACAACGGCCCTACCCTGTTCCCACGATATATAAATTAAATGAATTTGCAATATAATACAAGAAATAACAAATAATAATCAATGATTATATAATTATGACTCATAAGAAAGGTTGTAATGATAAATAATACGCTTTAAATCCTAATAATTGAAGATAAATTGAATTAAGATTTGATCAAAATTATTTTTTAAATACTATTTGAATTTCTGAGTCGGAAAACATACAATGCAAAATAGTCTACATAAAAGGAATTATGATAAATATAGCTGAGACCAAAAGCATTTCCACTGATAGCAAATACGAAAAACTAATAGCGAAGTACGTCAAAATTGAACGGAGTAAGGGATCGATTACTAATAGAAAGGATAACTTTTTTTTTCGTTTTTTTTTCATTTCATTCTCTCCTCTAGGAGAAGGCAAAGGGATCTAGCCCATAACAGCCATGTCTTATTTCTCTTATTTCTTCAGTTTGTAAGTCAGTCTCAGTCAAAACAAGTAATTCGTCGTATACTTGGCGTATACAGAGTCTAGTCACGGTCAAGTCATTCTTCAGTAAAGTAGCAGAATGCTTTACAAAAGAATTTGGCGGCTTCTTGTGGGAACCCGAAAGCTCCGTTACGCACTTTAATTTACACTTCCCTTCACTTGTACACCATCACTAACGTTTGCTGCACAATATTCTGCCATTATTAAGCTTCAAAAGTTAGAATGCACAAATTATAAGAATTATAAAGAAAAATGCTACGTTACTCGCAGAGTTCCCGCCAAAAAGCCTTTTTTTTTTTTTTTTTCGTTTTATTCACTTCTCTCGGAGAAGGCAAAGGGATCTAAGCCCATACAGCCATGTCTTATTTCTCTTATTTCTTCAGTTTATAAGTCAATCTCGGTCAAAACAAGTAATACGTCGTATATTTGGCGTATACAGAGTCTAGTCACGGTCAAGTCATTCATCAGTAAAGTGCGGTAGAATGCTTTACAAAAGATTTTTGGCGGCTTCTTGTGGGAACCCGAAAGCTTCGTTATGCATTTTATTTTACGCTTCCCTTCACTTGTACACCATCATTAACTTTTGCTGCACAATATTCTGCCATTATTAAGCTTCAAAAATCTGAATGCACAAATTATAAGAATTATAAAGAAAAATGCAACTTCACTCGCCGAGATCCCGCCAAAAAGCCGCATAACTATGGAAATTTTGTACTCAATTTATGAAACAAAAATACGGCGAGTTCGATAAACTGAGAATCGAACAGAAATGAGGTTTAATTCATTTGAAATGAACCCAAAGGAACGTTGACAGCGAAAAATACGGAAATCGATTCCCGATAAAGGTAAGTAATATTACCTCTAAATATACTGAAATTAACACAACAAATGGTAAAATATCAAACTGTGAAACATAGAAACTGGAACTATTTGAAACTATTAAAAATTTACTTTCACCAATTAACATGTTCCGTTATGAATTAAGTTTGCACCGTGTGTGAACCGACTGACTTCAGAAACAGTATGAATCTCAAACCTCAGGTTGGCGCTATTTACCAACTTCACTATTAAGTAATTGTATACAATTTGCTACATTGAGTGAGCCAGCACCGCATTCAGCATGGTAATGTGTATCTTGTGAGGCATGTGCTTGATGGTTGGCTCCTTGAGAAGTTAAGTTAGTGCAAATTAGATTCCTCTTAAAGTAAACTCAACTGAAACCTATTATTTGGTGTCGCATGCAGTAATTGGTATTGTTATCTGCATTAATCCAATCTGGATATTGAGAAAGCTTTCTTTATTAATTTTTTGGGTGCTCCACGCTAATTACACGGCTGCCTGTCGATGCTGTTAAGCTCACAATCCCTTACTCGCCTTTTACGACGCTAATGAGAAGTGAAGGTTGATCCTATTCATACAAGGCTTCTTTCACTTGTGCTTCTTGTGAAAAAATGTGCCTTGATACATAGACAGCCTGTCGGAGAATACATTGATCCTATAAGGATTACGTTTTTCCAAAATAAGGTACGGATACCTAACAATAGTACGGGTGAACGCACACCTAGACGCACAGCACGCGCCGCAGTCATTATTTTTGTTGACGACCTCGTACAGTTCGCGCTGCAGTTGTCAAGATTCGACGTATATTACGGTATCCACTCAACCGTTCGAGGTATAACCAAAAAAAAAGACCAGGCTTCTGTCCGCGGTTACAACTATAACCAAAGCGCGCTACCTTCATGCGATTCGAAACAATTCCTCCTATTATCTGTAGTTGAAACTGTTTGTGGACCTAAAAAATCTGTAATAAATAAATAAATTAACTAATAAATTATTTTTCTGCCTATGTTCATAGAGAGCCGTATCGGCCGTTCTCATAGACAAAAGAAAATGTCAAAGTTAGTTCGTTCGTTCAGTTATCTGTAGGAAACAATACCAACTTTATGTCGTAAGTAATTATAACAGATTCAGATTCTTTATTGCAAATCAACACAAAAGATACATTTGTCAGATAAAATTATAATTAAATTACATATTTCGAGGATTATTATATATCAAAATAGTCATGAGGATTAGTACTTTACGATTAAGCATAATTATTACAGTTTGTAGTTACGAGTTTCATTTCATTATCAATTTTTTCATGTATGTGTAAGGCATTTATAGCGTGTTCCTAATAATTTTCACGGTTTGCCTAACGAATAATAATAAATAGTAAATATGAATTATATTTCATTATTAAGCATATTCATACACTTTTCTGATAGAAATACATTGGATACCTTGTCAAGTTATGCTATGCACTTCAACATGTTCCGCAGGTTTTGGTCTTTGAGCGAGTTGAAGTCGTATTGTGGAGTAGGTAGTTTGTTTAGATTTATTTTGCAACAATAAATTAACTAAATACAGACATGTTGGCGTCACTACAAAGGAAAATTAGTCTAGATTTTAATAGAGATTACTAAATTCGTTATTATTCGCAATATTTTTCACTAAGAGCTGCTGATTTTTTTACCGATAGGTATAGTATGTTATGTGCAGTTTTTAGTACTCTATAGAATAAGATTTTCTGTATTCTCTTTTACATTGTTTTAATCTGTAATCCTTTATTTATACTTTTGTATTTTTTTGTGTCGTTATAGCTGTTGTAGTTTACTAGATATGAAGGTTTACATTAATACAGGCACCATGTGCGCAGCACAAGAGTGTAACCGCGCGAAGCGGAAAGTAGACTGGAATTTGGCCGCTCGGGCCGGACGATTGAGTGGGTATGGGACTTGATGAAAATTTTGTTAAAATTTGCTTCTTATTAGAGAAAGAAAACAATGATGATATACATAAAATTGTCGTTTCGTAAAATCAACTTAAAACTAATGCGCTGATGCTGGTGACGTCATTAGCTGCTGGGGGAATTCGGCCGTTTCAGATACTGCGACGAGCGCGGCTCAAACAGGTGTGCAAGGTTGCATAGAACTTCATACAAAAAAATCCCATGCCGCGACACGGTGTATGCGATACGGTTTAGTGTGCGTTTACCTTAAACCAACAGGAAGTATTATCACCTTGTTACGTACAAAATTAGACTACGAATATAATAATAATAATAATAAATAAATATCTTTGGACATGCACACAATGCCATCTAGTTCCACTTTAAGCAACTATTTTTTTGTGAATATCAGATGGTAGATATATTACATAAATAAGTTTATTTTTGTAAATAAATACTTATTATAAATGAAAACATCCATAATTCGGGTACCCTTGCCCGTAATCATCATACAAACATATGCCCCTAGCGGGAATCGAACCCGCGACCTTCTGGTATAGTGGTTAGAGTTTCTAACCACTATAGGTACACCAAACAGGTCGTATTAACATACTATACTAACAACCTCAGAAATTGTGAAGTAGTTGGATTTACTTCAGTGTAGTAATAACTTTAGAACTCCATTTCCATGTTGAGAAACTATTCCTCCCCAAAGAATTACTGTTTCCATCTTGAAGGGTTAAGTTATAGAAACTCTAGATTGAATTATCTTTCTCTCTGTATTGTTGAAATGGGGTCATTCAATTGAGAGTATCAAGGATCAAGGAAGATTATTAGTAATTAACTATAAATTGAAAATTAAAAAAAAACCCCGAAAGAATCCCTTCTGGAATCAGTCTGTCCTGAATCCTACAAGAGTCTCTGAGATCGCGTGCTTCATCTTCGGCCACGTCGTCACTTTCTATTAGGTGTGATTATGGTCAAACGCGTATCCAGATAATCATAAAAAAGACTATTATATTATTCAAATATATCAAATAACTGTTAAAAGCTACAACATTCAATTTCCTTACAATTTAGATTTTACGAGTTCCTTATATTTTTTCCAGCGCGCATATCGTAACCACCACTTATTTAACCACCTCCGTGGCACAATGTAAACAACATTGGGTTTACGTTTCGGAAGTCTCGGATTCGATCCCCAGCGGCGTAAATATTTAGCACTCGGTTTGGTTGGTGGTAGGGCATTTTAAATGTCCGCCTGGCTAGCTACCACCATCTTATCTAAATCTGCCGCCAAACAGTAATGTTAATAGCATTGATGTGTTCCGGTTGTCAGAGATAAGATAGACAATCCCCCAAATAAGATGGGGTTTCCGGGTCAGTACGCGCTACCGCCTTCGACCTCATCTTCACTTAACATTAGGTGTGATTGAGGTCAAGTGTTAACCTGTTGTGCATAAAAAAAAAATATCGCGTCGCAGCCAGATCACGCTCACTGACTTCAACCATATTGATATTGCATTTGCTTCATGGAGCTGCAAATTGATCTGCTATCGTTTAACTAGCCTTCACACGGAGCGCGGCTTTGCCTGCGCGTTATCAGTTTATAGTTTAAATCGGAAAAAGTACCATTTAAATTAATCTAGGACACAATCCACATTCCAATTTTTACACACAACTGGTTAGCACTTGACCTCTATCACACCTGATATCAAATGAAGATGAAGTCGAAGGTGGAAGCGTACTGACCCGGAAACTCCATCTTATTTGGGGGACTGGCTATCTTATCTCTGACAACCGGGACATAACAATGCTATAACATTGCTGTTTGGCGGCAGACTTAGATAAGAAGAGAGAGATGGTGGTAGCTAGCCAGGCGAACAATTAAAGTACCCCGCTGGAGATTGAACTCTCAACCTCCGTTTCGTAAACCCTATGTTGTTTACATTGAACCACTGAGGCGGTTAATTTCGTTTATTAATTACCAAACATTCAAACTTCACATTTATATTCCTCGGAACTCAAAGGTGAAGTTAGTTTGAGGCGAGCTCTGTTGTTTGCATGCCATAAAATATATATCGTAATAACTTATTTATACCAAATGCCCTGCCCACTTCTAGTCATGGACTTGGAGTCAGATAGTAATAATGAATGCTAACGGTCCCTCTGCATTGAAATGTCAGAATATTGTGTGCACTGGCTATGTGAATTTGATTACGGAAGCAGACGTGTCGTGTTCCTTTGTAGATGGGTAATGAGACATCGCACGTCCGTGATATATTTTATTGTTTACATATGGCGTTTTATGTAGATAAATGAAGACAAGAGAAATAACAATAATAGATTCTTAATATTTATTGGATTTTTTACCATAAAATGTATCATAGCCACAGGAAGTGAAATAGAAATATACATAGGTACTTAAAGAAATACCTATGTTAACTCGTAAGATACACAATAGGTACATGTAGATAAACAAGTAAGAATGAGTCAAATATTGACGCATACTTCGCTATGGGCATGGGGGACCCCCCAACAGCTACAAGGTGTAGAAACGGTTCTCAACAGTCCAATGGTTATTACAAGCTTTTATTTAACTTACTTCGTATGTACGAGTATGTAACTCGTACAAATTTCAAAATTTGCAAGTCAAAAAAACAATTTCCTGTTTACCTAAGGAGCAGATATTTTACAAACTCGTTCAATTGAGTTTGCAAAATACCAATAGTTATTACAAGCTTTTATTTAACTTACTTCGTATGTACGAGTATGTAACTCGTACAAATTTCAAAATTTGCAAGTCAAATTAAAACAATTTCCTGTTTACCTAAGGAGCAGATATTTTACAAACTCGTTCACTTCATCAGAACTGAACGAGTTTGCAAAATATCAGCTATAATTGTCATCAGACAAATACATTATTATGATATACATGAACTGATGCTGCAGGCAGGATTGTCTCCTCATGAGGGACTCTTTAACGGTTAATAGCATCGGATACGAAATTTAGCATACACGGTTAGCTTAGATAGTTAAACATTATTTTCACGGTGACCTGAGGCTGCAGGCAGGATTGTCTCTCCAAGAGAGATCTCCTCAACGGTTAATAGCACGGATACGAAATTTTGAAAAAAAAACAGTAATGTAGGACAATTTTCGTATTAGCTGTTTGTCACTAATACGAAAATTCTGCTTTCATTTAATATACATATACTCGGTTAGACTAGAATAATATGTGATAATTCATGTATCATCATCATCAGGTCGTAAACATCCTACTGCAGGAATATGGCATTCCCTCGTATAATGAGGGAGTACATAATTCGTGTATACAGGGTGAAATTTAATTCGTCTAATTCCTGTTTACCTCTTGGCGACTCCACTCCTGGGGATCTACTATTTAACGAAAATGGCTTCGGACGGCCGTAACTTCGGACTTTTTCTTTTGCAGTTGGCTGTGTCAATTATAAACCAATCATAATTATTTTACTTTTGTTGTATATAGTTGGATATCACAAGTTAGTGTGGGACGCAAGGAACGTCTGAAGTTATGAAAATAAAGGATTCTTAGCAAAAGAAAAAGTCCGAAGTTACGGCCGTCTGAAGCTATTTTGGTTAGATAGTAGACCCCCTGATTACGAACAACTGTCCCATAGGAACCATATATGTAGCTGTAGGTAAATTGTTGGACTTACATACTAAAGGCGGTTTCAGAATGGTTTTAATTTGTAATTTTTTTTCCGGTTTTTCCCGGCACTTACAACCTTGGGATCTTCAAGTCTAGAGTGAATAGGCATTTACTGGGTGCGCGTGATACATCTTCGGCTATATCGTCACTTTCCATCAGGTGAGATTGTAGTCAAACGCGATACCAGTTTTTAATGAAAAAAAAAAATGAGATTTGACTATGGTTCCTTCGGGTAATTTGTTCGTAATCAAGAGTGGCGTCACTGCTTAACGGGAATTACAAGAATTAAAATTCACCCTGTATAATAGCTTGTTTTTAAAGTATTTTTAATGTAGAAATTAGAGTGAATGTAAATATGAAATGAATTTAACCAATCATCAATCGTGTTCTGAATTTCCTTTCAAATCGTTAGTTCTGTGTTCTAGATTACAAAAACGCCCATTTTCGTTGCAAGATCTAAAAAGCGGCTATAATAAGGAGTTTAGTCTTGAGACGAAGCCAAATGTCTTTTAGGATCCATATTTTTACCAACTTTTACTGCATTGGCTTTAATATCCGTTTTTGTGCGGGAATGTTCTTTTATTATTGAAACTTGTTTTATGTGGAATTTTGAATTGTTATCGCGGTTTACCGCAAAAAATAATATTAAGTTACAAATTGTATTTAAAATTAATGTGGGTGTGGTGGATAAAGGTGGGCAAAATATCTTATTTGTAAGGTAAAATGAACCTTAACAACATTACTATACAATCGATGTATTTGATATCGACCTGCAGCCAAGACAACACGTGCTTAACTTAAGGTTTATTTTTCTTACATGCCAAGATACTTATGACCACCCTAGCTGTCAAAATCTTGGAAAGGACAAAAAAAGTTCAATTTCAAGAGCAGAATTCTGACAGATGAATGATATAGGTTTATTAGTCTGTACCCGACACATGTAGGTACATGAACTCAATTATTACCATACAATGTTTGACATAAAAACGTGTGTCTCACTGTACGTACAGTCACTAATTTGACCTTGCGAACGTAGCGCCATGAGCCAAAACTTGACATTAGGATATCCATTATTGATATATATGTAGAATGAGATATATAAGTACTTAGATTGAGGAAAAATGCTAAGTTAACTAGTAAAATCGAATTTGTTAACCCATTTACGCCCAAATGAAATTCCATAGTATAAATTTTTTTGTAAATTCATTAGTAGAATAGCTTTCCGCACGCGGCTTCGCCTGCGTGGAATAGCATTACTCGGAAATGCTTTTGTCACGTGGGAACTACTCAGTTTATCGGGATAAAAAATATCCTATTTCTTAATCCAAGGTATATTCTACCTATATAACAAATTTCATCCAAATCCGTTTTGCCGTTTTAGTTTCTTAATAACTGATTACCAAACTTTAAAAATTTGTTCTACGTTAAAAATACCCATAAACAACTTTCCCAAAGAACCATATAATTCGTCTTCACCCAAAATTTTCGAACAAAGTAAACCATTCTGAAACTACGTTTAGTATGGAAGTGCAACAATTTTCGGCTGAATATGGCTATGGTTCCCAGTGGAAAGTTGTTCGTAATCAGGAGTGGAGTCACCAGTGAACATGGAATTATACGAATTCAATGTCACCCTGTATACCGTTGACAAAGGTATATATTGGGTCTTAACTATGAAACTGGAGTTTTTTTTCTTCTAAAAAAAAAAAAAAAAAAAAAAAAAAAAAAAAAAAAAAAAAAATTCTTCGTTAATCATATGTACCAATTCCTGCGATTTTCAGAGCTATATCCAAATTTGTTTTTTATTTGGAAAATGGATAATATTTCAAGGTTTCACATGAAATATTTTTTAATTTCTGAGCTAAATCACATAATAAAAAAAATTTTAACAGAGCTCTTTTCATGTGTTTCCCATAATCATTTCTTAGATTCGCTGAAACTTTTATAAAGCGGTTACTTTTAAAATTAACTCTGCCTATACTTAACTTAATGTTATCCGATAATACACACAAAGTTAAGCTATATTTGGATTTGCCGTTCCCAAAAAAAAAATCAATAATGTTTGTATGGAGAAAAGAGTCTTAATGAAATTCTTCATACAAAACGCCAATTTCATAGGTAAGGACCTAATACTAATGAGTCACTCGACTACTTTATACAAGACTTGTATAGTTTGAGAAAAGTTGACCGTCTGTGAAGCCGGGAACTACACGCCAAGTAGGTTGTACATACCTATAATAAGGAAAACATATATCATGCGTAGAACCACTCTCTTCCCACACACAAGGTAAATATTTTATATGCGGTTACAGGCGTAGAAATGATCTTGGCTTAGGAATGTTATGTACATAATATGACTAATATATCCTATTATATTTACTTTAGAACTGGCCGTCATATTATGTAAATTATTTATGTAGTATTTGAGTTTCTTGCTCTTTTATTTTTAAACAACTTCAAAAAGGAGAAGGTTATCTGTTCTGTGACATTTTTAATTTTTTTTGTTGTTACCTCCGAACTCAATCACTTTTATAAGTGATTCGAAAAATTCTCTTTTTTTAAATAAGACATACTTCCAGGGTGCTCCCATCATCCTGTTATGAAGATGAGATCTATGAGGAATTGAGGGAAATTCTCACATATTATAGGCATTTTGGTATTTACATTTTTTGGTATTTATACCAAAGAGTCAAGAATTTACATTCAGAAAGTGGAACCTGACTGAAGTCGGTTGTTTTGTAAATTTTTGGCGATTTAATTATTGCCGACTTGTTTGGTGTAGCGGTTACAAACATTGAAAGCTATACTAAAAGTTCTCCCGCTAGGGGAATATGTTTACCATGAACGGTCATGTGATGTATCTAGGATATGCGTAGTAGTTATGATATTTATTTTTATACCATGAATGTGATGTATCTAGGTTATGCGCAGGGGTTATGATATTGTCATTTCATAAAAAAAATGTATTTGTTTAGTACCTATATCAATCATCGGTGTCCGAAATACAAACCTAGTTGTCTAGGTTGATGAGTGCAGGACTAGATGACGCTGTGTGTATGTCAAACGATATTTATTTATTATTCTCTGGGGAATAAACTTTATAAGTGATCAAATTGAATTTGAATTTAATTTAATTTTGAATTTAATGAATGAATTTAAACTATGAATTAAAAATTTAATAAAACTCCGATGATATATTGAATAAATGATTATTTCATCTAGGTAGACTTCAAAGACAGTGTTAAATGCTAAATATCTTCGAAACCGCTTAACCTATTTCCATGAAACATGGCTAAAAACGTAAATAAAAAAAAAAAGTAAACCGTTCAGATTATGATTATGTCATCGAAATACACTAAAAAACTGTGTTAAATCTTTGAAACGGAATAACCGAATTTCATCAAATATAGCTAAGAACCTGAAAAACCATACTTAAATAGGACCACGCATTTTTTTTATGCACTACGGGTTGGTACTTGACCTCAATCACACCTGATGTTATTGAGATACGTCCAGATAAAGACTGGACACGCACACAGCACCGCAACACAACAGCCCGACCTACACAGTGCATAGCCTTGTGATAATAAACACCTCTTCTTAATGTCATCTTCTAAATTCTGGCGCCCAATGAATGAATTATACGTTTTGCAGAGAGGGCTTATATGACCTGCAAATTTTCTTTATTTCTTGTATTAGTGTTTATCACTATTTTTCATAAAAATGACGCTATATTAACACGCCTTTTTTAGCTTCACTTGTAAGTAACGAATCTTGGAAGTCAATTTTAACCTACTTCTATCATATCATAATGAAAGTAGGTATAGTTCGGATGACAATACTATATATTAATAACATATAAGAGATAAGATAGCCAGTCCCCCAACTGTGTTGGGGTTTCCGGGTCAGTACGCTTCCACCTTCGACCTCATCTTCACTTAATATCAGGTGTGATTGAGGTAATACGAACACGCCGTGCATAAAAAAAAATTACTATCTTGGAGCTGATCTGATGATGGAGCCAGGAGGTGGATGATGGAACGCTTGCGTCTTTTTTTTTAACTTTATTTTTCATTATTTTACTACGCAGCAGCAGGCGAGCGGCATCTGTCACTACAATAGCTTTACAACAGAGGACCAAAAACTTTAAATCGGTTATTTCCTAGTCCTGCTAACTTGTTGCACTCTGATTGGCTTTGTCAAGGTCACGTAAACAACAACTTTGGTTAGGACCAATCGGAATGCGGATATTTGTCTTCCTTATACCTGAGCTATTTGACAGAATTTGGTACTAAGACTTTGACTTAGATATACATTTTTAAGTACCTAACAAATGATATTGAGTAGATGGAGTTGCGTGTGATGTACTCATATGTACGTTCAATGACCCGATAGGTTAAAGTCATAGGTCAAGGCCTAGCGAAAGGAAATAAGTTTTACTAGTTTGAATAAAATACTTATAGGTAACTCGTACAACCGGTCCTAAATAAATATACCAACCAAATAAGAGGTGTTACCAACACATTCCTGATTACAAAAGTATACTGCGCAGCAATAGGTTTCCATGAACTATGTCAAGCGAATGAAGTTGCAATATTTGTAGAGACACCGACCCGATTATAGACATTCTGCTATTTTCAAAACAAATTTCCATGTTTTACAAAATATGTAATTGTAAAATAAATAACCATAAATTGAAACCTTGGAAACCCTGAGATAACCAATTATTGTATCATCGAGACAAACCAAATCGTGTTATAAGTTATATGTTTAAAATACTTTTCAAAACAAATTTTAAGAGGGTTTGACGAAGCTAATAGTCCCAATTTTTTCTCTAAAGTGCATAAACCTTAATATCGTGGACTTACTATCAACAAAAATGGTTACAAGGAACCTTCAGATTATTCTTCTTCAATTTAAGAGCTATGCTCTTGTCGGTGGTGTAATGACCTTCAGATTAACACTTCAATATTTAAAAAGTGTGATTATTCATTTTATTTACAGAAAATTTTGCGACAAACGCAAAATGGAATTCTGGACTTTCCCAAGGAAGTATCGGATTTCACGTTTAAATTTTTTGCGCATCTTTGTGTGGTCAAAATTCGAATTCACAAGCGAGTTATTGGCAAATGTCGGACGGTTGGTCTAGTGGGTGGCAAGCACTCACGCTAGGGGTAATTATTTGTGTGAGTAGCTATGAACGTAATATCCGATTCACGGACATTTAAATAAATATAGGAAATTCTTTATTTAAAAAACAGTAACAAATATACAGATGAAATACCTATAAACTGGAACAAATGGACCGCGACGAAAGGTACCCAAAACGCTGGCAGCGTTTCCTCGCTGGATACAGATGCTTAAGCGTTGAGCGATGAAACTGCCAGCTCTCGGGTCACCAGTGACATTGAGTAAGCGCTTAGAAATAAAAAATAATTTAAGAGCGCCCGGCCCCTAAGGTTTCGACTTCGAAAGCAAGAAAAGAGCGATGTCCTAATATTTATTAATTTAGACTTTTTCTGCAGTCGCGGCGGCTGCACCCCGCCTTTTCGAGGTTCCGTGGAGGTGAGATGGGGCAAGAGTCTTGACACAAGTGGCAACCTACACTAAGGCCCGACCCATGCTCCAAGGATTCAAGGACATTCCGTCCGGTCTCTTCCCGTCGTCCCGTAAAATACCATTCGGTTCAAGAACAGCAGATACGTTGACGGAGGTAAGAGAATGACGGATAATAATCAATATAAATGTATATTGCTGTCCAACGATTTCTCGTCCAAAATTCTTTCGTGCATGAAGACGAAATAACTTATGACACTGAAACGAGGTCTCTCAATAGGGGCCTTATAAGAAAACTCAACACGCCGCGAGCTACGGAGAGTGTGATGCTCAGCGTTCCGCTACCTGATCGAATCAGGAATGAAGAAATCCATTGGCGAACGAAGGTCACTGATATAGCCCAGCGGATTAGCACGTTAATTAATATGCAGGGCTGGAAAACGTGATGGCCGGTGGAGCATTAAAGTTCTCGAGTGGAAACCACGCACGGGCAAGGGCATGAACGGACTCACACAGTGGACAGGCGACCTGATAAGGTCGCGGGAAATCGCTGGATGCAGGCCGCTTCCAACCGGTCGCTCTGGAATTCTATGGGAGAGGCCTATGTTCAGCACGTCCTGTGGCTGATATGATGATGATTATGTATATTTATCCGTTATCTAATTGGTGTTATTGGAGGCACCATTAAACGTCGCGGCACTTATGCAAGTATTTATGATCATAAAAGTTTAGTTACGTGAACAACCTCCCACTGAGACTATACCTAATTCTAATTAATTACTATCGCAAAACTCTATGTCAGTAATTAATGCATTCTACTACCTACTCATCCATCACTTCAGCTAAATTTCGTAATTCGAAAGTTTAGTAAAGGCCGTCCGTATAAATTTAATATTTCTTGGTTGTCAAGTACTTACGGTAAAATTTTTAATTTGCCAAGCCATATCTCTAAATTGGGCTCGTAAACATTGAGCTCTACTTTGCCGTGATAGGTTTCTTTTTAATTTCGTTAATCTCTGTGTTTTTTGAATTTCAAGAGGAAAAATTGAAAGATGGTTTAAATCGTCATAAGAAAAATAATTTACTATAGGACAGATTTGTAGTCCTTCAAGTTGGGTTTTTAGTAGTATAGATTGGAATTTCAATTTATTGTACATTATGTTTTATATTATAATTTTATAACGAATTGATTGAATTTAATAAGAGGTCATTGCTCCCGTAGCAATAACCTCAAATCTCGAGTCGGTCAGCCGGGTGAGGTCAAATTAGTAAGCACTGTCTTTTTTGACATACTGCCAAAAATCAATCAATTCGATTGTATAATTTTTTTGTGTACATATCCTCCGCGATATCTTCGACATTATAAATGTGTGTGTGTGGGTCGATTTAATTATTCTTTTTTTGTTTCAAAGGGTATAACCAGGGTGGTCCCATATAATAATTTGGTGAAGATCTGAGGATGCACTCCAGAGATAGAGAACGGAACCGTAGAGAATTCGGTTATTTTGTAAAATTTTTGACGGTTAAATTACCATAATAATTTCAGCCCTTAAACATCCCACTGCAGGGATATAGACCATTACACTGGCCCAATGCGGGTTGGGGACTTCACATGCCTTTGAATTTTTATTTGTCAGGCATGCAGGTTTCCTCGCGATGTTTTCCTTCACCGTTCAAGAGCAGTCGGATGTACATACTTGGTACATGGCTTGCCTGGGAATCGAACCCGGACCTCCAAAATTGGGAGACCATGTCTTGTCGACAAATTACCATATGTTGACTTATTTTATTTATTATTTGGCTTTTGTTATTACATCGATTACTTGGTCTTAATTAAACTGTGCCCCACAACACAGTTTGCACAGTTTGTTTGTGGGAGATAAGTTATGTATCAGCTATACAGTTGCCTCTTCAAATATGGGGTTATCAGAAAACCACAAAATGTATTTACGAATATATTTTATAAAGGGAAAGTACGATTTTAGTGTGCAGCCTTTTTTTTTTTTTTTTTTTTGACGCTGGGAAATGCGTTCCGCATACTACGCAGCTCCTCGGGGGGGAGCTGCGCAGTTATGTGGGACTCCCGGGCGATTGCCCGGTATACCCACTAAAACCCAGCGATGAACCCTCTGCGTCTATGAAGGGCGGTGCAGGCTCTGTGACGAATACCACTGCCACCGCCCCAACGCTAGGCACGTTTACGCGTGCCTTACGGCCGTTGTAGGGTGCCCCGGTTCATGGGAGACACCCTCAGTCTTTTGCCCGTGTGTGGCGGTGGGCCCCCCGACCCACCGCCCGTTTGGCTCAGTCGACTTGGGCTTGTCGCTTGAATTTCGTCGTGCTGGATCGATCCCAGTACTTTTCCGTTATCTTTAGTGTGCAGCCTGTGTCAACCTACTGTCCGATTTTGAAAATAAAAATATAAAATGGCGTTTACGCGTAGAACTCCTTTACATCGTTAGCTGATAGCAATACTAACAAGATATGTGATATAACAAAATCTCCTAAAGTGTCACATTTCCAAGATATATACTGCCAAATTTATACTGCTTTACCTTACACATTTCAAAATTATTTTATTTTTATTTTACAATTTTGAGTCATAAGCAATAATGTGCAAAAAAACATCTGCTCATAACTATGGTACTTCAAAATTAAATTTAAACAGTTTTGAAATTTGTAACCTATGCCCTTTCATGTTACTTAACAATATTACACTATTTTTAAATAATTACTTGTGAGTTCAGTTTATATCTTGGAAATGTGATACTTTAGGAGAGTCTATTATATCACATTTCTTGTTTGTATTGATGTCAGCTAACGATGTAAATGAATTTGATGAGTGGACTCCATTTTATATTTTTTTCAAAACGACGAACAGTAGGCAGACCAAAATCTTTCAAGACCTTTTCAAACATATTGCCACAATGTACCGCTTTGTGGTTAGAATTAGTCATGTAACAATATTCCCAATTACATTTTCCCAGTTCGCTAGTGGAAATTACATTCCCTACAATTATACCGTTACTATAACTGCGGGTTTACCACAATTGATACACTATGACCTAGTTGATGTCTTGAAGAAGTATGGCAATTTCACAATAGTGGGAACTCTTGTGAAATCATTATTCAACTCGATTGGTGTGAGTAACTGGGGCAATAGCCAGTTGCAGATGGTAGTAATTCTGGAGACGGCATCTGTTTACGGAGGTCCCTTACTCTGGAGCCTGAACTACTAGAAGCATGGCCGTCAGTTCCCCATCAGATGGTATAGATACTAAGAACCAATTGTTATATAATTTCTAAAAAAATATAATGACTCTCGTCGTAAAAAACAATTTATAAAGTTTTTATGCCAGACGTTGCTTTTTTGAAGTGCGACGAGTTTGCGCTTAACTTCAATCACACTTGCTGTTATAAGTGAAGATGAAGGTGGAACCACAATCTTATTTTGGGGGACTGGCTATCTTATCTGTAATAACCGTAACACAGCAATGCCTTTACATTGCTGTTTGGCGGCAGACTCAGATAAGACGGTGGTAGCTAGCGTCCTAAAGGAGGGCATTTTAAATGTCCTCCTTTAGGACGCTAGCTACCACCGTCTTATCTGAGTCTGCCGCCAAATCGACCAAATCGAGTACTAAACATGTAGTCAGAGTAAATTGAGTCATAAGGCTTAACTGAGCTAATCGGAAACAAATAGCTACGCGCGCTTGAGTTACGAATGAGAATTTCGAAAATAGGCACCTAAATACGACCTAAAGGCGAGAGAATGTCGTTCGAATCAAGATGAGAAATCAATCAGTGACAATTCTGCTAAATGATAGACTGCGGTGAGCCAATGAGATAAATGTGAAATTTTTAATTTTAGTTTTTGAGGTGTGACTTAGTAAAGATAACTAAACCAGAGATTAGCAGCATTGCGAGTTTGCATTGTCAGCTGTTTAAAAAATAGCAATTTTGTAATAACTCTATAAGTTTTTTGTTGGCGTAAGAGTTCCACCAAATTAACACAGTTGTCCCAATGTATACATAGGCATAGTGAGGATAGTAAAGCAAGTTAAAATAAGGATAGGAAAACCAAACAACAAGAGAAGAACAATTCGTATTCGCGCATATACAAAGGGTACATAATAAATGGACACTTCTATGATGACAAATGAAGTGCAAATTGGCTCCTTAACATTTTACAGGTAAACCCGTTAGATTTATTAACGAGTACACTAGCTATATTTACTACACTATAACATCATCAGCCCATACTAGTTCATTACTTCAAGGCGCGTTACAGAGCCTTATCTTTATCTTTACGCATCTAGACGCTTGCGACGCATATCGTTGCTCCAGCTCCTCGTAGAACCCGTTTTCTCTAACAATTGTTGGATCTGCGACAGATATGACCTGCTCATTGCCACTTCAGGTTACTAACTTCCCAAGCTATATCGATCTCTTGGGTTCTCTAGCGGAGCAACTTCGAGCAGCTCTTTCAACAGAGCTGCAACTCTGCATCAACTCGTTTTAGACATTTGTGGAATTGGCGACGAGAATAAATCACGTAACTTCCCAAATACTATCCAAATCAGCTGAAAACTCGAACTTCTTTAAGCTATTTCTATCCAACTGTAAAGTTTGGCCGAGGTAGATGGAGTTTTGAACAACTTCGAGAGGTGTACCCGAACATTTCTCTGGACATGACACTTGGTCATTTTATGGTTAAAAATCCTTTTGGCGGTCACAAAATACAAAATATGCTGTCGGGTTTTTTAGTTTTTAAATACCTAAATAGTTATTCATGGACTATTTATAGGATGAAAGTCATCTTTGTCTTTGTCCGTACCAGGCTACCGCTCTGCTAAATTCCAATACGATAGGTTCAGCAATTTTATCGTGAAAAGGTAACAAACATATAGACATACCTTTGAATTTTGAAGTTGGTGTTTTATAAAACATACAAAGTAGGTTTAGTAATAAGGTCCCGTTGATTTTCTTTATTTGCGGAACCCAATAAATGGCAAAATAACCGATTTCAATGAGTCCTTTGTCAGGTACCGATCTCTACCTTACGGTAAATTTCGAAATGGTAAAACTTTGCACATAATGTGCGGAAAACCAAAAAGTATAAATATTAAGTGCCCTTACCGTATCACCACATAACCGTATAGGAATCATCGAAATATTCATTCGTTAACCCATCACTGAGTCGCGATGTCGCGTTCGCTACGAATCTCTCTATCGCTTGTGTTTTTATGCCTAATAAACGGCACAAAAACGAGGAATGTTTACTATCCGGATACCAAGGACCCACACGCAATAGTATTCGAGGGTCCTACAAACGCCGACCATTTGCACAATAGCTCAGAAAATGAAGTTGACGATTACGATATTGACGTGAGGGTCAGCGGCGGCGTGAATTGTCCACCAGGGTTTCAGGTTATGGGTGATCTGTGTTTTCCTTGCGACTAAATTTTGGAGAGTCGCTGGATTTGTGAATCGTGCGCAGTGAAGTGTTGAAAGGCATTGTGCTGTTAAAAATGACAACTGTGATATTGTGTTAAGGAAATTGTGATAGGTACTTACTCATTATGTTTAAGTGTAGATATATTGACTGTATTAATAGGTTACTGTTATTTATTATATTAATTTAAGGTTAGCGTTTATTAGTCGCTAGAATAAAGTGTATTTTTCTCGTGGAATATACAGTAAATTAATAGTGAACTGCGTAGTAAAATTATAACAGCAAATCTATGGAGTTTATTCTATTGAAATAATTGTATGCAATTTTGTTTTAAATTGTATAAATTTAAATAATATTAAAATTTTATAACGAATACTACGCCTTTGCCCAGCAAATGGATTGGCTGACAAAATTGAATATATTTTAATATTTTTTTTTGATCTAGTGACTTTTATGTTCAATGAATGATCTTATCAAGTTGCAAAATTAATCAAGGTCAGTTTATCGACTCTAGTATGAGGAAATATTGTTTTGATTCATGGCTTTTAACTTTATTTAAGTGTAGAGTATAAGTTACCTTGTATAAAGACTATGTTCCACTTTTTTTATATTACTTATACGGAGGTAGCTTATTCCAAATGACTGTAGCCGAAACAGAACCAAGTTACTTAAGATATTGTAGAGATGTACTAGCTAAAAACAGCAATTATTAAAATCGAGTACGATCAAAAAGAGTTCCGTAACAAATTAGTATGGT
Organism: Oegoconia quadripuncta; assembly: GCA_949316235.1. Taxonomy (NCBI): domain Eukaryota; kingdom Metazoa; phylum Arthropoda; class Insecta; order Lepidoptera; family Autostichidae; genus Oegoconia; species Oegoconia quadripuncta. The sequence goes on from OX438743.1 coordinate 17,339,174, forward strand.
GACACCTTAGTACCAATATTTATGATTTGTTTTACTAAAGAATATGCAAGATATGATTATGCAGATAAAAAATCAAATCAAATCAAACTTCGAATATATCGCTGTTTTTAAGATAAAGCTCAATTAAAACTAAAAATAAATCATACTTTTCGAGGTTTCGTTTGAGATATTGAATGAGAGGGATCTTTTGTTTCGTTTTTTCGAATTTCTTATTATTTGCCATGAAAGAGGTCATAGTGACACGTCATCTTCATCCACCCATTGTTGGGTTTAGGCCTCTTCTCTATTACGCCAATTCTCACGGTCCTGTGCCAGCCGCATTCAGTGAGATCCCATTTAACATATATTCCTCGATGGTTTCAACTAGCTACCTATTTTGGCTGAAGCTGTAGAATCTTGCGACAGACGGACGAACTGCATAAGCCTAATAGGGTCTCGTTGGCACGAAAAACAAATATGCATTGTAATGACCTGAAAGAAAAAAGAAACAGAATAGGTTGTATTGTAATAATAATCATTTTTGCGAAGGAACATCCAACGGCCAAAATATTCTGTAAAATACTCCAGCAATTTCGAATATACCTTCATAACCTTGAAGAAAACCTTTGTTTCACTTCTTTATCCACTTTTTCAAGGTAAACACTTTTATGCCCTATAAAATGTGTAGTCTGTGACCCGAGACTAGATGCCGTTTCATCGGAACTGCTATAAATATAAATGTCTGAAAAAATGAAACACGTCAGCTTTTATAGGCTTCGTGGCAGAAATATGTTATTAAGATTTTCTGTACACTATATTCCTTCATATTGGCGAGCGGGGATTTTGGTAACTTCTTTTTCTACTTACCCTGTTTTTTCTTTAATTAGTCTGAGATCCAAGGTAGAATAAGAGTCACGTATGGCAGCCTATCTTCAGGAAAACTTTGTATATTATAATTGGGTTGATGATGCATTCAGGGAATATTTGATGATGTATGTACTCGGAGGATAGAGAACGGAACTGCATAGAAGTCAGTTGATTTCGTCACTTCTTATTATCAGGCCGTGTTGATTTAATATTGCTGTTATACATAATTGCTATTAAAAAGGGTTAGTCAGAAAGGGGATATTAAGCCAGGCTTCTTAGGTGTCGTGAGTAGAAGAACACATTGCTATGATTCAAAATATTTATTTCGAAATAAAATTTACGACTTCTTATATAAAAGTGATCTACAAATCGGGTCGACATTCAATGGCAATCCAAATATACAACACTATCCCCAAATACATAAAAGACCACGACAAGTTAAAAACATTTAAAAACTTTCGGCTTAGTACGCGCTTTCGACTAACTATACAGATAGCAGCCCTAGACTTTCATTTGCCACCACCGCTAAATAACGATGTTTTGTTCACTTTAATGTACAGCCTTCCCAGCGTCTTTTAGATCGACAATTAATTCCGTGCAGGCCTGATAAACATCTTTATTAGGCAATTTAACGAACGCCTACAACAAAACGGTGAGCAGATTTCCTTTTGTGGGGCTAAACTGTGCTGCCACTCGCAGGCGTCTTTCATGAGCAAGATTGATGACTCCGTCGATGATGACTGTCATTTGTCGCTTCCGATATTAAAAAGCTAGATTATCAATATGCATTATAAATTTGTCTTATTACAGTCTATAAAAGTCACTGCAGAATGAAACTTAAGCCTAGTTTTCTTTAGAGTGTTTTTACATTATTTTTAGGTGGATTTGGTCCTAATCCCAGTTATTCTCTCCAAGCTGTTTAGTTAGCCTATGCTATTACACTTACATTATAGATGTATGACCGAAGTCATTGTTTATCTATTATGTCTTCCCTATTTTGGTTTCTTAGTAAATACATGTTTTTTTTTAAGTGTGTGGAGGTTTAAATGACGAGATTAGCTGCTAAATGACAGTCATGAAAATATGGTCATATTATGGCAATTGAGATATACTTAAGAACCCTAACTATTATCATATTAGGCACAGGATGTCCACAGCTGAACGGGCTATGCCCCTCATTAATGGAATCTCACGTGAGTAGCGACGTCGGGACTCCTATCATCAACCAGTGATGAAGCAGAAAGTTATTAGCGCAAAAAGAATAGTGTTAGTCGTTATATCTGCGACATTTAGCGCCAAAATTGAACCAATTTGGAAACGGTTTTTATTTTCCTGGTGTTAGGGAGAATTTCGATGTCTGTTGGAAATCTTTAACACGGTTGGTTTTTCGTTAAAAAAGATTTGATTTGAGGCCCATTTTTTTCCTCCATAGTTTAGCTGGATGTTATCATAGTCTGTGGGGGATTTTAAGTTATCAATTATAGTTCTGTTTTTGATGACAGTTAGGTGCAAGCCAAATGATAGCAGATTCAGAAGCCGACCCGCTGACGATATTTTAAACGCTCACAAAAAATACAAAAAAATATTAGACTCCTAAACATAAACGAATTCCATTAAATAGAAGAGACAGAACACAACTTGTTTATTATTTTTTGTTACTACGAAAAAAGTAAAATTACAATGTAACTTCTTATTAGAATTAATTGAGCGTTTCAATTCCTTTAATAACTTAACGACTAAAGTATCAATTTGAACAGGGAAAATACCTTGGCCGTCACGAATTTGCGCCATGATTATGTAATATGATAATTCGTAGGTGTAAATTCCACGAATGCCATTAATTTAGCGTGGCGAATAGTTTTTGTATCAATTTGTGAGGAAATGCTAATTAGGTAATATCAATCCACATGTCTTTGTCGAGATTCAACTGCCTCCGTAGCTAAATGTAAGAATCGGATCGGAGTTCGATCCCCAGCGGAGTACGTGGTTAGTACTCGGTTTGGTTGATGGTGATGCGCTTTAAAATTGTCCGCCTGGCTGGCTACTACCATCTTATCTAAGTCTGCCCCCAAACAGCAATGTAAATAGCATTGTTGTGTTCCGGTTGTCAGATATAAGATAGCCAGTCCCCCAAATAAGATTTTTTTTTATGATTGACTGGATTCGCTTTTGACCACATTTAAGATGTACGGGTCAAGACGCTTCCATCTACGGCCTTATCTTCACTTAACATCAGGTGTGTTTGAGGTCAAGAGCAAACCTGTAGTCATAAAAAAAGTTTTCGAGAATAAAACTGTACTATCATTGTTTTGTACTGTAGGTTCATTGTTTTGAATCATTTTTGTTTTAGCCATAAAACTGTATACTAATCAAGAGTACTAACAATAATTTAGCTTATTTATAAACCGTTTGGAATCCAGAACGATAGTGTTCGTCATCTATAACCTATTTCTCTATAACCCTCAACAACTCCTTAATTCATTCTCCGTAGTTCACTCGTGATTCATTCAAACAAAGTTCCAAAGATGGCACTGAACGCGATGCCTCAGCTAAACCAGCGTCACATCGCTAGTCAGCGCATTAATTACCAACAATTGATGAAGGAACGTGTGTGTTACATAGGCGCCGTCTATTAGTGAACAAAAGGCGCCTATGCGGAAGGTTTGAAAAAGTTCTAAGCCTTAAGAGAGTTTATTCCGTCAAGAGGCGATTTCTTTTTAAATTACAGAATAAATAAAAAATCGCTCTGACCTGCACTCGAGTAGCCTAAAAGCTAATTATGAATATACATAAATAGCATTCAATACTGAACATACGAGTAACCATCTCTTATTACGCGACGCAAGGGGGCTGGTGATCGCATATTTTTGAGAGCTCCAAGCCAATGATGCTGCTGTCCATCACTGGTGTATGTTGTTATGATGACGATCCCTCAATCACCTTTTACGTCATCAATGGGAAGAGACGGGTTCGTCCGATTCTACTTTGCCGAGAACCATGCGGTCAAGTGTTTATCTTTAGTCACTGTTTATTTAAATACATCGCGTTTTTTGTGGTAAACAGTCTAATTTTGAAACTCTGTTGAAGTTAAACGTTGAATTAATTTTGATTGTTTAGTTGGTATTTGGTATCAATGAAATTTAAAGAGGCGCCATATTGTTCGATGTTTGTTCGACAGTTCGTGGAGGGTCATTCAAAGTTGATTTATTCTCATAATTGGTGCGAGCTTTCACAATTCGGGCGTAAACAAAACTTTGTCAAAAGAGTGTTTCTAAAGGAGATTTATCAAATAATGCCCTCAATACCCATTTATAACTTAAGTGTTACATTGAATGCTGCTGGGTTAGACAGCCTTTCGAACGTTACACCATAACTTCTCATCGCCAATTCCACAATGTCGAAGAACGACTATTCAATGTGTACTTCAAATAATGAGTGTGATACACTTAATGCATGAACAATGTGTTACCAGTGATGGAAGAATCTATGGAACTATGGAGTAAGCACTGCGCTCGAAGATCTTAATCGAGTATCTCAACAGGTGGACATAGATAAAACTATGGCGTATGCCCGTATCGTGTCCAAACCCATAACACTTAGTAACTCCATTCTCGAAGTTGTAGACGATTAGGACAAGAGACCCCTCAAGGTTACGCAGCGAGCAATGGAGAAGGCGATCCTCGGTGTTTCACTCCGATGTCGTCACTGACATAGCCCAACAGATTAGTAAGTTGAGTACTTTAGGTCATTATAATTTTCGCCATTGACTCGAAAAGAAGAAGAAGTAAGTTGAAGTGGCAGTGGGTAAGACACATCGTTCGAAGAACTGGTGGCCGGTGTGGCCTTTAATTCTTGAGTGGAGACCACCCACTGGCATCCACAAGGTGGACGCACGACCTAGTGAAGTCGCTAGACGGTGGTAGCTTCCAACCTTTGAAAGTCTACGGGGGAGGCCTATATTAACAGTGGACATCCTATGGGTGATGCATTGATGATGACACGTAATGAACTTATATAGGACGAGCTTCTACTCGCGAGTCCGCTTACTGATAAGAAGGTTATATGTAATTACTTCAGATATCCTATGTATGTCGAGCGCGTTATCATCGTCCTATCTTCATCCCACTTTAGTTGTTCACACATTCCATACATCTTTTCCTTGGCCTACACCTGCTCTTGTCCGTCCACTTTCATATTTATCACACTCTTCGTTACACGGAATACTTCCCGTCACGTAACATGTCCATACCACGTCAGCCTTTTACTTCCAAAATTTCAGTCACTGGTGCTACTGTCACACGTCAGAACGTAGGTCCTCCCTGCTGCCGAGGAAGGTCGCCGAGGGCTTTTAGTGGGTAGGACCGCTCCGATCTGGAGCGGGGAGTCCCACATATCCCCGCCGCTGAGCCCCGTCGGCGGTGGGTTGAACGCGTAAATGCGTTTCCCCTCGACAAAAAAAAAAGGTACTCATTATTAAATTAGTTAATTCTATTTACTCTACACATCTACTCTACTCTGTACACACTACACTCTGCAGTGGCCCTACACTCAAATCTCTACAATACGACAGTCCAGGAACGGCAAATATTTCAACCATTTAAAAAATATTACACAATTTTAAAAGGAATTTTACATATTCCACGAAGACTCCATTCAATATTACTGGATATCTATTTCAATTTTTATTTATCCGATATTCAACATTGGAATATGAGATGCGATCCACACCTGCCCCGGACGTCTCGATATCCGTAGCTACCCAACGTTCGATTTGGTTATGGCTCGGATTTGATGTTTACTGAAGACGACGTATGATAACTTTGTATATTGTGTATGTATGTAGCATTGCCCGCAGGCTTATGTGAGTGTGATGAATAAGGTAGCCAGTATCAGGCTTTTATTTAGCTTTACCAGTCTTGATGTCTGCCTGTCTGTTATCAAATATTTCAATTTAAATTTCACTCATTATGATCGTCGACGTATCCGGCTTAGGGTAATACTGTGGCGTTTAGACTGCGGTTCAGCCATATACCTACGAAACACTTCTACCACATGATGGGTAGAGCTGTGTAATCATTATGTGACGTGTGTAATCGCTCAGACGATCTATATCACCAATTGCTGGAGTTTGGTCCAACAGCAGTCTACAGACCATTTCATTTAAAGAATGATAACGGCCTTCGGAGATATAAACTTGTTACTGAGTCAGCCAATGTCGGACGAAGCGAAAGAACTTTCTAAGTTTCATCTCAGGTCCTTACATACACATTGTAAGCACTAAACATGTTTATACCTATGAGGCTTACATGAGCAATAAATTTGTGCTCCAAGCCTTGCTAAAAATTAAACTTGATCGTCAACCGACAAAAAAACCATTACTGAATATTTCTCGTAGTGAGCGATTTGCTTTACTAGATCCCGATATAGACCTGGCCAATAATCTACTAAGATTCTCATCACCATGCTGAGCCTACGCCATTATGTTTACGATCCCATAGTCGTCTTTGACATCCACGGGAAGAGAGCTTAAGTCCATTCTATTACTAAATTTGACTTACTTGTGGTATTCAATCGCTCTGTACTTTTGTATACACATGTATGCAAAAGCACAGAGCCCACTACAAAACAGTACAAAAGTACAAATCATTGAGAACTGGGGTGACTTTGATAGATAGAATCAGGTGTAATTAGGGAGTTATACAGTATGAAACTTCGTTCATCTTTGAGTCTTCACTCAGTGACAAAGATTGAAAAAGGTATGCTAAGATTGTTTGGATACGTGGAGAGGATGAATGAAAGAAGACATACGACATAGATATACGAAGCGTAGTGTTGGTACAGCGAGACCACGGTGAACGTACCATGATCAAATCGCGGACGTCTTCAAGAAATGTCATGTCAAAAGTACCCTAAACCGACGAGCATGTACACCGAGTCAGGATCACAGCCAGTGAAAGTCAGTGGTCTCTGTTTACCTTACGGGAAGCAGGCATGCTTTTATGTAAAGTGTCATTCTATAGAACTAGCTAACTATGTAAACAAAAGACGATCTCAGATCTCTCTCATGCCTACTTGTTTTTTATTTTCGGTATTTTATTATTCGAAATGATTTGACATAAGTAAAGGAGTAAGTAAGAGTCTAGCCCATCACTAGTAAATTCATCATTCAGAGACAATTTCAATATTGCGGTTTGTCTACATAGTTAGCAAGTTCCATAGAATGTTAGTTTATGTATGTGTAAGTCGGATGATAATGCAATATAATGGTGACATTGAGGAGGTGACCATCGGAACTCTGTAATAAAAACATTATACTCCATCAAGTTTGATCGTTGAATGAAGATGAGGTCGAAGGTGGAAGCGTAGTGACCCGGAAACCCCAACACATTTGGGGGACTGGCTATCTTATCTCTGACAAACGGAACACAACAATGCTATTAACATTGCTGCTTGGCGGCAGATTTAGATAGGATGGTGGTAGCTAGCCAGGCGGACATTTAAAATGCCCTACCACCAACCAAACCGAGTAGGTACTTAAACATGTACCCCGCTGGGGATCGAACCCGCGACCTCCGAATCGTAAACCCAATGTTGTTTACATTGAGCCACGGACGCGGAATAGACGCAATAATCGGTTGTTCACACTTTGTGTTCCACCCTGTGTATAGTTGTCATTCCGGGCGTATTTATGTTATGAGGAATGTTTTAAGAGTTTTCTTGGAAATCCATTTCGTCGTATTACCTCAGCAAGCATTAAGTCATAACAGGTTATTCCTGGAATTTAATTATCTGGCAATTAGTGGATGCCGCATCGTTTTCGTCTTACAGCCCAGTTACCATTTGTCTTCAATTTTCGTATAAATTTAATTTAAAACTCCGAGAAAAGCAAGCGAAATAAATAATAATTTCATATTTATAAAAATACCAAGTTTATTCCCAACAGAAATAAGACCTCGCCGAAGATAAGTTCACAAAGAAAATCGACTTTCATAAATATTCAGAAGCCCAGCTTTTTTCTTGTTACTTCCCTTTGACGTTTAAAATTCAATTAAGCGAGAATTTAAAATTGATACTTACCATTACAGTGTTAGCGACGGTAACTCTCTAGTTCTGTTTTAACTTGGAAATTTATAAGGCGGGAAACAATTATTTTATTTAAGTCTCATTCGTAATAATCTTCCCTTTCCTTATAACAGAAAAAAAGAGAATTTAGTCCAACTGAATCGTTCTAAATTATTCAGGTGACATTAAATTACCTTTTTTGCATTATTTCATAAAGAGCCTTGTCCCAGTTGGAGCTCAGATTTGGCATAGATATTGGGTTCTTGGCTGTGTTTAAATGTCTTGGATTATTTGTAGTGTAACAAATAGTTTATAGACTAAACCGACCGTGTTAAAAGCTAAATGTCTTCGAAACTACTTAACTGATTTCCGTCAAATATGGCTAGGAATCAATCCTTAAATAGAAAAAAAATAAAATTTGGAAAACCTTCGATAGACAGATACACCAAAAATATGTGTTGTAAGCTCTATATCTTCGAAAGGGCGTAACCGATTTTCATCAAACATGTCTAAAAAACTTTTCCCTCGTTTAGTCATTACTCCACCGACAAGAGCATAGCTCTTAAATTAAAGAAGAAAATAAGTTCTACATTAAAAATACTGTTAAAAACTAGCTTTTAATGCTGTATCATGATTATTATCAAATAATATTATTCTAGTACAAAGACGAGTAACATAAAGTTCATCAAGGAGTCCAGTGGAAATCTTCTGGTTCCATTTTCAGACCCTTATCGTCATGTGTAATGGAAAGTCTCATGGCAAGAAAACGATCAAGCCCAAATTCGATTATCTTGCCATTCGCCATCAAGGAGTTCCAGTTCCTACCACCACTACCTACTCCGGATGGTGGGTATCACCGCAAGTCCTGCGGATAACTGGTCTCGCTCTCTTCTTCTCCGCTGGCAAGTACGCATGCTCTGTGTGGAGTCGTTCTGCTCATTCGAAACAGGCAGATATAGCTCTGAACGAAAATTGCCTGATCATAACGGGTTGCCTAAAACCGACTCCGGTACAGAAGCTGTATCCGCTGGCAGGAATTGCACCCCCAGATGTTCGGCGAGAAATTGAGATTTTGAGAGGGCTAAACTTGAGAGTGATGCTCGCCACGTGATGTATCCGTATTCAACAGTGCCCCAAAGACTCCAGAGTCGTAATGACTTCTTACGGTGCGTTGCTCCCATACAAGGTGTGGCTTCGGATGCTCGCTGCAGATTGTGGCGACAGAGAAACGCTTTTGCTTCGTTCCTTCCGCTCGAGGAGTCTCTTCCTCCTGGACACGATTTGCCATGGCCAACATGGAAAACCTTAAATCGGCTTCGGACTCAAGTTGGCCGCAGCAAAGATAATCTGTGCATGTGGGGCTTCTCCGATGGTGGGAGTGATCGGTGCGAGTACGGAGTCTCCCCGCAGACAATGAATATTGTCTTGCTCTGCGTGTCCTGACAGCTGCACCTTTGACGACCTCGTTGACGCCACAGAGATAGTGCTGTTAGAATGGCTAAGTTATGGTCCAATAAAATTTGCAACTTGCCTCGACTCGATAAGAAGAAGTCCCTACATCCCGGCTCCATCATCATATTCTCCTCCTCGACGGTACCATAATATTGCATTGTCACCGAACTTACATAAATATGCCAAATCTCAGCTCAATCAGATACCAGCAAGTGGTTGAAAAATGGTTTGCAAATTTTAAAACGGACAGCTTACATGCTTACAAACATTGCAAACTAAATCGACGCGTGCACTGAGATACGTCCAGATAAAGGCTGAACACACCACACACACAACGCCTTCAACCACATAAGACCCGTCGTTTATAGTAGGGGGTTAATATATTTTTAACTCACTTTGCGATGAAATTGACACCTTCCAATCCCATATCTCTACTCAATGTTTGTAATAAATATTAAGTAAGACCAATTTTATTGAAATTTTCGAGTTGCGACAGCGTACGCCTATTATAAACTTGGTGAAGACGAGACACAATGCCCATAGACAATATTGTTTTGGTTTGTAAAAAGAACTTTGGCACTTGGTAAATTGAGACTTGAAGAGGTAAGCAGGAGTTTTGAGAGCTTGTTTGCTTCAGATCCGATTTCCTATTGCCATTTTCTTATTAATATAATGTACAGGCGCAATGGGAAGTGCTTTGTTTATGATTTTGAACAATGAGTTAAAAGGTAGAGAAGTGACATATTCTTAAGACTAATAAATGAATTAATAAATAAATATTTCGGACACTAACACCAATCATCTAGTCCCAAACTAAGCAACGCTTGTTAAGTTAACGGACTTATGTTTCGTAACTATAAGTAAGAAGGTCACATGGGATTCGTTTTTTAATAGTCTACCTCTTTATCTCTACTTACTTTATCGGGATAAAAAATATCGTATGTCTTAATCCAGGGTATATTCTACCTATTATACCAAATTTTATCCAAATCGTTCATCCCTTTCGCCGTGATTGAGCAATAAACAAACATCCAAACTTTCGCATTTACAATATTAGGTCTTTACTTATGAAATTGCCGTTTTGTATGAAAAAATTTAAACGAATTTTTTTCATGTAATTTTTATTTGTATTAATCGAAGTAATCAGCCATATAATCAATGCATCTTTGCCAATGCAGTGGCAGTTTATTGATGCCCTTCTTAAAGAAATCAGCTGGACGGGAGGTAACAAATTCTTCAAAGGCATTTTGTACTGCCTCTCGGGTATTGAATTTTTTTCCTGCCAAGATGTTATCCAAATTCTGGAAAAAGTAGTAGTCTGTAGGTGCAAGGTCTAGTGAGTAGGGCGGATGACGGAGAGCTTGCAACCCCAGTTCTTGCAACTTGGAGACCGTCTGCTGTGCATTATGAGGTCGCGCGTTGTCGTGCAGGAGCAGCGGAGAGGAGCGATTGACCAATGCTGGTTGGAGATGTGCCAGCTTCTCCATCATTGTGTTCAGTTCTTCACAGTACACATCTGCAGTAATGCTCATCCCGTTTGGTAAGAAGCTGTGATGAATCACACCGGCGCTAGACCACCAAACAGTGAGACAAAGTCTTCGGACGACCGCGAGGTTCATTCTTCAGATCGAAATTCCCAGAACGGAAGCGAGCAAACCAATAACAGGTGGTGCGTTGGTTTGTAGTGTTAGCTCCGTAAACGTCGTTGATGTTGCGTGCCGCTTGTGCCGCGTTGCTACCACGACGGTACTCATATTCCATAATTACTCGAATTTTTAACGTATACATGATGACGAAAAAGATTGAAATGCGATGAAAATGTAACACTAATCAATAAACAAATGACTACTTTTGGAAAAGAATTCCATGTTTTTAAAATAAAATTAATTTGAAATTAGAATTCTTAGCCAAACAAAAATTATTTTGAAATGGCCAGTACTGCAGAACGGCAATTTCATAGGTAAAGACCTATTATTAGTTAGGTTAATCATTAAGTGGGTACACGGATTTGGACACACGTGTGTCCACTTTTCAGTTTAGGTAGGTATTGCGTAATAAATTATAATAATAAATGATATTTATTGTTTCTCACAGTACGTAGGGTAGGTATATGATCTAATATAAGCATTTAACAAAATTCAGGTCCATAATATGCTATTTTACTTGTGAGAGACTGACAAATGCATTAGGAAAATAAACCTGTTTTCTGATTATCAGGCCCTCTTCCCTAGAAGCCGCAGGTAGGAACAATGTTATGTTATCGATACATGATTAAAAAAGTAAAATTGGGAACAATATATTATAAGGTCTAACAAAATTAACCCGACAAACGTTGCAGAGTGTATGTATAGGAAGTACCTATTACGAAAAAAAAAACATTAAAGTTAACAGATTTTATTGAAAAAATTAAATTTAGAAATGTAAATTTTATTATGGTTATCAATTAAAGGTAGCCAATTAGTTGACCCAGTCATACGCTTCGTGTGGCATCCCTCTTTTAGGGTCGCGGCTTAACAAGTACCTAACAACCATTCTGTGCGCGACTGTGCGATCCATTTCGATAAAGGTCACGAGATATCATTGGCTCCGCTCTTCACTATAGCATTAGAAGTACCTATACTAATCATTGTTTTGCTCTATGAGCAAGAAATGTTTACTCCGTCCCTCGATCCTGTGGTTTGATGAGGGTTTGATACAGATTTGGAGAGAGAACGGCTTAGGTAGTAATAATACTTCTCCAGACTATATGTAACTAAAGAAATAGATAATAATAACTATAAATTGTAAAATGTAAAAAAAACCGCAAGAACACTTTATCTAAGTCTGAAGACAAACAAGTGTAAAACACTAGGCCTGCGACGCAAGGTAGGTACGTATTTTGTATTATAAAGATACTAGCATGCCATAAAGTTTATTTTTGGGATCGCATTGCTAAGTTTCTAATACCTAACCGCCATCAATTACCTACAAACTTTGACGATTGCATGAATACTACTAAAACAATATAATACAGCTGTGAAAGTGGGTACGTACCTAATAGCTTTTTTCGTTATTATAAAAGAAGCTGTTCAAAGAATTTCATACAAGCTACTCATTATATTTAAAGTACTTATTCATTATTTAATACTGACTTTTATAATATTTAAACCTAATTATTTTTTTAAGAGAATTGTAATGAAAAATGAGAATCTGTAATTGGCATGACTTTGGCTTGTAAATTTTGTTTAATATTTTTTTATAATGATGCTGTTGATTCTGTATTATCAATAGAATTCCCTAATTCTTGTTTAAAAAATATACCAATGTATGTCAAAGAGCTTTTTTCATTATTATAAAAGAAGCTGTTCAAAGAATTTCTTACAAGCTACACATTATGTTTAAAGTATCCATTCATTATTGTTTTTTATTTACGCGATTCTTTCAGAGATAAGCTGGGCGACTATGACTTTATTTTGCGTTTGGCTTTCTGAACGAATGAACGATTCAAGTAGTCATCAACGGCTTTTCAGATTAGCTTATTGGTTATTGGTCTCTCAGCAACCCTCTTTTGTCACATATCAATGATCTGCTTCAAGTGGGAACCTCTCGTTATGCAGACGAATTGTCTCTTCATTCACAACCAAACGAACGCTGAAGGCATCAAGGTGAATAGAATAGATAATTGAATTGTCCATAATATGATGCTGTAGTAAGGGCTCACATAATACCTCAATACCATGTTGATGATTTTAAAATATCGATGTTTTTTTTTTCATTTGGGTTCGATTTTTCCTTTTTACAAGCTTTTAGTTAGCTTGCAATGTTCGTATGCAAATGATTTGTCCGTTACAAAATTTACAAACCATTCTTCAACAATATTTCTTGCTGGTATCTGATGAAGCTGATATTTGGCATTATTTATGTAAGTTTGGTGATAATGTAATATTATGATACCATCGAGCTGGTCAGATGATGGACGAAATTAGGGATTGGAACTCGAATAGCAATAGTCGAATTTGAGTTAGTTTGTTTTGTTGCCACGAACGCTGAACACCTTGATGGACTTTATGTAACTCGTCTTTGTAGTATTAGAATAATATGTGGTAATCATGATGGATTATTAAAAGCTTCTTTTTAAAAGTATTTTTAACGTAGAACTTAAAACGTCTGTATTTTCTTCAACTTCAGAAACTTTATAAATGATGGTAATATATACCGACGTGATTCCATAAGTGTTCCCTTTTCGCTATTTTTGGATAAAAATAGAGCATTTGGATCAGAAAATTCTAATTGTTACAAATTTCTATGCTTGATAACAAAGTTTCCACATACTCATGGAGGATTACACTTACCTTATTCAAAAAGTTGTCTGAATACCAAAAGGTCTGACCTTTATTTTGTCGGCTATCCGTAATTCCAATATACGTACTAAAAAGGTTGCAAATATTTCAACTCGGGTTCGGGTATTTGGGGATCATCAGGTAACTCCTTTCGGTGATCTGGTTGGTCTTTTCCTTTTAGATATTTAAGTAACATTAAAAAATAACCCTTAGCAGTTAATTTAATTAGATAACCATCTAAATATTTTAATGTTAAAATAATAAAATAGTTTGTATTTCTCTCCGCTTAAATAACGCTTGTCATGCCCCGCGTGTTCTGACAGCTGCACCTTTGACGACTTCCTTAACGCCACAGACAGTGCTATTAGAGTGGCTAAGTTTTGGTCCAATAAAATTTGAAACTTGCCTCGACACGAAAAGAAGAAGAATAACGCTTTAGAACTTTAAGGCCAAGTAAGACATCGCATACATTTTTGTGAGAAGAGTGGTGCCTGAAGAGGAAGAATAAGAGTCACAGTTAACCAGGATTCTCCATATTATCAAATGTGAAAGGGAGATAATGGTCCCTGGGACCAATTTCGGATTGGGACACAGTATATTAAAACTGATGATTAATTAGTGAGGATAGAGTTACAAAAAATTTTAATTGGGTTGACAAAAAAATTAGATTTGATTGACCTATAGAGATTTTATTCAACTAAATCCAAAAGGGCTATTCTTTATCTCCGGAATAATCATTATGATCTTCACTTAATTTATTCATCCAAAAACAGAATTATCCGAGTTGGTTCAAAAGTGGAGGGTTTTTTAAAAATATATGTCAAAATGTTATTAACGCTTTATTGTTCACGCATATAAAAATATACATACCAAAATAAAAATACAAGGGCAAACTATGTCATTCGAATTATATTATTGGCCGAATGGTCCTCGACAGAATAGAATAGGACCAATCCTCCCTTCCCGTGGATGTCTAAAAGAGGACTTAACAATCGTCAACATACAAGCTTAGACCAATAATGGACAGCAGTGTCCTTGGTTAGGAGCTCCCAGAAGAATCTGCGATCGTCAACTGGGTAGCTCAGCGTGACGAACAGAGGTAACCCTCCCATGCAAGGCGAGACAAAGCGCTCCGTGGGAGAGGCTTCTGTCTAGTAGTGAACTTTTACGTCTGATGTAAATCTCGAGTATCTCTGAGGAATAAATTTCAGGACATCAAAAACTTTGGCATCGCAATATACTTACGAAAACTTAAAGTACGTAAGAAAGAATCTGCATTTGTTTTGGAAAAATTGTGAAATACACAATGTAAATACAAGATATAAAAATAAACTTGCGGTCCATAGCAGTCGCTTACACAAAGTCACTAAGTTATTCAAGGAACCATGTATACGCTTTTATAATAAGGTTCCGGTAGACATTCAAAATTTGCCTTTAAAGAACTTTAAAACAACCATTAAACAGAAACTATGTGCCAAAGGCTATTTTAAAATTTCTGACATCTGAATGATAAGAATGCGTGGACATGAACCGCTCGGCAATATCCAGTATATTTTATTCTTATTTTTCTTTGTCGAATCATAAATTTAACAATTATTCCAAATTGTATTTATATTGACTTATTTAAAAAGAGCAACCCTTGAGTTTCTTGCTCGTTCTTCTCAGGGGAGACTGCCTAGTGAATTAGCAATAACTGTATGTCATGACGATTTCAAATGTTATTGTTATAACTTACGAAATAAAATATGTTTGATTTTAATTGATGATCAGCTGAATTGAGAACTTTCTTTTTTGAAGTAAATAAAAATATAGGCATTCGCCAGCAACGGTTGTGTGAACAGGTTTATTGCGTCCAACAAATACGCGTTGGTACCAACCATTGGAATATGGACATACGGCTTTACAGCAGAATAATACAGTCAAATTCAGGTCAAGGGCTTATGTTGTCCGACGATTAAATTGTCAGTCTGTCACTGGTTTAGTCGTTAAAAATAAAATGTTGTCACAGGTAAATCAACATGAGTGGATGATTTAGGAGATCATTTTAAGTTGAGCCTCCTCTTTATCGAACAACACAATTTTATTCGTAAAATAATACCTAATTTTAGTCAATATTAATACTTACTTAGAGAGATAGCTTCATTTGGCTCCGCAGTATATTCTCATTCCTAAATTGGAGTACCTGTAATGTTGTTAAGAAATCTTCATTCTCACCATATCACAGGCAGTGGCGGCTGCGTCTTAAGTTCACTCGTGCGCTGTACTATCAGAATAGATCTAAACCCACCTACCTACTCGTACCTACCAAAACAATTAATACTTAACAAATAATTCTTATGATATGAAAGTACCGCCGTCACGCCGTTAATTACGACGTAAAATCAAGTTAACTAGTTTTGATTTCTACTACACGACTATTAAAACTTATTTTCGTCCGAACTAATATGTCCCGTGCGCTTTGCGGAGCGCCCGAGGAGTCCCTATAGTTTCTATGAAGTACGAAGTAAACTGCCTAGCGCGTGAGACGCAAGATGTTTAGTGTATGAAGGACTTAACAAAAATCCGTCCGCCGCCGTGTTTTACCCAGGATTTATGAAGGCCGAAATATTTCTAGCACGCGGGAGGTTAGCGTGACCTTGCTCGCATGCTTGACCCGGCCCGTTGCAGATGTCATCGACACGTCCATTTGTTTATTTCGTGAATTTGTTTACGTAATTGCGAATAATTAGAATAAATGATGGAAAAATGAAATTGTTATCATATATAAATATAATATAAGTGGAGATTGAGGACGATATAGAGGAGGATGGAGCAGTTGACGTCTTTCAGCTGATATGAAGATGATGATGATATAATATAAGTAGTTAATGTTGGATAGGTAGCTGAATTTCTGTAAAAATGTTATAAGATACCTATGCAAGAACCTACCTATGCACCACCTAGTTTTGGAGACACCAGCCGCCACTGATCACAGGACATCTACGGCTAAACATAAACCTCCTCTATAGATTTCCAGAGCGGCCATTGGAAGCGGCCCTCATTCAGAAACTTGATTAGCTCGTTAGTCCACATTATGTGCTGCGCTGGGACACTTTCGTCTTTCCACATTGAGGTGTTTGGGACGAAAAGATATTGATTTCCTCATCACCCAGTGCGTTGTTGTTTTTCATCTCTTGAAGGGTCTTCCTGATTCTTCGGTATTGTGCAGGGTTATCTTAACTCGTGGGGTGGAGCCCGAACTGCAAATAGATTAGCGACCGAGGTATGGTACCTTTCAATCGCTCTCAATACTTCTGCTCTCTGTCGTTGCTCTGTCGTTGCTCTGTCGTCCTCCTTCTTCAGCGTAGTCAATAGACTGTAAATTGCAAACACTTTTGTGCATTTGATTCACTCTATTGAGCTGCTGATATACTTCAGCACCCTTGGATGTCTGCAGCGCCATCTAACGATGTTCTGCCATAAGGCCGAAGGGGCTTTAGAGAGCTTTTGCAGTCTAAAAAAATTTTACCTAACCGTATGGACAGCTTCTACCAATCTGTCATTTATTTCGTCCGGTTAAACACAGCCCTTCAGGCAATCCAAGGGATTTCACAATTTCAGTTAAAAGTTTTCGGGATTCTGGGAATGGGCGCGAGAAGATCGGAGCATATACGTCATCAAACTAGACCTTTCGAGTTTCTCATTAACATTCAATGTGCCTCTTGCCATTCGGTGATTGCTGCCGGTTTTCATCATGTTTATCACGGCGACATTATCAAATAACTCTTTCTAGTCAAGATGAAGTCTATTTAAGATCTTTTGAGCCAAGACTAACTAGTAAAGCTCGTCAAGAAATGTAGAAGCCACCGTTATCACTTTATGTATTTCCGTTATTCCAAGAATACATTTATTCCCATCAGGCAATAGTCTAATGGGAATAAATATATTTTTGGAATAAAGAGAATACAGATCCCTTTCCAAGGACAATCCTTGAAAATAACCGGCATTAAATTAAGTGCGAATTGCTTCTCTTTACGTGACTATTCTAAGGCGGGATCTGTCAGTATTCTGGCCATCTTAGCCCTAAAAGGGAATCACAGACGTAGTTTGCGAAGAGGTTTAGGCTGAGTTCATCTGCATACTTAATTTTTTTAATTTTAAATTTCTATATCTCCTTATTTCGAATCTACGCGGTTGAAATCGTGAGCGGATATATTTTTAAAATTTTAGTTATTTTAAGAACACAAACAGTCAAAGCATAATGCAAGAAGCATACTGTTAACATAATAATTCTTTGACAAACAGTGTTCAGTTACAAAAAACAAATTTATTTGACACCATCAGGAATACTATTAGAGACAAATATATGTACAATGGACCACGGACAACCTCAGCTCAGACAATCCAGACTTCTCTGAACACTAGATTTTTAAAATGTAACTATTGTATTCTTGTGCAGTAAATTGTACTGCATTAGAATGACACTCGATACTTGCTATAAATACAAAGGTGTTTAGAAAATCAAAATAGAAGAAGGATATATCTAGTTATACAGGCTGTGGTTTTAAACAGTCTCCATATTATACGAAAGTCTACAACAAATAGTATAAATTGTGATAAATGTGCTTAAAACTATTAAATAACAAATTAACAACATGGTCAGTGCCCTATTCATCTTGTGAGGTTTTATGCTTTATACCAAAATTTGCGTATACTAGCCCAGAGGGTCGACGAACGACCGATACAATAAAGTCAACGAACATAAACATTTCGATCGTCTAGTGCTGTGTGGTGTCGGCACATAAAAAGAATAGCACCAACCTCTTCCCGTGGATGTCTTAAAATGCGACTAAGGGACTTTCCATAAAAACATCCATAGATTTGCAGGTTTTAACGGCGATGGGCTCACCCCCTGTCACGTGTGCATTTCTGTGAAACATGGATGTTGTTTCAAGCATTAATCTTTTAATGTTTGGAACACCCAAACGCTTCGTTTGGGATGTCTCTGACCACCCCATTTGGGATAGAGGTCGTGACTTTATGTATGTATGTATACCCATTGCGTAGTTTCCTTCTCTCCCAAATTACCAATAGTGTTGAAGCCAAGTAATGTTGATTAGATTTTTTTTATTGGTACGTGTAGCGTACCGACATAAAGACATTTAGAGGTTGAGGTGTTCGAAATAAAATTTAAGGTTGTAGGTACTTACGTAATGTGACTTATGTTACTCGTAACAACTGCTCAAAATGTGCGCCTCCACGAGCAATACACAGTTCGGCACGTCGCCTAGAGTTTTCTTTTAATTTTCGTAAAACGTAAACGTTTTCGTTAACCGTTTCAAAGGCAGACACGACTCGCGAACGCAATTGCACTACACTGGTAATTTCCTCGTTGTACACTAGTCTTTTCACATCACCCCATAAATAAAAGTCTAAAGGTGTAAGGTCCGGAGACCGAGGAGGCCAAGCCACTGGACTACCACGTCCCACCCACTGTGCTCCAAACGTATCATTCAGGTAGTTGCGCACAATGTTACCGTAATGTGGTGGTGCACCGTCCTGCTGGTAGTACAAGTCTCTGTGGAGTGCCAATGGGATATCCATCAGCATCTCATCGACAACCTGATGCAGCAGATCCAGGTAGGAAAGGCTGGTGAGACGACCTTCTATAAAATAAGGTCCTAATAAATGGGTGCCGATAATACCAGCCCATACGTTCAAACTAAAACGAGTTTGGAACGAGTCGTTTTTGGTCACATGAGGGTTGTGCTCCCTGTGCGCCCACCAGTGTTCATTATGCACTTTGTAAACGCCAACCCGCGTGAATAGCGCCTCGTCGGTCCACAAAATGTTCACATGCTGATGTTCGAGGAGCCATCTACAAAACTCGACTCGGCCGACGTTATCAGTGGGCAGCAAATCCTGAACTCGTCGAAAATGGAACGGGTGCTGCTGGTTCTTCTTCAATAGGCGCCAAACTATGGTATGATCCAGGCCGAAGCGACGACCAGCTTCACGTGTACTGGCGCGGGGCTCATCCTCAAAAAACTGCAGGATCTGCTCTTGTACGTCGACGGGCAGGCCCACGTTGCCACGCCCACTAGCATGCGCTGGAACTGCAAACTGCCCGTAGTCGAGCAGGCGTTGTGTAGCAGCCAGCATTGTTTCCCGTGACGGCGTCGGACGATCCGGGTACCTCTCCGCGTACATGCGTACTGCTGCACTCAAGCTGTCACTATGTTAGAGTAACGCGACATTTTATTTTAAGCAAAATTTACGAAAGTCGTACCACGTGTGCTTGTGCTTTCGCGGTGGCGGCAGCGGGCAGGCTAACCGGAGTTTAGCGAAGTCGCTTGCATACCCGCGCGGCGCGTGCGGCCGTAGATGGCGACAAAGAAGCCGGTCTCTTTGTCGGCGCTGGCTAGGTGGCGTGTGGCGGCAGCGTGGGAATTTGAACTTGCCGATACCATAGTGTACGCAAAAAAAATAGATTTTTTTAAGGTATACTTTTTTTAATTGATTTATAATCACTTACAGCAATACAATCCCCTCCTTCAATTTGGAGGCTGTTTAAAACCACAGCCTGTATAGACACATAACAAGATCTCACGACATATCCCGATCATAGGAGAACTGTAGTTCATAAACGTGTACACTGATTTACGGTCCATTTTATTTATAGAAAAGCGGAACTTAAGCTCTTTCGGAGCAATATTAATGCTTGCTATCGCATCTCATTAGACGCAATACGACAACGAAAGCTTATCTAAGATTTTTTTGTATACAATATAATTGTTTCCTCCCTCATATATTCATGAAACAATTTTGCAGGATTAAAATATGAAATACGGGAATTTCTTTATTACAATAAAGACTCGCTATAAAGCTGTAAAATTTTGCCCCCAGTAGCACCAAGAATTAAGGTCAGTAATTAAATGGGTTGATATGCTGGAGGTGCGGACCGAAAAATGTATAAACTGTTTATGGGCAGGGTCGTTTGCGCATTAAAGCTATTATTCTAGCGTCGTAACTCTTTATTGGGTGTTTATTCAACAAATAGGAGGATTTTAGTGAAAATATCGCTTGAGGGAACGATCTCAATGTTTGTGGGTTAGGCGCATGGTTGAATACAATATCAATTTTAACCAAAGTAAAAGTAGATTTTTTAACTTGACCACAATCACACCTGATGTTAAGCGAAGATGAGGCTTTAATGAGGTGGATGTGTGCTGACCCGGAAATGTTCCCCCAATAAAATGGGGTTTCTCACAACCGGAACACAACAATGCTATCAACAATGCTGTTTGACGGCAGACTTAGATAAGATAGTGGTAGCTAGCCAGGCGGACTTTTAAAATGCCCAACCACCAACCATACCGAGTACAAATTCATGTACCCCGCTGGCAATCGAATCCGCGACCTCCAATTTGTAAACCCTACGTTGTTTACATTGGGCCCCGAAGGCGGTTCAAATAGTTGATGAAATAAGGACGTCAAAATCTACACAGGCATTCGAAGTCCATATTGCATCCATATTATCTAATGACAAGTTAGCTTCATAGTTAAACGCATAATAATGTAAGACACATCACACGCAAACACACACAATTTGAAGTAATAATGAAGTAAATAATAGCCTTTGACGACCTCCTTAACGCCCCAGAGAGTGCTGTTAGAGTGGCTAAGTTTTGATCCAATAAAATTTGAAACTTGTCTCGACACGTAAAGAAGAAGTAATAATTTTTATATTAGAAATTTAGAGCATACAAGCTATGTTATAATGTGTGAATACTCTGTTTAGTAAAATAACTTTACTGGTAAAAAATGTTCTCTGCATACCTGCTTTATCTGTATGAATTATGTTAAGGAAGCGCTGGGCGTCCTGGCACAGGCATTATAAGCTTTAGGTAAGCCCTGTTTATACGATGTAATTATTTAGTATATTCGGTTGGTGGTAGCGCATTTTATATGTCCGCCTGGTTAGCTACCACCATTTTATCTAAGTCTGCCGCCAAACAGCAATACTATTAACATTATTGTGTTCCGGTTGTCAGAGATAAGATAGCCAGTCCTCCAAATAAGATGGTGTTTCCGGATCAGTACAAGCGTACTGTGAAAGCTCACCTTCGGCTTCATCTTCACTTAACATCAGGTGTGATTGAGATCAAGTACTAACCAGTTGTGCAAATGTAAAGAATTTCATTTTTATATAGTTCTCCGAAAGAAATAAATGGTTTGCAAATGGAAATGTATATGCCAAACATGTGAGCCGTCGAGGCACTAACTTGAATCTACTTCCTCGTGACTGGCTTTTGGTTTAGTTTGGTAAAAAACGATTCAGAGATATTCAGTCATGTATAGATTGAGCAGTTCTCTAAACGTTTGGTCATATAGCATTAATTCTGTGATATAGCTAAAGATAACAACACATAAAACATTACTTCGAGCTCGTTGCTAGGCAACAAACCACAACGTACTACACACGAAGTCTGAATTGCCTATCCAAGTCTGAATAGACACTTAACATTCTGTGTCACTTGTGGGGCTATGTGAATTGTGTGGAAAAATAAACGGAATAAAATCAAAATACTATGCTGTAATACAGTTGTGGACAACAAAGCAACCAGCAATTACTGACTTTGGTGGTATTCACGGTCCCTAAACGAAATATTTGTTGGAAAATAGAAAAACGTTTATTCAAATTTCAACCCAAATTAATGCAGATTTTTTTAGAAACCGTAACAATTCACTAATGAACTCTTTCTTGAAATGAAAGAGTGACGAGATGGTTTGTCTCAAACACTAATGAGGCCGGGGAATTGGGAGTAGTTACTTAGGAAGTTAGGACAGTACCGCGAAAGGGACTCCAGTTAACGAGCCACCTATCTAGTACCTACGCTAGTTGGGACACAAACTTATCGCCATAATATATTCTATCTGCCATACACACGTGTCGGATATGGTTGACCGGGTGTGGACCGTGAAATGTATCGTTCAGGAAGGGAATATTTCAAATGTTGTGGGATATCAACGATCTTGACAGGCAATTTTGCCAGATGCAAGATTGTGTGTAATGTACAATTTACTTCGAGGCTGTTTATTGACCATTTGGAGACTACGGTAACCAAGGTTTTTATTGCATACATAAATTCAAGTTAATCCAAGGAGTGGTATATAATATGTTACTGTAAAAGTCCGAATAGTAGTAAATCTTAGGTCTTTCTTGCAAAACCAACGTGAATTGGTAATTATAAGGATTGACATGATGTCAACACAAACAACAATACAAGCAGAAAGCATTATTATAAAACATCAGACTATTTCGATGATAATCATTCCCGGACATAACCAGCTCGTTCGCAAGCCAGGCTATTTCAGAATTAATAAACCTTTTTGTAATAAAAACCTGTTTTTAAAAAGCAACCCCTCGAGTTTCTTGATTGCTCTCCTTAGGGGAAAATTGCCTTTTGAACAAGCAGTAGCTTAAAAAAATTTAAAAACCTACCTACAAGATAAAGCATTTTTGAATTTGCCTTTGATTAATACAAAGCAATCCAGTTTTACGGGTATTTACCGTTGAATTTTAGCACATGCCAATGACGAGCGGTAAAAATTGAATTTAAGAATAGAACAACTTAATAAAATCAGAAATTATTTATTTAAAATAGTATCAGAACTAAATAAATCATGTGTAAATAAGTCACCTAGATAATATTAAAAATGAAAGATAATATTTGGGTTTCCGGGTCAGTACGCTTCCACCTTCGGCCTCATCTTCACTTAACATCAAGTATGATTGAGGTCAAGTACTAACTAAAAAAAAATATCTTCGTAATCCATTAAACTTTTAAACAATCCTAGGATTTCTCAACCAAATGCTGGTCAATTCTGATTTTTTTATGAACAACGGGTTGATACTTGACCTCAATCACACCTGATATTAAGTGAAGATGAGGTCGAAGGTGGAAGCGTACTGACCCGGAAACCCCAACACATTTTGGGGGCTGGCTATCTTATCTCTAACAACCGGAACACAACAATGCTATTAACATTGCTACTTGGCGGCAGATTTAGATGATGGTGGTAGCTCTAGCCAGGTGGACATTTAAAATGCCCTACCACAAACCACAAATAAATGGCTATCACAAACCTATTCAGACTTTCACGGTATATTTACTTGATAAATCTTTCACTGGAAAGTCTTAAGATATACCTACCGCATCTCGAGCTTTTACAGTAACATATATAAATTCTTTTATAGGAATCATCATCATAATCTGTTTGCCCTATAGTCCTAATTTATTGGGGTCGACGCAGTATGTCTTTTTCTTACAATATCACAGAATAATTAATAGTACTTGACAATATTCTCTATCAGTCGTTACCTCATTATTCACGCCCTTTTTGTTCATATCACCCCTCACACAACCATCCATCTTTTCCTTGGTCTTCCTTTTCCGTTCCAACCAATTTCATTTATTCTAATATACTACTATAAGTATTTTAAAGCTTACACCGGACTACTTATAAGTACATACAGAGTGTATTAAATCGTGTAGGTAAATCACTTCTGTTTATCAACAATTGTCCCCAAGGAACCATAGTCGAATTTAGACCGAAGATTGATGCAAGTTGAGGCCAAAGATGGTACCGCACTCAATCGGAACACTCAAGTTATTTAGGGGATTAGCTATCTGAATTAAAACAGCCGACACTCAACGATGCTATTTTTTTAATGCATAACGCGTTCGTACTTGACGTCAATCACACCTGATGTTAAGTGAAGATGAAGTCGAAGGTGGAAGCGTTACTGACCCGGAAACCCCAACTCATTTGGGGGACTGGCTATCACACCAATACTATTAACATTGCTGCTTGGCGGCGGACTTTTAAAATGCCCTACCACCAACCAAACCGAGTACTAAATATTTATTCCGCTGGGAATCAAACTCGCGCTGTCCGCTTTTGCAAAATTCATGTTGTTTACGTGGAGCCGCCGATGCGGCTAAAACAACTACCTGGAATATTCCGTTAGTGTCAATCATTTCGGTAGACTGGAGTCAGGCGAATAATGATACCCAGTAAATCTGCATTTAATCTATCGATTTCGTGCATGTCCAAGGGTATTAGTTATGCCAATGTAATACTCTACTTTTAAATGGAACATTAAAACCTTTAGTTAATAATTTTGGCAGTAAATGTTTTTTTTACCAACACTCCAATTTATAGGTATGCATGTAGATTTCTATGTTTCATGTAGCTTCGGTTTGACTGATTTAGAAGTTCGGGGTGTCGACAGATTCGTCTTGATCTCCAGATTGTTATAGAATATATTTCATCGGTAAAAATCCAACATGGCGGCCGAAAAATACAAAAGTATGCGGGTTTTTGGTTATTAAATATGTATAATGTACTTTTAAATATACTAGACTGTTAGGTACAGATCACTAATATATTTATATTAATGTCTATGATAAAATTATTAGAATTTATCATACAAACATTTATTAGTGGGATTCGCACTTACAATCGTCGGTTTCGAAGGCAGGGTTATGTTTTTAGTGAGAAATGAAGATCTTTAAATCTTTATTTCTCACTAAAAACATAATGTCGCTTACACGAGAAAACAGCTATGTCGGATTACATTAGAACAATCGTGAATCAAAACAACATTTGTAGGCGGAATTATATTTATAACTCATCACAGTCCTGCTTGTACAGTCGACCCCTAATGTCCATCATCATCATCAAACATCCCACTGCAGGGACATAGGCCATCCCTAGTAAATGAGGGAGTAAGGGCCATAGTCCACCACGCTGGCCCAATGCGGGTTAGTGACTTCACCGGCTTGGGGGCTAATGTCGATACGACCAGTAATATGAACAGGCGTATCGAAGGCTGCTACTTATTTCGCGCGTTGTTGCTTGCATCTACATACTACCTACATCCACAGAGCTACTACACTGATCGGTCGTCAAATTGATTAAAGCTATCAACTATCTCTTTAGCTCTATAGGTTGGATACGGAAGCCGCTGATTCGATGGTATTAAGTTTGGTTGGTTATAGTCATTTTTAAAGTCCGTACCCGAAGGGTCTAACCGGATCCCTATTGTGGCATGCACGCCATTCGTCCGACTATCAGACGCTTATCCATGGTTCATTCATCGACGCTTGTCACATGTAGTTAGTATCCGACTGCGACAGGAAGGAGGGTAATGTTTTTTTGGTGTACGAAGATTTCTATGTTACAATTATGAAGTGCACAATGTTGTAAGATTCGTCTTGGTCTCCTGAGCGTAATAGGGTACATTTTATGACAAAAAATTCAACATGACGTCCGCATATTACAAAATGACGTCTGTTTCTCTTACATTGTTATTAAGTGATTCAGACAATGACGGCATCTGTGAATGAGCGGTCCATTCCATCCATCCATGCCATCGATTACGTTGACTTGTGATTGGTTGGGTCAGTGTTCGCTCAGTAATTTGACGTTTTCTCATTGGACAACGTTATCGATGACAATTTCGATGAAGTTAATACAGTGTTTCATTTAATTTTTACTTTTATTCAAAATTCAATGAAATTATGACAGCTTTAAAAAGCAACATGTACCTAAACATATAGGAGTTACAATTCAATTATTTACGTATTACTCCTGTTTCACAAATCCTGTATCGAATTTGGACTGAGGATATTTTAATCAATGATCCCGGCTCCCTATGGAACACTTATTGAACGGTCAGCACCTTTGTAGGTACACATAGGTAAGTATAACCACCCATCCATGAAATCCGTGCAATTGGAAACTAAACTAATCTTGTAATACAATCTTGTACCTCCAAGGTAAAGGCTCGCTTGAAATTGAAAACCTTTCTGCAGCCATCCTTTTTGTATTCTTTGTTAGTGTGTATTGATTAAAATATGTAAGTAACTTAAGGGAATGTTAGGATATTGGTAAGACCTTTTGTACCCCTTTGTTGTTTGTTCCTTTATTTTCTTACTAAAGGCAAAAAGGCTGTAGGTATACAAACATATGGCATGTTACAAGACTTACAGAAAGACTACAGTTTTGGGGACGAGCTAAATTTATGTTCTTATCGTGCTAGTTTTAAGCAAACTAACTGTACCCTTGACAACCGGTTGGTGTAGTGGATAGTGATCCTGTCAGCGAAACCAATGGTAAATATTTGTGTGATGAATACGAACATTTATTCCCGAATCATAAATGTTTATATAAATATTTACGTATGTTTATCCGTTATCTAGTTATGGATAAAATTTGCTTAGTTTGGGACTAGATGATTGGGTGTAAGTGTATATAATATGTATTTATTTGTTTGTATAACCTTGTTCATTCTGTGACATTTAAAGCTAAGAATAACCCAAGCGTGGTAAAGCTCATTCTTAGTCGACCCATCTCCCATAAATTTTTTATTGTATATCAGTAGGTATATAGTCTGTGGTACAGTTAAGTACTTTTAACGACCCTTGTTCTGTTTCTGTTTACCTACGTGATCTCATTAACATCAGAGGCATGTTAATTTCAGAGGTAATGAACATTAGAGAAGTTTTTAACGATCGGATTTTTGTTCACGAAAATCAAATTCTCCAGTTTATTTATTATTTATATTATAAAGGGTACATAACCCGGAAATTGGTCAAATAAGCAGTAACAATAATTCCGCGCACTTCAAATGTAAATCGCTCTATTGCTTGTTGTCTACTAATTCTATCTGTCTACATTATAAATGTCAAACAACATTTGACCCGATTTGCAAAAATTCTGCACATACAAATTATTACATTAATTTTGCTCCACCTTGTATTTGCACGTATGACGCCGCAGGCACAGACACGGGCCGCTATATTATATGGCCTCTATATTTACACTCCTCGAATTGAAAATCGCGTGAGCCACAGACGAGCCCTAAAACTGTCTGCTTGACCTATTTTTGTGCCAATTAGAGAAGGGTAATGACGTATTTAAAATAAAACGATCTCCTTAAAAATAACGGCAAAAGGTTACCCACGAGACAAATAACGGAAAATATATGAACCGAGACCGGTACAGTTTTCCTTCGCGTTTTTTTGGGACAAACAACAGCTATATGGAACGAAATAAGAGTAAATTAAATATCGTTTTCTTCCAACTATAGGTACGACGTAATTTCCTTATAACTTTACAATTATGGTGATCAGATGATTTTGGCGTAATGCCCTTTAATGGGACCTACGAGAAGAGATGGGTTGGTTTACTTCTTTTTACATTTTTGCACCCAAGCAAAATAGTCGATTTAGTACTCATAATATCTAAACCAGCCAAATAAAGCTGCCTTTACCGATATTTACATGAAATGTCAAGCCAGCCTTCTATCATTATCGTCATCATATCAGCCACAAGATTTTGCTGCTGAACATAGGCCTCCCTCATAAACATAGCGGCCGGTTGGAAGCGGCCTGCATCCAGCGACTTCCCTCGACCTTCATTATGTCGTCCGTCCACCTTGTTGATGAAAGTCCTATGCTCTTGCTATAACATGCAAGAAGTTAATGCTTCAATGGCAATGCAGAAGTTCTTCGAGACGTATGACCACTGCTACTTCAATTTACTAATCCGTTGGACTGTGTTTGTCATATTGTTATATATGGCGTACATTTTCCGCATTATTAGAAATTGCTTTACCCAAAAACGAGCCCCACTGCGAAGGCCACATCGGTATTATGCAAAGAAACCTAAGATAGACAATCTAACCAACCCTCTCTGAGAAAAAAAAGCATTCCCGATAAGCGGAAATGGTGTCGATTCGGATGTAAACCATCTAAACTAAACTAAAACCAGTTTTAAAGTAGTACTGTCTCTTTCTCCCTGGAACAATACGATGCGACGGCACCACTCTAAAACTGGTTTTAGTTTAGTTGGTATACATCCGAATCGACATCAATATCTGCCATACATAATAATTCGCCTAGGCATATCATTGAATAGGTAACTTTATCATCTGTCTACAACACCTATACCTTGGTAAAAATTGTACTGGCTACGCTTAAATCGCTGATTTCGCTAAATTCAGTTTTAGGCCAATTTTACAAAGCGAATCATCGCTTTACTTTCACACCAAGTTATATAGACATTCTTAGGCGATGGTTGATCCCCAATAATCTCACCGGATAATGAACCTTCATAAGGAAACTTTACCAAACGAAACGTGTCATGTATTAGGAATTGCCCTCATTATTGGTGTTGAGAAAAGAGCGACAACTTGGAGATGAAACACTTTTAATTAGTTTTCTGCGAAACCTTTTGTTGGTTCTGTTAAAAGAAAAGCCTTTCTAGTTATTATAGCTTTGTAACTTGACACTATAATGGAGTAAGTGCCTATACGCGTAGATATTTATAAATATAGAAACTGGTAAACAAGGATAATTGTACTTCATAACTTGCGTTACTCTGTGTATTTGTAGTTATGAATGAAAGGCCAAGAAATTTAGTGCGAATATTGGAATTAGTCTAGTAAAAATACATAACTTTTGTTTGGTAGTTAGAAAAAAAAATATCAACCAACCAACCAGATAGTCTGTAAAGAAAAAAAAATACCGTACCGTTACCGTAAACAGTCCGTCTGGTTTATTTTTAGGTGAAGGCAGTCGTAAAACCAAGTCTGCAGAGACGGTTCGAAGATACCGAGCTACTGAGTTCGCGTGGTGAATAACATGCACGTGATTAACACGGAAAAACTCGTATGAAAATTAGTGATCATCGACCCGTAGCGCGCCAGTCGTTGCTTAACTTCGCTAATTAAAAAGGTGTGCATCGTACAAGTATTGCTCATTTAATCATGTTATGAACAGTCACTGTTGACTCATTTTACGTTCCTTTTCAGGACAGGATTTGCTTATCGTTCGCTCTCTGGTTGTGAACGTAGAAATGACACTGCAGACCAACAATGACGTCTCTGCTTGTCAGGTTATGCTTATGATGAACCTCTTGTAAGTTTTATGGGTCCGTTATAAAACTAAAAGACATTATAGTTTCACCATGTCCATCTCGATGTCGTAGCAACTTTGGTGAACCATAGTAACGAGTTTTCATACAAACTAATCGACCATTATATTTACCATGTATGTACCATGACCATTGTATTTTAGTATTAAAGATGGTAAAGTTCAGATTATGTGAATGTAGTGAGGTGTTGAAAAAATCATTTTAATATAATATATTCTTTATTGCACATAAAAAAACATGTTGACAATCAGTCGGAAATATTGTACAAAGGTGAGCTTATCTCTAATAGAGATCTCTTCCATCCAACCTCAGTGGTGGTTAGAGCATAATTGTATTTGTATAAAATAATCCCACTAACTTAATACTTTAAAATTTTAACTTTTATTACTTAATCAACCAACAATAACAACATATGGTTTAGGAATCGGAGGTCGCGGGTTCGACCCCCAGCGGGGTACATCTTTAGTACTCGGTTTAGTTGGTGTTAGGGAATTTTAAATGTCCGTCTGGCTAGCTACCACCACCTTATCTAAGTCTGCCGCCAAACAGCAATGTGTTCCGGTTGTCAGAGATAAAATAGCCAGTCCCACAAATAAAATGGGGTTTCCGTTTCAGTATACTTCCACCTTCGGCCTCATCTCCACTTAACATCAGATGTGATTGAGGTGAAGTGAAGTGAAGAATTAAAAAAAACATCATTTTTTACTGAACTAGGTACTAAATGGTATCTATTCCTACACGGACGAGAGAAATGAAATACAGAACCCGCTTTATTTTTTTATTATTAAATCAGGAATAAGTCATTTAAATATCCCTTTGAAATATGGGCTCAAATTATTAAAAAGGGATATAGATTAAAATAATTAAAACACTAGTAGAAAGAAAATCGTTCACAATATTATTCTATATTATGTGCTGTTATGAACAAGCCTATACCTTAAGTTTCAATTATGAACATTTTATTCCTACACAGACAGCATATACGTACAAGGGATCAGGATATGTATGTACAGTAGTTATAACCAAGAGAAAATGTATTTTTCGTTGATATTTAACACTCGAAACTATTTAAACATTTAAATTCAGTATCATATTTACACAATACATAAACACCGTCATCTACTGTGCTATGCACGATTAAACCTGTAAACATGTATGTACACTTAAAGTATACAGTAAATTGCTACAATATTTCAAAGTTATACCAATTTTATGTACACGGAACAAAAGTTTCATATTCGTATTAACGATTCATTTAAATTCACATGAATTATAATATCATTAACATACTTAATTGTAATCTACATTTTAAGACGAGTGATTCAAAACTTCCCAATTTGAGCAAATCAGCGGCTTCCATAACTTTAAGCATGAGAAATCTACATTATTTACAAGACTTTGGCACAAAGTATACAATTAATGTTTTATACAGAGTAACTTTATGAAAGCCCGTCTGAAGTCCATATTGAATATGGTGTATATTAAAGGGTTTAATGCAGAGTTGATGTATCCGAGCCATGTTATAAAGTTTATGAACTTGTTTGATAGACAACAACTGGCACAGAAGGGAATCACAAGGTAGATCACGAAGAAGGGCAACCAGCACACCACGAATACGCCCATTATAATTCCAAGAGTTCTAGCCGCACGTCTCTCACGAGTTAAGGAAATTCGTTGCTTTTCCTCGATAAATTGATACACAGTATTTTGTTGCGGAGGACGCGGTCGCTTTTCAGATTTAGCTGTCTCAACGACTTCCAATTCATCTTCATGTGTCTCCTTAGAATTACTCTCGGAAGAAGTGTTTCTGTTTTCTGTGTTATCTGCCACATCTGTTACAGAATTCTCATTGGATAAGATTGGAATTATTAACTTATTTTGGGACTTATCGTCCTTGCTCCAATAGCGTTTCTTTGGTTTTTTCTTTGGGGTTGATTTCTTTGCTCTCTTTTTCTTTTCGTTATCAGACACTAATCGCGTTGAACCTTGATGTTCATTGTGATTGGCTTCAGAGCTTACGGAGTCTTGGTCATTTGGGTCACTCTCTTTTTGAGTAAATCTATTCTGTCCGCTAGAAATGGTGCTAATCTTTGTCGCTTTAGCGCGATCCCTCAGTCTTTTTTTCGTCGCTAGGTAAATTTCAAAGTAGACTACAGTCATAATCACTAGTGGTATATAAAAAGATCCAGAAGAGGAAAATATGACAAATCCTGGTTGGGAGGTTAATCGGCAAGGCGTATCGACTTCAAATACATCAGGCCAATCATTCCAGCCCAGCAGCGGGGGAGAGCTAATGATTAGTGAGAGGGCCCAAACTATCCCAATCATGAGAAGCACTCGCTCAAGCGTTCGCTTTTGTGCGTAATTTATTGGATCCGTAATTGCCCAGTATCGATCAAGAGCGATCGCACACAGGTTCAGAATAGATGATGTGCAACACATTATATCGCATGTCAGCCACATTTTGCACACATATATCCCGAATACCCATTGTCCGAGAATTGAGTAAGCAACATTAAGCGGCAATACTAATATTGCTACTGTCAGGTCTGCAACAGCTAAAGATACAATGAAGAAATTCTGTACAATCCGAAGAGGTTTGTAAGTGAAGACGCTTAAAATGACTAAGATATTACCTACTATAGTAGAGATTATTATTAGAGTAAGTACTATAGCTGTACAAATAGCCTCCCATTCGGGCACTGCTAATGTTATTCCGAAGGTGCTTGGATATTTAGGATCATCAGCGACAGCGCAAGCGTCTTTGTCGTCGTCGGTAATATCATAACTCTCGGAATAATTAACTATTGTGTAGTTGCTGTTGACCTGCGTAAATGTCTGGCCCATCTTGAATTGTCGTCGTTGCTACATTTTATGTAGCATTTTTCACGAATACATTATTTAGATCGAGTTTTATTATAGCGCATTTAGATAGGAGACGCCGATAATAATTCTTCGTTTGAGTCGCAAGGGTTATGTTTTGTGAATTCATCCTTTTATACGCCATTTTTCTGTAACAAAAATAAAAGAACCCTTTTATGTGTACGTAATGAAGAAATATTTGCTGTTATTATGCTCAGGAGATTTCGTGTTCTCGTGTCATTTAAATTAGGTACCTTCTCCTTGAAATCCTTTCTAGAAACGTCCATTTGTATAACTTGTTCATTTTTCGAGGCGTAATCGGATCTGTAACAAAGAGAAGCTTTATTAGAATCAGTGAAGCATGAAAATGGAATGTCTTTGGGTGCCATAACGTACTGGCAATATAATGTACGAGTCTACTCGGCTTCATAAAGAATTTTTACCCGCATTCCATTACAAGGAAAAATGGCCCAGTCGCAATAGATAATTTAATCGGTTGTTCCAGGGGTTTTAAATATCCCATTGCGAACTGGACCTAGAATCAGTGACGTGGGCTCGACGTGTAGGTAAATAACATAAAAGTTAAATCTGTATTAAGTAATTTATAAAAGTAACGTCTGTATATTTGACGTTCTAAAATGTAAAGATATTATAAATATTATTCTACAGAGAGTATTGTTGGTTTGTTGGTGAAGGAAAATCCAATTTTAAGAAGCTCCTTGCTTGCATGTTCGTTTTTTAAATTTGTCTGTCAACTTACAGACAAATATTGGGTCGTTACCTATGAAATTGGAGTTTTTTTTTCTTCGTTAATCATATTTACCAATTCCTGCGATTTTCAAAGCTATATCCAAATTTAGTTTTTTTTTTGGAAAATGAAATATTATTTCAAGGTTTCACATGAAATATTTTTTAATTTCTGGGCTAAATCACATAATAAAAAAAAATTGAACAGAGCTCTTTTCATGTGTCAATCATTTCTTAGATTCGCTGAAACTTTTATGAAGCGGTTACTTTTAAAAATTAACGCTGCCTATACCTAACTTAATGTTATCCCATAATACACACAAAGTTTAGCTAAATTTGGATTTACCGTTTCCAAAAAAAAAATCAAAAATGTTTGTATGGAGAAAACAGTCTTAATGAAATTCTTCATACAAAACGCCAATTTCATAAGGACCTAATAATTGATACATTGCTTCAGCAGTAGATAAATTTTTATCTTGCGATTATTGAATGAGACTATTTGCCCTCAATTCCAGCTGCTGAAAGAGGATTAGAAGGGGCAAATTCAACTTTCTTGAACTTTTGTTATAAGTTTAATGAAAGTCCAGAGATTCCAGTGCTTACCCGAGTTTAATAACATACAATGATATAACACGAATATACATTGTTGTTTAATAACTACAATGACATAACACGAATATTCATTGTTGTTTAATAACATACAATGACATAACACGAATATACATTGTTGTTTAATAACATTCAATGACATAACACGAATATACATTGTTGTTTAATAACATACAATGACATAACACGAATATACATTGTTGTTTAATAACATTCAATGACATAACACGAATATACATTGTTGTTTATTCACGTTCTGTCATGTTACACGTTAATATTATTAGTAATCAATATAATAAATATGAAATCCACAATGGTGACTCGTAGAACTTGAACTTTAGGATTTCAAACAAGGATATAAAGGAAGAAGACATACAAATAAAAGTATAGTATTTCGAAACAATTTACGCAATTTAAAGAAGTGTACAAGACGTTGTATTCCGTATTGAATTTGCGAACTGATTTACTAAGAGAATGACGAGGAATGGACGACACACTCCGACTCATCAATAATCTGCCTAAAGTCTGACGAGTTGGTCTTAACGCTCCGTCAAGCTTGTAATCAATCGCCACTGGATCCTAATGGTGGATTTTGGCCTATACTCTCCATGAGAGGAGGCTGTACCCTAGTAGAGTTGATTTGAAACTTCTAGCCCACGCCCTCTAAATTCCTTCCAGTTTTACACATTTACGATTACCTTAAAGTTAGTGAAATTTGGTACATCTACGCTACGGAACAGAATTACTCAGTTCAATCAATCATTTTAGCCCGTATCAACCCCTGCTGGCATCTCGGCATCTTTGTCGGTCCCTTGCCAATATTGCGTTCCCTATTTCATTAATTAACATTTAATTTTATTAACAGCGTACAAGGCATCACTAGATCTCCGAGTGAAAAGTTTTATCAATTTTAGTGGATACGAAACACTGGAAATGAAGTATTTGTACGTAGTAAATTTATTTTATTTTATCTGTTGACGTTCGTATACAAACTCCCAATTATAAAGACATTTTCCCGTATCGCTTGAATGCAGGCCATGATTTTGTTTGTAATAGGTAGGTATACAAAGTCGGTCATTAGTTCTCGACGCAGTCGGCCGTCGCTCGACGCCTCTTGAAACGGAGGAGTCTCTCACGGTCTTTACACACTGTTTACTACGATTTAGTTGAACCATCCTTGTTGAAATTGATTAATTCCGATTTCAGATATATACATTATTACTAGTTTTCCGCCTGCGTCTCCGTGGAATGACTATATCGCGGATATGTTTATTTTGTTTATCCCGCAGGAACTCTTCACTTTTTTTTTAAATCTATATTTAAAGAGCTTAGTCTCTTAAATTTGACTATGTCGCTCTGTAATTTTTACCTTTGTTGTGGAATTATCTATTTTTAAGAGCTAACTTTATACAGTAGCCTAGCGTTATCCAACAGTGGATATATTAAGCTAATGTTACACCCACCCACGGAATCAAATATGTGGCTTTGAAATACAATTTGTCTTCTTATTCACTTAATCAGGATATAATGTTTCATATTTTTATCCAGGGAATGTTTTATCTGTATACCAAATTTCATCCAAGACTTTTCATCAGTATCGTCGTAAATGAGCAAGAAACAAACATCGAAACGTTCGCATTTTTAATATTAGTTAGATAAGGTCCTGTCCCATTCTATTTTCTGTGTCTTCCCCTGGGTGTGCTAAAAGGCGATTAAAGAACATTCTACCAAAAAACATCTATAGATTTGCATGTTTTAACGGCGATGGGGTCACTCCCTGTCACGCGTGCATTTCTGTATTTGGAAGTTGAACAGTAGATATTGTTTCAAACAATAAACTTTTTACCCGACTTGGTTTAACGAGTGCCTTCAATTGAAAACAACCGGGACCGACTATTTAAAGTGCCTTCCGAAATACGGAAACACTGGTATTAAAATGCCACTAGTGGTCACCCATGGTACCAAATTCTAGTACTAAATACTGACTGCCTCGGCAGTGTACTTTAACCCTTAAAAGGGGGCGCGGGCGGTCACGCGTGCCTATGACGTCGTGTCTCCATTGTGCTGAAGAGACTCAACCGCTACGTGCGAAGCTACGCCTCGCATAAAAAGGGAATTTAATATACCGTACGCCTCTTAAGCGCTGGTAATTTCTTTGAGTAAGTTGGGTAATCGAATTCCACACAGAAGACGTCATAACCATACGATATGTGGTGACGAGGATGACAATTTTGTCCATGCCAAATAAACTTAGTAGATTATTTTAATTTAAAACTATAGTCATCATGGTTTTCAACCGATATAAGCAAGTCGGTCGGAGTCGTAGCGAAGCACTCGTGGCTCGGTCGCATTCGCTATACGTTTCCGATTAGCGAAGTTAAGCAATATCTTGCGCGGTCAATCCTTGGATGGGTGACTACTGTTAGCATTTTAATACGAGTGTTTCCGTGCTTTGTGGAGGACTTTATATAGTCCGTCCCGATTGTTTTTAATTAAAGGCAGTTGAGTCGGTGGCCACAACTCTCAACACAATCCACCAATCCTCACTGAGCCCGCGTGGTGATACCCATACCCTCTCTCAGTATGAGGAGGCTGTACCCCAACAGCGGGGACGTATGAGGCTTTTGATGATGATGCTGAAGAGAGTCGGTGAGGACTTGCTGATAATGTACGAGTGCTAGCCTGTAAGTCAACGGTCACATTTTCAATTATCTTCAGGAGGCCTACGGTTATGTCTTATAAGCATATTTTAATATTATTTCTGACGGTCATTTCGTAACATTATTGCAAATTGTATTGTTCACTCAAAACTGTACTCACGGAGTTCGAACTTAGATCTTCGTAGCCCTATTCAAAGGGTTGCCATGACCTGTCTGGTTGGCAGAATGCAATATTAATTTTAGGTAAATTCTACATGATTCCTGCAACATGATTGTTTTTAATAGATATTCTATATCTCTGAATTTTTTGTAAAAGAACTGTAGTCTTTTTACAAAAATTTCCCAGAATTTACGGAAAATAGACGCGGTTTCATGATTCCACTCAAATTATAGTAATTATTATTCTCACAAACGTAGGATCAGTGAATCCGGACCACCGCAACTTAAACATTTATTTAAATTTATGCAAGGAATTTTCATGCATATCGAAAATAATAAATTAATGTTTCACACACACATACATCAACAATTTGTAAAAGGCCATTACTGGATATATAGTCCAGTAAGGATTAACTTTTAATTTTCTGCAATTTTAAAGGCCGTGATTTTTTGCACACGGCTGGAGTACTTGCCGATGATAGAATAAAAATGTTTCATAACAAATCGGTAGATTGCTTTAGATATAGTATAGGTAGGTATTTAGTAATAAAACATAAAGTATTAGATTAAAATTACACACTTGTATTTCATTGACTTCTGTAACTATTTTCAAAAAAATCGGTCGACAACTGCTTTTTAATTTATTTTATGAAAAAGTTCACAGAGGGCAAACATGACGACTCAATAAACTATTTTTAGAAATATAAAGTTGCCATTAATATTTTTTTTAGAAAATTGTTTTAGATCTTAGCGTGTTCTAACAAGCAATGAAGATCATAGTGGTAACCGGGCTGCAACGCATCTGTGACCCTTTTGGTGTTGCGGGTGTCCATGGGCGGCGGTGATTGCCATCAGATGATCCGCATGCTCGTTTTCCGCCCTCTCATTAAAAAAAAAACTGAATTTAATGTTGTAGATTTTATAACTAAATACATATACTATATCTTAAGCAAGCTACAAAATGGTTAGAAAACATTTCTATTCTAATTACTGATGGATACTCTATCCTTCTATAAAAAATCAGGAACTTTAAGATTACAGGAAATTACGCCACAAAAATTACATATCTTTAGTGGATTATTACGCCTCTCCCATGGCGTGATATGCATCCCTTTCCATGTGAAAGAGTTTTGGATGCGAGGATTCTTCGAGGAATGACACAACCAACTCTTCTTAGTAATATCTGTGTATTCAGCTCTTCACATGAACGGTACACCACCAAACATCGAAGTAATTAATTATCGAATTCTATCAAGGAAATCTTACATTAAAAATAAAATATTGCTCATGACGTCTGTTTGAATTTATAGAGCTCGACCAAAGAGTTCTATGGAATCGGTATAAATGTTAGTGGCCAAGACGCTATACATGGAAGGTTTTGCTGTAATCGCCATAATGGGCATCGGGTTGACGCAGCCAATAACGCAGCTGGACATCACTAGTGTATATTGTTATGCTCATGGTTCAGTCACCTTTAACGAGTTGCAGAGTGAATGTATGGGATGTACCTATTACGAAAAAAATAATACATAAAACTTTAAAATTAACAGATTTTATTCAAAAATTTAAATTTTGAAATGTCAATTTTGTGAGTTGGACTTTAATGGCCGCGCGCTCTAAGTACTTTGCATAACACACAACACGTGCCGCGGTACCTTTGAAGCCGCCGAAAGGTAACCACACGACTTGCTGTTATTGTCCGCGCTTGGATTGTGATTTCGCCCTGTGCCCCGCCACCCCCTTTACCGACTTCCATATGAACGTTGCCTGTTCTTGCGCATTGATAAATTATAAGGTACAATCGAAATGAAGTAAGTCTGTTAATTTGTATTTTCATTTGCACTTACATTTAATTTTTTTACTCGGAAACAAAATTTTTAAGGCTATTGTTTTTAATGAATGTATTATTTTATTGTCATGTACGTGCAATTGCCAAAGTTTGTCGGGTTAATTTTGTTAGACCTTATATAGGGTGAATTTGAATTCGTGTACCACTCTTCATTCCGAACAACTTACGCTAAGGAACCATAGTAGAATTCTATCAAAAAATATTCGATTACCCATATAAAGTAAACCATTCTAAAACCACCTTTAGTATGAATGCCGGTATGGATACTAGTGGAAAGTTGTTCGTAATCTAGAGTGAAGTCAGCAATAAACAGGAATTAAATGAATTAAGTTTCACCCTGTATGATAAAATGTTTACATTTCGCTGGGTCTAACGAATTTCTTAGTAGTGTAATCATACAATTTAGACGACATGTTTGAGGTAACTGCTTAACTGCATAATGTTTGAATGATGAATATTACTCGACTTATGGATGTTTTCATTTATAATATGTATGTATACAGGGTGAATTTGAATTCGTGTAATTCCCATTAACTGGTGATGCCACTCTTGATTACAAACAACTTTCCCGGAGGCACCGTAGTCGAATTCGTTCAAAAATTTTTCGATTATCCATACAAAGCAAACCATTCTGAAACCATTTTTAGTATGGAAGTCCAACAATTTTCGGCTGGTGGCTCCACCTGTTGATTCGAACATCTTCCCATTGGGAATCATAGCCAAATTCAGCTGAAAATTGTTGGACTTCCATGCTAAAGTTGGTTTCAGAATGGTTTAATTTGTATGGGTAATGGAAAATTTATTGATCGAAATTAACTATGGATCCTAGTGGAAAGTTGTTCGAAATCAACAGTGCCGTCACCAGTAAACAGGAATTACACGAATTAAAATTCTCCCTGTATATTTACACAACAATAGTTTTGTGTAGTATATCAACCATCTGGTATAAATAACACAAGCTTAGTTGCTTAGTATGGAACTAGATGACACTGTATGTAATACAAGGATATCATTGATAAATTAGGTGCCGGTGAAAATTTTTGAAGTATATTTTAATTTATTACTATGATTGTGGCCGTTGTGGAAATCTATGGGGGAGGCCGATGTTCAGCAGTGGACGTCTTGTGGTTGATATGGTTATAATGAAGTTGTTTACCTTTAGACGCACACGGACACCGATCGGTGCCAACGGACACTAGATTTTCAACTCTCAATTGTTATGATTATATGGTTCCAATTCCTTTGGACTGTGTTTGTAATTGTTC
This sequence comes from Oegoconia quadripuncta, assembly GCA_949316235.1. Taxonomy (NCBI): domain Eukaryota; kingdom Metazoa; phylum Arthropoda; class Insecta; order Lepidoptera; family Autostichidae; genus Oegoconia; species Oegoconia quadripuncta. Next base: position 17,378,991 of record OX438743.1, read on the forward strand.
TCTATTAAATTCCGCATCTAATAATGTGCGCCATGTTATGTTATTTAATCTGTATTTCCGAAGAGAATTTTTTTCTTTTTGGCTGGGAGTATAGGCATAGAATTCCAACTACTTTTTTTTATTAGAACGGGCTTAGAAACCTGCCATAGAGCATCCGATTCTCATAACAATTTATTTAATTACCTGTTTTACTACTACTACGCTACTGTATATATATATACGCAAGCTACGGCGACCTTAGATTCAATGCTCTGACATATTTCGCAAGTTACGACGATATTGTAAAGACAAGTGACGAATCATATTTCCCGGAACTGAATTCCTTTAATATTCCTCCATACGAAAATCCTGCAGTTATATGAGTATCTATCTACTACATTCCGCAACTTTTCCTCAATTTCAGCAGAGGCAAATAAAATTGTATCAAAGTGAATTTGATTGTTACTTCCTGAATACATTTGAATTATTAAATTGATATTGCTCGTTACATCCTCTTGCTTTGTGACAACTGTTACATCAATTTAATGAAATCATTGTTTCTTTCTTGCGAGTTTTGCAGCCGCTTTTTTCATTCCTAATTATTTCCAATGGCATTTTGTCGATAGCCTTAGATAGCACATACAAATTAACTTTATCATTAGTGAGTTTATTTGGGAAATCAATTTAGTCGACAAGCAATTGGTAATTCGCTTCACCGACAAACAAATCAAAATACTTCGCTCTGTTAAAAATCTCCGACAAAAATCGACAAAAGTCTGTCCAGTCTTTATCCGGATGTATCTCAATAACGGGTTTGGTTTGAGTGCGGTTTAAAAATACAGTGTTTTTTTTTTTCAAAATCAACGGGTTCTATTTCTGGTTAAAAATATTGATTTTTCAAAAATCCAATGATGCAGTTTTAGTTTTCATCGGGTTCGAGATCCCGTTGAGTACTTGACGCTATTCCTCATAGTTTCGGATTTGACGACCGATTGGTATAGTGGATAGTGACCCTGTCAGCGAAACCAACGGTTGCGGGTTCGATTCCCGCGACGGGTAAATGTTTGTGTGATGAATATAAACATTTATTCGTGAGTCATGGATGTTTATATGAATATTTATGTATGTTTATCCGTTCTAGTATCCATAGTACAAGCTTTGCTTAGTTTGGGACTAGATGATTGGTGTAAGTGTCCGAAATATTTATTTATTATTATTTATTTGGCCATCCATGTCCACTTCAAAAATTCACCTGTATAAGTTAGTCTTCTTAAATATATAATCTTAAAATAATAAAGGCAAACTAAGAAAAATTGCTCGTTTCTGCAGATATATAAAAATAAGCACTGTATTAAGCCACGTCATCCGCAGGTTGGTACTTGACCTCAATCACACCTGATGTTAAGTGAAGATGAGGTCGAAGATGGAAGCGTACTGACCCGGAAACCCCAACACATTTGGGGGACTGGCTATCTTATCTCTGAAAACCGGGACACGACAATGCTATTAACATTGCTGCTTGGCGGCAGATTTAGATAAGATGGTGGTAGCTAGCCAGGCGGACATTTAAAATGCCCTACCACCAACCAAACCGAGTACTTAAACATGTACCCCGCTGGGGATCGAACCCGCGACCTCCGAATCGTAAACTCAATGTTGTTTACATTGAGCCACGGAGGCGGTTAAATTAAAGTTAATGGGAATTACGCGAATTCAAATTCACCCTGTATACTACTGCCGTAATTTTTTTTAAGTATCCACAACTAACCGCTTTCACGCAACGACACTTGACTCTAACAAAAAATTTCACTTTAAAACTTATTTCTTAAACGGATCCCTAAATCGAAAAACTTTACAAAATTTTATTTTATCATCCGGTGAGTCGTTACATAATGAGAAGTTGATCATGGAATTTGAGCATGGAGGAATTGTAGACTACTTCGGCTGAATTCCACAGACTGCATGCGAGAGCCAAGTTGCATGGCATGAGGGGTGTGCAAATGTTTAGCGGTCACCGGTAAGCATCTCATGATCATACTTGAATGTTAATAATTTGTCTGTGGGTAATGGGTCTGTAATTGCCACCCTAAAGATTTAAGGTGAACGAGCTCGTGTTCTATCAGTGGCAGACATTACCTCGTGCTATTGAATCCTAATGTCATTTTAATATCCTATTCGCCTATAGTGGCTTACAAAATATCACAATTGCCCGAGCCACCCTTTACCTCGAGACTGGCACCGTATCAGTCGCTCGCAACGTCTACCTCATCTCCGACATATTATATAATATTGTATTGTATATCTGGATGATATAATCATTTGTTTCCTGGGTGTTTTCTAACTTTTCAACGTATAGTTATCATTAAATCCATTGAGTTACTATAAAACTCCTAAAACATATAATATGTAATACGAACGCAATCTTGGGCTTTATACATCGTGAATCAGGCAGGGGCTCGGCGTAAATCGAGTCGAAAATTGGATAATATAGAGCCAAGTAACCCTTATTGAATCAGGACGGGGCAGCGAAATGTACGTTACGGGGCCCAGACACGCGTAATGTGAATAACCAAAGACGTTTAACATCCCACCATCCGGTTAAGTTGAATATTTAACATAGCGTTTACCCCCTTCCCTTGATTCTTATGCGTTCCTGCTACTTGCCATTTGGAATTCCGTAATGAATTATAAATGCTGCGAATAGCTCGTACTGAGGCGGTTTGTCAATAAAATTTTTAGAGGTCTTTACTCAGCTTCTGGAGCTTTACCAAGTAAAAATCTTTACTTTCGATCCCAAAAAATAGTTGTTTAGCACGCTTGCGTTCCATCGCTAAATTTGGAATCACGTAGAAGTAAATTATGGTAACTCGGTACGTCTAGTTATTATACGTTTATCCCCTTACTAGACTTACCACCCGCGGCTTCGCCTGCGCGTTATAACTTTATCGCGGAAATTTGTTTATCCCGAGGGAACTACTCACTTTATCGGGATAACAAATATCCTATGTTTTAATCCAGGGTAAATTCTATCTATATATTATTTATCCAAATCCGTTCATTAATCGTGATTGATAAACAAATAAACGTACAAACTTTCGCAATTATTTTATTTATTTAACACTTTATTGTTCACACAGATTGAAATATACATGAAAATGAATAAAATACAAATGTACAAAAGGCGAACTTATAAGAGATCTATAATTTTAAATAAGTTAGATTCTTACATAACAGCGCTCTAGAGAGCGCTTACCTAATTTAGCGATGGAACTAAACTAAACGCAAATGATTAGCGATGCATCGCAATAACTTTTACGAGTATGGCTCACAGGAGCCAGCGTAAAGACTACAACCGACAGCGGTTGTAGTCTTTACGATGTGGTTATGATTCCGGTGTATGACAGTTTTTGATTCGTGGAGGGATAAAACAAATAGATGAAACAAACTAAATTTACAAACGAAATAGTCGGTCCAAAGTATTCGGAATAACAGTTTAATTGAATTTTGTTTATACAAATTATAATTATAGAAAAAAACATCGAACACGCTACACTTTGCGTGCTGCAGCGGTACTTTCGCCGAAAGGTTGGGTGTTGTTTTTATTTATATTTTTAGCCAACTACAAAAAAGAGGAGGTTCTCAATTCGGCCGTTCTAATGTTTATTTTTTTTATAAACAAAATTATTATTTGAATTAATTTAGACCTATATAATCATGTGTTCAATTCAAATTCAAAAACGTTTTATTTCGTAAGAAATAAGAATAACATTTGAAAACGTCGTAAGATACAATTATCGCTCATTCATAAGGCAGGCTCCCCAGAGAAGAACGAGCAAGAAACTCAGGGATTACTCTTTATTTACATGATTCCACAAAAAATATATATAATAGACTGGATATCGCGAGTGGTTCATGTCCATGCATTCTTATCATCTAGATATATATTTTATTTGGATATGTAGATATGTAGCCAAATGGATCGTTACTAATAAATTACTACCTTATATATCCTAATCCATTCATATCATCGTCTTTTCCTTGGTCAATTAAGACGCTGGAATAACTCCTCGTTCCTTGGGCAGTCGGGCAAAAAGAGAACTCTTTACTTGTAAGGAAGGATCATGATTTTAGCAGTCTATGTACCTTTATACATGAGTGTAGATGTCCATATCGTAACGATTATAATACAGGATTTATTTTGATTAATGAATATGTTAAAGTTTCGTTGAATTCGTTATACTACCTATAGGCATTGTCGCATGCCGTCGAAATAACAACGTACTTACTTATTCAAGTTGGCACAGCGGCGTGCGACAACGACTTATAGCGATTAGAATCAAAAGCAGCTTAATTTTCCAGACCAAATTGTTTTTTTATTGTGTCTGGAAAATTATAATGCCTTTGATTCAGTGTAGATTTCAATACAGTCAACGTTCTGTTAGAACTATGATTTATTAATAAATAGTTCCTAATAAAGCAAAGCTTTTACTATTGATACTAAATAACGTATAAACATAAACATCCATTACTCGGGAATAAATGTTCGTATTCATCACACAAGTATTTACTCCTCGCGGGATTCGAACCCGCAACCGTTGGTGTCACTGACAGGGTCACTATCCACTACATGAACCGGTCGTCTGCTTATATCATCCAGATAAATCAAACAACTATTTTAAAAGGTAAAATATATTCGATACAACTTAACCGATTTACATCATACATGCGAAAGAACCTATACCTAGACACTTGATAGACCACCACCATTTTTCGGTGTATTATCCAATAACATCAAAGAACTGTGTTAAAAGTTAAATGTTTTCGAATTTTTATCAAACACGACTAATAAATAACCTGTCGATTCGTTTAGTCTTAATGATAACCGCACACAAATCGGCCCGCGTATTATAGAAATTCAGCCTCAACTTCACTTAACATCAGATGTGATTGAGGTTAAATGCTAACCCGTTGTGCATAAAAAAATTTAAAAAAATTTTCGTCGGAGGTAAATAAAAGCATAGTGTTTGTAGAATAGCTTCAGTGGCTCAGTGGGTAAGATGTAGTCTTCCAATTTTTAAATTTAATTTTATTACTTATGTGCATTTATCCGACTACTCTTAAACGGTGAAGGAAAACAAGTTGAGGAAACCTGCATGCCTGAGAAATAAAAATTCTAAGGCATGTGAAGTCCCAACCCGCATTGGGCCAGCGTGGTGGACTATGGCCAATACTCCCTCATTATGCGAGGGAGGCCTATGTCTCTGGAGTGGGATCTTAACGGATTGAGAGAGTTTGTAGACTATTTGCATTGTCAATTATCAAACTGTTGGAATTGCTAAATAATTATTTTTTACTGGATTTAAAGGCGCGCTAAACACAAATAGTAACTTAACTGCCTTCGCTCGGGCATTCCACCAGACTGAAATGGCATGTTCGTGCTCGGATACTAACTTTATTATGAAATCTCACGCTATTCAGCACTAGAACTTCATGTGTACCGTATACATAGCTCTACAAATAGCATTCAAACTGATTGAAACATCCAACTTTGCTCAAGGCGGGCTCTACGAGTGAAACTCTACTTGCAACAGTTGTCACAGCGAAGAAATTGTGAAAATCAGAGATCTCAGTTCCAAACTTTCAACTGCGCGAACTCGCAGAGTTTACTTTAATTAACGGAAATATTGCTTATTTTGTTTTGATATGGCGCTGAGCCATTTCTATTTAAAATGTGAAAAGTAACACGAAGGGTTTGATTTTATGATTGCTTGGCGTCGTTTTGATTTTTGCCTATTGTTTAGTGATTATTATTTCATAGTGACTGACCACCGAATTATTTTATAACAATTGTAATAACAATTGAATCGCTTATAGATTTTGTGTAATAATATAATGATTAAGTTGACTCTGCATTATTTAAAAATAAAAAATTAAATAAAAATATATTTATCAAAACCATTATGTCGATATTCATCGTCACACATTACTTTGACAATCTCTAAAAGTGGTGCGATTTTCATCGTTTTCCATGGGAAGATTTAAATATGAAAAAAAAAAATATTCCTGACATAATTAATTAGCGAAGTAAATAAAGCAAATCTTATAGAGGTAGAGGTTATAACAAAATTGACATAAAAGGATAAGAAATCAGCAACCCTGCTGATTTTCAATTCCCCCAGCCTAGTAGTTGCTGCTACCAAAGAATGAATATGGCACTTTTGGCCGCCTCCGTGGCTCAATATAAACAATAGGGTTTACGATTTGGAGCTCGCGGGTTCGATCCCGCGAAAGATGAGGCTTCCGGGTCTTGCTATGCTTCCGGTATGCTTCCACCTTAGCCTCATCTTCACTTAACATCATGTGTGATTGAGGTCAAGTTACGCATAAAAAAATGTTATAATTAATTTTAATAAATAATTGCATTTTTTTTATGCACAACGGATTGGTACTTGACCTTAATCACACCTGATGTTAAGTGAAAATGAGGTCGAAGGTGGAAGCGTTATTTAAACCATAAATTATTCTAATAGAATTTCTTTAATCGTTACACTGCCTAATCAGGCTTGATGACTATCGCAGATTTTTTGGGAGCTCCACATCATGACGCTGCAGGCTACTAGTGATCGCTAAAGACGATCCCTTACTCTGTTACGACACCCACGGGAAGAGAGGGACTTTCAATTCCACTACGTCGAAAACCAACGACCAATACATCATTATTATTATTTTAACCTGTTTCTATTCAAGCGCATATATATATATATCTACCTAGTAATAATAATAATAATATTTTTTTCGGATATTCACAGCAATCTCACACAAGTCCCAAACTAAGCAAAGCTACATGGATACTACCTAGATAACGGATAAACATTAACTAACTATAACATAACACCTATATCTTCTAACTTTATAAATGCGAAAGTTTGAATGTTTGTTTGCTATTTTGGTTGTTTGTTGCTCAATCACGGCGAAACGGATGAACGGATTTGGATGAAATTTAGCACATAGGGAGAATATACCGTGAATTAAGACATTTTTTTTCCCTATAACGTAAAACATATCCTTTTTAATTTCGCAAGATATTAAAATAACATTTGAAATTACCATGATATACAATTCCCGCTGATTCACAAGGTTGACTTCATTGAGAGTAAATTGATAGAAGCTCAAAGGTTTTCAAACAAGTTTTTCTACAATTTCTGTTTCGACCAAAACAAGAAAAATTAAATTATAATAAATTAACTGCAACTGCGTCGGTGGCTCAGCGGTTAAGACCGGTCTCCCAATTTGGGAGATCCTGGTTCAATTTCAGGTAGGCCATGCACCAATGAGTTTTTATATTTAATTAAATTAAACGGCTCTTAAACGATGAAGGAAAACATCGTGAGGAAACCTGCATGCCTGAGAAATAAAAATTGTAAAGCATGTGAAGTCTCTATCCCACATTGGGCCAGCGTGGTGGACTATGGCCGAGGGAAGGCCTTTATTCCTGCAGTGGTATGTTTCCGGGCTGAGATGATTGATTGAATTGTATATGCTTGCTGATCATCTCAACCAATCTGAAATTTTATAAAGCCTTCACACATTTCATTGTTACAAGTTACAATTCGGTCGCTCTGTGGCCTATGTGTCAGCAATGGAGGTCCTATTGCTATGATGATTGCTTACAATTTCTATTTTAATACGAGTATAAATAGATTTTAGCCCGAATCTCTTTGATGTGGTATTACTCCCTCAAAACAGATATTTGGTAGCCGCTTATTATACTACACCATATTCGCTATATTTAGACTGTTTCAGACTAGATTAAATATTTATACAGTTGAGCTACTCTATCCCATTATCTCGTATTACAAATGTAATTTGCATGTATATTGATATTTAACTATAGCGATGAAGTTGCATAATTCACTGCTACCTACTCAATCACAGTATTCGATTTATGTATCGAGATTACGTTTGTAGGTATATATGTTGGGTGTGATCGAACGGCTTGAGCAGAAATTCTCTCACAATTGCTCTATGTTAAGCTTCAAACAGGCAAACGGTAAACCATAGCAACTAGTTTTCATATATATTATAATCATACATAACCACGAGCCATGACTCTTATCCCAAATGGGGTGGTCAAAGATATCCCAAAAAGTTTGGATGTTCCAAAGATTAAAAGTTTAATGATTGAAACAGTATCCACGGTTCACCATATGGATTACGAAATGCACACGTGCACGGGGGTGAGCCCTTCGCCGTTGAAACATGCAAATCTATAGAAGTTTTTGGGTGGAACGTCCCTTATTCGCCTTTTACGATACCTGCGGGAAGAGACGGGTTGGTTCTATTTGAGTGCCGAAACGGGCACATATTATAATCAAATCTAAAATATATGGAATTTTTTCTGTATTTGCGTAATAAAAGTTACTCGGTTTGAGTTGTCATTGTAGAGATACCGCCTCCGTGGCTCAATGTAAACAACATTGGGTTTACGATTCGGAGGTCGCGGGTACATGTTTAAGTACTCGGTTTGGTTGGTGGTAGGGCATTTTAAATGTCCACCTGACTAGCTACCACCATCTTATCTAAATCTGCCGTCAAGCAGCAATATTATAGCATTGTTGTGTTCCGGTTGTCAGAGATAAGATATCCAGTCCCCCAAAATGTGTTGGGGTTTCCTTCCACCTTCGGCCTCATCTTCACCTAACATCAGGTGTGATTGAGGTCAAGTACCTACGACCCCGTCGTGCCAAAAAAAAAAAAAGTTAAAATTTTATTTCATGATCACTATTTCGACACTTCTATTGTTTGTTTGAAAACATGAAAGAGATGTTAATAATAATAACATAACTTATTGTCAATTGAAACCTATTTCATTCACGGCAACAGGATCTACCAGCGTTAATTAGATTAATTCTAAAATAGAAATAACAAATACATTTAGATCTCATATTGAGAAATCAATATCAAAGATACTATGAAACAGAAACTTATTAAGAAAGCAGATTATTTAGATGATAAACAATCATGGACATAACCAGCCCGTTCGCATGGCTATTTCACAAATAATAATGAAATATTGTAATATAAAATAATAATTTTGTAATTTTTTAAAAGAGCGACCTCTCGAGTTTCTTGCTTGTTCTTCTCAGGGGAAAATTGTCTTTTGAACAAGCAGTAGCTTTAAAAATGTAAAATCTGACTATTTTAAGTGTACCCTGTGTACCTACAAAATAAAGCATTTTTTGATTGATTGATTGATAATATATTCTCTTTTAAAACCAACATAACGACATATTTATTAAATTTACAAAGAACACCGGTTTAAACAGTCGTTCTAATACATGAAACTGTGTACAATAATTTTATTTTAACTATAATTTTATTGTGGTCTTATAGTTTTAAGCTTACTACCAACTATTTATTATTTCTATTTTATAATACATATTTGCGGCATTGCTTAGCTGCGGTTTCACATACTGCAGGTGCCACGGAAGATCACCGTTGCAAGAGCGACCGCTTCTGTGGCTTATGCTGAGTGGTAATCTTTTTTGATAATCAATGTTCCTGTGTTTAGTTACCACCATTTGTACTAACTTTTACTATTAATATTATCGAAATAAATAACTTTCTTTCTTTCTATAGACCTTGTTTGCGGAAAACTTGATACCTTCGTTTTCGCATTAAAAAGGCTGAGGGACGCGGTATCTACAGAAGCAGCATTGATAGCAAACCATGGATACGTCTCATCGGTCTTAAGATATGGTTAATTATTATGGAGTAACTCTGTTGATAATGAGCGAGCTTTCAAGTTGTAGAAAAAATGTGTCCGTGTATTAGATAACGCGTGGATTCTAGACAGCGCTGTAAGCCTTTGTTCAAAAAGATAAAAAAAATTCCGTTACCTTGAATGTCCAATTTTTCTTTTATGTAAAAGACTCGTGTATTTTTGTGAAAGTCAATTTTAAATATTTTAATAAGCGTAGTGAGACTAGTGATAGACATACAAGGGCACAATACTGTAACCTATTGTATAAACCTCCTTGCCGCAAATACGTTTATGAAAATAATGTTTATAAAATGTGTATAATACTGTATAATAATCTGTTTGACGAAATAATATTAGTTAAAGACAAAATGTTTAAAATTCGATTGAGACAATGGCTTCAGACAAAGTGTTTCTATGATGTCAAGGAATATTTAAATTATCAGACGACGACAGACGACTTGACGACCTGTTTGGTGTAGTGGTTAGCAACTCTGACCACTATGCCAAAAGGTTGCGGGTTCGAATCCCGCTAGGGGCATATGTTTGTGTGATGAATACGGACATGTGTACCCGAGTTATGGATGTTTTCATTTATAATAAGTATGTATTTACAAAATAAATGTATTTATGTAGTATATCAACCATCTGGTATCCACAACACAAGCCTATAGTTGCTTACTGTGGAACTAGATGGCGCTGTGTGTATATCTAAGGATATTTATTTATTTAATTATTTATCAGAATGCTATGTAAAGTGTCACAAATCATATTTTGTACATCTGCATGCAGATTGAATACATGATTTCTAAATTTCTTATTAGACCTTATAAACTGTATTCTGGCAGATAAATAATTTCTTTCTTTCTTTCTTTCTTAAATGTTAAATAACGGACTATTTAGATGATAATCATCCCTGGACATAACCAGCTTGTTCGCATGCCAGGCTATTTCACAATTAATAATGAAATATTATTCAGTTAAGCCAGTAAGAACTTAATAATTGTCATGAAACCTAATCTAACCAAGTAATCAAAACTCAATCAAAAATAACAATACAAGTATAAAGTAATAAGAAAAATGTAATCAACTGAACTAATACGACTAAATGTATTCAGCGAATTAGAAATATAGACATTTTGTAGGGAAGCTGGCAAGTATACACGTGTTAATTAGCTAACACTACGTGTGAACACATCCAGTTTATATCTACGCATTTCCCGCTAATTAGGTTTGGTGCTCATTACGGACTGCTTGCTTGGATTACGTCTCTACTTAATACCATCCAGATATACATTGTCTTCCATTTTCCCTGGAAGAGCTTTATTTGTTCGGGAATATTGTCTCTTTCATGTTCAGGGATGTTCCTAATACCAATATCTCATTAACACGAATGCTTTTCTATGTGATTGCATTTGGTGTCGGTTTGTAAACGCTGTATTATATTAAAAGGTATTAAATTTTACATAGACACAGGTAGGTATATTAGGATTTACAATATCTTCTCCTATATATAAAATCAAATCAAATCAAAAGTTATTTATTTCGTTGGATAAAAATTATCACTTCAGCAAAAGTCACATTTTTTTATCTTATTATTACAGTTTTTGACATTATTGCTCAAATGCTTATTCCCCAGAGAAGAACGAGCAAGAAACTCATCCGGTGTATTACGATTGAACTCATAATATTATATTTTTTTACCTCTAGAGCACCCAAAATTTGAACGTGCACATTTCTGCTTCGGTTGCTTAATTATGTATTATTCCTGAAAAACTCAACACAGACAGGAAAACCCATTTTACGGATTGGTGGGAAGATCAAAGCACAATGCCGCTTAGTCATTCGAAATTGTAATAGTGATGATGGAGTAGTTCATATTTCATCTCATACTCTCCAAAATTACTAAAGTTTGCTTCGGCGGGCGATACATCACATTATCCGGATGACGTGTCGTTCCTGAGCCGCCACTGTGTGAAATACCATTTTGAATTAGCTGCCAAATTCTTAGGTACAGAGGCGGACGTAGTGGTGACGGCAGGGGGCCTCCAAAAAAATTAAAAATTGCTCGCTACACATAAGTAGCCCATTGGTATTAGTTATATTAGTATTAAAACTAAAAGAAAAAAATCGACCCCATCATCTTTTCCTTCAGGTTAATAAAAACCAAAAAACTCGATATCATATTTTGTATTTTGCGGACGTCTTGTTAGATTTTTTTACAATAAAACTCCAGGGATCAAGACGAATCTAACGACACCAGGCACTTCGAAATCGGTCAAGCCATTGAGGCTAGACGATGCGCCAAAGGAACGGAACTCGAAAGAACATTACCCTTCTATCTTGGGTAATGGCGTCAATCTTTCGAGTTCCCGTATCTAAAGGGAGCTAACACAACCTCAGCAGCACAGTTTTCTGCAAAACCATCTGAATATTTTGACATAGACTCATAAAGTTCTAAGTTTGACTCGGTTATACGCTTTTTATCGCACACCTAATGACACGTCCTTACACGTCACCACTATGGGGCACAGCCTCCTCTCTCTAGGAGAGGGCATGGACCATGGCGTTTTTAAGCCGTCCCTGTAGGCCATTCGGGTTAACGACTGCTTTCAATGTGAAAACAACCGGGACAGACTATTTAAAGTGTTGTCCAAAGCACGCAAACACAGTTAAGCTATGTCATAGCTTAAATGCGCTATTTTTTTTAACGCTAACGGGTTAGCACTTGATCTCAATCATACTTTAATTATGTTAATTGAAGATGAGACCGAAGGTGAAAGCGTATTGACCCCGAAACTTATTTGGAGGAGTGGCTATCTTATCTCTGACAACCGGAACACAACAATGTTATAAACATTGCTGTTTTGATGGCAGACTTAGATAAGATGGTGGTAACAAGCCAGCCACAATCTGGGGTGCAACGTCAGATAACCTCCTCGAGTGCTTTGATGGCTACTGGTCTTCTGGGATAGTTCTTGAGGATAGTGGCTAACGGGCCGGTGCAACCAGGGCATCGGTCAATATTGTTGGCCGATTGCGAATAATCTGACAAGAGAGGCTAGGAGAGGACACAGTGGACATAGCAGGGAGACGCCCTTCTTCTTGTGGGGAAGTAAGGGCGGGCATGGTGTGCACTCACACCGTAACCCGCATAGATCAAACATCCAGGCGGTGGGTCGAGGGCCAACCACTACTACCGGACAAAAGACGGAGGCTGCCTCTAAACGGAGCATCCTACTATAGTCGGAAGATGGCGGTACACTCCGCTTAGCATCCTGCACCACCCCACATAGACGCAGAACGTTCACCGCTGGGTTTTTAGTGGGTATACTGGGGGTTTGTCTGGGGAGTGCCACGTAACCGCGCAGCGTCCACTCGAGTAACTGCGTGGTATGCGTATATTTTCCTAGCGACAAAAGAATATGTAAAAATATGTTTGTTTGTCCTTCTTTCACATTAAAACGAAGCAACAGATCGACGGCATGTTTTGCACAGCGATAATTGCAGGGTAGTAGAGTGGCACAAGCTATTTTTTATTCCAGAGAAATATCTCATTCATTATTAAAACTTACAAGTCACAGTGCTTTCTTCATGGACCAACTGTGTATGACACAACTAGGCACAACTACGACGGGAAAAATAATTATCTGATTAATTAAGACACAGAATAGTAAAATTAATAAAATGTATAGATTCCTGTGGAACGGATTTCCTGCAGCGGTATTCCCGACCGAGTACGACATTGGAACCTTCAAGAAACGAGCCTACACCTTCTTCAATGGCCGGCAATGCATTTGTGACCCTTTTGGTGTTGCGGGTGTCCATGGGCGGCGGTGATTACTTTCCATCAGGTGACCCGCATGCTCGTTTGCCGCCCTCTCATATAAAAATAAAAAAAAAGATAATGACGAAATATAACATGCCGCAACCGAGCCGGCCAAAGAAGTTAATAATTTCAAAGTTATGGTATCTTTGGACCAGCTAATTGGTGAAGCGAAGGATTCAGATCGAATCTCAGTCGCAGTGTAAATTTTTTGATACAGCTTAAAAACACAACAGTATTTCAATTACTATAAATACATGCAATGTAATACTCCGTATTATATTAATGTTATTTTTTCCGCATTTGTGTGTGTTTAATGTGTCGTTCAGTGTATCAAATTAACGTTTTCTATTCTATTCAATGGTATTTTAATACAAGTGTTTTCGTGCTTCAGATAGCGCCGTAGTCTGTCCCCGTAGTTTTCAATTGAAGGCAGTAGTTAAGCCAATTCGGTGGCCTACAGAAGCGGCTCATAAACACCACTCACAGGTCAGACACAAATGTGTACTGGGCTAGAGCGGTTGATTATGTTTCTGATTATGATGAATTATTAATTATTCCAGTTAGAGGAGGCTGTGCTCCAATAGTAGACGTGTCAAGCTTCCCTGGAGCAATTGACCGCCTCCGTGGCTCAATGCAAACAACATTGGGTTTACGATTCGGAGGTCGCGGGTTCGATCCCCAGCGGGGTACATGTTTAAGTACTCGGTTTGGTTGGTGGTAGGGCATTTTAAATGTCCGCATGGCTAGCTACCACCATCTTATCTAAATCTGCCGCCAAGCAGCAATGTTAATGACATTGGATTGAGGTCAAGTACGAACCCGTCGTGCATAAAAAAAAAAAAAAACCCTCTTCAGCCAATAGAGTACGATTCCAGTAGCTATTCGCATGGAATTTTAAATCTATTTAGAAATATAAAGTCTCGTATATTCGTAAACATTATTTTTATACTCCAAACGGCGAGGTACTGTGAGAAACGCCAGAGGATTATCACAGCTATAAAAGCATCCCTGAGGAAAGGCTATAAACGGGCATATGATATCCGCTGTAGAATATAAGTATTTTAGGAGAAAATATAATATTTGAAATGTTGTGCTGCATTTTTAAAACACAAAGTGGATTATATTGCAAGGATGCAGTTTAGCTGATGCTATTGCAACTTTGCTTTTTTATTTGACCGCCTCCGTGGCTCAATGTAAACAACATAGGGTTTACGAATCGGGGGTCGCGGGTTCGATCGCCAGCGGGGTACATATTTAGTACTCGGTTTGGTTGGTGGTATTTTAAATGTCCGCCTGGCTAGCTACCACCATCTTATCTAAATCTGCCGCCAAACAGCAATGTTAATAGCATTGTTGTGTTCCGGTTTTCACAGATAAGACAGCCAGTTCCCCAAATATTTGGGTTTCCGGGTCAGTACGCTTCGACCTTCGGCCTCATCTTCACTTAACATCAGGTGTGATTGAGGTGAAGTGAATAAAAAATAAAATAATTATTTGACGACCGATTGGTGTACTGAATCCAATACGAAACCAATGGCTGCGGGTTCGGATCCCGCTAGCAGTAATTGTTTGTGTAAGGAAAACGAGCATTTATTCCCGAGACGGATGTTTATATTTTTTAAAGCGGTAAAAAGATCGTAAGTCGTTATAGATTTTGATTAATTCTGAGCGTTACCTCATAATAAATACAACTCAATTTGGCTCGTACGTAAATTCGCTTAAAAAACCCACTCTGATCTATATTTATTAGGCATTGTTTTCACTATTAAATTGCATGGTCATTAAGCAGAAACAGCGAGCTCGACAAAAAAGAATATGTATATAGGCTACTTTTTGTAAAAATCCGCGATAAATATCCTCACGCGGGCGAATCCACTGACGGAACTGAACGGATCTAAAGGTGCCATAAAAGTTAAGGATATTATTTTTCCATATTTATGACACTTCGATTCACGAAAGTATTAATGCATATTTTGACATATTTACTTATTTTAAAAATTAAAGAATGTTTATGTGAATAGCTTTCCACCCGCGCCTTCGCCTGCGTGATATAACTTGATCGCGGATTTATGTTTAACTTGTTTATCCCTGAGTTCTACTCACATTATAGGAATAAAAAGTATCCTATTCTTAATCCAGGGTATATTCTATCTATATACCAAAAATTTGGGTTCCCCAAATATTTGGGTTTCAGTACGCTTGGACCTTCGGCCTCATCTTCACTTAACATCAGGTGTGATTGAGGTCAAGTGCTAACCCGTTGTACATCAAAAAAAAACTATAAACAAACTTCCCAAATAAACAAGTTTATATATTTTTTTTTATTTTCCATAAATAAATAAGGGTTAAATAAAAAGTAGGTAAACCAGCGGATTATTAGTATTATTATTTTAAATTATCATTCAACGAAGCGGGCGCGCCGCCGCCCTCGCCCCTATAGGTTTAACTGAAGCTTAGTACTAAATCGAGGTTTATTTAATTTATGGGAAATATAATAAATGAAACAAAACTTGTTTGTAATCAGGAGTACATCCATCCCCTTTGGTATCAAGAACTAATGAAAAGTATCCCTAATCTCAACTGTATCACTCACATCCAAATCCATTCATACGTTTCGCCGTGATTAAGCAACATCTAAATTTTCACATTTATAATATTAAGTACAACGATACTTTATATCATAAGTACACAAAGAATTTTGTACATATTTACAAAAACAAAATAGTAAATACACATTTACAAATTAGAAAATAATAAATATATAAAACACACATTTACAAATAAAAAATTTGGCCCAGATCTTGCTGAAACGGAAGGGTGCCTAAGAGGCTAAGGCTAAGCTATTAAGTTAGATATTTAATATATAGTGTGTGTAACTGGAGTAACAAATAAACTCCGCTTTATCTGTTAAACTTTTTGCGTTAGATCATTAAAACTTTACGTTTAGCTTGCTCACATTCGATAGCCAAATTTGGTACTACATAAGCGCCCTAGAAGTAAACTATAGTAACCGACACGTCTATCTATTAGACGTGTATACTTACTTCTAGGACGATGACGTGGTACCAAATTTAATGTTTGACATAGTACGACGGCTGTTTAAGGTACTTTCCCTATAACGGTCTCCTTTTTCCCACCCCATATAGAACATGTAAAATGGAATAGGTATATTATAATTTTAAAGTGTATATATAAGTGGTAACTTTGTAATGAAATATCTGGCAGTTCAATGAAACATGTTTCTTAAAAAAGAATAAAATTATCCCATAAATTAATAATAAATTATACTATAATATAAATGTATCGTCTATGTACCTACTGATATTTAAGTTATTCAGCTTTTACTTTGCACTATCCAACTATTTATTAAAAAAGCTTCTTTAACTGAGGTTGTATGGAAGAAATCGCTATCAGCGATAAGACCGCCTTTGTACACTTCATCATCTATGTTAAATGTTCTTTGTATTTTATTTTTGTGTGCAATAAAGAATTTAATAATAATAATCTAAATATATAAAGGAAGAAACTGACTGACTGACTGACTGACTGACTGACTGACTGACATATCAACGCACAGGCCAAACCGCTGGGTCTAGAGTTTCCAAATTTGGCACGTAGGTTCCTTACGAGGTCTAGGGGAGCACTAAGAAAGGATTTTTCAAAATTCACCCTTTAAGGGGGTGAAACAGGGGTGGGAAGTTTGTATGAAGAAAAAGTATAACTTGGACATTTCGACTATTTTCGACTCGAAACTTCGCAAGAGTACTCCTAGGAACAAATAAGCTAATACGTGTTTTGAGATTTTTCGAAAAACAACCCCCTGGGTTGTGAAATGGGGGTTAAAACCGTAAAATCGATATTGGTGTCGTTATTTAGGTTTTATGGGATGTTGATTTTGAAAATGACATTTATTTTAAGCCAACCCTCTAGGGGTGAGATAGGGGTGGGGGATGATACCAAAAAAGTCTATATTGGTGTCGTTATTTAGGTTTTTTGGGACATTGATTGCGAAAATGACATTTATTTTGAAGCTAACCCCTTGGGGTTAGAGAATGCGATAAGGGTGAGTTGAACACTTTGAACCCACCGGGTATGCCATATCACAGACTTTTACTACGTGTGGGTGCACCTGTTATGTTATTGAGAAATTTAAAGCCACCCAAACTTTGTAACGGTACTAGGTTGCAAGTCAAGGCTTTGCACCGGAACGTAGTAGAGGCCACTATTTTAACAGGACCTGCTCAGGGAGAAACAGTGTTTGTACCGCGTATTCCATTAATACCAAATGATCTTCCCTTTGAATTCAAAAGGCTTCAGTTTCCACTAAAGGTCTGTTTTGCCATGACAATAAATAAGTCGCAGGGGCAAACTCTCAAATTCGCCGGAGTAGACCTACGACAGGACTGTTTCTCTCACGGTCAGTTCTATGTGGCATGCTCCCGTGTAAGTTCACCTCAAAGTTTGGTTCTATTGCTACCACCTTCAAACATGGCAAAAAATGTTGTTTATAAGGAAGTACTTTAATAAATATAAACTACTTACTTTAATAAATATAAAGTACTTTAATAAATAGAAAGGTCTTTTAATGGATCCATGTCTTAATTCATTTACCTGGCAAAACATCAACATGGTTCCACATACCTGTTATCTGCCCAGGGTCTTTTCCTGTTTGAGATAAACTCTACATGGTAATTTTTCTGCTGAATGTATTCCCGTGGGAAAGTAATAAAGTGTTGATTCATGTAGTCTACGCGGACGAAGTCGCGGGCAGCTGCTAGTAATAAATATGGGAGAGGCTTATGTCCAGTAGTGGACTTTTATAGGCTGTTACTATAACCGTGCTATAATCAAAGTATACAGTTTTCACAATCAGAAAGACTCAGCGCCAGCTCATAGAGCGAAAAGCACGGGATACTGGCTGGCGGCGCGTGAAATTGACTTCATGCGGCACGAAGACTGACTCTTCTCCAGTCCAGACTTAAATCCGTTGGATTATAAAATATAGCCCTGATTGACCAATAAATAAACATCCGAGCCTTCACATTTATAGTATAAGTTAGATTTAGATAGATTATATCAATTAAATTAGCTATTCAGCGCGGGAACGCCGCTTGCCTGTTGGGCACAATGCCGCCTCGAGGAGATGCGCTAGATGGAATTTTTTACCTGTGATTGAATTGTTATTATTATTTATTTGAGAAATTATTGTTTATGAATATTGTACTAAGATTAAAATGTATTTCTTATTTCATGGCCAATAAAACTTTGCAGTGTGATAAAGTCATGTCTGCCACAGGACGTCCACAGCTGAATATGGGGATATGGAGAGCAATATCGTATAAATACATCATCATCATCATCAGCCCACATCCACTCACTGCTGGGTATAAATCTTCTCCATTACACCAACTCTCGCGGTATTATGCCATACGTATCCAATGAGATCTCGCCAACTGTACGATTTAATTGGACTAACGCGACAGGCCGGATTATGTGTATATCAATCGATCTCAGCTCACATTCACCCACTGCTGGGCATAGGCCTTCTAGGCCTCACGACGAAACGGGTGAACGGATTTGGATGTGAGTGATACAGTTGAGATTAGGGATACTTTTCATTAGTGCTTGATACCAAAGGGGATGGATGTACTCCTGATTACAAACAAGTTTTGTTTCATTTATTATATTTCCCATAAATTAAATAAACCTCAATTTAGTACTAAGCTTCAGTTAAACCTATAGGGGCGAGGGCGGCGGCGCGCCCGCTTCGTTGAATGATAATTTAAAATAATAATACTAATAATCCGCTGGTTTACCTACTTTTTATTTAACCCTTATTTATTTATGGAATATAAAAAAAAATATATAAACTTGTTTATTTGGGAAGTTTGTTTATAGTTTTTTTTGATGTACAACGGGTTAGCACTTGACCTCAATCACACCTGATGTTAAGTGAAGATGAGGCCGAAGGTCCAAGCGTACTGAAACCCAAATATTTGGGGAACTGGCTATCTTATCTCTGACAAACAAAACACAACAAGGCTATTAATGCCCTACCACCGACCAAACCGAGTACTAAACATGTACCCCGCTTGGGATCGAACCCGCGACCTCCGATTCGTAAACCCTATGTTGTTTACATTGAGCCACGGAGGCGGTTAAAATAGTAATGAGTACATGTATACACTTTTACAATTGTAAAAGGGTATACATTAATTAATTAATGCGACGATCCACAAATTTGCTTTTGTATTATTTATCAGTAGCAATCATGTAAACACTATATTATCGTACACCGACGAAGGAATTAATGTATCTCTCCACCTCCTCATATAATACAGATTTATCTGAAAACTTTCAACGGCAAAGTGAAGTGTTGTGAAGTTGATTGTTATTGACATGGACGTGGACGAATACAACGCTTCAGAGTACATGGAATTCGATTTTATACGTGTGCCGCCCGCGTCCGATACCCAAAAGTGTGCTGAGCATTCCGAATAGGCAGGCTGTTTTGTCGTATTTTTTCAGTCAATTTACTGCCAATTCCTGTAACCGACATATATAAACAAAGCTATGCAATCCAATCAGGATTCTAATGGATTCCAGATGTAAAATAAAAATCTTCATCAATATTTAGTTTTATTTATAGGAAAGATATTTATAAATAGGGTACATTCAGCGGGGCAATAGCGCTAGCGTACTAGGTACTATGCCTCACGGAAGCGAGTTGGACGGCGTATTTTTTCTATAACATATAGGTATTTTCAATTGTGTTTTATAAATTTGTTATTTCATGTATTTTTGGGGAATTAAAACATTGTAAAATTGTAACATTTTAATAGGGTACAATTGAATCAAATCAAATCAAAAATGTTTTATTTCGTAAGTTATAGGAATAACATTTGAAATCGTCTTCATGCAGTTATCGCTCATTCACTACGCAGTCTCCCCAGAGAAGAACGAGCAAGAAACTCAAGGGTTGCTCTTGATAAATAAGTCAATACAAATACAATTTGAAATATTTGTTAAATTTATGATTCGACAAAGAAAAATAAGAATAAAATATACTGGATATTGCCGAACGGTTCATGTCCACTCATTCTTATCATTCAGATAGAAATTTTATAATAGCCTTTAAGCACATAGTTTCCGTTTAATGTTTGTTTTAAATTTATTTAAAGGCAAATTTTGAATGTCTACCGGAACCTTATTATAAAAGCGTATACATTGTCCCTTGAATGATTTTGGTGACTTTGTGTAAGCTACTGCTGTGGACAGCAAGTTTATTTTTATATCCGGTATTTTATATACATTGTGTATTTCACAATTTTTCCTAAATAAATGCAGATTCTTTCTTACGTACATTAAGTTTTCGTAAATATATTGCACGCCGCACGCGCTGAAAACTTAGAAGTCCCGCGACAGCAGTGTACAAAGCGTTCTGTAACAAGATAGACAAAATAATAAAATTTACGATTAATTGAGAAAAAACACATCAACAAAATAATAACTTAGGTACTCTCATAGCAATCATCGCATCGCAACTGTTTAGAATATTTTTCTGTTTACATTATATGAATCAGCTGTCTTGACAATGCATTTCGAGGAAAGATTATAATTTGCGAGGGTAGACACTGCTTTCCTATCTGTGTGGAGGGTCCGCCACTGCCTGAAAGCTAAATATCTTCGATACGGCTTAACCGATTTTCATCAAATATGGCTAATAAATTTTTCGTCGGATTGGTGTTCTGGTGTAATGGAAATGAATAGTTCCGGATGAATTGGCTTTCGTTTCGGAAGACGCTATTAGAGATAGTAAATTTTAGAGAGAACTTTCCAAATCTTCTAGGGTCGCCAACTTCCTAAGGTCAAATAATTTAACGTGAACACCGAGTACATTGACACGTTTTCCTGTACATTACCTACTAGAATAAAATAATTTCTTATGAATCTTTCGCTCATCGTCTTCTTCAATTGTCCATGACCAAATCACTAATTACCTTCAACTTTCCTCTGGCCTTTTGAGCAATTTTGATTTTTATTCTTTATTGAGCTGTCTGCCACATTATAATGTTATAGACATAAACATATTTTAAGAATGCAAGTATTTATTTTATTATTAGTAGTAATTATTTTATTTTATATAAACTTTCATTACAGAGGGACCTAGGTGACTTTCCATAATGAGATACATTGTCATCCGTACTCTGAGTAAGTCTGTACAATAAATGCAAAAAATCGTTTTTTTTTAAATTAAATCGCTTCAGTATAATTTCCACTTAGGCAACTGCTAGGCAAAGTACTGACACTTGCGGAAACTGAAGTTCACTTTTTTATTTTATTCTCTCTCAGTTGTCACTAAACGGAAATTAAATGATCGCTTGCTAAACGAGATTGCATTTCTTGGAAGACAGCGTTCAGGCAGCACCCAGTGTAGATCTTGCGTTTTATGCAGGGGTCAACACAGTTACAGTACTATTTAGGTATTAAAGTGGGACATACGGAACCAACTCATTTTAATTTTTATATTATTAATCAATTGTATCAATTTTGTATTTAATTTATATATTTTATTTAAAATAATTGTATTTAATCAATTGTAGTGGTAGAGCCACGCTGTAAGCTATTAGCTTGCAGCATGAATGGGCCGGCTCGACCGGGGAAGTACCACCCTCTCGCAGAAGACCGACGTCTGAGTAGTGGCATTTTGCCACTGCGCTTCGTTCGGTGAGCGAGGGCGCCGGAGGCCCACCTTGCAGTCTCTCTCCAGAATGGTAGCGGTATTTAAAGAGTTAGTACCCCAGGAGGGTACCAGCACTATTAGTGCTGGAGAATCCCTCATCGCTCAGGCTGCCCTACTTATTCTGGGGTGGACACCTTCCTCAAAGGCCGGCAACGCATCTGTGACCCTTTTGGTGTTGCGGGTGTCCATGGGCGGCGGTGATTGCTTTCCATCAGGTGACCCGCATGCTCGTTTGCCGCCCTCTCATATAAAAAAAAAAAAAAAAAATTATGCTGTCTGTTTTCGGCACTCAAATAGAATAGAAACAATCCATCTCTTGTCATGGGTATCGTGAAAGGTAACTTTGGGACTTTCCATCAAAAAACATGCTAGATGACGTTTGAACGGCGATGGGCTCACCGCCTGTCACGTGCACGTGTGCATTTCTGTATTGAACCGTCAATGTTGTTTCAAGTATATATCTTTTAATGTTTGTAGACCTAAACGCTAATGTTTGGGATATCCTTGATCATCCCATTTGGGATAAAGGACGTGACATTATGTATGTTTGTAGTACCCGTGGCGCAGTCGCAGATGCTATTCGTTTTCGATTAGCTAAGTTAATCACCCACCTTCCAGTCTCTCTCCAGAATGGTAGCGGTATTTAAAGAGTTAGTACCCCAGGAGGGTACCAGCACTGCTGGAGAATTCCTCATCGCTCAGGCTGCCCTACTTATTCTGGGGTGGACACCTTCCTCAAAGGCCGGCAACGCATCTGTGACCCTTTTGGTGTTGCGGGTGCCCATGGGCGGCGGTGATAGCTTTCCATCAGGTGACCCGCATGCTCGTTTGCCGCCCTCTCATATAAAAAAAAAAAAAAATCAACGTGTGGTGCGGGAAGTCCTTGGATGTTATGTTTAATTGAAGACAGTTATTAAACAAAGTAGCAAGTATAAGAGATTGAAAAACAATGGAATTATGTTTTTAATTTTATTTTTAAATTTAAATAAAGTCAACTTATAAAGGTATCAAAATCTGCCAGATACAAGCAGTTCAACCAAAGACGTTTGATTTTTTTTTATGCACAACGGGTTCGTACTTGACCTCAATCACACCTGTGAAGATGAGGACGAAGGTGGTAGCGTACTGACCCGGAAACCCCAACACATTTTGGGGACTGGCTATCTTATCTGTGACAACCGGAACACAACAATGCCATTAACATTGCTGTTTTCGGCAGATTTAGATAAGATGGTGGTAGCTAGCCAGGCGGACATTTAAAATGCCCTACCACCAACCAAACCGAGTACTAAATATGTACCCTGCTGGGGATCAAACTCGCGACCTCCTAATCGTAAACCCAATGTTGTTTACATTGACCTACGGAGGCGGTTAAAATCTTAATGATAACTTTGTACTTATTTGAAATCACTGGTGTCAAAAGAGCCGGCAACTACCTCCGGCAGCGAATTAGCTTTGCAATTCTACGGGATAATAATGCCAGTCTTTTGAGACTCCCGAATGGTTCGGACCTCAAACACGTTTAGACGTGTTCGGGTCTATTTCTGTGTACTTTTTAATTTAAACTTTTTTTTTATTGAGTTAAAAAAGATTTGCTCTTTTCTTCAAAGTCAAAATACTTAGTTTTATAAAAATTTTAAATTCTAAAAGTTGCTGAGTAAGTTTTAGAGGAGTATTGTCATTTAAGTAATCAGTAATGACTGTTTCAATAATAAATTTCTACTTTTTTTTTATTCACAACGGGTTGTACTTGACCTAATCACACCTGATGTTAATTGAAGATAAGGTCGAAGGGGGGAGCGTACTAACCCGGAAACCCCAATACATTTGGGGGACTGGCTATCTTATCTCTGACAACCGGAACACAACAATGCTATTAACATTGCTGCTTGGCGGCAGATTTAGATAACATGGTGGTAGCTAGCCAGGCGGACATTTAAAATGCCCTACCACCAACCAAACCGAGTACCAAACCCAATGTTGTTTACATTGAGCCACGGAGGCGGATTACCACTCCTCCTCCCGGTAAATTGAGGTACTGTTATTTAAATGCAAATAGCGCCAAAGGTAAATAAAATTTGAACAAGATTGTAGCCACCTTGGTCATTCAAAAACACGTAATATACGTTCTGCATATTTATATAGTGAGAAAGGAACGATAGATCTTTGTAGTTTATATTGAAACACGGGTACCTATTGAACGGTATAGCTTGATAGGACCATCTCCAGTTATAGGCGGTTACTGTATGATAAGATGAGGCAAGACAAAACACAAATATTGCAAAAAACTCGGAAGCACAAAAAAGACAAATGACATAAAGGACAAAGGACCCGATGAAGTAATTCCACGCGGGCAAAGAACTAGTACGCAATGAGGATTTAATGAATAATAATGATTTTTGCAATTAACAACCCGAAAACCTTGGTCGCTATACAACTATACGCAACGAGAAACTTGGGAACAGTTAGGCATGTTTAATATTGAACAATAGATGTTGATTACTGACCTTTACAAAACTCTGGAGATTGATGGGACCGCTTTGTTTCATTAATCTAGAAATGAATAATGCGTAGATTGACTGATCGAGACATTAGCTAGAAACTAAACAATGGGATGAATTTTGTGGTACAGTTTTAATAGCTTGTATGAATTTATCACTAAATGTATTGTACGTTACGACTTTTATAAAAAATGGAGTAGTAAGAGATATTACAAGGAACTTTATAAAAAAACAAAAAAATTAAAATTAATTTTTTGCGTGCAAAATTAGTTTTTCTTTCTTGAGCCTTATAGAATAAGGCGGTAAATAATATGTTAAGTATAACATCAAGAGTGATTGAAGTTGAACTTTGTAGTTCATAAAAATAAATTATTTGTAACCACGAGTATTTGCGTGTCTTATGGTAAGAAGAACTAATTAAACGTCACTCTGGGTTTGGGTGTTTAATCCTTGCAACAACATATATGGATCCCCTTTCACATAGAAACAGTGACAGGGGGTTTACCGGTCGCCACTGAAACGTGCAAGTTGATACAGGTTATAGGTTACATATATATATATATATATATATATATATATATATATATATATATAACTGTGATAATAACTATAGTTAAGTATAGAAAATAATAAACTGTCAGGCCCTCTCCTAATGTAAGATAATATTGCCATGCCCCAACGGGGCGTCACAAATATTTATTTAAGACCTAGTTTTACTCGTAAGCATGTACTACTATATTAGTGATACTGCAATAAACGTTCTGAATACTGAATACTGAATACAGGTTTTTTGGTGTAGAGACCCTTAGTCGCCTTTTACATCCAAACGGGGACACCCACGGGGAGACACGGTTCATGTCTACGTGCCGGGAATTTTTCTTGTTGAACAAACCTGCCTCCCTAGACACCAACAAATGTTCATAAAACGACAAACGCTGTCGTGTCAGCTCTTGCAGTTGATTGACGGTCTATAAATGGTTATTAGTTTCCAACCAATCAGTTGCGAGAGTTTGCCACTTGTCCAGTCGTTAAAACATAATGCGTTTGTGGGTGTCCCACGGGATAGAGCGGGTTGTTTTAATGTTTTTTTACCACACTACACTAAGACCGCCTAATTGTATTCTATTGTTATCATCAAAAATTATTTTAAATAATTTTGCGCAGTAAAGGGTATTTGTATTGTATTGTACACTATTTAGCAATATATGTTTTAAACCATTTAAACCACACACCGAAAAAAAAAACCACAACAACATGCAAGAAATCAAAACAGAGGAAATCAAGCTCCGCATCCCACAAACCGCTCTCGAGACCGAGATGGCCACCAGCTCACGCTTGAGAACCTGTTTCATATTGAAACAGTATCAAAAAAAATATAAATAAAAGGAAACTATAATATCGAGATCGAGACGCGATCCCAGTCTCAAGATCGTTCCACCAACACGGTTCTATGACTAACTAGGTACTACAATGAGTGCGTGTGTGGGGGACAGTCTCAGTAAACACTGAGTGACATGAATCACTCAGCACTGGTTTTCAGCCTGCCCTCAACATTATGTATCTTTGTATTGCGGGCTTGTTACGCAAGTTAGCAATACCAATGGGATTGTAGATCTTAACACTGTTTTTTTTTTTTTTTGCAAGAGTACATAGACTATTTTCATTGAGTTTATCATATGTTCATTCATTCATGCATATATTTATTGCATTACACATGTCATAGTTACACTACATTTATAGGTAAGTACTAAAATACACATGTACCTTGTCAGGCATGGAAATATTGAAGAAAGGGATATCTATATTATTAATATCGTTCCAAGATTTCTGGCTGCAGAAGCATTGCGTTAAGTAAATCAAATCAAATCAAAATATTTTATTTCATAGGATAAAATTATCACTTGAAAACGTCACTATTAATATTACATTTAAATTTACGGCTCATTCACAAAGCTGACTCCCCAGAGAAAAACGAGCAAGAAACTCTAGGGTTGCTCTTTTAAACAGATTATGGGTTACAATTTGTGATTTGATAATTATATGAATAATAAGACAGCTATGTCCATGCTTGCTTATCATTCAAATAGTCAGTGAGTTTAGCCTTTTGCTAATAATTTGTTTTATGATTGCTTTAAATTTATTTAAAGGCAAATTTTGAATGTCTACTGGAACCTTATTATAAAAGCGTATACATTTGCCCTTTGAAGGATTTACTAACTTTGTGAAGTCGGCTAACATAAACAGATAACTGGTTTTTATTCCTTGTATTAACATTATCCCTAATACTATTTTTAGCGAATAAGGTTATATATTTTTTTTGCATAAACAAATTCTCATAAATGTATTGAGAAGTCATTGTTAAGATATTAATTTCCTTAAAATTATCTCTAAGAGACATTAGCGTCTTTGTTCTTATAAGGTTGCCGATAGGAAAGAATACGGCTGAAATCTCATTTCGTGGGAGTGGTTGAGCGTCTAAGGAATTATTAATGTAATAGCTTAAAAGTGATTGATGGCAATAGCGTTATGTCCCCACGTGCTTTATGTCAGCAATATAAACTTGAACAGACATTGTGGTAATGACGATAATCGACCGACCGTCGTTACAGTCCTCATAAAAATCTGCAATCGCCAACACGCCTGCCCATCGTAGTTATTCGGAAAACCCTCTCAAAAAAAAGTAATGCAAATCTCGCCTTGGATGAGCTTTACGTCTAGTAGAGGTCTGGAGCCTATTGATGAATAGAGGAATCGGGTCTATAAAAGATACTATTGACAGGAATGCTTTTATATCGACGTTTCGGTGCGTACGTTTTGATGGATGGTCGGACCTTTCCGAGGTCCCGAAGCCCATTCCACTATATAGGCTCATTACACATAAGTATTTTATTATACTTCACATTTTCCCGCAACCTTTTTGGAACAGTCGCCGTTTTTGTCATATTTCTATAGTTGTTGGGATACATCTAAAAATATTTATGCTTTAGATATATGAACGATTTCTATATCACTTCTGGTTTCAGCACGAATAAAGAATAGAACCAACCTGTCTGAGCGATGGCCCATTTGTGGTACAGATATACATACAACTCTATTATAAGTTGTAACAGTTGTACTTAATTTTTATTTTTATTACTGTGAAATAAGGCTACATTTCGTAAGAATAACACCAAGCAGAATTATTGTTGCGTCGAATACTTTTGTATGTGTTTCTATAATATACAAATAAACGATTTATCTATCTATCAGCTGTCTCTACCCGTGGGTGGTGCAAAAGGCCGCTAAGGGGCTTACCACTGAAAAATATCTACTGATTTTCATGTTTATGTATTTCTGAATATTTCGTAAGGTAAATCATGGATGTTGTCTCAAGCATTTAACTCTTAATGTTTGGAACACCTAAACATTAATGTTTTCCTGTTTTCCTTATAATGTTTATATCCTGACCTGACGCGATCGTGGAGCAATACATCCAATAAGAAGAGCAGTCAATTGAAGGCTTAAAGGAAAGACACAG
Organism: Oegoconia quadripuncta; assembly: GCA_949316235.1. NCBI lineage: Eukaryota > Metazoa > Arthropoda > Insecta > Lepidoptera > Autostichidae > Oegoconia > Oegoconia quadripuncta. The sequence goes on from OX438743.1 coordinate 17,407,320, forward strand.
ACATACAATAGACAACACAATTTAGAATACGTTTCAGCGAAGCGAAGCGACTTGTAAAATTGTAAAAGGAAAATAAATACAGACTGCAATAAACAATGCTGCACGTGAAATGTTATCTGAAGAAACATAAACATTCACTGCAACAAATACAAACGATTCGTTTCGGAATTGCCACATAAAGTTAGATTATGGGATATATATATTTATCGTCACATTCGACACGTTCGAAGATAAACTGTAATGGAAGTTTAGTTGTGGAGTTAGTACTATTAAATTAGTAAGATTCATAATTCGGGATAAAGAAAATGTTGTATTATACTAATTTAATAGACTAATCAGAAAATAATTATATTCCATTAAAGAGTAATATGGATATGGCATTTTTACAATTATCTGTCTTTGAGATTCTTAATTGTTTTTTATGAATAACTGGATACGCATTTGACAACAATCTCACCTGTGTGCGTGTGTGAGTTTTGTCTCGTTTTTAACTTAACCATCGCGTTCGCGTTTACCAAAAAAGTCCCTATGAAAAAAATCGCTTTGCATACTATCCGCTAGAGGCGCTGCACATTTATCCATACAATTCATCATGTAAACGTGAACGCGGTATTAAAGTTAAGTCGAAACAAAACTCACACTCCACCCTCTGATGGAAAGTGACGATGTGGCCGAAGGTGAAGCACGCAATCTCAGTAGATGCCTATTCCACCTGCTCTTGATTATCCCAAGGTTGTAGGATTTAGGAAAGACGCCGGAAGGGAGTTCCATGCCTTGGCATTACAAGCGTGCATTCCAATTCTTTTCTAATGAGTAATGACTAATTTCGCTAAAAAATTTCCTTTATATTAATAACTTTATTATGCCTCTTGACTAAGGACCTTTCTTCTCGTTAAAACCGCACTCAAATCGGATCACTCATTATTGAGATACATCAGGTCAGGACTGGACACACAGAAAGACATGACAAATGCATGACACCTGTCGTTTTTGGTCGTTATATTTTGTAAAATTTGGTATCTTCATTTACGGTATTTTTTTTAATGCATAACGGGTTGGTACTTGACGTCAATCACACCTGATGTTAAATGAAGATGAGGTCGAAGGTGGAAGCGTACTGACCCGGAAACAACACATTTGGGGGACTGGCTATCTTATCTCTGACAACCGGAACACAACAATGCTATTAACATTGCTGCTTAGCGGCAGATTTAGATAAGATGGTGGTAGCTAGCCAGGCGGACATTTAAAATGCCCTACCACCAACCAAACCGAGTATTTCAACATGTACCCGCTGGGGATCGTAAACCGTAAACCCAATGTTGTCTACATTCGTATATTATTATTATTTATTTTATTATGTTTCTTTTTCTCAGCATGAGCTGGTATTATCATACCATTTACGAGAATTAACCAAGTACATGGTATGTTCCTATTTTATTATTATTTGCTTTTTGTGTTTTTTTTCTCAGCATGAGCTGGTATTATAATGCCATTTACGAGCATTAACCAAGTAAATGGTATGTTCCTATTTTATTATTATTTGTCATTTTTTGTGTTTCTTTTTCTCAGTATGAGCTGGTATTATCATACCATTTACGAGCATTAACCAAGTACATGGTATGTTCCTATTTTATTATTATTTGTTTTTTGTGTTTCTTTCTCTCAGCATGAGCTGGTATTATCATACCATTTACGAGCATTAACCAAGTAAATGGTATGTTCCTATTTTATTATTATTTGTTGTTTGTGTTTCTCTTTCTCATCATGAGCCGGTATTATCATACCATTTACGTGCATTAATCAAGTAAATGGTATGATATTATTATTACTAATACACTAGCAGCTTTAAGCTGATGCACGTATATCACTTGTGTTTGGTCTAATTATTGTTTTAATTATTTGTCCAGTCTCTTTATGAAAGAGTTCACCGAGGGTGCACTGATCACTGGCTCTGGTAATTTGTTCCACACTTTCACTATTCGGTTTGATAGGAAGTGGTGTTTAGAAATGCTTGCACTTGGTGAGAGTGATACCTTCATAGAGTTTTTCTTTTTCCTCCCCTCTATTACTTTTCCTTTGAGGATAGATCGTTTGACTCCCTCTATATAACGTTATTTTGGAGCAACACTTATTAGCACAATATCTGAGGAGACTGGAGCGTTATAGTTGGAACAGCAAGACGGATTGCTTTACTCGTTTAATAAGTCTCGTCTGGCGTCGCTTCAAAAGGATTTTGTTCAATTAAAAAGTTAATCTTGAACAGATGGTTCCATTACTGGGTACCATCCAGTGTTGTGTAAACTTTAAAATCAGGTGCAGAGGTTTTTAATAAAATGGGTAGGTATACTTATATCGTTTAAAACTATCATAATCGTAAATTTTGTCCAAATTAAGGCTATGAAAAAATTTCTGACTATTTGGATGTTTAAGCAAGCATAGATATGAACCGCTGATATTTTAATTACGTATAATATAGCATAATATTTCATTTAAATTTGTTATTGTGAAATGTTTACGGTTAGAAATATTTGCATGTCGTGGTTACTTTAAGGTAGCGCATTCGCTATGTAGACCTGCGTTTTTGTTGCCTCGGATAATTGAATGATAATAAATATATATTTTTAATGTTTTTACCGTCAACTTGCTAACAAGAAGAAGATCATTTTTTCCTTATTTTGTCTAATAATAAATTTAGAAAATATTTTATTAAAAAGAGCAACCATTGAGTCATTCATCTCCAGCCAGAGCTCATTCATCTCTGAGGACTCATCATTGTGATTAAACAGCAATTTTGATATCAAGTTAAATATATAAAAATTTGAAGCGAAAAATTCTGTGAAATAAGAAACTTTCGAATTAAAATTTAGAAATAGAATTTCAAGTTGAGTTCAACACTGAGTACTATTAAAAAAAGAAAAAGAATCGCCCCGTAAAACCCGTCTTTATTACCAACGTAAGCTTTAGATACTATAAAATAGTTTAAATTAATCATTGTAAGCCTCAGTGGGTACCCTAGACTTATAAAAAGTAAACGACTTCATGCAGCTATGTCAACTACGAGAATACACCCCAATTAGATCGTATAGTTTGTAATCAATATGGCTAAAAAAATTTAGTTGAAAAGAATAGGATATTGCGAATGCAGTTAATGTTATATTTCCGCTTGTAGGGTGTTATCATTCCTTAATTAGATTAGAAATTAGGTAAGGAAAAAAATATAACCTCATATTTTTATAGGCGAAATAGATTCAATACGTGTTTCTGACCAAACTAATTTCAGATTTCAGGTATCCAATAAATATGCTTGTATATACTGCTTGTTTCCGAAAAAGTACTTACGATGTACGATTAGTTCAGGTATTTTGTTCCACACCTGATGTTAAGTTAAGATGAGGTGGAAGGTGGAAACGTATTGACCCGGAAACCCCATTCTATATCCCCATATAGCATGGTGTTTCCGGGTCAGTCAGTAGTAAGATAGCAAGTCCCCACTTGCTATCTTATAAGCCATAATTATGTCTTAATAAAAATATATCTTATAGTAAAAATACTCTGTCCAACTCGCTTCCGTGTGGCATATGATAGTACCCAGTACCCTCGATGAATACATAAGTTCAGCTGCTGAGCAAAGTAGGCACCAGCCCTCAGATCTCCTAAGGCGTGGACAAGTGTAATGCATGAATCTCTTACAAATTTGTGTCAGACGACCAATGGCCCAATGTCTCCACTACAAGGGCCGCAAACTCGTAGTTTACAGAGTGAAGAAAAAAATTGACAAATAATTTGAAACCACTTAACTAGAATTCATTTCTAGACGGTTACCGTCAAAGCCTTAATATGGCTATAACTTTTGTTTGGAGACGGCTACGCTGTTTAATCGTTATGTACGGTCTACTACTATTTATACGTCTATGGTAAGTACGTACACCCAAACTATTCCAGTAAAGTCAAACAGTCAGCAAAGCAAATTACCAAGTTCCCAAGATTATCATACACTCTGCTCTTCGGGCTCTGTCCAAAGGTTGATGTGGTTCTCTAATTCAATAGTCAAAGGTCTAATCTAAAATAGGATTAAGTAAATACATTCCTCTAACACAACGAGCAATGGAGAGAACGGTTGTCTGGAAGAGATCGTTACAAGCGATAAGGCCGCCTTCGTATGAATTATATCTCTGTGTATATTTCGTCCGTAGTAGATCGTTCCCACATACATACTCTTTTCCACATACACTCTTCTCTTTCTCATTCACACACAAATACAGACACATATTACACTGTGTTCTATAATGCGTTAAGAATTACCTTTCAATATCTAAAGCCTTTTTGGAATGGTCTAAATAATTACATAACTTTTATCTAAATAAAATAATTAATTATTTTGTTTATCCTTAATAATTGATACTAAGAACTAGATCCATTTTCAAACTCAAATTCAAAAAATACGCTTTTGGAGTCGTTTAAAAAAGGTATATTACGTAAGTTATAAGCATAACATTTGTAAACGTAATGACATACAATTTTGCTCATTTCAAGGCAGACTCCCCAGAGAAGAACGAGCGAGAAACTCAGGGGTTGCTCTTTTAAAATAAGTATTTATACAATTTATGATTAATTGGCAGTGAGTGCAAGTTTTCGATTAGTATAATACTCTGTACGTTCCATTCACCCATCCATTACCTGCTATCGAAGTGTAGTACTCGACAAAATCGATAATGGAATATCCAACTTGCATTAAAAATGCATTCCACTTAGAGACCCAACCACTTCAGTTCAGCAAGTATTGATTTTGTTCTTTTACCTTTGTTGTGATTGCATCAGTCGACATGCATCATTTCTACAATATGAGTGGAAAATATTGAAGTGAATTGACAGGGCGCAGTGATGAAGTACAGTCGGCACCATAATTAAGGTAACAGGCCTAATTTTTATGATATTGTTTGGAGGAACTTGGTTGGATTTTGTCATGTTTTACTTTACATTTTGATCGGTGTATATCATTTGATAGATAAATTTGAGTTAAACAGAAATAATATACATAACGTCATTAAGATCAGATTGTTAAATCAAATATATTAAAGAAAAACTAAACAGACATACATAACGTCTCGAAATCTATCCCAAATGGGGTGGTCAAAGATAAATTAATAGTGTTTGGGTGTTCAAAAAATTAAAAGTTTAATGATTGAAACAGCATCTACGGTCCACCTTATGAAATATATAGAAATGCACACGTTACCGGAGTTGCATGGAAACGTGCAAAACTATAGATGTTTTTTGGTGGAAACTCCCTTAGTCTTCTTTAACTACTCCCACGGGAAGAGACGGGTCGGTTCTAATCTAACTTAATTTCCCTTTAAATTTTCTCCTACATACATTTATAAATAAAGGACTGCTACCTTAATTGTGTTGCAGACTGAACTAGATTGACAATAAAAGGAATAATTTTTGTGTAAGACAGTTAGCTTCATAATTAATCATACAGGACTGTATTACATGATTATTGGGAGCACGCTGGCATTTTAGCTATTCCATCCGCAATTCTCTAAAATGGTAGTCTAGACTAGTATTATTCATACGTTGAAAAATCATATGAAATGCATTAATAAGAGACACGCGACTTAACGACGGTGTTCGAGGTTCTGCAATTTAGCAGTAATCGAATGATCACCTATCAGCCTTATGGCACGTAGTTCCACGGAATCGAGTGCAGCAAGTTGGTACTTGGCTGAACCATCCCAAAGGTGACAGCAGTATTCCATGCACGTAAAGCTTAATATTTTGCAAAGCAAAAGATAAAACCAAATATTTTTCAGAGAGCTATTCAACTGTACCGTACAGAATACGGCCACGGCCTCCGCTTTATGTGTAGGTAAATAAATATCCTAAAAAAAATTTTTAACTAAATCCCGAGGGACTACAAAGTGATTCCACGCCGGCGGAAGTCTAGTTTCAAATAATTTGTACCAATCCAAACTTTATTGTAAAAACGGGGTAACGGAGAAGCGTAAATGTAAGTAGGTACCTTACTGCTGCATAAAAAGGCGATATAAACCATTCCATATTTACTGGGGACTCGACCCATTTCCACATTATTATGTAACGTCTTCGAATTTACGTCGTATATGGGTTAAATTGAATTTCGTCCTATTTAGCTTTTGTTTACAAAATGTGCGAGCATTTATATGATTGTTTTGAAACAATATTTTGGAAATATTCACTCGTTATTTAAGATGTAAATTTTATCATTCTATATGAGAGATACCAAATTAATTGGAATCTTAAATAGTAGGTACCTACTTTATCATCATCATTATTAGCCCACTGCTGAACATATGCTATTATGAGTGATTTCCAGAGCAACCAGTTGGAAGCGACCTGCAACCAGCAACTTCCTGCAACCTTTCTGATAAAGGTGGTGAATGCCCCGTACCTACTACCTCAGTACCTACTTAATTAGCAAGTATATGTGTAAAAGAAATGACAGACTGTAAATACCACTAGTTTACATGCTATGTGAACTAATAAATCCGTAGTCATCATCATCAGCTCGTAAACAGCCGACTGCAGGGATATAGGCCTTCCCTCGTATATATGAGGGAGTATGGACCGTAGTCGTAAACTCGTAATACGTAGTTAGAATTACCAGTCTATTAATATGTCCAGTCATACATTAAATTGAAGAGTAGATAAATTATCCCATTTATCCAATGTGTGTGTGTAACTATAAATATATAAATATCCTTAAACATACACACAGCGCCATCTAGTTCCACAGTAAGAAACTATAGGCTTGTGTTGTGGATACCAGATGGTTGATACACTACATAAATACATATATTTTTTTTTGTAAATAAATACTTATTATAAATGAAAACATCCATAACTCGGGTACACATGTCCGTATTCATCACACACGATATGCCCCTAGCGGGATTCGAACCCGCAACCTTTTGGTATAGTGGTCAGAGTTGCTAACCACTACACCAAACAGGTCGTAATATAATATAATTGTAACCCAAACTTATTTAAAAGAGCAACTCTTGACTTTCTTGCTCGTTTTTCTCTATACCAATTAGGAACGCATTGTGCTCTTCTAAATCCCATTATACATACATGTTGACTCTTAGCCATAACCTTGATGTTAAGTTCATGTTTCTTTCGATACTATACTATATTATACTTGTTCTAGAAACATCTATTAAGTCCACTTCACTGGTAACCCGAGGGCTGGCAGTGTCATGTGTAAATATTTGCATTCAACGAGGAAATGCTGTCAGTTTTGGTTTCATGTTTCCATTATGTGATGACCATAGGAACTTTTTCTTTTTTTTATTATGATTTGTATATTTTTATCGCTCACTATGGGCCTCATAAGAAAGTTCAAGTTTACTAAAAGGGCAATGGAGAGCTATTCTCGGAGTGCTTCTGCGGGATCGAAACTGGAATGAGGGATCTGCAGGAGAATCAAGGTGACAGATATAACCCGAAGATTTGCCGAACTTAAGTGGGTGGGACACATTGCTTGTAGGAACGACGGCCATTGGGCCGGAAAGGTTCTCGAGTGGCTCCCACGCTCCGGAAGATGCAGCGTGGGCAGGTCCCCCACGAGGTGGACAGTCGATTTGGTAAAGATCGCGGGAAGCCGCTGGATGCGGGCAGTACAGGACCCATTGTTGTGGAGATCTTTGGGGTAGGCCTTTGTCCAGCAGTGGGCGGCTTTCGGCTGATAGGATGATAATGATTATTATTTATTTTATGTGTGTGTATTCTGAGTCCAGTCTTTGCCCAGATGTAGCTCAGTGATGCATGGTCCGACTTGAGTGTCTGTTTTGGCTAAACTTGAGTACAGGTTAATTAAATAATCAGTTTAGTCATTACTAAGATAAACAGCTTTTAACACAGTTGTTTAATGTATTTAGATGATATCAAACATACTCTTTCCGGGGTTTTCTAAATTTTCAGTTTATTTTAGATGTTCTGTGATTTAGATTTAGCAGTTAGATTTAATTTTGTGCCGTTAAAGTGTTTGTAAGTAGTTTGGGTCAATAAGTATCATATTATAATTTATTGGCCGTGTGGTTTTCGGCAGGGTAGATAGGAGGAAAAATAGTGATAAACATGATGTTAATACTAGAAATAAAGATAAACTCGCAGGTCACATAAGTTGCTTCCGCAAAGTCAGTAATTCATTCAAAGGGTTATGTGTACGCTGTTTCAACAAGATTCCTCTTGATATACAAAATCTCCTTTCAATGATTTTAAAGAAATTATAAAGGAGAAACTTATTAAGAAAGCATATTATAAAATATCAGCTATTTAGATGATAATCATCACTGAAGATGGATGGATTCTGTTAGGGATGATATGTACGAAAAAGGCTGATAGAGGGAATTTGAAGAAAAAGACGTACTACACCGACCCCAAATAAATTAAGACCAGGGCAAGAAGATGATGATGATATCATCATCAATATATATTCCTGTAATATATTTTAAATCTACGAAGATGATAATTTAAAAGTGAAAAAAATTAATCTGATATCTTTTCGTCAAGGTGAAATGCAGTAGAAACGGACGGCAGAAATGATGAAAATTTTCATCTACACACTTTGTTACCAATAACAGACTAGCCTACTATTTCCATAGCAAAACCAGGCAATATCCACACTTTGCGTGTCATTGTCAGTTATAAAAACCAAGCCTTCATGTCAATTTCGTGCGAAATAGTTCGGAAATCGAACGTCAAATGTCAGATTCGTTTGCGAGATTCCACGTCACTACCACGTTTATTGGTTGGTTTGTAAATGGAATCCAATATCGTTGAATATTTTAAATATTATGCGTATTCATCCATTATTCATCGTCATCGCTTATATATTATTTTTCCTTGGATTATTGTGTAATAGCGCGGTTGTAGTAGCTTCAAGTTTTCATAATATTTTTGGGCGAAAAAATATGGCATGCATAAAGAAACCTTTTATCAAGTTAGGCCTATTATTAATGCTTCAATGGTTTATATTTTAGGTTTATATTTGTGAATGAGAAACGAATGAGATTCCGGGCCGACGTTGGTTGTACATACATACACGACCTCTCTCCCGAATGGTCAGAGATATCCCAAACACAAGTATTTAGGTGTTTCAAACATTAAAAGTTAAACACTCTATCCACGATTCACCTTGTAGATATATAGAAATGCACATGTGACAGGTAAGCTTGTCGCTGTTGAAATGTGCAACTCTACCTTTTTTGGTGATAATAAAGTTCCTTGATCGTGTTTCACAAACAACTCTTTTAACAAACAACAAAATAAACAAACAAAATATGCTTTATTGCACAACAATAACAAACATTAACACAAGGATAAACAAAAAAGGAATCTCTTCCAGGCAACGTTTGGTTTATGAAGCATTATATGCACATAAGATAAGCAGCGTGTGCGATAAACTAATTTCATTAAAATAAATACCATGGGCGGCGGTGATTACTTTCCATCAGGTGACCCGCATGCTCGTTTGCCGCTCTCTCATATAAAAAAAAAAAAAAAAAAATTACTAAAATAAATACATACCAACATACATACGTAATATACTACATGTAACAAATAAATATAATACATACCTATATGTAAATTCAATTCTTTAAAGTGCCGAAAACACAAAGCATTCTGTAGAACTGAACGTTAATGTAGGTATTTCTGTAGTCATCTATTCCATCCTTTACTATGAAGTGGAATATAATCAGTGCGATACTCAAGTCAGCGATACAGATCACTGCACTTTGCGTTAATGTATTAACAAGAGGGCAATAGTCGTGTGTAATTCTTTGTTTGAAATGAAATTTAAACCGACTCATTGCTCCGAAATTTCAACTTCAAAACTGATTCGAATGATTCAGATCACTGCAGTCGGGTCAGTACTAGAAATGGTTTTATTGAACAATGAATGAAACGAATGTTGCGAACACAATCCGAACTGCCATATCATATCGGCCCCTGTCGCAATATCGGAATATAACTTGTAGATATTAGATGCAACACTACCGAGCGCTAAATAGTGAGGTCATCGACTCAAAGGAAATAAAATCTTAATGTCATGCTAAGCTTATTAATAAATCTCTCCTTTTTTCTTTTTTATGAAAGAAAAAGTGAAAAGAAGCGAAGTGAGAATGTTCGGTGTATTGAAAATGAATGGGTAGTCTAGTAGTTCGAAGATGCGATATTGCAATAATTTCATACAATTCAAACGCACGTTTACTGGGATTTAAATCATAAACTAAATCACTACATACCATTTAAATAAATTCTGTCAGCCTCTGTCTGTTTCTCCAGTTACTTTTTGTAAACCACGCAACGGCTTTTGATACGGTTTCCGCTTTCATTTAATTTCTTCCGAAAGGTTTATATGTATACTACATGCATATTATATTTTATAAAAAATAAATGCACCCGTGCGATGTCGGGGTGTGTCGTTAGTGTACACAGTTAGGTGATGTTCAACTCTCTGCTCTCAATTCATTTTTCAATAAATCAGTCGTCATATAAGAGCCTTGGCGCATCGTTCTACAGCGGGCAGTCTTTCGGTACTTGGCCGAACCATCCGAAAGCTGTCAGCAGTATACATTAGCGGATCTGGGTCAGGTAGAGCGCTAATAACTCTTGCGTAGTCTTTCTAAAACTTAATATTAAAAATAAAATCTCTTTTAGTCCCTAGGGATAAAAAGGTCCTTCAGTCATTTTTCGAGCATGAGAAGTGAAAAATCACTAATTTACTTTTTCAGTGTTACAATACCTAGTTACATATATAAAAGTAGATGATTTTCTATTTTAATTTCACAGAATAGATCTCTGTCACGATTTTTGATGAAATTAATTAACTCAATGTTACCCGATTGCGCTCTTTGACTCATTTTAATTAAAACAGAAGGGACCAACACCTGAGGTGAAAGAAATGAGACAATTTTTTCATGGAGCAAATGAAAATTGTTTTGTTGTTTAAATAAATCAACGTTAATATTGAAATTGCTAAAATATTCTGGAACAATGAAATGTAGACACGAATTTGATTTATGTGTAAAACAGATTGTTTTAAAAGCAATAGACCTCGTTATATCATTCATTTTCAAATAAATCCATCCGTATATACCGGATGAGTTTTTTTACCGTAAGGAAGGGCAATTAGGTAAGTGAAATAGAAGTTATTGGCATAGGTAGTTTAATATTTTTTTTTGAAACCATCATCGATTCAGAGGCACCAGAGATTGATATGCGACTAGTGGGATTCCTAGGGTTCCTATCATGCGAATTTTAATTGGAACTCAAATTTTCTCCAAATTTTTAAAATTTATTTAATTTATTGTAGTAATTATGTGCAATAGGCTACCTACGCGACCGTCAAATTCCACAACGTTTTACTATATTTTATGGTTTTGAAGAAAAAAAAATTATTCTACCTGTGCCAATATATGCCCTATTTTTTTTTCTTTACGGCAAAAAAACTGATTCAGTATAACTAAAAATATTTTGTAATGTAATAGTTCTGAAGAACAAGGTCAGCGTATTTGCATGACATATTAAATATATCGAACGCGGTACAGGGAGCGCTTATTAACAATGTTTCAACAACGGAATTCTATTTGATATCAGAAATGTTCAGGTTTTTGATACCGAATGCATTCTCATTTTTGTTGTGTGCCATGTCGGGTCGTTAGTTCGTTGTATAAGGGCTGAAAGTTGCATGTTGCTCTTCTTACGGGGAGGGATCGTCAGACGTAGGACTTGCGAATAATGAGGGATTTTCAGGGTGACAATTTAATAAAGAAACGAAGATTTCCACTATAGCAAATAGATGGAGTTGTACTAAAGTCAAGTTTCCATCGAGAAAAGTAGCATTCATTATTATCATTATAATTATCTGTGGCTTTAATCAAGCCATTAATTTACTTAAACAGTTGAAATTGTTTCATTTATTGAGTAAATAATTCATATAAGCGGATTATTATCTTTGACTTTGTCACATGAGTTTGAATCAGCGCCATCTGTCGAGACTATGTACATAGTACCGATGTACTATATAATTTTTTTATTGTCATCTGGAAAATCCTCATAGCGTGGCTGTTATCATATCGAGCTATACAACTAAACAGTGACCGTGGTCGGATTATAAAGGCGATTGAAGGGAGGTACATCATGTTCTATCAGATTTTACGCGTTACCAGATTTTCGCCTAAACCATAGAGGAATAACACTACCCGCCTAAACTAACATAATATAAAAGAATATAAAGACGGTCTATCCTTACAGAGTTGAAAGCCCCGAGCTAATACTCGACTCCCATTGTTACTGGACGGACAATAATGAAATGTGCTTTAGACAGCGGCCAGCATATTGATCGGAACATACATTATTAGCATATTCAACCGTGATGAATAATGACTTACCGCATATTTTCTGAAGGATAATGTTTCTATTATACGTAGAGGTAGGTTAGTAATCTTAAATCAAAAGTATTTAATTACGTAGTTAGGAATCTAAATATCTAGTCAATAGTCATAGCTGGTTCCCCGGAGAAGAACTTTCAAATCGGTTTCGAATTGAAATTTGTGATTCGATAAAACAAGAAAAAATATATATTATGTTGTATAATTAGTAACGCACTATTGATACACATCCGGACAAAGACTGGACACTCACACATATAATGCCGTCAAACATGAACGCCTATTGATTTTCATCAGTATCTACGAAGTTAAAAACGGACGTATGATTTCATGTTTAGTAGATACTCTATTTAGTTGGTGGTAGGGCATTTTTAAATGTCCGTCTAACCAGCAACCCCCATCTTATTTCAAGCCAAGCAGCAATGTTGATAGCATTTTTGTTTTCCGGCTGTGTTAGATAGGATGGCCAGACTCCAAAATAAGTTGGGAATTCCAAGTGACGCGCTTCCTCATCGGCAACATAAATTTTCTACAGTTCTTCATTTTCTTCACTTTCTTTTGGATATTTTGGTTTTGAATAAGATGTAAACCACAATACCAAGCCTTGTAGTTTAAAGTAACACAACTGATTTTTAATAAAAGTTTTATTTTTGGAAGGTAAACTGGCTTTGAAAAGTAAAAAGAATAGAACCAACCCATTTCTTCCCAGGGGTGTCGTTAAAGGCGAAATTCTAAATTAAACCAAAAAACATCTAAGTACTTGCACATTTTAACGGGGGCCGCTCGCCTATCACGTGTGCATTTTGCTATATTTCGAAAGATGAGTATTGTTTTAAACACAGATCTTTTATTGTTTGGAACATCCAAACGTTTATGTTTGGGATATCTCTGACCACCCCATTTAGTATAAAGGTATGTATGTAAACTTATAGCCTTATGAAAAAGTCCGAAGAATATTTTGATTTTTAATTACTTACATGGAATTCTGAAGTTGCATGGTGTCATAGGGCTAACAAATAGGTAGAGTCCACTATTATTGATAAAAATTTACATTAAAATATAATATAGATGGACTATAAATACATGAAAACAAATAAATAACGACTGAAATTGTTTAAATCAATATCAATTATTGTAATGTTAAATTTATTTTACATTAGGTAATTTAAGTATTATTAATATGGAATAATTCTATCAGTTGGTATGTATTACAAACCATTTTATTTTCACTAAAATTGATTTTAATTTTTATTTTTATCAGTGTTCGGGATCGACACGGCACCTACTACTATTGTAAAAATAGTAGGTAGATAATTAGCACAAATTGCTATATTTCAAACTATTTAGCTTTAGATGTGCAATTACGTATAAAAAACCGGCAAAGTGCGTGTCGGGCCACGCGCAGTGTAGGGTTCCGTAGTTGCCCGTAACAATATGCATACTTTCAAGGGGCTTTTTGTTGTTTGATAAATAATTTTCAACGGAAAATTTTATTTTATAAGGTTTTCGACTATGACATGTCACATAAACTTGGAAAGCCTCAACTGTTTACGAAAAAAACTTTGGGTATACTCATGACAAATTACAGTTTTTTAGCCTTTGAGCTAAGCCGCGAACCGACAGACGGTCATACTAATCTATAAGGAGACCTTGTTGGCTCCCGAACCCTACAAAACAGAAATAGAACGGTTTGCAGGTGATTTGTCCACAACTGACAGCGTCAGAATTCCACGCAATTAAAAATCAGACTACGGCTCAATTACACTCCAATGTCGGAAAACCTATAATGACTGCAGACTATTAAATTATTCCTAGGCTGGGGTAGGCGACCTATATTTGCTGTTAGGGATAGCAAATTATCAATGGCCCAATCGATTTCAAACTTCTTTCATACAACACATTCTATCCCGCATCTACACAATCTATATCTAATATCAAAGTGGCAAAGTGGCCCTCTAGAGTCCACTTTTCGCCCCCTCATAAAACGGCATGGCGGGGTCAACGAGATTGATGCGATGGAAATAACTGGATAGAACTGGACACTATCGTATCGAAAAGAAATTGACAAGTGCAAGCCTGACTCGCGCACCGAGGGTTCTGTACAAACTTTTATGTAGGCTTTTGTTGATCACGAGAATCGAGTATCGAAAGATAAGTTTGTAATCGCAAAAAATATTTTTTATGTGATATCACTGTAAATTAACGATTTTCGGTTTATTTATTTTACTAGTGCTAATATGATTTTGTTTTTTACCAAATTTCATTACTATCAACGAGGATTTTTGGAAAACGGAATAAATGCCTGTACTTTTTAACTCTTAGAAACCGTGAACTAAGTTCTAATAACAACAACAACAAAATATTCTTTATTGTACAACAATAAGAAGCATAAAAAGAAATAAGAAAAAGGGGATAGTACAATTTGGCGGCCTTATCACTAAAAGCGATCTCTTCCAGGCAACCTTTGGGTAAGGAAACATTATGCACATGACATTCTAATACCTCCTCTGGTCTCTAATAGGTCTATCGTTTTTAAGAAAAAGGTTCTTGATAGAGAGACAGACTAACAACGAAGTGATCCAATAAGGATTCCGTTATTTCTTCTACGGAACCCTAGAAAAGTTTAAAGTCAACAAAAATTTAAATCGAAATATATCTATTTATATTATCTCCTACCATCAATTGCCTCGATTATTCGTATGCTTAGTTTTTTGGGATACAAATTATAATCATACGTAAATCAGTGTCTGCCTATGAGAAATGTGGATTCCAGCATTACATGACGCCAGAATGCTTATTTAAAATATTGAATGACTCTTAAACTATACTGGCACTAATATTCTCCTTTGGGCGCAATTTTTTGACATTGTAAAAAAGCTCAATTCCACTTTGTATATTTTAGTATCACGTACGTAAACATTTACAATATATCATATTACAAAAACATTTTATTTCGTGAATTGTAAAAATAACATCTTAAATTTTCTATTTTCTTCTCGTACCTAATGACTATAATTTTCTATTCACTGCGCAAGCCACAAACTCGAATGCTGTCGACTGTAAACGACAAACGATAACCTTTAGTAGACAAATTGAAAAACATTTCAACAGAATTCATCAACTAGAAAATAGACGACTAATTAAATTGGTTACGGGCGTTTTAATGTCTCTCAAAATGTATATCGTTAAACAAACACACTTTATTTGAGCACTATGTTATGCTAAGAAAGAAACGGCCACAATATTAAATGAACAAGTTGTCAAATTTAAATAATGAGTTTCTATTTGACTTGCGGTTGATTACAGTCAAGAGCAATATAGTTTCTATCGAAGCTTTCTCTCCAATCTAATCGTGGCAAGTGCATAATGGAGTATTCATTCAGTTCATGAATGAGTTTGTCAAACTAATAAAATAATTAAATTGCACATTCACTAATTCCAGACTAAGCAACTAGGCTTATATTATGGATACCAGATGGTTGATAAACTACATTAATTAACTACATTTAACCGCCTCCGTGGCTCAATGTAAACAACATTGGGTTTGCGTTTCGGAGGTCGCGGGTTCGATCCCCAGCGGGGTAGATATTTAGTACTGGGTTTGGTTGGTGGTAGGGCATATTAAATGTCCGCCTGGCTAGCTACCACCATCTTATCTAAATCTGCCGCCAAACAGCAATGTTAATAGCATTGTTGTGTTCCGGTTGTCAGAGATAAGATAGTAAGTCCCCCAAATAAGATGAGGTTTCCGGGTCAGTACGCTACCACCTTCGGGCTTATCTTCACTTAACATCAGGTGTGATTGAGGTCAAGTGCTAACCCGTTGTGTATAAAAAACAATAATTTTTTTCGTAAAAAAACATTTTTATTGCAATGAAAAACATCCATAACTCGGGAACACCATGTTAGTATTCATCATGCAAACAAGCCGATATCTATAGCAGACAGAGTGTCTAACCACTGTGTAGTCAATTGTTTGTAACCATCTCATTTTCCTCTCTAGTTTTGTTTAATTACTAGTTGTATCGTCATAACATAAAAAGGCGTAACTGTGAAAAAGTCGATTCAGTGATAACATTCGGACTATGGTTCTTAGAGCCATAATCGTTATTTAAGATATTTTTGATGTAAATATTTGGATAAATATAAATATTTTTTGGCAGTTTAATTCGTATAATTTCTTCTTTGGTAAATAAACGCTAAAAAGGCTTAACTAACCACTTGCAACTTTCCTTTTTAATATTTGAATAATCTTTGAATATAAAAAAAAATTGCTAAATCGTCCTTGCTCGTATTGTCATGTGAAACTAACAGCAACAACATTAAGAGTTAAAATTGTAGATCAACTGAGTTAACAGATGGGACAAGAAAATTGGTACAGTGATCATAATTGAACAAGCACATAATATTTCAAGTTTTCCATTAAAACTTTTTGTGAGTTCGCACTGTAGTTCGCAACAGTGGCTATACCTAGTTACAGTAGAGGCATCGGATGAGAGTGCCTTTAAGTTTTATACTTTAATGATTTTAAAATAACCATAAATTATAGGTATACATTCTGCCTTAATATTATTTAAATGCAATGACAGCAACTGTGATTAAAATTAATCAGTAAAATAGAACACAGTACAATGAATGAATGTTGTTTACCTTACATTAAAATACAGTGCATTTATTAGCAGGAATTTCAGAATTTTAGGACTAAACCAGTAGTATAAAGGCCGGACTACTTCGTCCGAAAGACCAGTATCAACAATTAGCACAGAAATCGTTACATTAGCTCAAAATAAATGTAATTTGGCTATTTGTAAAGTGTTTACCATACCCCAAACCAGAATGAACTGTAAAAATTAAATATTAACTATTACAGACATAAATACAACTTTATAATTTATTATTATCACACTTAGGTCTTTTCAAACATTCAGACTTAAGTTGCGCTAAAACTATGTATGAAAAGAATACAGCCAATTTCCTTAAGACCTATAAAACTCGATTTTCAACTCCAATATTTAGATAATTTTTGGAATAAAATGTAAGTTACGTCCTTTCTTTTTATGAAGGCGGTATTTCCGACAAATGCTCCCGAAGCGGTCTGTACACTCGCCCATAATTGCGAGCTCGTTCAATGACAGACAAACAATCGGCTGGAAATGGCTCTTCGCCTCGAGAATTCATGTCTGAGAATCAGCCGATGTCGCGGACAGACTGTTTACTCGACTGATTGGGTACTTTCCGAGGGATAGTGAAAGCGGGGAAAATCGATTCGTGCCCTCTCGCGTTAATGCGGGGTGTAAATTTAAATGCTTTATATATACAGATATATATAGATTGTAAGGTAACGAGATCATTTCTCTTTAGCCACATCGAGTTTACCTTTAACAAAATTTATTTCTAATTAGTGAACACATTAAAAAAAATTATTTGAACATGTTGCATTTGTGTATATATTTGTATCCTGTCCCCGTACCACGGCATCGTTTGTCGCGCGCGACGTAGGACTGAGAGCGGGATAATTGTATATTTCGTCCAAGTGAATGAGCAGGACGAAATGGAAGTTTATCGAGCCTGTCATGCTACTAGTGTAGTTTCTGTCCATATGCATTTCAATAATGCGTGGACCGTGTCGCCTGCATTTTTTAATTTTTAAGATTAAAGTAGGAGTTTTATGCCAGTTTTATTTAAGGGTTATATGGCACGTTTGATGGAAATCTATTAAGCCGTTTCAAAGATATTTGGTTTTAACATAGTTTACTTTATCGAGATGATATAGATAGATAGATAAAGCATTTATTTACCTCACTGCGTTCACACAACTACACAATTTTTAAATTACAAGGGAAATATACATACAAATAAAAGTAAAGAATAGAAAATACGATATAAACATTTGTTAACTTGGGGGTTTTATTATTTTTTTACTTTTTATTATTTAATTAACAAAAAACGCTAGTCATCATCATCAGCCCGTAAACATACCACTGCAGGGATATAGGCCTTCCATCGTATATGAGGGAGTATGGGCCGTAGACCACCACGCTGTCCCAATTCCGGTTGGGGACTTCACATGCCTTTGAATTTTTATTTCTCAGGCATACAGGTTTTTCCCTATGACTTTTTCCTTCACTGTTTAAGAGCAGTCGGATAAATGCACATAAGTAATTCAATTAAAATTAAAAACTCAATTTACCTGCCTGGGAACCTCCTAAATTGGGAGACCGCGTCTTAACCGCTGAGCCATCGACGCTCCGACACAAAAACGCTAGTACTCTCTCGATAATAAATAAACTGTCGATGACACTATAACATGGTCTCTAACTCTAGGCTCATAAGGATACTCATAGTTTGCTACCGAGCTAATGAGAGGCTATGGAGAGAGAATAGAGGTAATACACAAATGTTTTTATCCTTAATCACCATATATTTCATAGATCGTCTTGATATTACATTCTTCCTTGAAAATGTGAACTATCGAGTGGATTCCCTCCACTAACGGTAGCTTTACAAGTGCCTTTCCATCGACCTCGGCATCCATGACAAAAAGACGTTTACTATCGCTAGATGTGGTCTTATAATCTGGGGTAACAGTACAGAAGTCGGTAGAGCGTTTATTGCGCAGAAAAAATGTATACGAGCAATTTGCGGTGTTAGACAGGACGTATCCTGTAAACCACTCTTTAGGAAATTGAATATTCTCCCGCTACCTTGCTTATACATACTTGAAATGGCTAAATTCATTAAACAGTACCAACAAAAATTTTATAAGCAAGCCAGAGATGTACTTCAACTAAACACAAGGTATCCTGACAGACTCATGCTTAGTGAAGTACCGAAAAGTACACGTTACCTAAAAAACTGTTATTTTATGGGAAAAGTTATATTTAATAAATTGCCTAAACCAATGCAAGCACTCCCGATTAATAAATTCAAAATGGAATTGAAGAAGTGGCTTCTCCAATACACATTCTATTCAATTAAAGAATTTTTGGACCATAAGGTGGAAGTATAAAATATCTAATGTATTAATCCTAATGAATTGAACTGCCTTGAATTATGTAATGTATTTGATAATGAATTTAATAGTAAGGAATGGTATCAATTTCAATTATGTAAATGAATTTAATATCAATAATTAATTAAGACTGTAATAGATTTAAGATTTTATAAATATTTGCATGCTATTATAAGTGGCTGAATAGGCGATGTAACTATAACGTAACACCTTAAAAATGTACCCTATTCAATAGCAAATAAATCATTTGTATTTGTATTTGTATTTGTATTTTCAGGGTAAATTATTTCGACTAGGAGACTCTGTTTGTTTGTTTTTAAACGCTTTATTGTACTTTATAAAATTTACAGAATCATTATGTCTACCTAAATGAAAATTAGTACAAAGGCGGACTTATTCCAAATAGAGATATCTTCCAGTTAACCTAGGTAAATGCCAAAGGACTCTGCAATAGTAAACAAACAAATAAGTAATTGAACCGTCAAAAATCTGCAAAACATTCTTAAGTAAGTTTCTCTCTATCTTTGGAGTGCATCATCATATCTTAATCTAATTTATATATGTCCATATACTTACATCACGTCATATTCTTTATCCCAAATGGGGTGGTTAGAGATATCCCAAACATTCGTTCCAAATGTTTAACGCCTGAAACTACATCCACGGTTCACCTGTCAAGATTTACAGAAATGCACACGTGACAGAGCGTGGGCCCATCGCCCTTGAAACGTGCAAGTACCTTTTATGATATAAAGTCCCTTAGTCGCGTTTTACATACCCACGGTAAGAGACGGGTTGGCTCTATTCTTTTTACGTGATGGAACCACACAGCACCCACCCTGGTAATAAACCTTATCAAAAAAAAAACACATCGAAATCGGTAAACAATTGGAATAAATATGGATGAACATAAATATGGATGAACTATGTAAAAAAATACATACAGACGAACATAGGACCTCCTCCTTTTTTGAAATCGGTTAAAAAGAATTTATCACAATCAGTTCACAATTTGGGGTTAGATATCTTGAAACAATAGAACGGTATAGTCGAATCGAGAACCTACTCCTTTGTTAAAGGCTCTTAAATATCAACACCTTTGTAATAAATTTTAGAAGTCGTTTTTTTTTTTTTTTAAATTAGAATGGGATCGCTCTTGACCTTAATCTGGACTAATGTCGAGATAAGGTCTACGATGGAACGAGCTTTCCCAGAAGATGCCTATTTAACCTGACTTTAAAGAGCTGCGGGTTATATGCGATTGGAAACACAGACGGAGGCAATGCGTTCCACTCCTTAGCCGTGCGCATGAGAAACGAAGACCTAAAGTGATTTAATCAAATCAACTGAAAATATTTTTATTTCATAAGTCATTAAAATTGCCATGACGTCATAAGAGAAGATAGAACAAGAAAATCAGAGGTATTTTTTAAATAAGTATTTTTTACAATTTTTGATTCGACAAGGAAAGAAATAATATATGGAATGAATATCGCTGAGCGGTCCACGCTTGCATATCATCTAATTAGTCAGAAATTACACCCTACCTATCACATATTAGCATAGCAGCTAACTTGGCTCCTTTTTCACAACCACGTTTTTAAAGAATAAAATGTCCTTTACGAAGGAAACGGATTCTTTCTCATCTCCTCCACAAGAATAGAGCGCATCTGTGCCTGGCATGAGATTTATTTAATCGATTTTCTGTCTATTATTTTTATATTAAACGTCGTTTATATAGTTATGGTAGCAATTTACATAGTATTTTGTTAGGAACGTTGCCAAGGGGTACCTATACAGTGTAGAACAGATAAGTGAACTCGATCAATTTGTTCTGTAGTATAAAAGGTATACCTAGAAATAACTTGACGACCTGTTTTGTGTAGTGGTTAGAAACTGACTGCTTTACCAAGAGGTCGCGGGTTCGAATCCCGCTAAGGGCATATGTTTGTATGATGAATACAGACACGTGTTCCCGAGTTATGGATGTTTTTCATTTATATATGTATTTATTTACAAAAAAAATGTATTTGTGTAGTTTATCAACCATCTGGTATCCATAACACAAGTCTAGATGCTTATTGTGGACCTAGATGGCGCTGTGTGTATGTATCAAAAATTGTTGTAAATTATTTTGCGCAATAAAGAGTATTTGTATTGTATAAAGATATTTTATTTAACTTTTTACCGATATGGAAATTGCGTAATCTAAGTAAATCTGTAGAAAGTTTGTGTGTGTATGTATATTTGTTACCTCTTCACGCTTAAACGGCTGGTTAGATTTGGAGGATATTTAGATCGTGGATAAATTAGGCCCTGTATTAAGATATAGGCTACTTTTTATACCGAAAAAGTGACGGGTTCCTGTAGGATAGGTATTATTAGTGTGATGGCTTATGAGTCATAGAGTGACGCATTTGGTAGTAGACCGAATTCTACGCAGACGAAGTCGCGGGTAACAGTTAGTTTGGAATATTTTGAATCTACAAAATTTCATACTGCCTGTACAATGTTAGGTATAACATTACATTATTGAATTCGTATAGGCGAAGGAAGGGTGAGACAGCCTGTAAGGTCCTATTACTCTATATTTTTACGTAACCAGAGCTGGGGTGATTTAATCGATACAGTCAGCAACATAATTTTTTTTATGCACAACGGGTTAGCACTGGATTTCAATCACACCTGATGTTAAGTGAAAATGAGGCCGAACGTGGAAACGTACTGACCCGGAAACCCAAATATTTGGGGAACTGGCTATCTTATCTCTGACAACTGGAACACAACAATGCTATTAACATTGCTGTTTGGCGGCAGATTTAGATAAATTGGTGGTAGCTAGCCAGGCGGACATATAAAATGCCCTACCACCAACCAAACCGAGTACAAACATGTATCCCGCTGGGAATCGAACCCGCGATCTCTGATTCGTAAACACTATGTTGTTTACATTGAGCCACGGAGGCGGTTATTATTGCTTAATATTATTGGTTAGTCGACTTTATTTCATGTAATTATAGGTCACGGATTGCTAGTTTTTTCATGTGAGCGATAACGCTAATACTGAGATAGTGTAAAACCCGAAGTAAGCAATTCATCTTTGTCTTATCGTATACTTACGCTTATCGTATATAGTACAAATTTTTCAAAAGGCTTAGTTTACATATGTGCGAAAATTTACATGTGTGGAAAAAAAGGGAAGATCTTCCACCGGGCAGTTGGTATTGTCCGCCAACATTTATTAGTGGTGTTTTGCCTATAGGCATTGTTTTGAGAAAACTTCGTTAGTACGATGTAGGATTCGCTCTGTGATTGGTCGTCTTAGTAATGGCACTGTTCACTCAACCCCCGCACATACATTCATAACGTAACAAAACTTGAAACAACGAAAATGTTCGACATTTAGAAATATTCAGTGAGCCCATCGCCGTTAAAACGTACAAGTCTACAGATGTTTTTCAGTGTTGATTATAATTATTATTTTTACGTGCCGACTTACACATCACTATTAATTGAGTAAAATAGTCCTGTATGAATAATTATGACACAGATTGTACACGTTTCTGTGTGTGGCAACCAAAGAGTGCGTACTACCCTTGGTCTTACCCCTTAAATGCGGATGACGCAAACTGGCAGAGGGAGGTAAATGTCGTAGTTTGCGGGAAGCGGTAACGGGACGGGCTTATCACTGAAAATCAGCACACTACAACCGCTTGCCGCTCTGCCAAGTCCTGACGCTCGTGAGAATAAACCATAACACTTCTTTTATATACAACGGATTAGTTCTTGAACTCAATTACACCTGAAAGAAAGGTAACAAATTAATTGTTTTGCCACAATAAAGTTTATGGCCCTCACAGGTTGTGCGAGTAACGTTTGATCGACACGAAAAATCGGTGACCTTTTGTCCAATGTTGCGCCTTCGATTCCCAGCTGGATACAATTCTTAGTACCCGATTTGATGGTCATTTTATGGTTTCATCGTCAAACTAGGAAGCTTTATTTCGCCGTCTTGTCTGTATATCACTGACATTTATGTTACGACATACCTTTTCCCTACTTTTTTAGTGTGAACTTTATATTTTGCCCGGTATCGTTCAAGTCCTCACATAGCTGATTGGTGTTATAATATCGAGAGAAGGATTTGGGTCTACAGCCAAGCCGAAGGTAAAATATACAGGCCTCTTAATTACTTGGAGGCGAAAATTTCCATCCACCATTTCTTGTCCTTTTAATTATAATTTAACGACCTGTTTGGTGTAGTGGTTAGAAACTCTGCTGCTATACCAAAATGTTTGTATGATGAATACGGACATGTGTACCCGAGTTATGGAAGTTTTTCATTTATATATGTATTTATTTACACAAAAAAATGTATTTGTCTAGTTTATCAACCATCTGGTATCCATAATACAAGCCTATGTTGCTTAGCGTGAAACTAGATGGCGCTGTCTGTATATGTCCAAGCATATTTATATTTATTTATTTATAATTAATATAATTACAATGTGTTTCTTTGTTGATTTGTGTCCATGTGTCATTTGCAGGCTAAGATGGAGGCCTTTTTCATTCCACCTTGACAACTAGATGGCAAGTACCATGTTTCCTGACTGTGTAATACCTGATAATTTGTGTGTCAAGTTTTGTTTCTTGGAGCTCAAAGTGAAATTTGTAAAATAATTGCAATATCTAAAAACTTGTTGACATGCTCCTACTATTTTATTCAAAATAAATTAAAATAATTTAACACAGATTTTTTATCACATGTTCTAGATGTTTTATGATATTACCGTTTTTACCGTTTAGCTACGAAACTCTAATAAAAGGCATATATGATGGAAATTATGTGCCAAGTCATGTTCATCTTTTCGCCTTAAATAGTAGGCCTCTATCATTTCTCATCTTAAGTACCTACCTACATAGTGAGGTCATGGGGCTTCTAGAGAAAGCAAATCCACTTTTATATTAGGGATGTTTCCAGCTAGAGACTTCAAATATAATCAACAAAATAAGTAATTATTCATGCAAAAAAAATCTATGGTCACCTATACAGCTTTAAGAGGAGATGCAAGCTCAAAAACTACATTGATAATTAGAGGAATATCAGCACCTCTAGCATGAGTTTGTGATTGAGCCAAGCACTCCATGGTCAGTTCTCTGGAACCTAAATTGTATATACCTTAAAAATGTTTTTTGATAATTATAGATATATAGATTTTATAGCAAGGATTAAATTTTTGAAGATACAGCATATATGGTTGTCAAATAATAGTTCACCATCCAATACGCCTAGGTTTCTGATTGTTGGAACTATCTCAATGTAATCAATAGCTTTGCTTAGTATGGGACTAGATGACTGGTTTAAGAGTCCGAAATGTTTATATATCAATTTCAATCATTTATTGCACTTATGTAGTTCAAAGGTTTTAGAAGACATTTCAGCTGCTGATTGCGATGTAGCACAGCTACGATGACGTAGCGCGTAGCAGCGTTCTAATATATAATAATAAATAAATAATTTTTATGTAGCGAAAAACAGCGTATAGTGTAGAGGTCGCGTATGCCGCGTACTTAGCAGATATAGAATATTTTATTCAGATATGCACTTATTACTTGTTTCTTAAATATTCAGTACCACTATAAAATCAATGTTAGTAGGGACAATTGACGAAATCTCGCAAGAGTACTCACGGGGCACTGCTGTCTGAACAAACACATGCTCAACATAGGGCTCCGGGAAACAGGGATGTTCAGACTTTGCCTTCAATTCCTCAAAGAGGCAGACCTGAGCAACGAACTGTAGGTTAGTGGCGATCACAATAGACCGGCAACGGTCGCCGTGATACAGGTCTCCGACGGCCTGCAACTGCCACACATACAACCAATACCAAAATCTATTTTCTTGATGTCACCTTATAAAGATAATTTTATTTAGTCACAAATTATTTTGTTAAGATTTAATTTGTCATCATCATCAGCCCGTAAACATCTTACTGCAGGGATATCCCTGCCTATATAGGCTTTCCCTCGTAGCTGTAGATGTAACCGTCGTATGCGACCCGGGAGAGGATGATACCTCCCGGTGGAACTGGGGGGTGTCGTCGCATCGGGCCCTGTCGCGCTTCATACCGCCCGCTAATCGCGGTGTGAGGCGCGACAGCGCTCGGGAACGGGCTTCCCCATGTGAGGGGGGAGCTTATGCGTTCCCAGGTTCTCCCTTATGCCGAGGAAGTTCGCCGCGGGGTGTTAATGGGTATCCCTCCCGACAGGGAGGGGAGTCCCACATACCGTCTCGCCGTCCCCAGGCGAATGGTATGCGTAAAGCATTTCCCCGTGTAAAAAAAAAGACCTTCCCGCGTATATAAGGGAGTGTTTGTATTAGTGACTTTCACTATTTCAGCGTATTATAATAGGAAGTCCTATTGCATAATAACTTGCTAGACATATATGCGCCTTACAGTCAGGCACTATCTATCGTATTCTAACAAGACCGAATTTGTATTTCCTACATTACTATTATATAGATGGCACTGTTTGCAAATAGCATATCGACAAGCCAATGCTATGCAAATTGGGTACAATTTGCAGTGAATATCACGCGTGCAGTGCAGTAGTATTGCGATGAATGGCACGCCTTCATTGGTGCTTCCGTTTGAGATAGAGTTATGTTGGGATTTCTCGTGGAATAAAATGTTATATACTTTAGTATGCCTTATTGTGCTCTATGTGAAAGATTAATACTCTTCGTGGAATACCTCAAACGTTGAAATAATATAACCAGCAACGTTATGTACAAATTATTTACGATCCTTATAATAACCTATTGGCACTCAGAAAACGGGGACAATTTCAAATCAAATCGCTAATTAATAATGTTAATATTATTTCATATTCAAACGTAAAATTTACACTAGGAAATAGTGTTGACAATTATATATGTCGCAGATAGCGATAAATTAGCGATAGAATTCATTATTCTAACGATCAACTGACTATCATAATACGCGGTTAATGGGAAGTAATCCTGGTGGCGCTGGTATCGCCGGAAATGGCGCGGTGACGACGTTAATATAAGGTCCGCACATCGAAAATGACGGGGACTTTACTACGAGCCTTTAAAGGAGTCGGAGCTCCACTGAACACATCTACGACTGTGAGTGATTTGATTACCTACTATCACCGACGCGTGGAAGAAACCGATGAGTCGTTAGCTAATAAGAAGTTGATCATGGGATTTGAGCAAGGAGGAACTATAGACAAGGTACGGCTGAGTTCCACAGAGTGCACGAGGGGGCCAAGTTGTATGGCACGAGGGGCGTGCACATGTTTTCTCTTCAAGAGAAAGCATCTCAGGGTTCATGATCATAATCGAATGTGAATACGTTGTCGATTCGCCTATAGTAGCTTGCAATAATATAGCCATTGCCCGAGCCACCCTTTACCACGCGACTGGCATCGTCCCGGTCGCTAGCAACGCCCACACGCCCTCACCCATCTACGACATATATATGTATAGGAGGATTTGTCCTCTATTGTGAAAAAGCCTAAAAACTTTAAAAGTTGTTTTTTATGATGTTTTTGTGATTAACTGCGTTGCGTAACAAACAGCGTTTGACCACAATCTCACCTAATGGAAAGTGACGATGTGGCCGAAGGCGAAGCACGCGATCTCAGTAGATGCGTATTCACCCTGCTCGTGAAGATCCCAAGGTTGTATGATTCAGGAAAGACTGACGCCGGAAGGGAGTTCAATGCCTATAGGCTGTTCACATTATTAAAATAAAATTAAATAGGTATAATGCTCGATAGTATACTTCAGTGATTAGTAATGATATCGGAAAAAAATAGCTTTCGCCTTAGTACTTGACAAGTTAACCTTTAAGTACTCGCGTGGGGTCATTTGGAAACAAATGCACATTCAATGTTGTGTCATTCCTCGAATTTTGTAACCACCTTCTCCACGAGTCTAGTAGCTTCCTAAAATGCTCATTACTGCATAACTCACTTGAATGCGTGTTCTAGAGTTGCTTTGATTTGTCTGAAGAGTGCGTCTGAGGTCAATCGGACCCCGCGCCTTCCGTTACTTTTTAGGAGGTGAAATTTTTTTTGAACCATTGCATAAACATATAAAGCGATATATAGAAATTACGAGATCCTCATCTTCTCAAATCAGAATCAAATCAAAATATTTTATTTCATAGGATAAAATTATCACTTGAAAACGTCACTATTAATATTAATATTACATTTAAATTTACGGCTCATTCACAAAGCTGACTCCCCAGAGAAGAACGATCAAGAAACTCTAGAGTTGCTCTTTTAAACAGAATCAGATTATGAGTTACAATTTGTGATTTGATAATTATATGAATAATAAGACACCTATGTCCATGCTTGCTTATCATTCAAATTATCAGTGATTTTATAATAGCCTATTGCTAATAATTTCTGTTTTATGATTGCTTTAAATTTATTTAAAGGCAAATTTTGAATGTCTACTGGAACCTTATTATAAAAGCGTATACATTGCCCTTTCAAGGATTTACTAACTTTGTGAAGT
Source organism: Oegoconia quadripuncta (assembly GCA_949316235.1). Classification (NCBI taxonomy): domain Eukaryota; kingdom Metazoa; phylum Arthropoda; class Insecta; order Lepidoptera; family Autostichidae; genus Oegoconia; species Oegoconia quadripuncta. Next base: position 17,435,332 of record OX438743.1, read on the forward strand.
CGGTTAACATAAACAGATAACTGGTTCTTATTCCTTGTATTAACATTGTGCCTATCACTATTTTTAGCGAATAAGGTTATATTTTTTTGCATAATATAACAAAACGACGAAATTTTACGACACTCTCTCCATCAACTTCCAAAGACAGATGTATTTTTTGTCCAAGATCTAAAGACGTGACAATGAAAACACGACGTACAAAATTTGTAATTACCATTTCACAATGCTATGTGCTAATTGTCCACAATAATATAGTTTCTTTATTGTAACGTGTAACGTTATTACTTATTAATAATTGCTTCATTTTGTATTTGAAAGTGATGTCCGTACGAACCCGACGCGAGCATTTATGTGAGTTTTAAGGCGCTATTAATTAAGAATGCCAAAATCCTTCGTCGCGTTCTATAAAACTTAAGTTTCTGCTTGGTAATAATTATACTGTGCCGGTGAATTCAGAGCCGTGACATTACGCCCCGTAACATCCCCCCTCAGTCGTGTAATAGTCGCGAGGTCATCAGGTCGTTACAAATCGACGCAATCACAGTTCGTGGTAAAGCTGCGATCAAACGAGCGTAGTTTTGTTAGTCGCGTTTTTAAGTTTAAGTTTAAAATTTGACGATAATAAGCCACCGGGGAGTACTATATACTTTTCTGTTTGTCCATTGAACTTTTCAAACGCACTTTCACAGGCAGTATGATTTTTAGGGTTCGAAACTTCTAACAGCAATATGAGGCCACAGACCTTATTTAATATTAATATTGTAGCGGTCGTGTACTTCACGAAACCTGGACGAAACGTAAGACCTGGTTTTATGGAACAAAGTAACAAAATCTTGTAACTTAGGCCTATTGATCTCCCGCAACAAAGCAAAGATAAAGCAAAGCTGGCTCACTTGGTATGGAAACTCACACAGCTGCTGTCTGAAGCACCACGCCAAAGATCCGTGTAGCGCAGTCCACAACACCATCAAGCTTATAGAAGCTAATGCATGCAAGGATCCAGAATCCTTAGTTTTTTCTCACATATTATTAAAATACTTAATACTACAATACAATAATTTGATGATGGAGCCCCTATTAAGTAATTGAATACCTGTGCCAGTGTTATTATATTACATGTTAGTATAGCATTGTAACGGTGTCGTTCTTTTGAGTGGTGGTGGGTTTTGGTTATTGGAGTTCAAATTCGAAATTTTAAACTGACTGACTGACTGATGAACTAACGGATCCTTTTTTTGGGATATTGATTATTCAGATTTCAACTCAGTCCTATCCAGTATATAGTCCATTTTACCTAACACAATTTTAACATGTGCGAACGTATCTTTACTCTTTAATCTCTAAGGTTCCGCACGTACCGTGCATATTGCTATATTAAGCGAGGCTGCATTTACAAGCTAGTGCTTCGTTGATGCTGCAACAAACTTGTGCAATTTGTTGGTACTTGGATGGAGCTGGCAATACGGGTTTGGCGCGACCTGAATTTTAATCACATAGCTAATAAAATACGCTGCAGCTATATCGACGTTATATTTGCCATCACCATCACGAACAGACTAGCACTGAAAGGGGCGTTTTTCTCTAATATGCTGATGCATGCCCGTCATTCTAGCATTCGACAGACCCTTTTGGGACAAATACTAGAATTTGAGGAATCAATAGATATTCTACTTATTGACATACCAGTCGAATTAATACCCAATCTTTGACCTAGTTTATGACCGCCTCCGTGGCTTAATTGGAGGTCGCGGGTTCGATCCCCAACGCGGTACATGTTGAGTTCTGGGTTTGGCTGGTAGTGTAGGGCATTTAAATATCCGCCTGGCTAGCTACCACCATCTTATCTAAGTCTGTCGCCAAACAGCAATGTTAATATTATTGTTGTGTTCCACTTGTCAGAGATAAGATAGCCAGTCCTCCAAATAAGATGGGATTTACGTTTCCACCTTCGGCCTCATCTTCACTTAACGTCAGGTGTGATTGAGGTCAAGTGCTAACCCGTTGTGCATAACAAAATAAATCTTTGTTTATTTACTAGCTTTCCGTCCGTGGTTTTGCCTGCGTCGAATAACTTTATCGCGGAAATTTGTTTATTCCGCGGGAACTACTCTCTTTATCGGGGTAAAAAATATCCTATGTCTTAATCCAGGGTAGATTTTGCCTGTATACCAAATTTCATTCAAATTCTTTCATCCGTTTCGCCGTGATTGAGCAACAAACAAATAAACAAACATCCAAACTTTCGCATTTATATAAATATAGGAAACACTTGTCCTAGACAAAAGAATAAACTTTATTATTATAATTAATTGTCAAGGAATCTGTCATAAAACTTGATTAAATAAATAAATGTTTTGGTTCCCCAACTGTAACATTAACAAACATAATATTTTGGACCAATTAATTATTTATTCCATTTCACATTGACAATTAAAACATTGTTTAAAAAAGAATTGAAAAATTAGGAAAACAACCGACTTTAATAGGTTTTGTCGATCTCTGGAGTGCATCATCAGCATCACATAGGTATTGTATGACATGAAGGTAAACCCTTCACAATAAAAGAAATCCCAATCGGTCCATAAATGCGTCAGCTATAAGGCAACACGTACTTTCCCTGAAGTCTGTTAATAACATTAAATAAGGTTTAGGTACATATATTTCTAGTTGAATCTTGTTGAAGTTTCATTGTAAGCGCGAAAAATTAAATAAAAATTTGAATTGTCTTGACAATGAAAACATGAGAAAAGATGTGTAATTGTTTTAAGTCGAGGTTATGGACAGAAGAATTTAATAGTAGAAATATTTAATAATTTTATTAATCATACAGTTTAATTAATTATGTTTAATTAGGGACGGTATTGGACCCCAGTTCACTACGTATTGCTGTTTGCCTTAGGCTCGGGGCCAATGTTTGTTCAACGCATCGTTGCATTTGTGGCCAGCAAGTGGACAATCTTGGTGGTCATGGCCTTTCGTGCTCCAGAAATGCCGGTCGTGTATTTAGGCACTGTACCCTGAATGACCTCATTCGTCGGTCTCTTGCTTCTGCCTCAGTTCCCTCAACCCTGGAACCTTCGGGAATGTCATCTGTGGATGGCAAGAGACCTGACGGTTGCACTCTGGTGCCTTGGCGACTCGGTCGCTCTCTGGTTTGGGATGCCACATGTGTTGACACCTTGGCCCCGTCTTACGTGCAGAGCTCTGCCCGCAAGGCTTGTGCTGCAGCCGATCTCGCCCATATAGTAAAGTGCCGCAAATACGCATTTCTATCTTCTAATTATGAGTTTGCGGCACTTGCCTTCGAGACTCTGGGCCCCTGGTCTTCAGACACCAAAAAATTCGTAAAGGCGGTGTCTGATAAGCTAATTGTGGCATCAGGTGATATAAGGGCGGGCTCTTTTTTCGCTCAAAGATTAAGCCTAGCAATTCAGCGGGGCAATGCAGCCAGTGTGTTGGGGACAATGCCCCAGGTGGGAGAGCTAGACGCTATACATTTTTTGTAATTATGTAAATATTATTATGTTATTTTTATATTTTCTTTTTTTGTAAGTTCGATGTAAATAACTTTCTAATGTAATCCACCTATTTGAATAAATAAATAACAATAGCATGTATATGAAACAACAAATTTATAAAATACAATTGAAAATACTTTTATCTTATAGAAAAAATAAGCCGTTCAACTCGCTTCCATGAGGCATAGTACCTAGTAAGCTAGCGCTATTGCCCCGCTGAATGCATAAGCTCAGGGACCAGCTCTCACATCTCCAGAGGCGTGGACCAGTCTAACGGATAAATCCTTTACATATATATATTTAAGGTCGCGGGTTCGAAACCCGCTAGGGGCATATGTTTGTATGATGAATACAGACATGTGTTCCCGAGTTATGGATGTTTTTCATTAATATATGTATTTATTTACAAAAAAAAAATATGTATTTGTGTAGTTTATCAACCATCTGGTATCTATAATACAAGCCTAGTTGCTTAGTGTGGAACTAAATGGCGCTGTGTGTATATGCAAAGATATTTATTTATTATTATTAATATATTATATATTACTTTCTAGTTATCATTTTCACTACCTTATCACCGCAACTTGGCACGAAACTGCTCAACCAATCAAAGCAAAGTAAAGGTAAATTTAGGTTAAATAAGTTTTTGTTTTACTGTTACTTAAGTTTTTTGCGTGATGTGTTCACCTATAAAAAGTTGTACATTTAAATTTAATACCAGCTACCTTAATTGTTAGATGGACTATGTACTGATGTAACAATTGTTGGTGATCCTAAATAAATAAATAAAAATAAATAAATGATACGATCTTGAACAAGTTTTCTACCTTGCATAGATTTCGGGACTGAATATGTGTTTGGAGTCTTTGGATTGATTGGTTTTCTAGTTTTCTATAGTCTGAATTTTGCTGTATATAAGTAATTTAGTTTGTTTTATTAATAAATAAAACAAATGAAACTATAGTTATATAAACATCCATGACTTGGGAGTAAATGTTCATATTTATCACACAAATATTTACTAATAGCGGGATTCAAACTCGCAACCGTTGGATTCACTACACCAACCGGTAGTCAATAAACGTACCCCATTCGAAATCAAACCCGCTGTTTACCTTCAGCCAAAGCAACGCTTAAAATTCTCATGTCATAAACCACAGCTCAAAAACTTCTCAGTTCACGTTCTGCTGAGTTCAAATTAGTAACTACCAAAAATAACATTACTTAAGTGTCCATAAGTGGGAGATTAAGGGTTCCAATCCTATTAACAAAGTTAGATTGAACGGTCTGAACCGTTCCGAGTTAGTGGAGTCGCGCGTCAATTAAACGGGTCAGTGTGAACGGGCCCTAAGTAAATTACGATTTTCCGGCAGGAGATATTTAAGAGCTTGCTACAAAGTTTTTTATGACATTCCTAATGGCTCACACAGTGAATATTAATGTCGCCTTTGTGGCACAATATTTCATTACTGATTTGGGTAGTTCTGAAAGCCCGATCGGTTGACTCACCAATCGGTAGATCGGTCAACCAGTGGGCCGTTTATCATGGCTCTACACCACCACCGTAAAAAATGCGTGGTGTTCATCATGCAACTACTATGGGATTTAATATAATGGCATACAATTCCCTAGTTATTATACTGTTTTTCATTACATAATACTCTTTACTCTAAAATGAAGTACGTATACAAAATACTCTTTTCAACAAGCATCACTAATGGTATTCATAGATCTGTTTAAAACGTAAATACCCAATACTACGTTTTAGGCGCGCGGTGCAACGTAGGCTTCATTTCAGGTCGAAACTGTCAGTGTGAATTCTCATTTATTTTAATAGTAATGGGGCTTACGTCGTTTTCAAAAATGATATAATGTGCGAAAAACACTAAGAAATATGTATTCAAACCATTAAAAAAATTAAATATTATTATTTTTTTCTAAATACTGTGTAGTGTGTAAGTAGCATTATATGGACACGTGATGGAATTGGCATGATCAGCGTGCCCTTAGATTAAGAAGATAGAATAGATGATGTAGAGTTAAGTTAGTGTTAGATATTAGCACGTAGGTACGTTAGTATATAAGTAAGTGTAGCCCAATAGAATAGAGGAATACTATTACAGCGTCGTTCAAGACAAGAGTTTCTTTCACTACCTCCCCACATGCCAATGCCACTGCCTTTGGCAGTACTGAGCCAGTGGTACAGTCAAGAACTGAAGAAGTAATTAACAGTTAATAAGTATCTTCAGTACGGTTGACAGCGGAAATTCTCGCATATCGACGGTGGAACTGTAAGTTGTCCATTAAATAATAATAATAATAATAAATAAATATCATTTGACATACACACATCACCATCAAGTTCCACAGTAAGCAACTATAGGCTTATGTTGTGGAAACCAGATGGTTGATATACTACATAAATACATTTTTTTTTTGTAAATAAATACTTATTATAAATGAAAAAATCCATAACTCAGATACACGTGTCCGTATTCATCACACAAACAAATGCCCCTAGCGGGATTCGAACCCGCAACCTTTTGGTATAGTGGTCAGAGTTGTTAACCACTACACCAAACAGGTCGTCTCGTTCGTCTCGTCGTCGTCATTGATTATGATCCTGAAGTTCCTGCTCGTGATTTTTTTATCGCATAGCATCCAGGCGAGCCGTGTCGAAGCTGCTGCTGTTTCTGCATATTATAATGATTGCGTGATCTTGCGCTTCTTGCGCTTTCTTATGAGGCCCATAGTAAGGTACCAAGTAACACATTTATTATAGAATTCCGTCATTAAGCTCTGACGTATTTTGAACGAGAAAACGTTACGCAGTTTCCCCATTTATTCCCCATACGTTTGCCCATCCAAGTTGGATATTCTGGAAGTTGGATTTATCTTAGCAGATCTCTTGCCCTAGGCTCCCAACTGATAGATACTGTAGCATATAGTACTTTTATATCGTTTGCGTTTGTACAAAATATTAGCTCTTTATGTGCTCGCCGTCTTGTCAGTAATAAATCGTGATTGTATAACAATGACATGAATAAATGACAGCAGCAGTTTGGACGACTGATATCCCGGACGTTAAACCCTAACCTTTATTGTAATGGTAACATACAGTTTTACTAGAAGCATATTTCATGCTAAAAATTTATTCCTTTATAGCAAAACTTGTATTATGTCCCGAAGGTTTTCAAGGTAATAAGTCATGTAAACGTGTCGAAAACCTTATAATAAAAACTATTAATTATTAATTTTTCGCATTACTAGAGCATATTTTATTGCTACAAATTGGTACCTTTATAGCGAAACTACTTGAGTCCCGAAAGAAACTTTTAGTTTCTGAGGCATTACGAGTAAATCATGTAAATGTTTCTAAAATCCTAAAATAAAACTTAACTGTGTCGATGTAAAGTTATGCGATAAATCTATTGCTAATTTAGATTCATCTATAATTGGAATTCACAAATTGGTACAATGGGGAACTTATCTAGTTTTGGGATTTTTCAATCAACCTTACAGACAGTATTATATATTAGCTTAGCTTATTGTAGATTAGCTTATTTTAGCTTAAAAACTTACACAGTTATTGTACTATATATACCAAGAATAATATATAACATATGCCACGTATCGTTCGACAAACTGATTACAAGGACAGAGCTGTGGTTGAAGTCTAATTTAAAATATTTAAAATATTCCAGGAATTACCTCTTCCACGGAGTCATTAGATTTTAATTATCCAACAAACAAAGAAACAGCCGCGCCACGTTGTAGCAACAATGGTTTTCTAAGATATATTTTCTGTGGAATAATTTATCGCTACACGCAGGATCTAAATCGAGCTATTATAGTCAAGCTGATATATGATTTAATTTATTATCTCTGTAAAACAAGTCGCGTGTAGTTTAGGTTGGCAATAAATTAATTTGCCCAACCAGGGTCTACACAAAAACGGGCGAAATGACAACACACCGTCACGCAATGATGATAAAGGTAGGGCTACTATTGTTATAAATTCAAATTGCGTGGAAACAACTTGTTGTGCGGGTGTTTCAGAATTATACAGCACAAACTAAACAATTAACCATACAATTTTAACGACCTCCACGATCTGATGGTTTACGCGACTGCGGCGCAAAGAGGTTTAAATAAATATTAATAAATATTTCGGACAGTTACACCAATCATCTAGTCCCAAACTAAGTAAAGCTTGTACTATGGAAACTACATAGATAACGGATAAACATACATAAATATTTATATAAACATCCATGACTCGGGAATAAATGTTCGTATTCATCATACAAACTTTCAGATGTACTTAACAATTAGGAAGTTATTTGTGCTAACCCACTTAATTACTCGTATTGAATTCCGTGATGATAGGTTTGCCTGGAAGAGGTCGCTGTAAGCGATAAGCGATAATTTGTAGTTTCTATAAGATATTTAAATGTACCTTTCTTATTTAAACAATAAAGCCTATTTGATTGATTGATTGATTGAAACATTTACCTCTCGCGGGATTCGAACCCGCAACCGTTGGTTTCGCTGACAGGGTCACTATCCACTACACTAATCGTTCGTTCAGTTCTCGTTTTGGAAAACTTACTACTTCAGCCCCCTACACCTTTGTTGTCAGACAGTAAAGCAGCTCTCAATGCATTCAATACGGTAGAAACTACACCAATACTGATAAGATAATGCAATGGAGATAAATACATTGGCAGTTGTAGGAAACGGGATTATAGCTAGCTATAATAATGTCTTAATACCCAACGTACCTTAGTGGCAGCAAATAAGTAGAGTGGCAAGTTAGGCAGCAGTTGAGAAATTTTTGAAAAAGGCAGAATAGAAGACGATTTTCAATGCAATACCAAGACAAACTGGTTCAGTCTGGTTAACAGTACGGGTCGCCACAAAGGGAATTGAATAGGATAGTCCCACTGGATCGAACATCCGTCTATTCCCGGCATCAATTTCTCCTCAACACTGATTTTTATAACAGCCAGCATTAGAAATAAGTAAATAATGTCCCGACATTTCAAAATAACCTGGTCTTCGTGAAGTTAGTAAATTTCTCTAAATTAGTGTCAAATACTTTCCAAGCTTAAGTGTGACGATGCGATCTTGAGTAATTATCTTCTTAGTCGTAACAAGAAATTGATACAACGCTTCCCAAACGTGTGTGCTTCATTTTGTCTTCCTTTAGCGCGTTGAGGGCATATAACACTTAATCTTAAGGTAACAAAATGGAGTTTTGACGTTCTCTTTACTTTGTCTTGTATAGTATTGTGAAAACACAGACACCCGTGTATATGTGGAGAAAGCTTCCGTTCTCGTAACGTCGTCGAGTAAAGATATCTGCCCGCTCAGTTTGTCCAAGACACGCCACAGCGGCATTTCGTGATATACTCGGCCACGAAATGTTGGAATAATATTCCGTTGCCACAACTTCATTCTTGATTTACTCATTTAAAATTGATTATCACTTCACTATATCAGCCAAAGGACCTCTCCGTCTGATTATCTCTTAAATTTTGAAGATCCTCGAGATAAATATAATGCAAAATACAAAAAAAAAATGCAAAAAGAAATAGCATCGACACGTCAGAACCAATTTCCATCGGACATCCCTAATTACCATTTCGCTAATACTAGTTATCGAAAGTAAAAACCATTTTCATATCTGTTCAGTCGTTTTGTGCGCTACAATACCATAAACACCATAGACTTCAATTTTTTAAATAATTTGAAAGCCTTAGAAGGCAGTATTTCCTTTGTAATTCACAGTAGAATATTCATCGTCATTCATCGCTTCATAAGGTTTTTTTTTTATGCACGACGGATTCGTACTTGGCTTCAATCACACCTGTGTGTTGTGTCTTAAGTGGCTGGCTTAAGTGAAGATGAGGTCGAAGGTGAAAGCGTACTGATCCGGAAACGCCATCTTATTTTGAGGGCTGGCTATCTTATCTCTGACAACCGGAACACAACAATGCCATTAACATTGCTGCTTAGCGGCAGATTTAGATAAGATGGTGGTAGCTAGCCAGGCGGACATTTAAAATGCCCTACCACCAACCAAACCGAGTACTTAATCATGTACCCCGCTGGGGATCGATCGATCGATATAGTTTATATATTATTTAGAGAAATTCTTCCGCAAGGTTTATAAATGTACGACACACGCATATTATTTTTGTTTATAGAAAATAATTACACCCGTGCGACGCAAGGGCGCGTCGGTAGTTTAGATATTTAAATCACTAGATATTTTTTACATTTATATATTTTGCATTACATTTAAATCTATATACTAGTTTGTTTAATAACTGATACTGAATGTTCATGGCTATACTTGAAGTCCCTAACACGCATTGGGCCAGCGTGGTGGACAATAAATAGCCCATACTCCCTCATAAAATATAAACGAAGGCCTGTATCCCTGCAGTGGGATGTTTACGGGCTGATGATGATGATACTTAAAGTGAACTATGAATGTAGTATTACCTTTAAGCAATAGAAATAAGTCATAGAATATTTAATCATTTTGAAGCATTAGAGCATCATGATGCTACAGTTGATGCTGACCGTACCCTACGAGTATTCACATAGCAGTATTCATTTTTCTTAACTAAAGTGGCGTTATTCAGTGTATTACATTTGATCCCACGGGATCACAGACGTGTGGAAGCGGAAGTAGAACACTTTGTGTAGTAAACGAACAATCTTTTTCCTGGCTTAAGGAAACCAAACCTATTGTTTAAGATCTACCAACATTGTTACTGTCTCACAAATCTCGCAATAAAACGTCAATAAACCAAACTGGCGTTATCTCGTAAGGTTTTCCTTGTGCCTTGCGGAGTTGAGACTAATTTCCTGTGGTCTGACAAGAGCGATGGACTAGTTACACTGCCTTATTTAGGAAGATAAATGTGAGGGATGTTGGTACTTATTAGGGTACATTTGAGTTCTATGCGACAAGGTTTGGAATGGACCCGCTTCACGGTACATTTGCGGATGTCAGTGGCGACTCGTTATATTTTATTCTTTATAGGAACACGTTATACAGAATGACTATTAAGTAGTTCTTGATTTTTTTTATGTACAAGGTCTTGGTACTTGACCTTAATCACACCTTATGTTAAGTGAAGATGAGGTCAAAGGTGGAAGCGTACTGATCCGGAAACCCCAACACATTTGGAGGACTGGCTATCTTATATCTGACAACCGGAACACAACAATGCTATTAACATTGCTGCTTGGCGGCAGATTTAGATAAGATGGTGGTAGCTAGCCAGGCGGACATTTAAAATGCCCTACCACCAACAAAACCGAGTACTTAAACATGTACCCCGCCGGGGATCGAACCCGCCACCTCCGAATCGTAAACCCAATGTAGTTTACATTGAGCCACGGAGGCGGTTAAAAAGATAGGAAAAGATGTGCATGTATTCACGATTAGAAACAATTTACCAGTTGGGATTCAAATGCAAGCGCACAATCAAGCTTAGGTCAGGGCCCAACTACGTTCTGCATAAAAAAATCACTCTACCCTCGTCGAGAGCTTTACACGTCCCCACTATTGGGGCACCGCCTCCTCTCACTGGAAGAGGGTATGGGCCATAATCAACCAATCGGGCCCAGTGCTGATTAGTGGCTTTGTGTTAGACTAGGGGCCACCTGACAGTTAGTGTTTTAAGCTGCCCCTGTATGCCACGGAATTGGCTTAACGACTGCTTTCAATTGTAAACAATCGGGATCGACTATTTATGTACGGAAACACTCGTGTTAAAATGCCACTAGTGGTCATCCATCCAAGGACTGACCGAGCTATACATTGCTTAACTTTCGCTTATCGAAAATGAAATGCGAATGCGACAGCGCCACGAGTGCTCTACCCTATTCAAGAGCAAATAATTCCATTTTATTTCAGTTACTACGCTGCACAAATTCTTCTAGTTTTCCGAGAACCACACGGCTACTTTGTCACTGGTGTTGAATTAAACTGCTAGGCTCTTAACACTAAAACGGACACTGAATTACGATTATTAGGCTCAATATTTTACAACTTGACATCAATTCGAGGGTCGCCGGTCGCGAGTAGGACTATTCACTGAAAATTTTCTCCAACTCTTCGGTAAAATTATTCTACAATATTGCCGTTCTACAATTTTGTTTAAAACTCGCTGTTTATCCGCGTGGAATTATTTTATCGCAGACTCTTATTTCATCTCAAATTTGAGCTTGAACTCAACTCATCTCTTTACTAGCTCCGAGACTATCTTTCTGCCAAATTTCAATACGATCGGTCCAACGGTTTAGTCGACATTGACAATAAGTAGATAAATAGACCCACTTTAAATAAATAAATAAATATTCTTGGACATACACACAGCGCCATCTAGTTTCACTGTAAGCAACTATAGGCTTGTGTTGTGGATACGAGATGGTTGATATACTACTTATTACATTTTTTTTTGTAAATAAATATTTATTATAAATGAAAAGATCCATAACTCGGGTACACATGTCCGTATTCATCACACAAACATATGCCCCTGGCGGGATTCGAACCCGCAACCTTTTGGTATAGAGGTCAGAGTTGCTAACCACTACACCAAACAGGTCGTCAACTTTCCCATTTAAGATGTCAATAGTTATATATTTTAATGGGAATTGTGGGGTTATTATTTAACTCCATCGATTTCGTCAACGATAACGATGTCCAATAAGAAAACGTCGAATTGCCGAGCAATCAATGAGCTAACCAATCACACGTCGGAACGTAATCTATGACAATATTGTCATATCGATGAAATTTCCGTAGTCAAATATCTGTAGTTTGTAAGATGAACTCTTAAAGTTATACGTCACTTTCTATTTGGACGACCGATTGGTGTAGTGGATAGTGAGCCTGTCAGCGAAACCAACGGTTGCGGGTTCGAATCTCGCGACGGGTAAATGTTTGTGTGATGAATATGAACATTTATCCTGAGTCTGAGTCTGAGTCATGGATGTTTATATAAATATTTATGTATGTTTATCCGTTATCCAGTATCCATAGTACAAGCTTTGCTTAGTTTGAAACTAGATGATTGGTTTAAGTGTCCGAAATATTTATTTATTATTATCCAATAAATATTTCCTCACAATCTACTAGTGCTATAAATTTCTGTATGTTAAATATTTATCAATAATATATATAAATCAAGCTAATTTTTGTATTATAGTGAGTCAAACTTAATTATAACTTAAGGAAGTGGTTCGAGTTAGAAAAATACAAATGAAGGTTTGCTTTAATTCAGTTTGCTTATGTTGTACAAAAGTTCTTCATATTAAAAAAAAAATAACTCTTCAAAAAATAGTAAGTACTTTCCAATTAGAGATGGGGTTTCCAATTCTTCATCGAATATGACCCAAAAAATTTACGAAATTTGAATTTCAAAATAGTATATTATAATATCAAGGTTTTGAAATAATATTTTAATGATAGAAATCTTATAGAAAAAAAATGCTTTTTCAATTAGAATTGGAAAGGATTTTACCTAAGGTAAAATTAAAGAAAAAACTAAAAACCTGCTTCTAAGCACACATCCATTTTCTCTCTCTTTATTTTACTGCACCTAGTGGCTTTTAAATTTACCAATCGCAAGACATTTGGCGTAGGGCTGGATGCAGTAAATATGTACACTCAATTGCACGCGCGTACGCACACACACACACACACACACACACACACACACACACAAATACTTTGTGTAACTTATATCTTATAACTCTAACTTACAAACAATATGTGTTTTAAATTTAATTCTTAACCAGCCTTTAACTATGTGTTCAATACAGGAAGAGCGGGGACTCCTATCACAAGTATATTCTATAACTTAAAAGGAGCTCCTAAGCCGTTATTTTATGTAATTAGGATTAAGCTATGAAATAAGAATAAGAATAAGAATAAGAAATCTTTATTTGATCCATTTAGCGACACTTAAAAAATACATTTAATTGTTACCTATGTACTATTATAACACAATTTAAAAATGTGGAACTTAATATACCTAAGTAGGTATGCATTGGATAGTTTTCGGTGTCGCAAAGTGGCTTCAAATCAGGTCCCCAACTCAGCATTTGTTGTAGTCGAGAGAAGAAGAACGACTACAACGCTGGTTTTCAGTGGAGCCTATGGTGAGATCACGGTCGCTCATGGGACACACACAAATATTATTTAAATAAATATTTTGTATTTTGTATTGTTGTATCCACTATATTATAAATTCGAAAATTTGGATTGTTGTATGTATGTTAGTCTACTTACATCGTTTAACTACTTATAGGATGGGTACTTTATCTAATGTCCTTTTTCAGAGCATATTGCACCAAACTAGATCCAAATACGATCATCTGTTTCGCTGTGATTCAACAACCAAACAAATATACAAACATCCAAAGTTTCGAATATATAAAATAATTTTACATATAAATAATAAGTTTTTTTTTTTTTATGCACAACGGGTTTGTACTTGACCTCAATCACACCTGATGATAAGTGACGATGAGGTCGAAGGTGGAAGCGTATTGACCCGGAAACCCCAACACATTTGGGGGACTGGCTATCTTATCTTTGACAATCGGAACACAACAATACTATTAAAATTGCTGCTTGGCCGCAGATTTAAATAAGATGGTGGTAGCTAGCCAGGCGGACATTTAAAATGCCCTACCACCAACCAAACCGAATACTTAAACATGTATCCCGCTGGGAATCGAACCCGCGTCCTCCGAATCGTAAACCCAATGTTGTTTACATTGAGCCACGGAGGCGGTTAAAACGAACCAACAATATAACTGATCCAGAAGCTCTTGAAGTTACTTCGATTACGGACCATACATAATGTTAGACGATAACATTAACTACATCTTATATCCCAAAAGTGTATTTGATCGAGTACGTTAAAAACCACCCACGCACATGGAACATCTAAATAAAAACACACGATCCACGTCATAAAAATGTTTGCCAATAAAACCGCGAGCAACAGAGGAATGAAAAGCTAAAACAAGGACGTGAATATTTATAGTCACTACATAACATCTGTGGGCACGGCCATTTTTATTCAAACTTCAACCATTATTGGCGGGGGTCCTTTGTACGTCCCGCAATCTATCTCTGTCCGACGCCTCTGTCTTTCAATTTGAACACCAATAATTTAAGGCGCCAAATAGGGCCCCGAAGCGAAGGTATACCGTCGACGTCGACGTGAACTTTGGTATTTCGCCGTTTTAGTCCTGACATCTATCTTAGTCATTGCCTTTACTTTTTTAGCGTTCCTAATTTTACGTGACGTTACACCTTTGGCAAGTTTATACATTTTATAGTGATCCAGCTATTCTATCATTTACTATTGGTATTGTACCTGTGTATCACAAAAAAATAAATTAATATGTGATTTTAACAGTCTGTATATTTGTGTAGGAATGGATGTTCCATCGTAGCGTTGAAACTATTGGACCGATTTTGATAAATTACATGTCGTTGAGTTCGTTAAGGCTTGTCCCATACCAATACCTTGAATGTATTGACAGAGCAGGGAACACGGTAGACCGGTTCGACCAGGCGACGTCAGCGGTGGTTTCGCTTTATTATTTATTTGTGGTGACCAAGTTTTGGGCAGTTAACAGCCAGTTACTACACTCAAACTGTCGAGTTTCTGTGTGTGTAAGTGTATGGTGTATGACCCAAATAAATATACAATTTTTTTTTAATTAATTAACATGGATATTCAAAAATTAACCACATCAATTCACATTACTTTATAGGGATCTATATTAATTTTCATACTGTTTCTATAACAATTGCAGCAGGAATGTGGTTTAATCAGGACGTACATTGCTGATCATAAACCTCTCTCATAGATTTCCAGACCTTGGAGGCGGCTTGATTAAGCGACTTCCCGCGACTTTATCAGGTCATCTGCCCACCTCCTGGGTAGATGATCCATGCTGCGCCTGCCGTTATGTGGTCTTCTCTAGAACTTTTATGTCCCAACGGTCATCAGTCCTATGTCATCGCCCTCTCCATACCTCGTTGTGGGACCCTAATCTTTCTTATGAGGCTGAGTGTTCTACTCAGAGTAATTCATACAAAGATTACTTATGTCTGAGGTAGTAGAAGGCAGTAGGGTTATTGTCATGGGACGCTCATGTGTAGTGGGCATTCAACTTTCACACAGATAAAAAACCCTCTTGGGTGTTATAAGAAGCACCCACTTGGAGCTTTATAAAACTGTCGGTAAATTTGAACTTTAAGGAACTTTAATAGAACTTCGCGCCCACTTAGATGTCAGTTCTTTTATCAACGAAGTTGAAAAACCTATTTGTTCTTTGTACTGAACTTGGGCCCTTTTACATTGTTTTTGTTAGGATTTATTCTATAGGAACATTATTGACACTTAAAGTAGCATCGATTTTAATTGTGACATTGTTTTTTTTTATGCACAACGCGTTGTTATTTAACCTCAATCACACCTGATGTTAAGTGAAGATGAGGTCGAAGATGGAAGCATACTAACCCGGAAACCGCAACACATTTGGAGGACTGGCTATCTTATCTCTGACAACCGGAACACAACAATGCTATTAACATTGCTCGCTTGGCGGCAAACTTAGATAAGATGGTGGTAGTTAGTCAGGCGGACATTTAAAATGCCCTACCACCAACCAAACCGAGTACTTAAACATGTACCCCGCTGGGGATCGAACCGCGACCTCCGAATCGTAAACCCAATGTTGTTTACATTGTGCCACGGATGCGGTTAAAAGTATTTAAATCATTTACAAAAAAGGATATAAATGGTAATCAAATCCAAGAACCTTCTGAAGCAATTATTTTTAATAACGGCCTTTCACCCATTAGAAGTCTTCGGTCAATTGGAGAGACAGCCCTGTCTCCCAGCGGCGGTTTTTCTGCACTTTGCGCGTCACTGGTTGTGACGTAATGAGCATTTTAGGTGATCATTCAAGCGTCATACGTCATGTTCGCTTTACTTTCTGTGTCGACTCTCCTCGATTATCCTGTCAGGTTAGACATCAGGATAAACTTCAAAGCGTACGTACAGAATATATTCATAAATGGAAATAATAGAAGGAATCGGTTCCATGGCTCAATAAAAACAACACAATGTTTAGAAGAAGCTCGCGGATTCGAATGTCAGTCAATTCAGGTAGTTTCTTTGACAGGCTAATTTTACTAATTCCCTGTATCAGGAGAAGCAGTCTGCTCAGTAATAACTTTTAAATTAAATTAATGATTACTCAAATTAGGTCGATAGGTGTGTAAGTGACTTGTGTTACGAAGTACGAACGCATGGGAAGATACGGTGATTAGTAACTAATATAATCATTATGGAAATTGAGTTCAATCGATTGCAGACTAGCCTAGATAAATTCCACAAGTTGCATGCGAAGGCGACTTGGATAGCGTGAAGGGCATGCGACTATTACCGACCGATTGGTGTAGTGGATAGTGACCCTGTCAGCGAAACCAACGGTTGCGGGTTTGAATCCCGCCACGGGTAAATATGAACATTTATTCCTGAGTCATGGATGTTTATATAAATAATTATGTATGCTATGTAGTATCCATAGTACACGTTTTACTTAGTTTGGGACTGATTTGTGTAAGTGTGCGGAAAAAAAAAACTATGATTTCCCTTCACCATGAAGCATCTTAGTTTCCATGGCCATGAGTGATACCAGAGGTACACGTTTTACTCAACATCTATATTTCATTTCGACGTCCACGCAGGAGAAGTCGCCGCCGGAAAGCTAGTTAGAAATAAAGTTATTATAGATTCTAATAAATTCGTCATCGTCATCGTCTGTCAATTACGAGCCCAAAATAGTTGCCTAACAATCTAAAAAGTAAGATTTTCTTCACACCGCATATCAATATGAAGCAGTAGTGGGTTAGACATTTTGTCATAATTCTTAAAGGGTAACTCTACTTGTCAACGAGAGGTCGACATGGGTTAAAGTACCTAGGTGAGTTACCTAGTCAGTCGGTCCTTACAATGCCGAGGTCAACAAAATTGTACTCTACTCTGAAAGGGTCAAAGTTCATTCTAATAAAGACTGTCACCAATAATGATCAAACACTATACAAAGTTTTTTTTTTATCCACAACGGGTTGGTTCTAGCCCTCAATCACACCTGATGTTAAGTGAAGATGAGGTCGAAGGTGGAAGCTTGCTGACCCGGAAACCCCAACACATTTGGGGGACTGGCTATCTTATCTCTGACAACCGGAACACAACAATGCTATTAACATTGCTGCTTGGCGGCAGATTTAGATAAGATAGTGGTCAGGCGGACATTTAAAATGCCCTACCAGTAACATATAGGGCAGCACTAGTGGGGCAGTCGCATTCGCTACTCATGTTCGATTAGGGGAGTTAAATGTCTGGCGTGGACAATCCTTGGATGGGTGTCCATTAGTGGCATTTAAATGTGTGCTTCCGTGCTTCGGAGGCAGCGTTCAATAATAGGCCCCTGTTTAGGCCCCTGTAGGGACTTTGTTGCCACTAGTCTCCTTCTTCTTAGTTTGGGTTTCCGGGTCAGTACGCCACCTTCGACCTCATCTTCACTTAATATCAAGTGTGATTGAGGTCAAGTACGAACCCGTCTTGCATAAAAAAAAAGTCTTAAACAAATCCACCAGTCCATATTGGACGCGCGTGGTGGATTAGGATCCATATCTTATTCCAGTGAGAGGAGGCTGTAAGATTGTTGATAATAAACTTCTAATAAAATTTTAAATACCCATGGACATGCGCAATTTTTTCTAAGGGGGTAACTCTGAAAACGTGAATAAAGAATCGAGTAGTGAATTTTCACCGGGTATACTGTTTGGTGTGGTGGTTAGAAACTCTGCTGCTATACCAAAACGTCGCGGGTTCGAATCCCGCTAGGGATATATGTTTGTGTGATGAATACAGACATGTGTTCACGAGTTATGGATGTGTTTCATATATATATGTATTTATTTACAAAAAAAAAGTATTTGTGTAGTTTATCAACCATCTGGTATCCATAATACAAGCCTAGTTGCTTAGTGTGGAACTAGATGACGCTGTGTGTATGTGCAAAGATATTTATTATTATTATTATTATATATCAAAGTTTTCTCTTAAGGATAGAACATGACCCGATACCTAGTTATTTGGCTGGAAGTTTCTTTTAGCAAGATCAGTGTTTTTTTTTTGAGTTGGTAACATTTTCGGTGACACTTAAATTTTATTCTATACTAGCTTTCAACCCGCGACCTTGTCCTCATAACTTTACAAATACAATATAAACTATCACTTATGCCATTACACATACATATAATCCTGTCGCAAGATATTCTCTAGATGACAGTGAAAACCGTATTAAAATCTGTTGTGTCGTTTCAAACAATAAACGCACAGGAAGACGGACAACGATAGCGTCTTTTTTTTACACTACTTACAGATATGGACAGATAGTATATGTTAGTGTGCCGAATCATATGAAATGGATGAACTGATTTGTATAAAATTTTGTATACAAAATGATTGTACCCTGGAATAGGATACGTTTTACCCCGATAAAATAAGTAGTTCCCGAGGGATAAATAAATTACACATTAACGAGATTATACAAATCAAGGAATTCCACAGGAATCCGCATGAAATACTAGTAATATCATAAATAACTATACATTGAAAATTTTGAAAACTAGACCAAAAGATGAAAGCTAAATATCATCGAAACGCCTTATTCGTATTTCATCAATTATGGCAAAGAAATTGTCTCCTCGTTTAGTCTTTCAAATAAAATGCCGCACTCAAATCGTACAAGTATTTCTGAAATACGTCCGGACAAAGACTGGACTCAAATACACGACACCGTCAAACTATAATACCCATCGTTTTTCGTCGAGGGTTAAACATATCACTTATAACACTTGTTGTGTACACTATTTTCTGCCCAATCTAACAAACACTATGTATCTCTAAAGTTTGCTGGTAGAAATTTCTATCGGAGTTAAGCTCGCCTTTGTACATTTTATATACAATGCATATTTCTGTAGCAATTTCGTGTACATAACGATATTAAGTTATTATAATATGTAGAAGAATGCTAATTATACAACTTAAATTACTTTGGGATCACTCGATTTACATTATAAAGTATAATTCAATCTCGTCGCATTTTCTCTTCGTATAATGTCAAGAACTATCCTTTGCATTTGTCTTTGGAATTGCGATAAGTTATTTCATTATTAAATACACCCGAGCCAGATAAATTCCAAACCTTCGTTGAAAGGAAGCCGCGCTATTTTTATGGGATATTTAGTTGTGGTCCGTATAAAATTATTAGATTATTCCAGTTCATCGTTTTGGTGGTTTGCAGATTAGGTAATATACAGGGTAAAATGTAGTAAATATTTAAATGCATATGAATTGATTGATTTGCTAATTTATAAATTGCGAGATTTTACATACGTAGATAAAACTCATTAATTGCTTATTACATAAACATAATCAAATAATAATAAATTGTAAATTTAGAAAAGCCCCGAAAGATGTTATCATTATATAACCGACTAGCTTTCCGCCCGCGACTTCGTCCTCGCGGAAGATTTCATCAAGATCGGTTCACAAAAAAAAAATTTACTATATGTTAATTCTAATCTGTCTACCAACCAAATTTCATCTAAATTCGTCCAGTCGTTTAGGCGTGAAGAGGTAACAAACATACATACACACGGACAACAACAATCTTTGTCATTTTCTCAAATCGGATCACGCGTTACTAAAATATATTCGGACAATGACTGGACGCACACACACACACTCGCATTCACTCATCCACACCCATACATACACACACTCACACAAATACACGCAAGCACGTTGTCGTTAAAAAAATTATCGAAACGGAAAAAAGTACTTTTTAGAATGGTACCATTATCACCGTACATTTTCCAGCAAAGTAGAATAAATAGTCTCTCTTATATTGGTATTGGTAAAAATTATACACTTCACAAATTTTTATGTAATATATTTTTATTTATATTACATAAACGTCTATTTAAATGTTACACAAATTTACAGGTTATAATTTAAAGGAAGGACATGTTCTGTAGTCAATATAATTAACATTTTGGGAGTAAAATACTGACACATCTTAAAACATTCCAATCATTAGATAGAGATGATTTTCAAAATGTTCAATATTTAATACTTTATTTATAATTAATTAAATAAGTTCTTTCAAATAATATACAATACAAATACTCTTTATTCCACAAAATAATTTACAATAATTATTGATGATAACAATAGAACACTAATAGGCGGTCTTATCACTAATTTCAGACAACCCACAGCTATGGGAATTTTTTAGATATAAATATTATAGGTACTACTTTATGTAACTAGTGTAGTAAATTTGTTATCAATGTTGTGTACACCTATAATGGATATTCACATTAGAACTTTTATAATAAGGTTCCAGTGGACATTCAAAATTTACCTTTAAATAAATTCAAAACCATCATAAAACAGACATTATTTACCAAAGGCTACTATAAAATTTCTGACTTTCTGGATGATAAGCAAGGATGGACATAGACCGCTCGGCGATATTCAGTATAATTATACAATACAATATAATTGTAACCCAGACTTATTTCTTTTAAATAAGTCTGGGTTACAACCCTTGAGTTTCTTGCTCGTTCTTCTCTGGGGAATCAGCTTTGTGAATGAGCAATAATGTCAAAAACCTTAATAATAAGATAAAAAATGTGACGTTTTCAAGTGATAATTTTTATCCTACGAAATAAATATTTTTTTGATTTGATTTGATTTGATTTGAACAAAACTACCAGCCATCATACGAGTGTGATAAGTTATACCGTTGGTTTACCTTATAAAATACATAAAAAATAAAACTCTCATTCTCTTCACCTTCCTCAGGGTTCAAAGACCATAAAAAATCTATCTGAACTACCATTTACTAATATTAACAACAATGCATTATTAGTATTAGCAAATCGAAGTTTAAACATCTCGTAATTTTAGCTAACACTTCAAATCCATTACCGTATCATTAAAATGAGGTTTGAATGCCCGCATAATGTCGATGAGTTAGTAAGGAGTTAAGTTGCTAATGAAGGCAATTTATCTGCTTTGCGGTATTAAATTTATTGAAGTTCGGTAGAGACATCAGTGCCCAATTAATTAATTCATAACCGATATCAAACGTCTGTTTTGGGAGTTGGATATCAGTGAATTCAAATTAGTACCACAAGTACCATTAGGGATAAACTCTCCTTTTTACAAGCTTTTCTACCCAACAGCCTCAAATAGAAGGGTTATGGTTTTCGGGTGTATGTATGTAGATTTCTATGTTACCTCCAACGGCCTAAACGGCTCACCCGATTTTGGAGTGCAAGGTGTCGTTCGATTCGTCTTGATCCTCGGAGTGTCATAGAATACATTTTATAGTAAAAAATCCAACATGGCGCCCGCAAAATCCAAAATACGCTGTTGGGTTTTTAATTTGTCCGTTTCAACCACTTGCTGGTATCTAATTGAGCTGAGATTTAGCCAATTTATGTAAATTCGGTAACAATGCAATACTATAGTACCATCAAGCTGATGTGATGATGGAGCAGGAATGTAGGGACCTGGAACTCCCTGATTGCAAATGGAAACATAGTAGAATTTGGCCTAATTTGATTTATTGCCTTGAGCACTTTTGATAACGACATATGATAACGACGGTCTGAAGATGGAGCCAGAAGATTGCCACTGGAACTCCTTGATGGAATTTATGTTACTCGTCTTTATACTAGAATAATATGTAATGAACCTGATGGAGTATTAAAAGCTTGTTTTTAAAACTATTTTTAATGTAGAATTTATTATGGTTAAAGCTGTGCTATGATTAAAATGTATATGGGAATATTTATCTATTATTTATGCTTTTAGTTTAAGTTTGTAGCATATTAATATTATTCATGATGTTATGAGTAATGACACCAAATGAAATCTTCTGGCAATTTTACATTTTTTTAATATATTATTTCTCTTATTCTTACTACAAAAAAATGCTAAATGGAACAATTACGAAATCACCTCGTTGTCATATATGATCATCAAATATTTAAGATATTAGGTCAAAGTAACGAGAATGTGCATCTTTGGAATTTTCATGAGCATGGTGATTACTGTGAGCGCGCACTTCATCTTCGATCACATCATCACTTTCCATCAGGTAAGTTTGTCGTCAAATGCGTGTCCAGTAATCATAACAAATGTCGCCCATTGCGATGTAAATTAGACTGGACCATTTTAGAAGATAGTTTCCTGCACTGGTACTGGAGAATAGTTACAATAAAGAATAATACAAAGCTTTATTTTAAACTTCACTGCTCTTTCGTTAAAGTCGTCGATGGTACTCGATCGGAGGTTAAAGAGAGTAAGAAATTGGTCCCAAAAGGCGTAGTTCACAATTCCAAATAACATCTGAAATCGTCGATTAGTATAAAATTACCGATCACTCACTACGTGAACACCCCAAAGAAGAATGAGCATGAAACTTATAAAAGGTTGCTCGTTGTTACAACTTATGTTTCAATGTAATAAATATAATTATATTTTGTAAAAATCATATAAGTACAGTTTTTAAGTACTATTTACGAACCACACCATCAGAAATTTAATGTTAGTTTTGAATTTGTTTAAAGTTAATTTTGAGGGTTTACTCTTTTTAAAAGAATTGAAAATACCAGTACATAAGTAAGTAGTGCTTCGAAATAAAAAAGAAATTGACTGCCAATTATTTAACTTGGTTTTGACATTGCCTTAGATTAAAAAAATACACTAATTGGAATTCAATACAAAATTGGTATGAATACGACCATATTATGCAGCAAGTCTTGGATATTAATATAAATTAATATTGATCCGATATATTTTCATCTCGGAGTTTCATGAATAAAATTATAATTGGACCGAGGATGTAAAATAAACTTTTCATAAATAGTTGAGTTGATAGTCGAGCTATTAAAATTAAATTATAAACTTTAGAATTAAACTTAAGGGTTAAATTTGCCATAAAATTAGATTCAAACTTATTCCGAATAAAAAAGTACATCCCTAAAAGAGTTTTAGATGTACCCTTTATCCGCCGTGTCTAGATTCTTGTAAATTAATACAAATCTTACCTTTGTAATTCTTATAATCTTCTCTTCTTTCATTTAATAATTCAGCGACAGTATGCAAAAAAAAATTCACAACACTAATGTTTCTGAAGTTTATAAATTGTTTTATTTTTCCATATCGACAGTATTCATATTTATTAATACATATACTATTTAAAACAATTCATTGCCACATACAATTTACAACTAGAATATTATTAAAAGTGCAATTTGAAGTTATAGAACTCGTAGTACGGACCACGTAGCCAACAAGAGGTTTCGTAACGTGCTCTACTCGTAGCGCCCGAATCCCAACTGCCGCTACGAACTGTCTACGCCCCGTAGCACTCGTAGATGACGAAAGTAGATTTTATTTTAGGCATTTCTCTCGTTCGTGTATTATACCATCTTGTTATTTTTATTAAAACATGATTTATATTAAAGAAGTGGATCTTGCTTCCCTGTGCGTTATATTTTTCTTGATCCCTTAGATCAATTGGCAAAATGTAAACCTCGCCTTGGAAAACCGTATGTATTGAAGTATTCTGTTAGCTTTTACCACGGAATTGAAATGAGGATATAGTACGTACATCCAATTCAGCGTACATAATGATTGATGTTTTTTAGATAATAACACTCGTATATATTGAAATGTCCAATTTATTTCAGTGTTTTAACAGAAGTGTTTGCCTAATATTTATTTAAACCCTATAACGACTGGTTAATTCTTCTCTCTTCAATTAAGAGCTATCGTGTCGTTGGAGTCTTTTCCACACTTCTCTATATTCAGCCTTTTCTTTAACATCCTGATATGACACGGCATTTACTTTTTCCTTTACAGTTCTTCTAGCCCTTCCTCTCTTCCACTTCCCCTTCGCTTTTCCTTCAAAGATGTTCTTGATAAAATTATCGTGTCATATCAAATGACCCAGCATCTTTCCCTTTCCGTTTTCAATGATCTTCAAAAATACTCTCTTCACATTAACCATCTGCAGGACCTCCTCATTGCTCTTTCTTTCCATTTAATAAGTATTATATTGATATTATATTGATATTGGTTATGGCCACAAGAGTTGGTAGACTTGGTAGATTCAAAAGACTATTTCAAGAAATCTTGAGAGGTGCGACGTGAGAGCGTAGCATACAAAGAAACACAAAAATAAAAATGTAACTAGATAAATATCTACTAGTAACTGTGTACCATCAATCCTCAACTACAAAGGGAAAAAGAAATATTTTTTTTTTAAGTAGAAGTTGATGATACAATAACTTAAGATAGATATAGTTATGATAAATGGTACCATCTGGTATCCACAACACAAGCCTATAGTTGCTTAGTGTGGCACCAGATGGCGCTGTATGTACGTTAAGGATATTTTATTTATTTATTTTATTTATAATTACCTAAGTACTTATTGTGTTCACTGTTCTCTGACCCAATAAATTCAACAAAAAAAAAGTAACAATGGCCTCTTCCTACAACTTAGGGTTCGTTGTTAGACCATGTTTTTGTAGGTCACGTTAAATAAAATGGCAGCATTGTGTTTGCTAAATACAATGCCAGTGTCACTTATAACAGACTTTATTTAACGGGTTATCATTTATTACTATCTATTATTTTTTTTACAACGGAAAGGTTAGTGTATATACATTTTGGAGATAAATTGAACCATTCCCTCTAGTTAACGCTCGTTCCCAAACCCAGCAACCTGTAGACTTGCACAACCCAATATCCCGGGAGGCAAAGGCTTTGACTTTTAGGATACATTTTTATCTCTTTATAATATTAAAGGCCATGATTTTCTGCACGTGGTGGATAGAATACCTGTCAATGTTAGAATAAAATGTTTTCTAACAAATGGGCAACTTGCTTTAGATATAGTATAGATATGTAGTTATAAAACACATATTAGACAAACAATCATTAGATTACAATTAATACTGAATTTCATTGCGTCGGATAATATAATATACTATAAACTCCTGTAACTATTTTAAAAAAAAATCGATGAATAACTTATTTATATTTATGAAAATTTCACCGAGGGCAAATATCTCGACTCAATAAACTATTTGAAGAAAATATAAAGTAGTTGATAAATTTTTTAGAAAATTGTTTTAGGAGATATTAATTTCTAATAAATATTATAAATGTGAAAGTTTGGATGTTTGTTTGTTGCTCAATCACGGTGAAACGGATGATCGAATTTGAATTAAATTTGGTATATATGTAGAATATACCCTGGATTAACACGTAGGATATTTTTATCCCGATAAACGGAGTAGCTCCCGCTGTATAAGCAAATTTCCTCGATAAAGTTACTCCACGCAGGCGAAGCAAAGATTAATATTGGTGTCGATTCGGTTGTACACCAACTAAACTATACTTAGTTTAGTTTAGTTTAGTTGGTGTACATCCGAATGGACACCATTGTAGGTTTTGTAACTAAAT
The DNA here is from genome assembly GCA_949316235.1 of Oegoconia quadripuncta. NCBI lineage: Eukaryota > Metazoa > Arthropoda > Insecta > Lepidoptera > Autostichidae > Oegoconia > Oegoconia quadripuncta. The sequence goes on from OX438743.1 coordinate 17,461,538, forward strand.
ATCTATACATAACTAAAACAAGCTAGAGAATGGTTTGGAAATATTTTTATTCTATTACTGATGGTTACTCTATCCTTCTACCAAAAATCAGGAACTTTAAGATTACAGGAAGTTAACTGGACTAACGTCCTCAGACATGAGGTCCCCTTAGACTTCGGCTTGTACTGTGGATAAGTACATTATCACTTGCAAAGAATGAAAATCATCAAAATCGTTGTACATTTGACGATGATAACGTGTAACAAAAATACAAAAAAAAAACAGCAGAACTGAGCAGGAGGTTTTTTTGAATTCGGTTATAAAGAAATTGAATTTTGGATGTCATTTTTAATTAAATTGTTCCGTACTTTAGTTTATTAATTTGTAATTGTTAGCACAAACTGCCTATATCCGCTATTCTTAGTTTAAAAACCCTGTAACAAAAACGCATTGTATCGAACACAATATCCGTGTTAAAAAACCGCAGCGACGGTGCTGCCATCAACTACTGTTCCAACTACTCCCGCGCACACGTTGTATCTGCGCCCCAAATAAATTACTAAAAATTCTAATATTGCTATAAATCCAAAACCGAAGTGTTAGTGCAGTGCCTAGACGCGCCAATTGCCAGCACCCTGTGGAGTCCATCATCAGGGGTACCCCAAGAAGACGAGGACCTGTCGATCTGGTAAGTGACGATACAAGGCGATAGTCATCTGCGTTAAATTTCCTATACATAAGTCATCCATAACTTTGATGTAATTCCTTTGACTGTGCGTATGACTTCAAAAGTAATATCCCTGGCGCTCCACTGGCTTAAAATATAGTCAACCATTTTAATTTTATTCCTTACGTAGACGGCTCCTCACTGGATTCGCGGTCGGCGATTAATTATTAATTAAAGGATACCAACCGCTAATTGCTTTGAAAGAAATGTTAATCTCTCCTGATTTATGAAATCTCAAAGAAATAGGTAGGTAACAAAATTGAAAGGCACTTCACTTCGTACAATGGTAATGAGGTAATCGTTACCAGGTACTAATATGATTAAAATTAGAAAAAAAAAATTATCCTTGAACATGCACACAGCGCCATCTAGTACCACACTAAGCAACTAGGCTTATATTATGGAAGCCGGATGGATGATAATTACACAAATACATTTTTTTGTAAAAATACAGGGTGAATTTGAATTTGTATAATTCCCATTAACTGGAAAATTAAGGAACCGTAAGCGAATTCGATCGAAACATTTTCTATTAACTATACTAAGTAAACCATTCTGAAATCACCTTTAGCATGAAAGTCCAACAATTTTCGGCTGAATTCGGCATGGTTCCTAGTGGAAAGGTGTTCGTAATCAGGAGAGGAGTCACGGAATTATATGAATTAAATTTCACCCTGCGTTTAATATAATGAAACGATAACTCTGGTACACATGAGAATATTCAACATACAAATATATTCCCCTAGTGGAAATAGAATTCGCGGCCTAATAGTATACCATTCAGGGTTACCCACTAAACCAATCGCGGCCATCAATGAATATCATGGTCTATTTTATGAATTTATATCTACATCGAAATCAATATTCGAAATATGGTTCTTAATTTTTTTTTTACTCTGCTCTGTGTGAGCGCAGTAGTTCACACATTTCCCTCGTACAACTCTCGACGTTCAACGATACAACTTCTATTTTGTCCGATGCTGGTTCCCTGTATACGTGTCAAACAAATGAAATAAATGAATCTACACGATCCCAGCGGGAGTGACTAACAGCGTTTAGTCACTCCCGCTGGGATCGTGTCGAATCTAAAAGATAGGAACATCATGATATATCATGCTTTAAAATACATGCCGTTTATGCGAAAGAAAGAAACTAGGATAAACAAACATAATCATATTACGCGTATTCCGGTGCAGTTGAGAAATGTAACATAAAATCAAGTTGAACAGATGGAAACCGTTACATACGTACGCCATTTCGAATTACTCGACACCGAAACACTTTACGTGGAGCACTTTTGATCGAAATATTTCGTAGAATGTTGATGCTAAATTTAGGGCACAGTTTCGGAAAAGGAAATTAAAGGAAAATTAAACAGGTTTTGCAGCAATTGCAACGATAATAGTAATATTTTATGTCATCATTGATACAATATATATTTTGACACACTGGTCATTTTGATATAAGCCTTTTTGATACACTGGGCATTTTGACACACTGGATGTTTTGACATACGTATTAGTGTTGCCGCTCAGTAGTCCACTATCTTTAGACTATCGATAGTTTAAGATAGTTTAAGATAACCGCCTCAGTGGCTCAATGTAAACAACATTGGGTTTACGATTCGGAGGTCGCGGGTTCGATCCCCAGCGGGGTACATGTTTAAGTACTCGGTTTTTGACTATCTGGATGATAAGAATGCATAGACATGAACCGCTTGGCAATATCCAGTATATTTTATTCTTATTTTTCTTTGTCAAATCATAAATTTAAGAATTATTCCAAATTGTATTTGTATTGACTTATTTAAGAAGAGCACCCCTGAGTTTCTTGCTCGTTTTTCTCTGGGGAGACTGCCTAGTGAATGAGCGATAACTGTGTGTCATGACGATTTCAAATGTTATTCTTGTAACTTACGAAATAAAACATTTTTGATTTTTGATTTTGATGATTGAAATAAAGGTCACTATCGAGTATACAAAGCTATCGATTGTATTTTCGTAATTTTTTGTACGATACTATCGATAGTATCAATAGTTTATGCATTTTAAATAGCGATTCTATCGATACAATTGCTCTAAATAATTAATTGACCTATCGATAATATGGCATCTCTTAACTGTTTAATAGGAATATAATAGCATCGTGGTTCCTTTAAGATTAAATAAATTATGTACAGCGACAGATGTCAAGCAGATTAAAGAAAAAACAATTCGGCTATCTCTTGAATGCACCCTCGGATTTAGGAGGAAGTGATTAACGAGATAAAGTCAGCAGCTGAGGTATAAGCCCTTCTCATTACGATCGTCGGGCTACTTATACTACTTAAAGGACTCCCTGGAGAACAGACGGTCGTTTTGAAAAACTAATCCATCGAAAATCTTGTTGGCATTGAAAAATGAAGAAATCAATTGAACGGAAACAATTAAAAATTTAAATGTGAATACAACGGTCGTTGAGCATTTAGATATTTGGACTGTCAGGGCGAATCTACACGGGAAGAACATAAGCTTCTTTTCAGTGAGATAAAAACAAGCTTTTTTTAAACATATTGATATTGAGTTTTTTTTGGGTTACATCTCAAAGGAAGCCAGCGAAATCTGAACGCACGTTAGCTTAACAAAACTGAGTTTTCACAAGTGTAAATTTTGTTTATGAAATTTAAGTATGAATTATTGATAATTTTTATCAGCATTGCGATAGCAACATTACAGAAGTGTATAGAGTACATTATTATGACAACATCATATATTAAAGTAGACACCCATAAAGTATAGATCGTACACTATGTATACTAACATTCTTTGGCGTGAACAAAGCGAGCCGGCCTAGATGTGACGTCACTTGTGTGGAAAATAGGGTTCCATACTCAACAAGATCGTAGCAACGTTAAAATCGTGGCAACAATTCAGATTGTATCAATTGAACTATCAATTGAACCACTCAGAACAGAGGTCTCTATGACCACTGGCACGAATAATCATTTGTACCACAACGCATCGATTACACCAATCTCATTTGAAACATTCAGCTGTAGAATAACCGCTCGAAGGACTCTCTCTACTCAGCTGCTAATTTTGTAGGTTGTCGCCTGGTATAGGGTAATTTGGTTACTCGGAGAGAAAATGAAAACACACACGATCTGTTTCTAAGATCCATGTACAACGTTAATCTGATTAGAAGAACCAATTTTGTAGATTCTCAATTGGGCCTGTAGTTTTAACATAAACAGAAATCTAGTGCAGTTAATTCAAACGATCTTATTCTAAATTTGATGGTGCTCATAATCCTACTTACCAACTTAAAAAGAAGTGAAACTTGAGTTTCTTTCTAGTTCTTCTCAGGGCAATTAGAAGAAGAAGAAAAATTCTTTATTACACACAAGTAGTAGTAGTTTAAAAAAATAATGTAAAAACTGATTATTTTAAGTGCATCCTGTGTACCTACAAAATACAGATTGACTTTGGTAATAATAAAAAGATTCATCATAAAATGAGTTAACGAAGCAAAACCTAGAACAAAATTGAGGTGAAAGGGTAAGGACTCAGCAAAGGTGCTGATTTTCACTCCCCCCCGCAGAGTAGTTGCAGCCATCAAAGAATAATTATGGCAGCAAATAAATATTATAAAATTAATATTAAACCAAAAAATATTGTAATAACATGACTAATATCAAATAATATTCAATTTGGATATATTAATTTTACAAAAATACGTATGTGTGTTGGTGTCGGTCGACAGAGATAAAATGTGCGACTGGATTCTATATTATGATTTATAACAGTCAACGCCCTCTCCTAACACCAGAGGGCTAAGCTTCAGTAGAAATGACAAAGGCAACAGCTGTTGATGTAAAGTATTTTTTTTATGCACAACGGGTTGTTACTTGACCTCAATCACACCTGATGTTAAGTGAAGATGAGGTTGAAGGTGGAAGCGTACTGACCCGGAAACCCCAAGACATTTGGGGGACTGGCTATCTTATCTCTGACAACCGGAACACAGCAATGCTATTAACATTGCCGCTTGGCGGCAGATTTAGATAAGATGGTGGTAGCTAGCCAGGCGGACATTTTATATGCCCTGCCGCCAACCAAACCAAGTACTTAAACGTGTACCCCGCTGGGGAAAGAACCCGCAACCTCCGAATCGTAAACCCAATGTTGTTTACATTGAGCCACGGAGGCGGTTAAGTATTAAGAATTGTAAAAAATACAAAATCCTTTAACAACGCGAAGACAAAATAAGAACCCGAGGCAAAAGAACCTGCTCACACTTGACCTGCATTACTTTTCAGGTCATGCTCGCCTTCAGGCAACAGTTGTTAAGTCGCCTGCTTATTCATGCCAGTCTAGAGTAAATATTAAAATGGGCGGTTTATTATTCGACTTTCGCCGCGTTTCTTTGAGCATCGTAACTCAATTTACCGCAATAATGAAGAAAAAGGCGAAGTGTAGATATGTATTTTGCGAAAAAACAGATTGTGAATAATGTTGAGAAAAACATACGAGTATTAGGATGATTGGAAAATCGCAATCTTCGTCCAAGGATTTAATCAATGTGTGTTACAATGGCTTAACTTATGGCACTGAAATGCGGTCTGTCATTATGGGTTTCATAAGAATTGTTATGCTATGTAGAGGCTTTTCCTACGAGATCAAACTAGGAACAAAGAATCCGCAGATGAACCAAAATTACTGACCTAGCCCATAGGATTAGTAAATTGAAGAGAGTCCACAGGAAACATCCGCAATAAATTCTACAGTGTGCTCATGTGTGTCACTACAAATCAGTGGTATAACATGCACAGCAACGACTGAGAGCTGAAATGTGCAAGCCTTTATGTTTATTTTGGTCGCATTTTACGACACTCAGGCGATGAGGTGGGTAAGTTAAATGTGTTTATTTACCGAATATTTTGAATAGATGGTAATAAGGCTTCGATACAATAAAATCAAGTATGGTTGGCTCCAGAAAAGAATTTTTATCATTGTTTTTCGAAAAGGGGCATTTGTTTCACTGATTACAGTGAGTGAAAACGCTTATCCTTTCACCAGATGTATATACCGGATGAGTTTTTTTAGCGAAAGGAAAAAAATAGAGCATATTAGGTAAGTGAAATAGAAGTTATTGGCATATGTAGTTTTTTTTTTTTTTTTAATGCTCGCTCCGGCCTAATGTTGATATGCGACTGGCGTGATTCTTAGGGTTCCTCTCATGCGAAATTTAATTGGAAATCCTATTTTCTCCAAGTTTTCTTATAATTTAATGATGTAATTATGTGGAATAGGCTACATATGCGCGTTGATGCGACCGTCAAATGAAACAATTAAATCTTTATTCGATGATAGTTTTGAAAAATAAAAATAAAGTCCCCATGCCAATACCTTCTATTTCACTTACCTAATATGGCCCATTTTTTTCCTTGCGGTTAAAAAACTCATTCGGTATATATAACATTCCTATAGAGAATACATTTTGAGTTTGGAATAAGTTTGAATTACTCGAATTACGTAGTCATAACCACGGGTCATAACTATAAATTGAAAATTTACAAAGCCCCCGAGTAAACAAGCAATTATATTATTATCATCTAGATAAACTAAACCAAAGCGTCTTCGAAAGGGTTTAACGGATTTCCAACAAACGTGGCTAAGAACATATCACCGAGTTTAGTTTAAATATAAAAAAAATAGAAAACCCTTAAAATATTTGATAAAATTACATAAAGAGAATGGAAAAGTATTAATTTCATTTTTTTTTTCAAATAAAAATCTTACAATTAAATGAGTGGTAAATAGGTACCACTTGAATACGAAAGTAAATCTGTTATTATACACTAAACGTCTAAATCGTCTTATTTAAACTTTGTAATTTGGCGGAGAGGTAGGTAGTCTAGGACCCGGTGAAGAAAGGCTATTGTTTATCCTGAAAAAGAACGCGATGAAGTAATTCTAAGCTAGAAGAAACCCCAGGCGAAATGTTAGCTTTTTGTGCAAATGTTTGAATAAGACAATCTGTTTGGTGTAGTGGATAGAAACACTGACTGCTACAGCAAAAAGGCGTGGGTTCGAATCCCGCTAAGGGTCCTACTTTGTTTGATGAATACATGATATAGTTATAGATGTGTTCATTTGTTTCAGTTATGCATATTTACAAAAACAAATTACTTAGTATTCAACCATCTGGTATCCAAAATACAAGCTTAGTTGCTTAGTCTGGAACTAGATGGCACTGTGTGTATGGACAAGGATATTTATTTATTATTATAAATGCTTATACTATAAACGTTATTATATTATTATAAACGTAGACCTTGTTATGAAAAATTATGCTCTCTCATATTCAAACACTTTATATGCGCAGTCGGAAGCTCTATGCTAACAGTATTACTTAGCCAGACGCGTGACTTTTACCATTTCCATTCAAGATAATAGCTAAAAGCCTTCACAATCGATTCCATTGTCCACGCAAGGTCAAACCTTTGGTTCCAGTATCTTTTGTTAAATTGAAAGCCACTAAAATGTACTTACTCCGACCTAAGTTCCAACCTGTTGCTTGGTCTTATATCGGTAGGTATTAATAAAAGATTGAAGCTAAAATTCTTAGAAAATTATTTAGAAGTAAATTATTAGATGTTATATTTTTGTTTTCGAAGCTTATGGCTTTTTTTGTTTTCATTTCCTTCCTGATAAAAAATGAGATTTCCGTAGGATTCTAGAGGTTCTCTATTTTGAATTTAAGCATTAATTTTAGATGCTCCTGCTCTTGAAAATCCCTAGGTTGTAGGATATCCAGAAGGGAGGTCCATACCTTGGCTGTTCGCATTATGAATGAATACTTGAACCGCTTAGTGCGAATGTTCGGTATGTTGTCTAGTAGTCCGAAGATAAAATGGCGATAGTGGAATAATATTATGTAATTCCAACGCATACTCACGGAAGTGCATCCTGTAAAAGACTGAGAGACAGGCGATCTTGCGACGATGTACGAGGCTCTGCAATTTAGCAGTGATCGAATGGTCGCCAATGAGTGTTTTGGCATGTCGTTCCAAAGAATCGAGTGCAGCCGGTTGGTACTGGCTGAACCATCCCAAAGGTTACAGCAGTATTCCAGGCATGAGCGGACCTGACCCTGTATAGCACCACGTTCTTAGGTAACATTAATTTCAAAAAGCAGATTTGCAGATAGTCTAATTCCGTTTGCAGCTTTGCCGAATTGACTTAATCAGATTTCTTGCATATCATTTGAAACCCATCTTGATGAGGTGATAGAATTATGAATAGGTTACCCTCCCTATGGCCTCGCCGTAATATTTCATCTTAAATCAAAGTCAAAGTAAAAAATGCTTTATTTTGTAGGTACACAGAGAACACTTAAAATAGTCAGATTTTTGCATTTTTTAGCAAGTGCTTTCATTGTTCTGTAGTGCATTTTCATCTTTCAAGTGATTTTCCCTTTTCAAAGTGGCAAAAATATGCATTAGTGACGAACAGACGGGCAAGATCTATCTCAAAGAGCTATTGTTTCCAATAGAATAATATTTGACTAGAACATGTACCTATCATCCTTTGAAATAAAACTGAATTCTAGATTGAATCTGGATTCATGAATAAAATATTTTCAAATGCAGACCGAAAGACTACCAACTGCAAACGGTTAATTTATCTATTATATTGGAATTTCTTAGGGTTCCGTTAGTCAAACTATGAACCCTTATAGTTTGGCAATGCCCGTTTGTATGTCGGGTTGTATGTCATAACTGTATAACTCGCAGACTCCAAGTGCTATAAAGCCATACGACGATTGGACGATACGATTTGGACGTCCGATTGGTGTAGCGGATAGAGACCCTGTCAACGATAACAACGGTTGCGGGTTCGAATCCCGCCCGGGTAAATGTTTGTGTGATGAATACGAACGAGTTTATGATAAGGAGGTCGCGGGTTCGATCCCCAGCGGGGTACTGCGGTTTACTGCGATTTTGACGGTTCGGTTCGGTATCCGATTTGTATGAATTATCATACCGATTAAACCATTTTAGACAAAATTCAAGATCACTAATGCTATCTGTTAAATAGTTTGATTAGTTTTTAGAGAAATTATATGGTATATTTTCCGTCAACGGTATCTCAAACAGAGATAGTCTCAAACTTAATAGACTTCGCTTTTGTAACTTCTAATTTACCTGCTACCATTACGCTTACCGTACATTACGCCTTTAAGCACAGACACAACTGGTTTGTCACTTGAACTCCATTGCTGCGTTCAACCACAACGACCGCTGTATTTGTGACGAAGTCCAGGCCGCTGTATGTGGTTTGATGGTGGGATACCAATTTACTTACACATTAAATTCCGAACTTTGCTGTGTGGTTTCTGGCATGTGTAAATAATATAACCAACCTGTGGTTTTCCGCGGATGTAAACATCCATAGACACCTTTTAACGGCAGCGATGAGCTCACCACATATCACGTGTGTATGCACCCGGCCACGCAGCAAGTTTTGCGATGGCAAGTTTTTATGTATGATATTTTAAAAACACGATTAATTATAAGTAAAACCAGGAATGTTGCAATTACATAATTTCCTTCCACAGTTTTTATGAGATGATTTAGATTATCGAAATGGAGCTGAACATTTTCGCACGATGATTTTTTATGTTTCTAATGTCGCTTGAAACCAGAGGAATCGTTTGATAGACTTCAAATGGCATTTAACAACTAAAGCATCCGCGTACCACTGGTGTAATGAATTTAAACTCGGCCGACTAACTTCGAGGGATGAAGAAAGAATTGGTTACGGAAGAAAACGTGCTAGAAAATTTCTTAGTGCCCATGTATATTTCGAAATGTAAACTGTAAACAATAAACAATATTTTATTGAACCAAAATAAATTACACAACCTGTTGAAGCTTTGTTGTTTGTGGTAGTTAAAAACTGTGTTACAATGTCTTCCCCATATATCCGGTGAATAACGTATCGCATCTGGTCGAACTATCGAGTGATCAGAGCGCTGACAGCTACGGCCAGCGCATAAGTATACCATTCAACTTGGCTATGCTGCTGGCCTTCTGGGAGCCATGTAGCAGCATAGCAGTTCCAGCATGTGTTCTTCCTATGACGTGAACATATATGTTCCAGGTCCTTGTTTCTTTTCATAGTATACTATATGTTAATATTTAAGATCCCATTTATGTAATATTATATATTTTCTATAACACTCAAAATTGACAAATTAAAGTCCAAATTAAATTCCATATGAATGTACACGAAATTTACGCCGAATTTTGTGGAAATATTCCCGTATTGCCTACGTGACACTCTGAATGGCCTCACTCGGTTGCGGTACAAAGCGCCAAGGTATTTCTACACACCTGCAAAGCCTGCAAATGGAATGCAGTGCTACATTATTGTAGCTTTAGAGCGAGCATGGATATGCCAGAAGATACCTGTATTTGAAACAGAATGTTTATCTCTGTGTTACGCTTCTTTATTTACCCGAGTGCCCAAGGAAGGAGGGTAATGTTTTTCGAGTGTATGTATGTAGATGCCCGTTCTTCAGAATGTTGCTCAAGCGTAGATCTGTGCTTGAGCATGGTTACAAAGAGATGCCACTATACAAGTTACATAAAACTGTCCCTATTTAGCTATCCTCAGGCGGAGATCTGAGCTTGAGTAACATTCTGAAATACGGGCCTTAGAGGTTTTATTACTTTCGGCCATTGACCACAACCCATAGACGCCCAAGATTTCATCCAGGGCTTGTAACCGGTTTCGAAAATACCGGTAAATAATGGTTTATATCGGATTGTAGAATAGGTTTCGTTCGGAACGCCGAATGAGAGCCCTATCTAAAACCTTAATAAATTAAAAACTTTATAAACCTTAATAAACGGGATTAACTCACGCGTCCAGATAGTACACGCGTCGGCGTTGTTTATAATGACAGAGACGGCGTCATCGGTAAGAGCGAAATGAAAACCACTAAAAACCGCTTAATTGATTCATAATCCATTTGGTTTCACTGCTTAATAAAATCGGTAGAGCCGAACCTAAATGAATAAATATTTTACACATACACACAGCACCATGTAGTTGCACACTTATAAACTAGGCTTGTATTATTATTATTTTTTTATATGAGAGGGCGGCAAACGAGCATGCGGGTCACCTGATGGAAAGCAATTACCGTAGCCCATGGACACCCGCAACACCAAAAGGGTCACAGATGCGTTGCCGGCCTTTGAGGAAGGTGTAGGCTCGTTTCTTGAAGGTTCCAGTGTCGATTATGGATACCAGTTAGTTGATAAACTACACAAATACAAATAAAAAAACACCCATAACTCGGGAACAACATACCTCGCGTACCTCTGTTTACGCCTCCCGGGATATAAACCCGCAACAGTTGGTTTCGCTTGTAGTCTCTTCGTTCATTTTGGACTATGATCACGATTTCCCTGATACATTTATCAATCAAGTATTTCATTCCATAAAACGACCAAAATCATACAAAATGAGGGAAGTTAAGGTATACTATCTAAGATCATTAGCTCACTATTTATTACTTCACATTAAACACAACATTGGCGACTTAACCCTTAATGGAGTATTCCCGTTGACCGCGTATTGTTCGCCCACCTTGTGGAGTATGATCCAACTGATATTATATCCAACATTATAAATTCGAATGTTTGGATATTTGTTTTGTCTAAAATTCGCACACAGGTAGAAAATTTCCTCAAAGAAGATATAGGATACTTTTAATCCCAGTAAAAGGTTCCTCAAAGACTATGAGAATTATTCCACGATAACCAAAATCCACACGGACAAAGCCGCGGGCGGAATGTTAGTAAAAAATATAAAGTCTTAAGGTTTAAAGCAATATGGTGATACGCCACTGTGTCTGCAACTATCGACCCAAAGGTGTATTGCTCTTTAAGTTATAATCTCTATGATGAATGTTAAAACTATTGCAGTTATGTATTGAGTATCTCCGACAAAAGTTAATATATTATATAAAAATAACAACACTTTATATATAAAAGTAGAAAAAAAAACTACCTACTTCAAATAGATTACCTTTTCAAAATTAAATACTTAAATACCAGAAATGCACTGATTTTATGTATTTTTTAAACACTTCGTCGTACACTTATGGGATGAACGAATTGAGTAAATGAGAGTATACTTCCCTTCATTTCCAGTTATTACCAACACAATTGTATCCCACCTGGCAATTTGAAACAAAGCTATTATTTTGTTCAAATGGCAAATTCAACGCGAGCTTAATTTAATTTTCACTTAAGCTTTTGTTTTAAATGTAATATTTTGATCAATGGCGGTCTCGTGTTACTCTTTTCTAAAAGACAATGACAGGATGGCTATGGTACTTGTGCCCCAGTCTATACAGCAATAATTTACGTTTAATAATTTACAATAATAATAAGTAATTTACAATAATAACGTCAAATGATAGCAGAGTATTCAATCTTTAAAACAATTTAGCCGCAAAAGATATAAAGCAGCGGATTAAGAGATATTTAAGTTACGAAAATTGATTATTTTGAGGTTATATATTTTTGTTTTGTTTAGCAATCGTTAGTTGCGTGATTTATTTCAATCACATTTAAATATCATGTTAAGTAATATTGCGGCCGAAGGTGGGGGTAAGTTCATCCATAGGCCTCAACTGGCTAGATTATCCAATATCAATAAATATACCTACTTGGTTAGCAACGTAACACAGTACATACCTACTTATAGTGTCATGTTGTGTTATACCTAAGTAAAAGTGCTACTTCTGAATAATAAAGAACAGTTTGCCCCGGCTACTCTAGATGATGTGGTAGGTATCCATTGTATATTACAAATAACTTAATGTCATGAATTTTATCAAGTACAGCATATCGTATAATCGAATAAAAATACATGGTACAAAAAAAAACCTTGTCTTGAGTGTCAGTGAACACTATTTAGCGTTGAATAGCAAACAATAAATATATAATGAAAACAGTTGTCGCTGCTAGGCTGGCGTGGTATGTATCACGAGTGAGAGAGTTTCAGATAGCCAGGCGGCTCTTTTGGCCCTAGACTCAGACAAAATTGTCTCAAGGCTGGTTGAAAACTGCAGGCTTACTTTAAATACCCTGTGCAAAACAAACAGGGTCTTTCTTCGTTGGGTCCCGGGGCACGCAGGCATCGAAGGCAACGAAAAAGCCGACGAACTAGCGAAATTGGGGGCTAGCGGATCCCAGTACGGCCCTGAGCCTTTCTGCGGCATCTCAAAAAGCCTAATTCGCTTTACCCTAAGGAACCGGTGCACCCAAGCAGCTCTTAAACTCTGGACGAACACGCCAGGTTTAACACACTCCAAATCACTAATCAAAGCCTTCAACAAGAAGGCGGCCGGCGAAGCGCTGGCACTCAGTAGGAACAATTTACGCATTCTCACAAGGGCACTAACGGGCCACTGCTGTCTGAGCAAACACATGCTCAACATAGGGCTCCGAGAAACAGGAATGTGCAGATTTTGCCTCCTCGCAGAGGAAACACCTGCACATCTGCTGTGTGAATGTGGCCCGCTAATGCGTAAACGCAATATCCACCTGGGCAGCCACTTATTACACCCGGATGAGATAAAAACCATCGGTGCCAGGAAAATTATCCAATTCCTCAAAGAGGCAAACCTGAGCAACGAACTGTAGGTTAGTGGCGATCACAATAGATCGGCAACGGTCGCAGTGATACAGGTCTCCGTTGACCTGCAACAGCCACATACACATACAATACAATACAATCACGAGTGTATGATACCATAAAGAGTTGAATAGCAATAACTAATACTCTTTGTTCGAACTGTTAACAAAATGTTGTGTTCTAAATAAAATTAAAGTTCAAAAAATAAAACCAGACTGCAAAAAAAATTAATAGAAAATGAAATGCGAGAACTGCAAAAATCATATAAATTGATTTTCCTGTAGTCTGAGGCTTTTATGACGACCGATTGGTGTAGTGGATAGTGACCCTATCAGCGAAACCAACGGTTGCGGGTTCGAATCCCGCGACGGGTAAATGTTTGTGTGATGAATATGAACATTTACTCCCGAGTCTTGGATGTTTATATAAATATTTATGTATGTTTATCCGTTATCTAGTATCCATAGCACAAGCTTTGCTTAGTTTGGGAATAGATGATTGGTGTAAGTGTCCGAAATATTTATTTATTTATTATTTATTTTATAATTTAGCGTCTTCATGGCATTGGTTTTGATTTCCGACTACGGAAAATTCATTTATATGGTACGATACTGTTGGAGAAAATCTATTTTTTATTAAGGTGTTCTATTTATGTCATATAGGTATAAGCTTGGTTGAATATACATAGAGGTAGCCAATTTTTCCTTATTTTTCCATTTCATGTTATCCTTGTCTATTTCTGGGAAATCGCGTAATATTTTTTCGACTGTCACAAAATATTCTTGTAAACAAACTGTGAAGGAACCCGTTAAAATATGAGTTTCTTGGTACCAATTCCGAAGAAAATATTAAAATGAGGCAGTAAGTTATTTCGTGGAAAGTCATTACTACTGTCCATGACATAGTAACATCACAAAGGTCTAAACTATTGACCTTCAATGCACACCAGATGCATTGCCATCCTAAAGATTTTCCTCATTAGCCATTTTCACTAACCCACATCGTACATTTAACAGCCAATAGTCCACAACAGGAGATAAATCTCTCCCATAGGGGCGACCCCTGGTCTGTACTCTCACGATCGTTTAGTCTCCCACGGGATGAGTCAGGTTAGTTATATTCTGTTCCGCCGTGAACAGCACGGCTTACCTCTCATCTCACACCTGATCTATCTTGTATATATACCATTATAAAATAATAATAAAGAAATATTTTGGACACTTCCACCAATCATCTAGTCAAACTTCAAACTTCAAGCATTTATTTCAACGTAAGATACATGATATCATTTGTTAAATGTCAATTAAATCTATTGGAAATAAAAATAGGGCTTAAGCATTTTTCGGTCAGTCAGTATAGTCCCAAACTACGTAAAGCGGTGGATACTAGATAACAGATAATCACACATAAATATTAATATAAACATCCATGATTTGCGAATTTATGTTCGTATTGATAACACAAATGTTTTCGTTAACATAGTCACTATCCACTACACCAACCGGTCCTCGATCATTGAGATACCTCTTTTTCTTAATATAGAACCCTATTTCTGTCATCCATCTACCATATTATAAAACGAGAGACATAACAAATTAAAACGTGAACATTTGCGATGAACCCGTTCATAAACTTTGCCCGTAATTAGCCCTTTCGAAGGTTAATAGAAGGTAAGTAAGTAACCCTTTTTGCCTTTCCAATGTTTAAAGTGACATTAATTAAAGATGTTTAGATCTATTTGCAAAAAGAAATGCCTACGGATAGCAGATAAAATATAATTAAAAAAAAAACAAATACATATAGACGAACAACTTTCCCCTTTTTGGTGTCAGTTAAAAATAGAAAACATTTCTAACACAAGTAGTATATTCATACTTGCCAGAAAACTCCGCCTACTGTACTGTAAAGAAACTTTGAGAATGAAATAAACTATTTTTACTTTATTATAGAATTCTATTGCAAAATTTTGTAATTCTATAAATTAGTACATGTATGTATTATGTTTGTAATTACTTTGACCAAGTGAAAGAAAAGGTGAATGTCGTGTCGTACCAAGAGGTTAAAACGAGGCCGGAAAGTAGAGAGACATGGTCGTTACTCCACTGACAAGAGCAATAGCTCTTAAATTAAAGAAGATGTATTATGTTATGATTTTACGTTTGACAATCACTTTTATTTTATACTTCATTAATTTAATTGTATGTATGTTAAGACATTGTGAAAGTGAGGTAAATAAATCTAATCTAATCATGAATACAATTTTGTGTGGTAAATTCCGAGGATACATTTCTTTTAATTAAGGATAACAAACAGGTATACATTACATGTTACTTAAGAAAGTTACATGATACAGTAGTCGAGTGTACAATCCACTTTTAAAATTTGCGATAGTAAGTCCATTCGATATAAATAAAACATCGTAAGGAAATCATCGGAATACATAGATAATATATTTTGAGGTACTTTTTATTGCCAATTCGCACCGGAACTGGATTTTACTGCGACCCGCAAAGTTTTGTAAAGAATTTTTCAATTACATTAGCTGGACTAACATCTGCCTTCACCACAAGGCAAATAGATCATACTAACTACTAATGGAAAACGTTGCGGTCGGTAATAAATGAGTTATTCATTAATAGTTAAAGTACAAATATGTCATCATTGACTGTCTTGTCCTGTCTGCTACCGTCTTAATCATAGTTTATTATCTGTATTAGCCAAATCCAAGAAGTCTACACACACCAAGTCACACCAACCAAAAAGTATGTATCAGAGTTCGATTCAGAATTCACACAAATACCTTATTCACACAACTATACCTTAACACAATCCTGTTGTCGCTTATATTTATTTAGTACACCTATATATTTACGTTTGTAATTTGTGGCTATTTTATAGATGTTGTGTTTAAGTAGGTATATTTGTCTATTGATCTATGTATGTATATATAAATATATGAAATTTATTCACGTAGTTTGTATCTGCATCCCTATTTAATACCGCCCAACCTACCTATTTCAACTGTACTGCCCTTATATCCAAAGATTGCCTGGAAGAGATCGCTTTTAGTGATAAGGTCGCCAAATTGTACATTCTATTCTTACTACTTTTCTGAAACTGTATTTTCTTTTCTGTTGTGCAATAAAGTGTATTTGTATTGTATTGTATTAAATCAAAAATGTTTAATTAAGTAACTTATTCTTATTATCTATAACAGCATTAGGGGTATCCTTTAAAGTAAAAATGTTTACATGTGATTAGGAGGCTCCGCTCTTCTGCAACTACATAAATGCTTTAAACAAGAAGGTAAGTAAGGTATACAAGTAAATTCTTATTTTACCTACTTACCTTCTTGTTTAAAGCATTTATGTAGTTGTAGAAGAGCGGAGCCTCCTAATACAGGTAAACATTTTTGTATTGTAAATATAAACCCTATGAGCTAAAATATTACCAGTTATTACATACTACTAGTGCACAAGAAATATATAGTTTCGAACTGGCCAACCTCATTTCCTTTACTGCCCTATAAACTTCCTCGAAGCCAATTCAACTTCCAACAATGGGCAAAATTCATTAGAACAATGTTCATAAAGCAAATCGAACTGCAGCCGAAAGGCTTCGGGCTTTACCGAGCCGAAATACAGTATAATATTTCATTAATCACTTACTCTAGCAGACAAAAGGGTAGTCGCTTACAGAGTTATTTCTATAATATTAGTTCCAATAAAGCTAAAGAAAGAAAGATGAAGATCTTGGAGACAATTATGCTTCACAGAAAATGTAGGAGTGGTGACAATTAATTGACAATTTATTAAGCTGAATAAATGTTTTTCTTTCTTTCTTTCTTTCTTTCAATGTCAATAATCTTATGGTCATTCATAGTTACACAACTTGTGTCTTTGCAAACTATTTCCGACTCCCCTGTCTTGACCTGTGACTTGACAATATCTTAACTTTTCTTTTTTTTATGCACAACGGGTTCGTACTTGACCTCAATCACACCTGATCTTAAGTGAAGATGAGGCCGAAACTGGATGAGTAGAAACTGGCTACCTTATCTCTGACAACCGGAACATAACAATGCTATTAACTTGTTTGACGACAGACTTAGATAAGATAGTGGTGGCTAACCATGCGGACATTTAAATTTTAATATACCCCGCTGGGAATCGAACCCGCGACCTCTGATTCGTAAACCCTATGTTGTTTACATTGAGCCACGGAGGCGGTCAACATAAAACTGTCGCAGTAGTTCAACAAAAGTTCAACTCATCAGATTCGATGCAGAAGTAATTTGGCTCAATGATCGTAGTACATAGTCCACGCACGTAATAACTGCAATTGGCATTGGCTCTGTTTATACCTTTAATGGGAGCTTGTTGCATTGGGAAGCCAATCACCGGTCTCTAACAGCAAATATTGACATGAAATCCGATGTCTCTGGCTCTTGTAATGTAATTATGATGCAGCGTGTAAACAACAACTATGGCCTTTACTAGCCAATACCCGTATGTTTCATTTGAAGTTATATAGTATTTCGTCCCATAATGAATTATAGCTGTAGCTTCTGTGAGTATCATTTTGTCCATAGCAATTGTTTTGTAACATATTGATTACCGATTTGACTTACATACATACATAATGTCACGCCTGTTTCCCGTAGCGGTAGGCAGAGACCACAGACTTCCACTTGCTACGATCCTGACACACCTCTTCTGCTTCCTTCACTATCATAAGGTTGTTCATACATGCTCGTCAATTTAGGGTACTCTTGACTTGGCCTTTCTTTAAAACGTCCCCGATTTGATCATGGTACGTTCGCCGTGATCTTCCTCTTTCTTGATCTTTACCAACACTACCATCCACATTCGCTTTTGACTTCTTCATCACCGATTTAGTATCTTTAGGTAGATATAGTTCCTATTTATTAACCGACCGACAAAATGGAGGAAATACAATGTTCGTCTGTATGTATTTTTACATTTACCCTTACTAGCGTCAATTGTAAACCGACTTGGTTGATTGTCTTTTTGTTTGATAGGGTTTTTGGTTCGGTTTGGTCTCAGTTTGGTTGGTGGTAGGGCATTTTAAAATGTCCGTCTGGCTAGCTACCACCATCTTATCTAAGCATTGTTGTGTTCTGGTTGTCAGAGATAAGATAGCCAGTCCCCCAAATGTGTTGGGATTTCCGGGTCAGTACGCTTCCACCTTCGACCCCATCTTCACTTAACATCAGATGTGATTGAGGTCAAGTACTATCCCGTGTGTCATGTCAAGTACTATACTAAGTGAAGATGAGGTCGAAGGTGGAAGCGTACTGACCCGGAAACCCCAACACATTTGGGGAACTGGCTATCTTATCTTTGACAACCGGAACACAGCAATGCTATTAACATTGCTGCTGGGCGGCAAATTTAGATAAGATGGTGGTAGCTAGCCAGGTGGACATTTTAAATGCCCTACCACCAACCGACCTACAACCAACCGGTTAGATCAAGATAATTAAACTTCTTCTTGATAAGTAATTAATAGTTCCATGCTATCATAATCTTCCAATTGTCTATGATATGCGAATATTAAATTTTTCACTGTACATTCACGGGTTTAATAGATTTTGTTTCAATCGGACTAAATTCGCCTTATCTCAGTCAGAACCGAAGTAAAATGAACTGCGAACTAAGTTTTGTTCGGCACAGATCCCGTTGGCTCCTCATTGTTTGCTAAGCAGTTGAAAATCTCGTTTGGCGAAGTTGATTGCCGATTGTTTTCACCATGAACGCCCTCAAAAAGGGCTCAAGGAAGTTGGGAACTCTTTCTATTATAGCACTAGGCAATTTCAATGGGTTAATTAAATGGTTTTGCTGTTTATCTTACTGAATTTGTCAGCTCAAAATACTGGCATTCACGATTACGTGATTGGAGTAATGTAAAAGTTTAAAGTTCAGGACTTCGTTGTAAATTCTGACGCAAGGAGTAATGTTATGAGCTTGAAGCCTTTATCTAGTTACGTGTCTGTCTGAGGCACAGACCACCTTCACCAATAGAGCTGTAATGCAATAAATTTACTTTGGAAGAAATTCTGCCAAATTAAGAAGTATGACGGTCGTAAATGGGCCAAAGGTTAATGAGAAGAATGAATGTCGTTGATATTTGATCGATTAACTTTTACTACAATCTGCAATCGGCCACGCGTCCAGCTATAAACATCAGTACTAGTACCATGACAGGCGATATGTGTTTCAAATTAAGCTATAATTTTGATTGATGTGAACTTATTTATTAATGGTACCTTTAGTGATAAGGTCGCCAAATTGTACATTCTATTCTTACCACTGTTCTGAAACTGTATTTTCTTCTCTGTTGTGCAATAAAGAGTATTTGTATTGTATTGTACTTTCGTTCGAACGTTACCAGAGGACTGCTGAAATATTATGACCAATATAGTATCAATAAATGGAGCTTCATGGCTGACGACCGATTAGTGTAGTGGATAGTGACCCTGTCAGCGAAACCAACTGTTGCGGGTTTATATCCCGCGAGGGGTAAACAGAGGTACGCGAGGTATGTTTGTGTGATGAATACGAGCATTTATTCCCGAGTCATGGATGTTTATATAAATATTTGTGTATGTTTATCCATTATCTAGTATCCATAGTACAAGCTTAGCTTAGTATGGGACAAGACGTATCGTGTAACTGAGCGAAATAATATTTATAAAAAAAAAAGCTTCACTCCTGTGACTTGTGTATTACTTATTTACCGAATCCCGTATAAGATAAGTACAACGCACTGGATACTGGATCTTGGTTTACCTTGAAATGCCTGTCTATTATATTACATTAGTATGTATGTGCGTGATAATTAATCAAGAGATTAATTAGCGTCACTTAATTATTGTAAATTGAGGGTGTGGGTTGGTCGAACGTGCATTATGGAGGTGACATGCATTCCAACTGTCAATGCAAGGTTTAGATACGCATCCAATTAGGTAATGTACAGTATAAGCACCACTTTAGTACATTTATATAATACAAAATACAATAAAATAGGCGTAACCGATCATAAACATGACTAGGGCCCGTATTAGGCTTGAGGCTGTATCACCCGAGGTTGACGCTATCTCAAGCTCAGTGCTAATTTATAAACCAATCTTGAGGTCTACTCAGCTGAGATCACTTCTCAAGTATTCGTCTCAGCGGCGAATGAATGATAGTATCGAGTTTCGTTTATTAATACGTGAAACTCGGCGCACGTCTCAAGGGAGTACTGCATGAATATGCACGTGCGTTTCAGTTCTCAAGTAAGGTTTATTAATCAACACGTTTACTTGAGACCGGTCACAAAACTATTCTCAATCTTGAGAACGGTTTTTTAACATGGGCCTAAGAGTCATTTAGTCTATAATATAAAAAAAACGAACTCAAATCGGACGACGCATTACTGAAATTTGAAGTCATGCCCAATCTTAATAATTTAGCGAGGCAATGCAGTCGGCCTACTTCGAAGCTACCTGTAATTTATATTTTACTTCATAGCATAAGCAAGGATATGAAATAATAATAAAATAAAAATATCAATAAACAAAGAGCTATTCCAAACATTTTGCTCTAGTATTATGTTCACCTTTGTAAGAAAGAGTTGATTTTCTTAGTGGGATTTCAGGGTCTTGCATAGAAAAAGTTGTAAAATTATGATGTGACTTATATTCTCACTTTGTATAGACTTTTACTAAGGAAGTAAAAGTAACCATCGTTTCTCCGACTACATTATAATATTGACACTGACTTTTGCATTGCCCTACTCCGAATTTCTGGCCGTTGTGACATCGTGTGCTATGTTGATATCAAAACACAGTGTATGTGTGCCTGGGGTGGCATAGCTCTTATTGTTCCAACTTGTTTCTTCAAAGTGCAATGTGTAGCTGGCATATTGAGCTGACCTGAATTCAATGGCACGTGTTATAAAGGCTAAAAACTCTTAATTTCTTGGGCGTTGTTCTCACTGTCGAGTTGCGTAGAAATAAAGAGAGCGAACTAGAGCGTTCTCGAGTTGTTTTTTTTTTTATGCACAACGGATTGGTATTTGACCTTAACTTAAATCATATTTTTTTATGGTATATTTCGATTTTGTAACGCCATCCCTATGCACAAATTTGCCAACTTTTTTTTTTATGCACAACGGGTTGGTACTTGACCTCAATCACACCTGATGTTAAGTGAAGATGAAGTCGAAGATGGAAGCGTACTGACCCGGAAACCCCACACATTTGGGGGGACGGGCTATCTTATCTCTGACAACCGGAACACAACAATGCTATTAACATTGCCGCTTGCGACAGATTTTGATAAGATGGTGGTAGCTAGCCTGGCGGACATTTAAAATGCCCTACCACCAAACAAACCGAGTACTTAAACATGTATCCCGCTGGGCATCGAACCCGCGACCTCCGAATCGTAAACCCAATGTTGTTTACATTGAGCCACGGAGGCGGTTAATTGGTGCGGTCAGTCATTGGTTGGATGACATTTTATACGAGTGTCTCAGTGTTTTGGAAGGCACGTTTAAAATTCGGCCACAGTTGTTTTCAATTGAAGGTAGTCGTAAAGGCGGTTTGAACCACCGACTGTCAGGTGACCATCTTCTTTTCGTGTCGGTAACCATAATAGTCAGTCAGACATAGATTAGAACTGCTAGAAAAGCCCCCGCGACCCGTGCACCCACTGGCTTCACCCACCGGTGGGTGTAGGGGTAATTCCTGTTTACCCGTGTACCCACTGCGATATGGTTGGATTTAATTATCGATGAAAAAAATTAAATAATAATACGATAAGTCAATTTGTTTACTAAAACTAACAAACTAAAGGAAACTAGATTACAATACAATAAATTACAATATAAATACTCTTTATTGCGCAAAATAATTTACAATAATTTTTGATGATAACAATAGAACACAACACATTTAACAGGAACAAACTAATATATAATAATTAACATAATTTGTCTAAAAAATGACCAACGCTTATCTCATTTGTTAATAGTTGCATTTGTGCATTAATTATCTGATTATCTCGAATTTGATACATTTCATCGCGTCTATTAGTTAATTTCTTGTTTGGTGCAAGTATTTTGGATAACAACTTTGCAACCGTCTTATAATTTTTATTAATATTTTTATTAATCCCCAAATTCCAGTTTTCGCTAACATTGTTAGTTCTGTGACGTTTGTTATACACGCACCATTGTAGGTTGGGTTAGAACTGTGACCCCAACAGGGAATTGATTTGTATAATAACAATATAATTTTGGGAAGAGCATGTTATGCCAAACCACATTTGACTAC
Organism: Oegoconia quadripuncta; assembly: GCA_949316235.1. Lineage (NCBI taxonomy): Eukaryota > Metazoa > Arthropoda > Insecta > Lepidoptera > Autostichidae > Oegoconia > Oegoconia quadripuncta. Next base: position 17,484,288 of record OX438743.1, read on the forward strand.
ATAATACTTGGTAAAATGAAACATTGTCATGTAATTATTTGTTAAACAATAAATTGCTGAAAATAGTATTGCTAACCGTAAAATTGCGAAAAGTTGTTTTGCCAAATGTTTTTTTGCCAAATGAAAATTTTGAAAACATACTTTGGCATGTGATACTTTGGGAAACGTTTTTTGCCCAAAAATTAGTAATCCATTGTTGTGTACCGGTTGTCAAAGATCAGATAGCCAGTCCCCCAAATATATTGCGGTTTCCGGGTCAGTACGCTTCCACCTTCGACCTCATCTTCACTTAACATCAGGTGTGATTGAGGTCAAGTGATAACCCGTAGTGGATAAAAAATTAAATTGGTTTGAGCGTACTTACGTCTTTAATGGGTTCTAAATTAGAGTTCCAACTGTACCTACATACACAAGCGGAGATCTAAATTGTTTTATTAGCAATTTAAACGGTTAACGCCAGTCTATGTTTATTACGTTTGTTGTTAATTAACTTAATTAAATATAAGTAGTAGATCCCCGCACAAATCTTCGTATATGTCCCAGATGTTAGATGGGATGTTTATAAAATACATGGCGTCTCTCGGTTATGAGACACGAAGGGAAAGTGTCTTAAATGTTGCAAATAGTATTGTAGATAGCTTAATGTATTGTGTGATTTCACCATGTAAAAAGAATAGAACCTACCCATCTTCACCCGGACTGTCGTAAAACAGTATGGAATTTTCCATCATGCGATGGGTTCACCCCCTGTCAAATTAAAGACAAAATGTGAGTGGGTGAATTTTTATTTCGCTAATTTTGGACGAGATATGTTGCATGTTTTTTATTTCTTCGTTTTGGTATTAATCTGAGTTATAATTTAAACTTCGAATCATTTAGGGTAAGAATGGATAATACTGGACGTCGACAATACCAGTCCCCTCTTAGTTCCAAACACACGAGATGCACATTAAATTTTTTCACTCCAAATTGATAGAATTTTTCATGTTACGGATATAAGAGGTAAGTATTTTTTTAGTTACGATTTATACATTATTATTTATAATTGTTCTTCCAAAACTATTTGTATATGTCGACGTTTGTAAATTTTTTCGCTACATTGTCCGGGATTCATGCGTTATCTATTTATTTGAGAAATATGCGGACATTACCAGTCGGAGTGACCGGTATTATCAACACACAATTCCGTATACAACATGGCCTTGTAATTCCCGGCAGAGTAAAATCATAATAAGAGAATATTTATAACAAATCTTTTATTTTTATTAATTAATTTATTTATAATTTATTTAAAACAAATAATGCCAGCAACTTTAACTATTACCAATTTAAACAGTGATCATCAATATATTAGAGAAGGAAAACAGAAAATTGAAAAAATAAGAGTGTTGCTGGAACTAAACCAAATAAGCCTGTCAAACATATTGATGCAAAAGGAACAAGCACAATTTGGCTAAAACTAAAACTGCAAAAAATAAGAAGATTGAGAAAACTGATAGAAAATTTTTGATGGAAACTAAATGTAAAGAGATGGAAGTAAGGAATAGTTAAGAAAATAGATATCTCATCCATGAGGATTACGGGCGGGACAATGAAATGTGTTATAGGTGTGTGCTTTGTGGTCGATGGGCTCATGAAGAATGGTCAGGATACGATTCTCCTGAGGACAATAAATGTGATTTATGCATTAATAGTGCTTGACCGGTCTTAAATACGCAGTGACTGGTATTAACATCATCATTTTTGAAATGTTGATTATGCCAAATGTTTAATTAGTACAAAACTCAATTGCCACCATATTGTTGGAAAACTGATTAAAGTTTAACTTGTTAAAGATTTTATAAAGATATAATTAATAACTATTGAAGTATTGTTGTTCTCCTTTAAGTGACCGGCATTACCCATTCTTACCCTAATGTTGGAGGGCACAAAATATCATAAAACTTGAGTGTTAACTCGTATCATAGGTAAGTTGTTTTGGTCATATAAAGTACCCGATTATTATTCCAGTAAAAAGAATAGAACCAACCCGTTTCTTCCCGTGTGTTTCGTAAAAGGTGACTAAGGGACTATCCAACAAAAAACATCTACAGATTTGCACGTTTTTACGGCGACGGGTTCATTTCTGTATATTTCGAGAGGTGAACCGTGGATGTTGTTGATGAAACTTTTAATGTTTGGGATATCTCTGACCACCCCATTTGGGATATAGATCGTCACGTTACGTATATTTTTTTTTATGATTGACTGGATTCGCCTTTGACCACAATCTCACCTGATGGAACGTGACGATGTGGTCGAAGATGAAGCATATGATATACGTATGTTAACTATATACGGGTGGAATCCCTCCCCACGCCTAGTGGTCCGAAGATGGAAGGGCGATGGTGGAATAAGATTATGTCATTCCAACGCACACTCTCCGAAATGCATCCTGTAAAAAAACTGAGAGACAGGCGACTTTGCTACGGTGTTCAAGGCTCTGCAATGTAGCAGTCATCGAATTATCACCTATGAGTCTCATGGCACGTCGTTCCACAGAATGGAGTGCAGCTAGAACCATCCCAGAAGTGACAGCAGCATTTGTACATGACCTATTGTTTGTACTCTGTTATACCTACGTTTTTGGCGCTATAAAGAATATTTTATTTTTAAAACTAAGTAGGTAATGCATTCAAAGATTTTATTTTTATTGCTTGTCTCGTCTGGGAATCGACTTCATGTATTTCACAACTCCACCGCTTCGCTCTCAATAGGAAGGCATCTACGATAGGTATTTAAACTCAAGGGTGACGGGAAGAGTGATTGGTGTTTAGTAATCGATTTCTGGTAGAAACTTTTTGTTGGGCTACAGAAATAGCGTTTTTTTCCATAAATTGGCTCCCATCTTTGTCTAGTAGATTTCAAGAAGTATTTTACACCAAAGTATGTACAGTCCGCGTCATAGTTATACATACAAGGCCTACATGATTAATTGTAGCATAATGTCCATTCAATCTATGCAAGCCACAGTTCTATAAAAGTATCCTCTTGTCTGGACTATCATTTTAGAGAATTGCGGATAGACTAGGGCGTTTAAGCGGTTTCGTAAATACCGATAAATTAAGTTTTATACCCAATTTTAGAAACGGTTTCATTTGAAGCGCGTCCGAAATGACGTCAATGATAAAGCGGTATAATTTAGACAGACAGTGTACGTCTTTTGAAGTTTGTAGTGATAGAGACGGCGCCGTCGGTAAGAGCGAAATGAAAACCACTAAAAACGCAAATTCAAATATTAACAATGAACTTAGAACCAAGAGATACTTAATCCAATTATAAACTAAAACTATTTTAAAGCAATGCAAATTACATACTTATTAAGAAATACATTTTTATAAAGTGGATTGCCTCTCTCCTACCTGCGGCATTGTCCCCAGCATGTAGCCCACATACTTATCTGACAGATACTGAAAATATTTCCGAGCCCCACATACATGAGAGAAGTACTCGAGACTCTGGCTTTTGTTTTCTGTTAATTGTTAGCGGTTGATTGCAAAACTGTTGCCCGTTGTACGTCATATGTACAGTCAGCTATATAAGGTATTTAACTCAGTATACAAGGTTATTTATTGTGCACCTGAAACCTGAAATTAGCTTGGTCAGAATCACGCATAGATTAGATTGCAGCTGTAAAAATATGCGGTAATATTTTTCTATTTAACCAAGAGAATACATCTGCCAAATTTTATCAATATCAGTTCATTCGGATGATCTCTATGATATATTAATATGCTTCCGGATTATCTATAAAACTCTCAAACAGTACTATTAAAGCATTGTTCTGATTTTGTTCCCGACCGTACCAAGTAAGTATCCATTTACAATATTCCGTTCGCGTCTGCACTGTCTGACTGTATACATTAACCGATCGTATGGAAATTCACATTCAACTTGGTAATGAAATCTTTTGAGTAGCTCTCCATTTTCAGCATTTGAAAGTTAATAGTCACTGATGCACACCGCAACAGCCTATAGCGCTAAACAAATTCAAAGGCACCGGCGCCTCTATCGTTCCTGTGGAAGTTTGGGTACGTATGATGTTGGCGAGTCTCTGGGCTGCTTCTCCTGAAGTTAGTGAAGGTAGGCGATGATGATGACAAAACCACTTTCCATATATAAGAACGAATCCTGACACTTTATTTGCACATGGTATATATATTAAAATTTTACAACCATCTTAGTTGTCTGAAGCAAGATAGCGGGAGCGTTAAACCAATGTTGTTGTCAATACAAAAAATGTATATAAAATTCTTGAAGTTGCCCACAGCTCCCTCCTCCCCGCCCCAGTACGCTGCAAGCCTTGTGGCTTGCAGCGTACTGGGGTATCCTGAATTTGACTAATGTGATGTCACCCTTCATATTCATATTCAGGATGCCCTACCCATAAATGTGACTAACTTTCTTAAAGATAGAGATTCTGTGCTAAAATAAAAAAAATACTTTTGAAAAGTAATGAAATAAAAGATTATGAGCCGCTTTGTCTGAGAAATTTATTTTAACTCTCCTGAAAACCGGTCATATACCTACACATTAGACCTTATGCGTCTAAAGTCGAGAAATAATAAAGATAGGCTGACTTTAGCCGGCTTAGAAAGTGGCCACCCAGGTAGATGCGTTCATGGAATAGCGGGCCACGTTCACAAAGATATACACAGGCTTTTATCACGGAGCCACGTTAGCCTCTATCACGGAGCCTCATCGTGAGCATGTGCTTGCTTGAATAGCAGTGCCCAGTGAATGCCCTTACAAGGATGAGTAATTTATTTCTACGAATACCAGTACTTCATTAATTAATTAATGTCTCTTTTAAGATGGTTTTGAATTTATTTAAAGGTAAATTTTGAATGTCCCCTGGAACCTTATTATAAAATAAATGACTTAGTGACTTTATGTAAACGGCTGCCATGAACAGCAAGTTTATTTTTATATCTGGTATTAACATTATGTATATCAATATTTTTTTAAAAGATTGTAGATTTTTTCTTACAGACATTAAGTTTTCATAAAGATATTGCAATGATAATGTTAATATATTAATTTCTTTAAATTTATTTCTAAGAGACACTCTGGGGCCCAGTTTGTAAATCGCGCGAACCGCTCGTTTCTGCAGAACAAAGATACAATTTATGTCCGCGGCATTTCCCCACAACAGAATGCCGTAGGTCAATTATGCTATGGAAAAAACTGAAATAAACCAGCCTCGCGGTATCCATATCGCTTAAATAACGTATTTTTTTAATCGCAAATACTGCAAAACTGAGGCGCTTCGCTAACTTATCGATGCAGTCCTTTATCCAATGTAATATCTAGGAAAAAAGTAATGTCCATAAGCTCCAACTCCTCGTTTTTTACTAACCTACTGGCTACCTGTTTGACATTTGGTTGTGAAAACTTTATTCATTTGGTTGTTTTCTCATTAAGGATAGATTATTTGATGTTAACCACTGAATCACCTTAGAGATAACATTATTTACGTCGTCAAAAGATGTCTGTCTTCTTTTAACATTGAATAGCAAAGAAGTTATATTCTTACTTTTAAGGCTACGTTTAAGGCTACTCTTGTAAAGGCAGCTCGCTAATAATTTGTTCGCTTTACATATTTCGACTCCTTACTCCTTGTCTCTGCATTTCAATACATACGCTCAAGATAACAAGCTCTTAATAAATCTCACCTACTGACTGACATGTAACATATTTCTTCTCAAGTTACCTAATACAATGTTATTGCTTCTAATTCCGTGAGCGAAAGTGTAACACCGTAAGCTATATCAAATTTCACATTGATATATTGTTTATAGGCCAGGCAGTGGGTGACAGAGGCCGTTGGTCTGCACAATAGCATATTCCCTTCAATAGCTCGATAGGTGGGAAATTCAATACGCACTCCATTATCGACCCTTTGTGCTTGACGCGCGTCAAGTAAATGTTTATGCGGATGATAAATGTTGACTGTTTTATTCGAAGAGGATCACTAGTGTTTTGTATCTGACGTAGTGACATAAATATGGTGTCTTTACCCGAATCACCCAAAAAGGAGGGTAATGTTTTTCGAGTTTATGTATACCGGTGGATTTTTTACCGTAAGAAACAAAATAGGGCATATTAAGCATGTAACCATCTCCGTGGCTCAATGTAAATAACATTAGGTTTACGATTCGGAAGTTGCGGGTACATGTTTAATACTCGGTTCGGTTGGTGGTAGGGCATTTTAAATGTCCGCCTAGCTAGCTACCACCGCCTTATCTAAATCTGCCACCAAACAGCAATGTTATTCCGGTTGTCAGAGATTAGCCAGTTCCCCAAATATGATGGGATTTCCGGGTCAGTACGCTTCCACCTTCGGCCTCATCTTAACTTAACATCAGATGTGATTGAGATCAACGGCTTACCCGTTGTGTATAAAAAAAAAGAAAGTGAAGTAGAAGTTATTGGCATAGGTGGTTTATTTATTTTTATTTCAAAACCATCACCGATACACGCGCCGCCCGGAGATTCATTTGGACTGGCGGGATTCGTAGCTTCTCTATCATTATCTAGTAGTTGTCCCCTCATGCGAAATTTATTTAGAACTCATATGTTCTCCACGTTTTTTTTTATTAATTGAAATGATGTAAGTATGTGGAATAGGCTGCAAACGCGACCGACAAATGACACAACGCAGTATTCGATGATGGTTTGAAAAAAAAAATAAAGTACCTATGCCAATACCTCCTATTTCACTTACCTAATGTACCCTATTCAAAAAAACTCATCGGGTATATGTAAATAAATACTGGTTTTGCATTATTTCGCGGATAAGCTTGAATTTGTGTAAATTTCTTTTTTGTATAAGTCTACGTACGTCGCTTGGAGAGGATTAAAAGGAAATATTGTGCGAGGTCTTTCTTTCTATGAATAATCATGTAAGAAGCGCCTACTGCATGCGTGAACTCGCTGACCTATTTCTCATGTACCCATCATTGTATCACAGAGAATAATTCTAATGCCAAGCAATAATAGTGCAGTTATTTACAATAATAATAAATAATAAATAATAAGACATACACACAGCGCCATCTAGTTCCACAGTAAGCAACTATAGGCCTGTGTTGTGGATACCAGATGGTTGTTATACTACATAAATACATTTTTTTTGTAAATAAATACTTATTATAAATGAAAACATCCATAACTCGGGTACACATGTCCGTATTCACCACACAAACATATGCCCCTAGCGGGATTCGAACCCGCAACCTTTTGGTATAGTGGTCAGAGTTGCTAACCACTACACCAAACAGGTCGTCAATTTTATATTTTATAGGCGCTCCTTGATTACATAAAGCTTATCGCAGGTATTTAGATATGTTTAGCGTAGAATTAGACATTCTGGAATTATAGACATTTGGGAAATTGTGCAACCGGGAAATCAGACATTCGAGAATTAATTTAAGATGAAGAAGTTCGGGCAATTGGATCTGTTGGAGCAATAGTCAATAGTCAAAAAATTTTTATTTTGTAGGAATTGTAGGCTGTATATATATAGTTGGATCTTATAGCATTGGGCATGAAAAGAAATAAACATTCTTTTAGAATTTGAATTAATGACAATCAAAATATGAAAAAAACTTAGAAAGATTTAGAAAGATAAACACATTTTTATTAAATAATAAATCAAGAGATCCAAATAGATTTAATCAAAGCGGGAAGGAAGCATAATGTGGCTTGTGAATATCTAACGAAATAAATTGATTACGAAGATTATTTGCTTCTTACTAAAGCTACGTCCCTATTCAAATCGGAGACCCTCATACGCTCGAGGTGAACCATTACAGTACACAGGGTATACTTCAAATAGTCACATTTTACATTTTTTTATCTACTGCTTGTTCAAAGGCAATTGTCCCCTAAGAAGACCAAGTAAGAAATTCGAAGGGTTGCTCCTTTAAAATACAGGTTTCAACTCAAATGCACAATAACAGTGAAATAGTCTGGCATGCGATTAAGCTAGTTATGTCCAATGATGATTATCATCTAAGTCTCATATTTTGTAATATGTTTTATAGTATCTTTAGAATATATTAAAAGAAGAATTTGTATATCGACGAGAACCTTATTGAAAAAACGTATACATCCCGTTGAATGAATTAATGACTTCGCGGAGGCGGTTTATGTGACCTGCAAGTTTATTTCTTGTATTAACATCGTGTTTAACACTATTTTTCTTAAATTATTAAATGTTTTTGACTTTATATTAAATTTTCAAGGAATGTACTGTGGCGATAAGGTTAGAAGATTATACTCTTTAAACTTCTCTTTAAGTGACACTACAAGGACTAAGAAATCGTATATTTGTAACAATAACAACCAATATCCGCAGGAACATCAAACATGTTTGTGACTATGTGTACTAAATATACTTGTAGGATACTACATTGTTGTCACCATCCAATTGTTGTGTGAAACAAACCCATGTCAGCTTCGCAACAAGAGAAAATCCAAAGAGAATCTTGACTATATTCCTTCACTATGTATAATATTCCGATTCATTACAGCATATCCTCATTCACGCACCGAGAATTATTATAGCTCAAGGAATAAAAATAGAGCAATAACATAATATATCATCATGGTACAGGTACCCGTGACTTGTTTATAAAAATTTCCTTCAGCAATGTTCCTTTGTTGGGTTTCTATTGATTCCCGACTGGCGATTCTTCTCTGTCAAATGTCTATTCTAAACTTCGGCCAGTCTAAGTTGGCAATTGGGAATACGTTACCTACTTTTAATGTGTTACAGTCCAACTTCCGATAAAATGTTTCTGAACTTTATAAATTTATAGGTATGTCGATTTCCGTGGCTTAACGGTTACGTGACGCTGCTACTTTGCAAAGGCCGGTTCGGTGATTATTTTCTAAGTTTGGTTGGTGCATAGGGCATTTTAAATGTCCGCCTGGCTAGCTACCACCATCTTATCTAAATCTGCCGCCAAGCAACAATGTTAATAGCATTGTTGTGTTCCGGTTGTCAGAGATAAGATAGCCAGTCCCCCAAATGTGTTGGGGTTTCCGGGTCAGTACGCTTCCATCTTCGACTTCATCTTCACTTAACATCAGGTGTGATTGAGGTCAAGTACCAACCCGTTGTGCATAAAAAAAAAAAGTTGGCAAATTTGTGCATAGGGATGGCGTTACAAAATCGAAATATACCAAAAGAAAATATAATTTAAGTTAATTTAAATGCACGAAAAGGTAGTCCAATTGTCATTGGGAATTTAGAAAATACCGTAATTGTATATTCCAGACAGTAAGTAATAGTGAAAAAGAGTTAACTCGACGGAACAAGTTTAGTATTACCTTAAATAACATTTGGTATTGTTAACAATATTACCAGTACAAACAGTATTACCTTAAATAACATTTGCTATTGTTAAGATTAAGCGTCTGAAAATTTTACACGATTAACTCTCTGAATTTGTTTATCCAATATTTCATATTTGTAACGCCCGGCCCCGAGAATAGCTATTCGTCAATCTCCACTATATCGAATAAGTATGTGAGTGAAAATAACAATATAAATTGTCACTATAACATGTTTTAATTATAGTAATGTAATCGGTGTATTCACTCATTTCGGTATATCGCTTAATAGATGATGCTTTCAATAAAAATAATAATCCCACCAATGCTGAATAGACACTATCCATGAACAATTGAAACGTATTGGCCATATTTTTGGTATTTGAAGTTCGAAATGATTTTCAAATGACTAAATAAAATAACTCACATAATAACGGAAGCCTGTTCTTTCTTTTATTTCTGCCAAGCTACTGTCGCCTTGTTTTATCTAAGATCAGAAGCATTGCACGCTGGTAAGCCATCTGTCTTCTTTACTATCTCTAAATATAGTTTAATAATATATTTTATAGTTTTTCAATACATGTCACAACATATATGTATGTCGTAGATGACGGCGGGTTCGGGGGTGGGCGTTACTAGCGACCGGGACGCGTGCCAGTCGCGTGGTAAAGGGTGCTCGGGCAATAGCGACATTATTGAAAGCTACTATAGGCATATCGCCAAGATATTCACATTCGATTATGATCATGAAACCTGAGATGCTTTCTGTTCAATAGAAAACATGTGGCCGCCCCTCGTGCCATACAACTTGGCCCCCGCGTGCACTCTGTGAAACTCAGCCGTACCTTGTCTATAGTTCCTCCTTGCTCAAATCCCATGATCAACTTCTTATTAGCTAACGACTCACCGGATTCTTCCAAGCGTCGGTGATAATAATCAAATCACTCACAGTCGGTGATGTGTTCAGTGGAGCTCCGACTCCTTCGACGGCTGGTAGCAAAAGTGTCCGTCATTTTCGATGTGCAGACCTTATATTACCGTTAACGTCGTCACGGCTCCGCTTCCGGCGATACGAGCGCCACCAAGTTTAGTTCCCACAGCAAACCGCGTATTATGATAGTCAGTTGACCATTCGAATAATTAATTCTATCGCTAATTTATCGCTATCTCCGACATGTATATTGTTCCATATTCAAGGAGGCTACTATACTGAGTACAAATCAATAATAATATAAACCATAATTAAAAAATTAGAAATTAGTACAGTAATCACAGTTGGCTGATTCAACTCCAGGTGTTGACGTGATCTGTGATCAGCATTGGCGCCGAAGAAATGATATTCTAAATCTGAACCGATTAATTTGATAGCGGTAGTACCCGCGACAAAATGACCTCTGACCTCGAGCCGGCCAGCTAGTTGCGGGACCGAAACAGAAACAACAGCTTGTATGAAAATGAAATGAAAAATGAAAATGATTTTATTGCAACAGCTCAAGTCTACAAAACAAAGAACATTCAAAGAAAGGGTTCTATATTTTCGCCGAGTCTTAATTTTTATATACCTACAGACACTTAGTAGTTTTAGTTTGACACACATTATCTTCTAGAATATTTTTTTTGTTATAATATATATATTCAATGTTGTTCATATTCAACCCAATTTTTTTTAGTCTGTTCGAGAGGTGAGTAGTATTGTACTATCCCCTTTTTCTTATTTTTCTTATGTTTCTTATTGTTGTAGATACAATAAAGAATATTTTATTTGTTTGTTTGTTTGAGTACCTGGTGTTCTGTAATCTGGTTTATCATTTTTCAGACACCAGATTCTCACAAATAAGTGTTTTACAAAATTTCTGCTTCTAATTATATTCTGCACTGTATTACTGTGAGAATGAAGTAAACACATTAAGTTGAATATTATGATAATAGTGCTGATGTGGATTATTACTGAACAGTGTCTTAAATTTTCGGAGTATGCTTTGGCACTTAATTATTCAATTTTACTTTCAAGTACAAATTTAATTTTCAAGGTATTTCCCAAAAGTTCAAGAAGCAAAGGCTTTGAAGCTGATCCAATAAGTACGTTTCGCAAACATCCTAAGTCTAGCACTCTATTTTATGACTGGCATTTTAACAAGTTAGTCCTACATCCTTCTACTACTTTATTAAATTTAAATTGTCGACACGGTACACTTTATTCCCTATTGGGATCTTATTAGATTGAAACCTAAGTCTGTCTGTGACATTACTTTAGGATATGGTTTTTTTAACCTTGTTAAATGGACAGCAGGCACAGCAGATAGGCCCAGATGAGCTGGATTCTTTCGGCAAGGAGTGGAGAGATTTTCCACTGTGGCAGAAAATAAGGGAGGCTTTTGTCCAGCAGTGGGACAACACAGGCTAGTTAAAAAAGTATGGAAATCAGTTCAACTGTGTTTGAAAGATATTTTGAAACACAACAGGATGCTTGACCTTAATCACACCTGATGAGAATCACGTGTTACGTGAAGAAGTAAAGAAGAGGCCGATGGTGTATGCGAACTGACCCGGCAACTCGAATTGATTTGGGGTACTGGCTACTATCACACAATGCTTTAACAACAATTCCATCAACTTGGTGTCAGTCTTAAATAAGACGGTGATAGCTAACCTGATGGATATTTCAAAATACTGAATCACCAACCAAACCGAGTACTAAACTGTATCCCCAGAATCGAACCCGCTACATCTGTTTTGTAAACCTTATATTGTTTACGCTGAGCAACGGAAGCGGTTATTTACTTCATTTTAAATACTCGAGGAGCGCATATAAAATATAAAATTGACGACCTGTTTGGTGTAGTGGTTAAAAATTCTGACTGCTATACCAAAAGGCCGCGGGTTCGAATCCCGCATAGGGGCATATGTTTGTATGATGAATACAGACACGTGTTCCCGAGTTATGGATGTTTTTCATTTATTTTTGTTTTTATTTACAAGAAAAAATGTATTTGTGTAGTTTATCAACCATCTGGTATACATATAATACAAACCTAGTTGCTTATTTTGAAACTAGATGGCGCTGTGTGTATGTGCAACGATATTTATTATTATTATAAAATAGAAAGAATTCTATGACTATTTACAACACAGATGGGAAATACAAGAAATATCCCGAGATACGTTACAAACATAAATTGTTACGTATGAAAACAATCAAAGAAATATGTGCAAAGACTAATGACATGAAGCACAAGAGGCTTCAAAATTAGTCAAAGAGCACCCGTATACTGCTAAACATTATCGCCTTATCTCCTGAAACGCGGTCTCCAAAGGCTCCAACGCTTGTTCCCGACATAACACGTCACCAGTCTATTTCTAATTCGAGTCAGCTATAATCTTTAACTTTACGACAGCGAATTATGTTATTTTAATGTTTGGGTTCGCCTAAAGAAACTTAGTAATATACATACATAACTTTGGGTGGTTATATATGTATATCCTAAAACCGCGTCCCCACTAGGGCGAGTTGCCAGACTTCACCCGACATGTCTGATAGACTGATGTAAAGACAATAGATAGGGCGGTTGGGTCTATTCTTCGGCTTCATATGCCCATAACCACAGATCAAGCTAACATCGCCGCCTCCGTGGCTCAATGTAAACAACATTGGGTTTACGATTTGGAGGTCGCGGGTACATGTTTAAGTACTCGGTTTGGTTGGTGGTAGGGCATTTTAATGTCCGCCTGGCTAGCTACCACCATATTATCTAAATCTGCCGCCAAGCAGCAATGTTAATAGCATTGTTGTGTTCCGGTTGTCAGAGAAAAGATAGCCAGTCCCCCAAATGTGTTGGGGTCTCCGGGTCAGTTCGCTTCCACCTTCGATCTCATCTTCACTTAACATCAGGTGTGATTGAGGTCAAGTACCAACCCGTTGTGGATAAAAAAAAATACATAAATATTTATATAAACATCCATGACAACTTAAATCAAATGCCATTTCTTTTTAATTATTCTTAATTCTCTTAAGACACTGCTGAACTTTTAAGTCGCCCGAACCTGTAATGTTCAATTACCTTGTAAGTCGTTACCTATCTATGGGAAAATCTGGGATTTCGTCTGTCCTTAATCAAGGAGACATTTTTCAATTTAAGCAATCGGCTTAGCGAATCACTGCGATATGTTGCTACGAGTATAATACCTATCGATTTCTTTTTGAGAGACATTTCTTAATAGATAGCTACGACAGCACCTTTAATCCTTTAGATAAAAACTTATAATTGGAAATTATGATATTTTTAACTCAGAATTACCGCTCGTTCATTCAATCCAACGGTTGCGGGTTCGAATCCCACTAGAGGTAAATGTTTGTGTGATGAATATGAACGTTTAACTCCGATTCATAGATGTTTATATATATTTATATATGTTTATCCGTTATGTAGTGTCCATAGCATCATTGCTTAGTGCTGGGGTAAATGATTGCTGTAAGTGTCCGAAACATTATTTATTTATTATTCATTTGATCTGCGAATGTGGCTTAGACGAACTTAAAGGTGGTTTCAAAATGGTTTACCTTGTATGTATAGGTAATCAAAAATTTTTTAATAATTTGTTACCAAAAAGACCATACAAAAAGGTCAGTCTTCCTCGGGGAAGAATCAGCTAAAAACACGAGGATTGCTCTATATATAGTCAATAAAATTGTATTTCAGATCTAGATACATGATCATTCGTGTAAAACATAAAAAAGAGCTCTTTACAAAAAAAGTAAAAAATTAAAAGAAATACAAAAGCACGGAGACAAACTACAACACGTTTTCTCCATGACTATGATAAGTACAAAACGTGTACGAAACATGTACCGTATTGTAAGGTCGCCAAAGCACCGGCAGCATTACCCCCTATAGCAATGCTAATACCTTACCTGAGGTAGCTGCCGACTCGTTTGTCACCTTGAAACTGAAATAATCGCGATAAAACTTTAAAAAGTAAGATAGGACTGCGTTTAACATCGACAAAAGAAATAAAAAATTATGAAGAAAATTAAACAGATATCAAAATCAAATAAACAGCCAGAAGTCAAAAGTATTTTATTCAATTTAGGATACAAAAATGTCACTTATTGAAAGTCGAGTTATTTTTTAAAACTACATCCCTTCACAAGGTGCTATGGTTAGGGAGAAGAAGCGACAAGATACTCCGTAACAACACATTTATTAAATACTTTCCATCTTTCGTTTCGTTCGTTCGTTAGTTTCGTTTTATATAATTACTGTTTGCATAATAGTGTCTGAAATTAAACTTATGCATTATATTCTTTTGGAAAAATTATTATCTTTATAACAATTAACTCATAACTTTATTAGTAATGTGGAAGGCAAACAATTGCTGTTTTACGACTTTTGGATATTCAAGAAATATTTTTAACACTTTCCCCTACAAAATTATCGCTCGGCAAAAAATGGATGATTTTTTTTTGGAAAAAGAATGAAGTTGTTTGATTTCGTGAGTAAGAAAATGTTCTTTGAGGTATCCAACAGGGGTTTTGTTGAGAAAGTATCAACAATTATCAAAAAAATAAAAATATTGTTTACACTCCCCGAACTCGAAACCTTAATGGGTATTGGGTAAGGGTTTGTTTTGTTCCACTTTACTTCCACAAATACCCCGGTAAAACGTACCTACCAAGTATGTGATCGCGCATATAAATGAAATTGAAACTTAAGCCGTAAGCCCTTAATGGAAGCGGGTCCACTTTAATCTTTGGTTTTAGAAATCTTTTGTCATACATACCTAAATATAAAAACATGTTTTTGGTAATGACGACGGTTTTGGTATCTTAAACACGTGTATAGGACAGGAGATATAGAAGGCGGTGACTACATCCTGAGCCAGATTCAACATGAAAGTGAAAGGAAGGTTTGTGGTGCGAGCGAACACAACGAGTTATCTTCATACAAGAGTTTACACCCCATTTGCACCCAATAACAACACGGGGGCTCGAGGTCACCGGTTGTTGGCGCTGCCGAACGTGAGCACAGTGGCCCACCAAAACTCTCCGCTCCTGCACGGACTTCGCAGACTCAACGCCTTGTTGGAGCGAGACCAGGAGTGTGATGTGTTCGCTGGGAGTTGGCCGAGTATTAGAAGGGCGTGTTTGCAGTGCTGTGAGATTGATGGATGATTGACTTAGATAAATAATTAAGAATAGCTATAAATTCTGGTAACTAATTTGTACTACCTAAGTAACAGTGTATTGGTAATTTTACTGTAATGCTGTATGTGAAAGACTGAATAAATAAATAAATAAAAAAAATAAAGAGATTTTTTTTTTGCACATACACTTAGCGCCATCAGTTCTATACTAAGCAACTAGGCTTGTATTATAGATACCAGATGGTTGATTAACTACACAAATAGTTCTTTTTTTTGTAAATAAATACACATATGAATGAAAAACATCCGAATCTCGGGAACGCATGTCTGTATTCTTCATACAAACATATGCCCCTAGCGGGATTCGAACCCGCGACCTTTTGGTGTAGCAGCAGAATTTCTAACCACTACACCAAAATCGTCTCTCTAGTCGTGTTGTACTTGGTGCTTGCATAATTGTAACTATGTATATTATTATTACTGAAATAATTATAATGTAACAGTAGTGGTGTGTGGTTTCGGCATGTTAAAAGAATAGGACCACCCCGCCACTTCCCATGGGTGTCACGAAAGGCGACTTGGGACATTCCACCAAAATGGGCTCACCCGATTTGAAACGCCTAAACACTATACACAACGGGTTGTTTCTTGACCTCAATCACACCTGATGTTAAGTGAAGATGAGGTCGAAGGTGGAATCGAACTGACCCGTGTTTGGGATTGAAATATTTTAGGGAGGGAGGGTAATAATTACTTTTTAGCCGAACGTGTGGGTATCATTGTTTAGAGCTTGTTAAAGACTGTATTTTTATTTTTTTTAAATTTAGAAAACAAAGGCATGAGAAGCCGTCAAAGTCAGCTTTTTTCCAAAATTAAATTTGGAAGTATTTAACTTCTAATTGACCTATGAACTTGAAAGGTAATAATATTTACTATTACGTCAAATACCAATATATTGATAAATTTGATGTTTACTTTTAAATTTCCTCATTTTCCTACATGCAATTTGACGGGTTCTTATACCTATTTTTCCTTTTGTTCTAGACAATTTTCCGTAATCAACCATCGCGTAATAAGACGCCACGATTATTTAGGATACAAAAATAATATTTTCTTTATTCACTGCCAACGTTAAGTCCTGGTCCCAATATGTGGATGATTGGACATAGAGATCGGAGGAAAATAATCCGACGAAAGCAATGACGTTGTTATTAGAAATAACACACATTGGATAAATCTCAGTATACCTACTCTGTCACGATTTGGCGCGTAGAAATGTTTTATAACTAAAATTCTATTGTAATATTTTCCTTTTTTTTTATGATTAACGGGATACGCGTTTGACCACAATCTCACCTGATGGGAAGTGAAAAGACGTGGCTGAAGATGAAGCACGCGATCTCAGTAGATACCTATTCACCCTGCCCTTGAAGATCCCAAGGTTGTAGGATTCAGGAAAGACTGAATCTGGAAGAGAGTTCCATACCTTGGCTGTTCGCATTATGAATGAAGAGTCGAACCGCTTAGTGCGAATGTTCGGTATGTTAACTACATACATACTTGTAAGCTGTGTTGCCTTGTAACGTTGGATGATTGAATTTTTTATATAATTTTGTTGTGATAAAAAGAGAAAATTGCAACTATTGTCCAAATAAACTAAGCAAATGCAGCAGATTAAAACATAACCCCGAATAATTATTATAATGAGATGTCATTTTTTTTAATTTTGCTATAGTCCTTGAGAACAGAAGGTGCTCCGTTTTCCGCTACATTAGTAAAAAATATTTCTCACATAAATATGAGCTAATGACGCAGAGTTCGCATTTTACGTCAGCCAAAGTATTATCTAGCCATCCAAAAATTAGCACTTATTCGAAACGACACCATTTCCCACTTCATTTACTAAATTTAATGAAGTTGATTTAATTTTCTTCTAAATTTAAACTGAAGTCCGTTGAACTCCATTTAAATAGAGAACTCATGTAATGCAAATTATTTATACTTGTCACTGTCGCGACGCTTCTTTGTGGGTACGTATATATTAAAATTTGTAAGCAGTAGTACAACTTCGATGTGATGGTAAAATTGGAGTAAATTTACTTGGTAAATAAAATGTTAGATGACAGACATAATATAATAGACGCACTGAATGGATGTAGACGTATTTTGTTTTTAATTACACAAAACAGCAGTTGCGTTCCCTCAGACACGATAAGGCAGTGAAATTATCCCTAAGAAGTATACTTTCGAGTCCAATGACTTTTGTTAAATTTTGTTTAGCGAAATTAACACCTTAAGATGGGATACCGTCCGATATAAGAAATTTATTCTTTAACTAGCTTTCTGCCCGCGGCTTCATCTGCGTGGAATAACTTTATCGCGGAAATTTGTTTATCCCGCGGGAACTACTCACTTTATTGGGATAAAAAATATCCTATGTCTTAATCCAGGGTATATTCTACCTATAGGTATACCAAATTTCATCCAAATCCGCTCATCCGTTTCGTCGTGATTGAACAACAATTAAACAAACAAACATCCAAACTTTCGCATTTATATTATTAGTTAGATACACGAAGTAGGGAAGTAGATTATTTGCATAAACTGCGCCGACAGGTGTCATGGCCGCAAAATCTGATCACTTACAATCAACTGAATACTAGTATAATAGGATTTAGAATCAGGTGAGCTGCTATACGTAGAGCACACTGAAAACTTTTGCACGCCTCATAAATAAAAGTATATTTTTTTTTAATAAAGTAAAAGTTTTTTTTTTGACAGGACCATCTGCTGATAGTCAACTGACTTTTTCAGCTTAAACGGGATGGAGGGCGATCGCGGGAGCGCTCTGCCCGTCTCTTACATACAGACAATGTGCGCGTGATATCAAATGTTACAGTTATCAGAAATGGAAACGAGTTCAGTGCTTATTGTAAGTAAATTAATATAAATATATTCACCTGCGTGGAATTATCCCGCGGGAACTACTCATTTTATCGGCATTAAAAATATCCTATATTTTAATTTCAGTGTATTCTACCTATATACCAAATTTATAGAGTAACAAGCAAACAAACATCCGAGCTTTCGCATTTATAATATTAGTCAGATAGATATATACATATTTGTCCGTTATCGAGTACCCACTAGTACTTTACTTAGTTTGGTTCTAAATGATTGGTGCAAGTGTCCGAAATATTTATTTATTATTATTTGTGCTTCTCGCATCTAAATGTGCGGTGATATTTCCAGTGGTCATAGACTTAAGCTACGACCTTAAAGTTTGTAGTCGTTTGGGGTCTCACTGTAGATTAAGATGTCAGTTGCGCCTATCTGTGAGCTTAGAGAATAACATAGCTGTATCATTTCATACATGAAACTTGTGGGTTAGGTATTCGCAAAGGACTTTCAATGCTCTGCGCGCCTTATATAATAATGAGGCTGTCGCGCTTCTGTAACGCATTATGAATGTTTGTAGACGCGAGAGTTGGCAGCTTTGTAGCAATTAGACGCAAGCAAATAGCGTCCCTGGTGTACCAGGTGCGTGCTAGCTTGAACAGTTGCGGCTACCTGCACTCATAGCAGGAAGGATGGACACAGACTGTCCCATAATGAAGCACTGGACCAGGATGCATGTAGTGCATTCTTGATCGGTGCTCTTTTACTAGTAGAGCAGTGTGTAGTGTTTGTCAATATTAATTTGTATTAATTCTCTATCGCATATTTCATGGGGAGTGTTCTGAAGAACTGTTCGAGCTAATACCCGCTGCTCAATTTAACCGATACACTTCTCGGAGAAAATTAAATTTCCATCCACATCACCTGGATAAGTGGAAGTCTACCACTGTACGTTTCTCAAGAAACTTCTTACCACGTACGACCACCCTGTGGAACGGACTTCCGGCAGCGGTATTGGAACCTTCAAGAAACGAGCCTACACCTTCCTCAAAGGCCGGCAACGCATCTGTGACCCTTTTGGTGTTACGGGTGTCCATGGGCGGCGGTGATTACTTTCCATCAGGTGACCCGCATGCTCGTTTGCCGCTCTCTCACATAAAAAAAAAAAAATTAGGTAGTTCGGTCTGACCCTGGTGGTCTATAATTACATACACACATAGCAACGACGAAGGAAATCACATGCCTTAGAATTATTGTATCTCAGACATGCAGATTTCCTCATGGGAAATCTGCATGTGATGTCCCCAACCCGCATTGGGCCAGCGTGGTGGACTATGGCCCATACTTCCTGATTATACGAAGGAAGGCCTATATCCCTGCAGTGGGATGTGTTCAGGCTGAGATGATGATAATGAATATTAATTTGTATTGGATATTTTGTAAATTGTAGTTTTAATTATCATGTTCTCGATTCAATTTTGCCATTTAAATTTTTCGAGTGTATGTATGGTATGTCCATTCATTTGGCGCATCCTGTAGCCTAAACAGCTTTTCTGATTTCGAAGTGCATGGTGTCGTTAGATTCGTCTTGGTACACGGAGTGTCATATGACACATTTTATGGTAAAATATTCAACATGGCGTCCGCAAAATACAAAATATGCTGTCGGTTTTTTTGATTTTTACATACTTAAATAATTGTTAAATTATGGAGTTGTGATTGTCCGAAAAAGAAGTTTATTAATTTATTATTAAAATGAGATTTTATGTTTATCTAACATTCGAAATTCAAATATCTTCGAGTAGTCAGGAACCTAAAACTTTCTTTAACAATAATTTGTTTAATTATACGTTTCTACACTATGTGTCTGCGAGACGCCACGCCGCCACGCCGCTTCATGTGGATAACCTTAAATCATGTTGCGGCTTGAAGTGTCAATTTTCATACGTCATTTACCCGTAGGTAATGTTCACATAAAACTAATTATAAGTACATACATAAATACGCTCATGCCTGTTCCACGTTGGGGTAGGCAGAGACTATTGATTTCCACTTGCAATGATCCTGACATACTACTTTTGCTTCTTCCACTCTCATCAAATGCTTCATACACGCTCGTCGGTTAGTAGTTGACCGCACCTGACCTTTTGTGAGTACGTCAATTAGTTGATTGACGTATGCCCTTTACCGACCCTTCCGTTCACGCTTTCGTAATAAATTCTTTCACTCATTCGTTCTATATGCCCAAACCATCTTAACATACCTCTTTCTATCTTACTCACTATACGTCATCTTACACGTCACATCTTTCTCTAATCACACAATTCTTCAATCTACCATTCAAAGTCACTCCACACATACTACCCAGTGAACGCATTTCTACTGCGTTGATTCTGCTTAAAAGCTTCTTCTGACATACCCAGAATTTGCTCCCATACCATGGGTACCAACACGCCATTATGGATCGCTACTCTTGCTTTGCTTGAAAACCAATTTGTTAATTTTCAATTATGCTTAAGATTTGTTAATTTCATCATCAACAGCCTTACACATGTCCCCACTATTGGGGCACAGCCTCCTCTCACTGGGAGAGGGTTTGGACCATAATCCACAATGGGGATCCAGTACGGATTGGTCGATTAGTATAGCCCATACTCCCTTATTATACGAGGGAAGGCCTATGTCCCATTGCTGGATGTTTACGGGCTGAGATGAACCCGTCTCTTCCAGACGGTGTCGTAAAAGGCGACTAAGGGACTTTCCACCAAAAAACACCTATAGATTTGCACGTTTGGCTCACCCCCTGTCACGTGTGCATTTCTGTATATTTGATAAAGTAAATCGTGGATGTTCTCTCAATCATTAAACTTTTAATGTTTGGAGCAACCAAATACTATTGTTTGGGATATCTCTGACCACCCCATTTGGGATAGAGGCCGTGACCTTAATTAAGTATGTATGTTCACATACATATTCGTCTCTTTGACAATTCGTTATATTATATTTGATGATGCACTCCGGAGATAGGGAAATCTTTAAGTCGGTGCGTTACCATGACCTAACCTGACTAGTTATTTTAAGTTAGTATATACAACTAACATAATATATCTATGTCTCCTCATTACTTAGTTTGGAAGGTGGTACATGTTAAGCCCGTGTGTGAGAGTACCCAAACTCGTTACATTTGTGTTATAATGTCTATTTAGTTCCCTACTAAATAGACATTAGACAGGGTACACTAAAAATAGTCGCCTAAAGTAAATTTTCGCTTAAGAAGAACAAGCAAGAAACTCGAAGGATTGCTCTTTTAAAAATAGGTTTTTATATTACAAAAGGGCACAAAGTATTTCATTTATTAATTGTTAAATAGCCTGTCTGCGAACGAGTTGGTGCACATAACCAGATGAACATCATCTAAATAGTCTGATATTTTATAATATGTTTCTTTTTTTTTTTAATGCACTATTTTGGTACTTGACCTCAATCACACCTGATGGTGAAGATAAGGTCGAGGGTGAAAGCGTACTGACCCGGAAACCCCAACACATTTGGGGGACTGGCTATCGTATCTCTGACAACCGGAACACAACAATGCTTATTAACATTGCTGCTTGGCGGCAGATTTAGATAAGATGGTGGTAGCTAGCCAGGCGGACATTTAAAATGCCCTACCACCAACCGAATTCTGTTTTCTTAATAAGTTTCTGTTTTATAGTATCTTTAGTTCTATTGAAAGGGAGATTTTGTATATGATCGGGAACAATTATTGAATAAACGTGAATTACTGACTTTGCGGAAGCGACTTATGTGACCTGCAAGTAATTTTAATTTCTTGTATTGACATTATGTTTATCACTATTTTCCATAAATGATGCAATATTTTTTTTAATATTTTTACTTACATTAAAGTTTCAAGAATGTACTGTGACGAAAAGATTAGGTTATTATACTCTTTAACCTCTAAGCGACAAGTCTAACTCGTTTCATGTAGCATTGATCTTATTTTCACTTAGATAACTTTTCACGAGGTCTTTTTTAAACAGCAGTAGGAAGCAAATTTGAATTTGAAACCGGTTTGCTACAGAGGATGTCTAAATTTAAGAACTTTTTCAATTTGGTCATGCTGAGTGGGGAGTAGTTTCCTTTGCGTACGACAGAGGGATGATGAAAAAAGTTGGAAGCGCTAACATTTAAAATGAAATAGTCACAAGGAAAACATTCAAACATTTTGTGCTTTCTTAAACGGGAGAGTTTGCGATCAAGATTGCTCTCATTTCCCGCAGTCATAGTTGCTAATATAATTCGATTAGCAAAGTTAAGCAACTTTGTTATGGTTCTACTAAATAAAGTAAATCAACTCCTAGCAGCTACTGAAATCAAGGTTTACGGCATATTTGAGTACCGCCAAGTCGGCAAATATTTCTCTTGCATGTCAATGGCAAATAATATCTTGTCTGTAAATATTCCAAAGGTATTTCAAAAAGAAAAGGCTTAAGAAGGTCTCAAAGTCTAGTGTACAAATTGAATCCACCCAGGGATTTGTTGTAACACAATTTCACGGATTGACGTAAATTCTAACAAAGGGACTATTTCCACCCATGCTGTATGCAGGTAGAATACTAATGTGGTCGGAGTTAGAAAAATGATGTCGTAAAGGGTGGACAAATCTCACCAAACGTTTGGTATGTTTTAAAAGACCCGTTGGGAAAGACAACAAGCTAATTTTCCTTAAAATTTTCGGTTTTGAAATGCAATTTTCATTATAGTACAAAACAGTATTTTCATTATAGTAGACCAGGAAACCCCAACACATTTGGGGGACTAGCTATCTTATGGCTGACAACCGGAACACAACAATGCTATTAACATTGCTGCTTGGCGGCTTTAGATAAGATGGTGGTAACTAGCCAGGCGGACATTTAAAATGCCCTACCACCAACCAAACCGAGTACTTAAACATGTACCCAGCTGGGGATCGAACCCGTGACCTCCCAATCGTAAACCCAATGTTGTTTATATTGAGCCACGGAGGCGGTTAGCGGTTATTAATCCTCATTATAGCCCTTACTATTATTCGGTTTTGCCATTTTGCCCCCAAAATCACTATATCCTTATGTCCACTCTATTTCGGAGTCATCCATTATTTTAAAACCTTTAGGCTATTTAATTAGGCTTATCGATAATTCTAAATTGTCCGTTCCGCGAACGTAGTTGGCCTCAGGCCTCTCTTCCAATTCGGCACGAAGACCTTGGAATTAGGAAAATGTCATCCTTCCGGCTTCCATGTCCTCAGGATAAAATTCGCGTGACCGTTTTAGTAAAATTGTGATTATTACTTTGGGTGTTCAAGTAATCACGCATTTAACCGAGGCTAGGACTGCGTAGTCACGGGCTTTCTGCGTGAAACTTTCCAACGAGCCTGGCATCGCAGAGCCAGGGAACGAGCTTAGTGACGCAAAAAGACCTTATGGACTGCAACGACCTTGCCGATCGCTTGCCTTCTTGTTTCTCGTATACCTGAATCGGGGTACTGGTTACATGCATTACCATCAGTCAATATTGACACTCTGCTGCAACAAACACTCATTTCTCTGACAGTTTGTTGGAGGCTGAGCCTAAGGACCAATGAACCACATATCTTCAGCAGATGTGAAGTCGCAATACATGAGCTTGGTCACCATGGCCTCTCATGTTAACGAAGTGCCGGTTAACTGTCTTGCCTTTCGAGCCTGGATGACGTTATCCAACGTACGTAACTGTACTGGCCATCGTGGAGTCGTTTGATTATCATGATGATGATAAGAGAGCCGACGTCATAGTCCTTGTTCTGTGGCTGGATGGCAGAACCTTAGTGTGGGACAACGCCTGTATCGATATGTAGTATATACCAACCACCAAGCAATTGCAGCTGTGTGGACACGGCTGCCACTACTGCTCAGTACTTCAAGCGGCGCAAATATGCAGTTCTGAGTACAGGACACTTATATTGTACCCCTTGGAGAGAAGACCTTAGATCCCTAAAGTCAAGATGTGCGACGAATTTTTTTAATATATCTTCGCGTGTGTTTCATATATCTGCTGATAAAATAACTGGGAGGTCCCTCGGCCAGCGCACTGCTATACAACGGAGTAACGCTGCGAGGCAAGTCTTTCGGTCTCCCACGAGGTACGGACCTACATTATTTATTTATTTATTTATTTATTTTCGGGAAACTGACAGTCGTTACATTATAATGTTAAGTAGTACAAAATAGTTATATCATAGACAGAAATAGTCTCCACAGATAGATTAGTGGAGACAAAGTGTTTTAATCTGTTTCTATAATTTTATATTTCTTTTAATTTCTTTACTCTTTTTGTAAATACCTCCTATATTCCGTTTATGTGTATTATAATGTAACTTGAAATAAATACTCCCCTCATTGTTATTTGTTCCGAGCTAGACATATAAAGCATTTAGTTTTTGGCACAAGTAAAGGCGAACATATTTCTTTATCTGAGTGTCGCATAAATCAACTAAGATATTTAATAGAATATCCGAGTACTACGATTTTGGACATGCAAAAAAATAATGAAAAAGACGATAGTACCTACTTACTTAGTCAAATGACATTGACTGAGCCTTTCATTCTGAGGTACAAAAAAAATCAAAACAAGAAATACTGACTGACTGAGTTGTAACGTTTTGTATTACTGCTTACACATATAATAAGTATTTGAACATTGATGTATTATTATCCCTGTGTAGTCTACAGGTGTTTATTGCTCGAAACACACCACCACACAATCCATTGTAAATGGTAGCAAAAGTCGATGTAATTCCAACGGCATTCACGCTATATTCATCTCATCATAAAGCCACCCTTGACCACTTGATTTCAATCTTAAGATTGCTTTATTAACACGGCCCTAAGTCTCTAGAGAGTTATCTAGATTTTTAATTTATTGTTATTGTACTCTCTCTCTTTCTCTCTAGAAGCCGTGTTAATAAAGTAATCTTTTTTTTTTATATGAGAGGGCGGCAAACGAGCATGCGGGTCACCTGATGGAAAGCAATCACCGCCGCCCATGGACACCCGCAACACCAAAATGGTCACAGATGCGTTGCCGGCCTTTGAGGAAGGTGTAGGCTCGTTACTTGAAGGTTCCAATGTCGTACTCGTTCGGGAATACCGCTGCAGGAAGTCCGTTCCACAGGGTGGTCGTACGTGGTAGGAAGTTTCTTGAGAAACGTATAGTGGTAAGACTTCCACTCATCCAGGTGATGTGGATGGAATTAAGATTGAGATCGACGATTATCGCTGATTTTATTTTATTTGTTGCATTATTTCTTTTATTTGTTTTATATAAGTACATATTATACTTACATACAAATAAAATAAAATCAACGATAATTACAAAAGAGTTAATCTAGTTATTCATTAGTTAGTCATTACTATACATCTGTCGTTCAACGCATTCAAGTCGTAAGTATTAATTCAACGAATGTGTCCACAAATTTGCAGATAATTAGCATTCTAATGAGCGATTCAACACAAGCGAACTAAAATGGTGCTGGTGCCTGGCTATTCGTAACTGCGGATGAGGGATAGGATAGAACTAATTTGCATTTAGTTCTATGAATTTCATTTGCTTATTTGATAGTAATACGATACTTTATCATCAGCATGAATTATCTATACATACTAAGTTGAGCGTTTCCCGTTTCTCGCTCTTACATTTTCAATTAGCCATCCCCTTGGAGCGTGCAGGCAATCATCAAAAAACTACTTTTTATTAAATGTTCTTCCTTATGTAATGACAACTGAAAATATAATTATCGGATCGAAATTTAAAGATACTATAAAACAGAAACTTATTAAGAAAACATATTATAAAATATCAGATTATTTAGATGATAAACATTCATGGACATGAACAGCCCGTTCGCGTAACCAGGCTATTTCACAATTAATAATGAAATATTATAATATAAAATAATAATTAATAATTTTGTAACATAAAAACCTTTTTTTTAAAAAAGAGCAACCTCTCGAGTTTCTTGCTTGTTCTTCTCAAGGCAAAATTGGCTTTTGAACAAGCAGTAGCTTAAAAAATGTAAAATCTATTTTAAGTGTACCCTGTGTACCTAAAAAAAAACAATTTTTTGATTTTTTTTTTGATTTTGAAGTATCTCACTAAGTCAATCATAAATTATTTTTGTGTAATTTTCAATACACAGTATTAGGTGTACTCGTAATTCGAACTGTCACGCCAATTGTCACAACATCTCGATTATTATTTTATTGGTATTATTTATTCTTGCAGCAGAGTTGAGAACGTGGAGAAAGATGAGTGGAGTGATAAGCATAGA
Organism: Oegoconia quadripuncta; assembly: GCA_949316235.1. Taxonomy (NCBI): domain Eukaryota; kingdom Metazoa; phylum Arthropoda; class Insecta; order Lepidoptera; family Autostichidae; genus Oegoconia; species Oegoconia quadripuncta. The sequence continues at coordinate 17,511,061 of OX438743.1, forward strand.
TAATATAAGGAATGTGTATGTAAGAGGAAGTTTAAAAGTGGTATCCGTGACAGAAAAGTTGAAAGGAACCCGTATGGATTTGTTATGAGGAATGATGCAACGCATGTTTCTAAGAGAGTGATGAATATGGATGTCGATGGTTGGAAAAGAAGAGGAAGACCACGGAAAAGATGGATGGATTGTGTGAAGGGTGATATGAACGAAAAGGGAACGGAAAGAATGATGAGGTAACGGCTGATAGAGGAAATTGAAAGAAAAAGACGTAGGTACTGCGCCGGCCCAAAATAAATTGAGACCAGGGCAAGAAGATTATGATACAAATATCATCATACTATAATAAATTGTAGTAGCTAAATGAGTTAGGAATTTGGCACACATCCGCTACTTTTATAGGTAAGTAGATATAATTTTCTCACTTGTAACACGTTATATTTTCGGAATCCCCATGATTTAGTCCGTATATGGCGGAACCAAAATACGGGTAATGCATGCAACGCGTCTGTATGTATGTATGTTACCACCTACAGTCTAAACGCCAAGCCGATTTGGATAAATGAGGTGTCCGATTCGTAGGAGTTCCAGGATGTCACATGACATTAACAACCAATTCAAGCATCGCCGCATGAAATTCAAAAACAGATATTAAAGTTTTTATGTAAAAAAACACAAGCAAATTTATTTAAAATGTAAAAACCCGACTATGGTTATAAATGAATCTAACAAGACGAAATAACTTGATTTAGGCCGGAGTCGGAGGTCGCATACGTAAATTTAAAGCAATTAAGAATTGATTATCTCCGACCTTTTTTAAAAAAAAAAAAAAAAAAAAATCAATTCTTAATTGCTTTAAATAAATCAAGTTGAGTTATTTAGTTATTTCGTCTTGTTTTTTTCTTATTTTTGTAGGTCAACCGTAGTTTTATATATTTTGGTTTTTATATATTTTTTAAAGTTTTTCTTACACGAGGGTTGGCGATTTTTTCAGGAGCTCCAGAGCTGGTATTTTTCGGTCCAGTGGCGCCGTCATTGGGTAAATTAAGATTGATTTTTAAATGCAGCATAAATCTAAAATATAATATCTCTAACCTGCATTCGGAAAGCCTAAAAGCTAATGAAGCAAATAGCAGAATTTCAAATTATTGACGAAATAACCGTTATCAAAGCTATTTAACTTCTAGGCAGATGAGAGCGATATTTTGATTTGCTCTATATTTAAAGAGATATACTTCTTACATTAGTCCCTTTATGACACCGACGGGAAGAGTGAGTTGGTCCTATTCCACTCAGTCGGGTAACACTTATACGCTTCATATCTATTTCATACAGGCGTGAAAAAATTTTGTTGTCCCCAGTCGAGCAAAAAGAGATGTCACATACAACATACTTTGCAAATCTATGATCTCCAACCAACACTGTTTACAAAATAAGGAAGCCAAAACGATAGCAGCCTAACTTCACGCGAGGTAACTTCGCACGTGCCGGCGTGACAGTGAAAAATGGAACTGTATTTTCATATACTTACATCTCTCAGGCGAAAATATTATTTTATAGTGAGCCAGGTAATGTTACACATTCTTTACAGAGTTATCTCCATAGAAAAACGTGAGCTTCCGTAATGAACGCATCCTTGGCAGGATCTTTGTAGGTGATAGAAAGGATACTATAAGGAAAATCGTGAGAGCAATGGTTTAGGCTGTTCGCCCACGTCAGACTTTTTGTAGGTCCGACAATCGGGCCGATTTTTTGGTCGATACTTTTATCACCGATTTTTTTGTGACCGACTTTTTCTCGGACGTGTGCGTTTCAATATTGCTATCTGTAGGTTTTATTATTTACATACATACGTAAAGTCACGACTTTTATACCTAATGTGGTCAGATACCCCGAAAGACCATATGAGCTGTATAAATGTTTTGTATGTTTTTTTTGTGCACCACGGGTTGGTACTTGGCAATCACACCTGATGTTAAGTGAAGATGAGGTCGAAGGTGGAAACTGACCCGGAAACCCCAACACATTTGGGGGGCTGGCTATCTTATCTATGTCAACCGGAACACAACAATGCTATTGACATTGACTATTGACATAAAATGGTGGTAGCTAGCCAGGCGGACATTTAAAATGCCCTACCACCAACCAAACCGAGTACTTAAACATGTACCCCGCTGGGGATCGAACCCGCGACCTCCGAATCGTAAACCCAATGTTGTTTACATTGAGCCACGTAGGCGGTTGTTTCTTTCTTTCCAAAAATTAAAAATGAATGTTAAAGGTGTAAGTCTACAGATGCTTTTGTGCTTGCCGAAACCAATTTTATTGTATACTTTATTAAAGTTTAGTTTACAACCGACAGAGGAGTATGGACGAAAAAAAGTACTACTGCGCTGACCCCAAAAAATTTGAGCCCAGAGCAAGAAGATCAAGATGAATTTATTAAAATTTAAACGAATAGTTAAATTTGCTAATATGTTTTTGTAATAGCATTATTTCGTTACGTTTCCATTATAGAGATGGCTTGATGTGAGCCGGGCATTCAGGTTAAATAGAGTTTAAGCTGATTTTAATTACTTCGTCATAATGTTAGTGTTTGTTATTTAGCCAGTAAATCATGTGTAATTGAGGTTAACAGTGGATAAATTCCGACAGCTCCGTTGGAAAACTCGACTACTGAATACAAAGTTGTATATTTCAACTTGACATATACATATAAAGAATATACATAATAAACACTACAATGTGTTTGTATAGTTTCACTTGAATGAGTCGAGTTCATGCACAGAAGGGGCAATTTACACGCAAATATTGCTAACTAGGTTCCCAACTTTATCGTGAACTCTTGTCATATCTTGTGTCTTGTCTTGTGTATTGCCCTGTGTCTTGCCTTGTGTCCTGTCCTATGTCTTGTCTTGTATCTTATCCTGTGTCTCATGTTGTGTCTTCTCAAGTCCCCGGCTATCTCTCTGCCAAATTTCAATGAAATCGGTTCAGAGGTTTAGTTATGCAAAGTTTTTCCACATGTCTATCTACACAGAATCACTTTATCTATTTCTAATTTACCTATTTCTAATAAAATAACATAGATAATTAAATATAAAAAAATATCGGAATGGTAGCAATAATTATGAAAACGATAGTCAAACAATATTACATAATACTTAATTTTATGAAACATTGCATTGTTGTGTTCCGGATCTCAGAGATAAGATAGCCAGTCCCCCTAAATAAGATGGCGTTTCCGGGACAGTACGCTACCACCTTCGGCCTCATCTTCACTTAACATCAGGTGTGATTGAGGTCAAGGGCTAACCCATTGTGCACAAAAAAAAATACCAACACCATTTAATGATCTAAAATTAAGCTCCCAGCTAACAATGAGATATTTGCGCAGTGCATATATTCCCAAGCAAAATTAACCGTTGCTCCAGCTAAAAGATCTTCGATTCAGATAATTCTACCTCAAAACAATAGACATATTGTTCCGAGCATTCAACATCTACAAGACCATTACGAATACGTATAATGGAAACACATTCCAAATGCACATTATTCTCACAGACCATGTCTGGGCATCAGTTCATGTTGGATTTGCGGCGATCTCGCGCGGAAGCCTGGCATTATTAGTGTCGAGTGAGGGTGGCCATTAGTGCTAAGCTACATACGTGAGGTGAATAACTTGCAAATGTATTGTTGAAGCTCGAAAACTTGGATTATTTATGGCAGTTTCAAATATTATACAGCAAAAATGGAAGATTACCACCATGCTATTGGTACACGGGAGCCGCGGTCCGCGGTAGAGACATCTCGTCTTTATCAATATCTTGAGAAAACTTCGTTAGCGCGATGTAGGATTCGCACTCTGATTGGTAGGCTTAGGAATGGCGCATCCTCTTCCAGACGGAATCGTCCAATATTTCGACGAAAACATGTTTCTTTAATAATTGTTATCCCGATATACAAGTGTGGCGTTGTCATCTTTTGAAGCGACTCCTGTGTAGTTGTTAGTCGGGTGACGTAGGTAGTCCGGCGGTGGGGTTCTTAAAGTAGCCCCGTAGTAACGGTGGCGGCGGCGTGATCTGGAGCGCTACAGCGATCACGCGTAACGTACTGGTGTACGTGAACGCCTAGTTGGGAGAGCGTACATCCTCTTGCTGCCGCTGCTGTTCGCCGGCGGTGTGGCCCTTGACGTAGTCTTTTTGCTGCAGCAAATGACGTGTAACGAACTGCTACGCGTAACCTACACCCTTTTGCTACTATAGAACCAAGACCTGAGGCGCTTCCAACGTGCCGTTTATATAAGCTTATATGTTAGAATTACTTTGTGGCTTGCTAGAACCTGTTGCTTGGGAAGGTTGTATGTTCAGATATCGTGAGACACCAATGTGGGTAATTAACATGTGTGAACTAAACAGAGAAAGGGGATGATCTCCCAATGGGGTTTTTAGTATTAACCGGGTACCTAGGTCCACCAATTGGTGGTAATAATATACATATGGCCTAACGTTGCTTGGTTGGCTGTATGATTCGACTTAGAAATGAAATACCGAGCTGAAATGAAATACAGCTCGTTTTGTCACCCTGAACATCTTTATGAGGCCAGTTAGTTAGTTATTACAAGTTAGTTAGTTAGTAAAAGACCACGTACCATGACTAATCTTTGATATAACACACATTGATTATAGCCTTTCGTCTTTAAAATAATAATACATAATAAGTATTTACTCATCCCAAAAAAACACAAGCGTACATGAGAATCGAGAGGCACAGAATTGTGATGAATTGGTAAGGACTCAGCAGTGTTGCTGGTTTTCAGTTGCGCTCCGCAGAGTAGTTGCTACCACCAAAGAAAGTAGGGACGAGTTTCCAATCGCTAATATTTTTTTATAAACTCAGGCGTGGCTGAACTGAACAATGTAGAAATTAAATAAAAATTTAAAAACAACGAGGCCCCGCCATCTATCGAGCCACTCTGAACTATAGTATTATTAGTTCCTTCATACACATATGTTACGAGCATTAACGAGAACCAATTTACAGAAGCCACGTCTGCCAATCAAAGACCGCATGCGGTTTCCGCACTATTTCCTGGCACATGGGGTGATGTGTTGTATGTTTAAGTAGGCTTCATATAACTTGGCTTAGAACATTCAGACTTTGGTAATATACCTAGACTAAAACAAAATCCTAAAATGGGTGACCCTGCAGTTTGTATTCATAACTTTATATTGCTCTAAATTGAAAATATTGTTAAATCCCGAGATCAGCAACATTCAGTGGAAGTCCGTGATCTCTACCTACCCCTATCTATCTAATATGTAGTAGTGTCCATATTGGTGATAGTTTGGTTTCGCTGGTGTTAGGGCATTTTAAATGTCCGCCTGGCTAGCTACCACCGTCTTATTTAAGTTTGCCCCCAAACAGCAATGTTAACAGCATTGTTGTGTTCCGGTTGTCAGAGAAAATATAGCCAGTTATCGAAATAAGATGGGATTTCAGGTGTAATTGAGGTCAAGTACTAACCCGTTGTGCATAAAAAAAAGAGTGGCAGAGTAAAATATAGGACTCATCTCTTTCCGAGGGTGTCGTGAATAGGATGAGGCATTTATAAATATTCATGTATAAAAATATTAGTTATGTAGGTAAATATTATGTTTTGACTACAAATTGTATGTACTTTGAACTTATTAAATATATAATAAATACGAGCGAGATAAAACTAGCATGTCCAAATGATTCGTCTATGTGTATAGTTAAATATATGTTATGTAACATCTTGATGTAATAATATAAGTGCTAGTCATAAAAGTAGCCTATATTCTGCATGTCTCACAGGCTACCCTTTTTGTTCACATTGGATTATAACCTCTACCTGATGTACTAAATCAAACAAAACGTCTTTATATCAGGAAAATTGTATCCATATAAAATAAAAAATAATACTTCATTTCATAAAAAATCATAAATGTATTATCTAAATTGTTCCTCATCCGTTGTGTTTTTGTTCTGACTTAGCACTGAGGAACGGTGTACTTAAAAATTTTCCATATTAGACATATACCTTTATCCCAAATAAATTCTACCTTTTCATCTGCTATAGCCTTATCGGATAGTATATATTTTAATAGTTTACCTTCTATGATATCCATAACCCCGGGTATAGCTTTAAGCACTATTGTTATCTTATACTTCCAAGTTTTACAATTATTGTTATTCAGGGTGGACAAAGATATCCAAAACATTAACGTTTGGGTATTCCAAACATTAAAAGTTTAGTACTTGACATTGACGGTTTACTTTTTGAAATATACAGAAATACACACGTCCCAGGGTGAACCCATCGCCGTTGAAACGTGCAAATCTATAGACTTATTGGTGGAAAATCCCTTAGTCGCATTTTACATACACACTGGAAAAGGCGGGTTGATTCTATTATTTTTACTTACTCTTACTTTATTCATTTCGTGAGTCAGTCAACTCCTATCTCTGCAAGCATGCTCGACACGCTACAGCACGTTGGTAATCTCACTTAATACTGAAAGCATTGTTGTGTTGTACAGTCTGAAACCGATAAACCTAATTAAGTTATCTTAGATAATCATAAAACTGTACTTTGAAGACGGTTAAGGGCATTCTGGTTTAAATGATCCATAACTGACAAATATAAAAACATGACCGAGGATGGAAGCGCATTCACTCGAAACTCCCATTTTATTTGGGGGAATGGCTATGTTATCTCAAACAGCCGGATCACTATAATGCTATCATTCACATTAAATATTAAAATTGGCCTACCACCAACTAAACCGAGTATGCTAAATATATCTATGCCCCATGGCAATCGAACCTGCGACCTGCGATTTGTAAACCTTATGCTGCAACAAGGAGACGGTGAACGGTAAATGAAGTGCTAAATTTCCATCTTAACGGTTCAGAGGTTTAGTCTTGACAAGGTAACAAAAATAGACAGACAGAGTTATTTCGCATTTATATATTTGTATTGGCAGCAGTGCGGTGCACAGGGCACAAAAGAGCTCTGTTAAATTTTTTTTTAATATGTGATTTAGCCCAGAAATTAAAAAAAATTCCAAATAAAAAACACATTTGGATATAGCTTTGAAAATCGCAAGAATTGGTACTCGAACATATGATTACCGAAGAAAAAAAACTCCAATATAAAGACCCAATGTAAAGACCCAATATTTTAAATTTGAACTCTGCCTGTTCTCTCTCTCTCTCTTTTTCAGTGTAGCTTTTTATTTAGTCAGTTCGTGATTTGCCCTTGAAAAGATTGGGCGTGTATTTTTCTCTTATTTTTGTTAATGAAAACTGAAAACTAATATAAATGTTTATTCAGTATAAAAGTATATTCAGTATTTCATCGAGTTATTTGTTTATGTGATACCTTTTAATTATAAGTTGTCACTAACAACGATTCCCAAAGATTTCCGCCGGGTCATCTTCATCTATCGTTTTGTACATACTGTGGCCTACTCCTGGACATCCTCTACAGCATCAGCCTGGGAGTAGTGCTTCAGTAGTAATATATAAGTCGATGTACTTACCCTTTTTTATTTATTGTTTCTTTTATAATTTTGGGGACCAAGGTAGCATAATTTCATAGTGGTGTTGCATAACAAGCGGTGGTTTCACAAAAAGTAAGAATATGGATAGGTCGATCGATAGTATCAATAGCCAATGAATTGCGACAAAGCTATCGATGGTATCGACACTATTGAATGTAAATACTATTGGTATATATTTATATAGGTAATAGTGTTGTTATATCGATATTCGGTTAATAAACAATAGTCCTACTTTGTGATAGAATCATTGATTGGTGTTCATACTTAATCACCTGGCCTCGTCATCTGTTATTATTTTTTTATCTTTGCACATACACACAGCGCCATCTAGTTCCACACTACTAGCAGCTAGGCTTGTACTATAGATACCGGATGGTTGATAAACTACACAAATACTTTTTTTTTGTAAATAAATACACATATAAATGAAAACCATCCATAACTCCGGAACACATGTCTGTATTCATCATACAAACATATGCCCATAGCGGGATCCGAACCCGCGACCTTTTGATATAGCAGCAGAATTTCTAACCACTACACCAAACAGGTCGTATTCCAGAGCAATTGTACGCGACGGCCTATCAAAATTCTTACTAGCTTTGAAAGTTGCGGTAGCATCGATAGACTATCGATACTCTATACAAATTCTTGCAACACTATTTCATAGGACCCGGTTAACTTCAGTAGGGGGCATTCAGCTGCAGCTGTTGATCCAGGCTAAACAAGAGTTGCAGTGGAAGGGTTTGTGATTTAGGTTAAAACTTCACTTACATAGATCTAAATCTACTTGTCTGTCAGATGGAATGGAAGGTAGTATTCACTTTACGTATGTGAAGGACATCCATTCCCGCAAATATTTCAAGAGCGACCGGCTGGAATCAAAGTGCTTGAAATTGAAATAATTAGAAATCTTTTCTAAATTATTTCCCCCGCCGTTCTGATTAAAGAATACGACTGTATTTAAGAAAACAAATGTTTTTTTTTTAATTAAAAATAATTAGTTTAATTTGTACGTTACGGTGTCTTTGTTAGATTAATACAACAATACTCACTATTTCACATCACTGGTAGAGTAAGTTGTTTTTTTTTAAATTAAATTAAACAAAACTAACAATAAATTAAGAACTAAATTAAAACACTATCACAGACAGGAACATTTAAAACTACATCTTTACGTGTATCGATCTCTGACGCGCGCGAACATTTCCGCACTATCGACTTTGTTCGCACCTTCGTTCTTCCCGAAGAAGGTCATCCTTGTGGTCTTCACCAGTCCCTTCCCTCCATTCACTGACTTCCTCCAATATACTGTCTGCATTGCGTGACGACCAGCGATATACCTCGTCGCGCTACCAATCAGCGGCCACTTGTCCATTTCTTTGTTATTGTTTGGTGATAAAATGATCAGAAATGCCGCTCGGCTACCGATGTGACGGAATTCCAAAGCGGGTGTTTGCTGTGTAAATTATGTACAGTTTCTGATGTGTACAGCTAATTGCTTGCGGTTTATATAGTAGCTAGCACGTGTACGATGTCTGACTGATAAAGGACCACGCGTCGTATGACGTGATGTTTGTATACAAAGATGTCTGTGTGAGTAAACTCAACACTACGTCGACGCGTGCCTCATTCATATCGCCTTATTAGCAAGTTTGGATTCCTTATATCTTGAGATCAGTATGTATTTATTACTATTGCGGTGTGAACAATAGAGAGGATTTATGACAAAGAAGTAAGCAGCAGACCACCTGCCACTGCCTCTCGTGATTTCATAAAGGAAATCAATATAATCAAATTGGCATTGCAATACTTTAACGAAAGAATCTGCATTTGTTTAGGAAAAATAGTGAAATACATAATGTGAATATAATATATAAAAATTTGAGCGGCAGTGGCTCAGCGGTTAAGACGCGGTCTTTCAATTTATTAGATCCGGGTTCGATTCCCAGGCAGGTCAATGTACCAATGAGTTTTTAAATTTCATTTAATTACTCCGAATGCTCTTAAACGGTGAAGGAAAACAACGTGAAGAAACCTGCATGTCTGAAAAATAAAAATTTAAAATTTGAAGTTCCCAACCCGCATTGGACCAGCATTACCCATACTCCCTCAAATACGAGGGAAGGCCTATATCCCTGCAGTGAGATGTTTACGGGCTGATGATGATGAAGTTATAAAAAAAACTTGCAGTTCATACAGTCGCTTACACAAATTCATTCAAGGGACAATGTAGCTTTTGTAATGAGGTTCCGTAGACGTTCAAAATTTGCCTTTAAATAAATTTAAAATCACCGACAAACGGAAACTATGTGTAAAAAGGCTATTATAAAATTCAGTCTATTTTTTTCTTTGCTCAATCATAAATTATAAAAATGTTCATATAAAAAGAGCAACGCCTGAGTTTCTTTCTCGTTCTACTCTGGGGAAACTAGTGATTGAGAGACAAACAGTTGTCGCACGTTATAAAAACAACACTTGAAAACGTCATAACATATAGATTTTTATATAGATTGACTTTGACATTGTCGACCTATTTGGTGTAGTGGTTATATAGATTGACTTTGACATTGTCGACCTGTTTGGTGTAGTGGTTATATAGATTGACTTTGACATTGTCGACCTGTTTTGTGTAGTGGTTATATAGATTGACTTTGACATTGTCGACCTGTTTGGTGTAGTGGTTATATAGATTGACTTTGACATTGTCGACCTGTTTGGTGTAGTGGTTTGAAACTTTGACCACTATCTCTCCTCACTCTCTTACTCCGAATCGTAAACCCAATGTTGTTTACTTTGAGCCACGGAGGTGGTTAGTTCTCAGTTCGAATGTGTTTTTCCTGTATTATCTCCGATAATATCAATAATATTTTTTTGGTTTGAAAGTGAACCTTCTAGTTCCTTGTACTTTTAGCGAAGAGCTGATAAGAAAGAGAACGAAACCCTATTGAAGTCATGTGTTTTGTTATAATTTTCGCTTGTCAATTACGAGTTCTTATAGGTTTTTTTTTTGATTGACTGAATACGCGTTTGACCACAATCTCACGAAGTGACGATGTGCTCGAAGAGGAAGCACTTGATCCCTGTAAATGTCTATTCATTCTGCTCTTGTAGGATTCAGGAAAGAATGATGCCGGAAGAGAGTTCCATGCCTTGGCTGTTCGTATGATGAATGTAGAGTCGAACTTCTTGGTGCGAATGTTCGGTATATTAACTATTTACGGGTGGAATCCCTCCCCATGCCTAGTAGTCTGAAGATGGAAGGAAGGGCGACGATGGAATAAGATTATGTAATTCTAACGCACACTCCCCGAAGTGCATCCTGATCTGTGATCCGTGTGATTTCCAATCGATCTTGTCTATACTACGAAAATATTATTAGCTATATGAAATTGAATGCTATTTTCATTAAATATAACGGTAATGCCTTATAAATTATTTATTGTATGCTTAATTTCCATGTACACTATATTTAACTCCGCTCATTTGGATCAGAAAACTTTTCCATAACATATTAATGCTGTCATTTATTCCCTTTCACGCTGCGTTTTGTTGATTTATAAAAATATTTATATAATCCATTAGTTTTATCCATACCACGCTTGTGACAGCCAGTCAAAGCGCAGGTAAGTAAATTCTGTATGTAAATTTCGTAACTTTTGACAATTTATTTTCGCTCGGTTTTTGAAGAGAATATAGGTATTGCAGTTTTATATTACTATGAGTTATTCGTGACGAGAATGAGTGAAACCGAATGGGTTTTACTGCTCTACTGTCAAGTTATTTCTTTTTTATTTATATTATTATTGTTATTTACCGCCTCCATGGCCCAATGTATACAACATTGAGGTTTGCGATTCGGAGGGGTACATGTTTAAGTAGTCGGTTTGGTTGGTGGTACGGCATTTTAAATGTCCGCCTGGCTAACTACGACCATCTTATCTAAATCTGCCGCCAAGCAGTAGCAATGTTAATAGCATTGTTGTGTTCCGGTTGTCAGATAAGATAGCCAGTCCCCCAAATGTGTTGGGGTTTCCGGGTCAGTACGCTTCCACCTTTGACCTCATCTTTACTTAACATCAGGTGTGATTGAGGTCAAGTACCAACTCGTTGTGTATAAAAAAAATATTATACTTTTATTACCTATCTAACATAGTAACATTTAAAAAATCAACACTTTAAGTTTCGTGGTCTTCTTCGGAAGACTGAATTCTTAACGTTTAAAAAAACTGACTATTTAAGGTGTTACTGTTTATGGTTATAATTTTTTATTCCTTACCAATACACACAGCGCCATCTAGTTCCACACTAAGCTACTATAGGCTTGTGTTGTGGATACCAGATGGTTGATATACTACATAAATACATTTTTTACACAGGTTTTAGACAGGTCCTAATCTGTCTACCAACCAAATTTCAACCAAATCTTTTCAGCCGTTCAAGCGTGAAGAGTTAACAAACCTACATACATACATACATACAGTGGCGTGCCCTCCAAACATGCAGAAAAGCAGTGCCTACCCTAGCAATTTGTAAGCTTCCACGAAATACATTGTCAAGCCGGCAATTCATACTGATGTGAACAGAAATATTCTAAACAGTTGCGAAGGTTGCTATAAGAGTAAGTTATCATTTTGTGGTTGTATTTTTTCTCATTTAATAGCAAATTTTATAATTCTGCCTACCCTGTGACATAACGTTATGCACGCCGTGCAATGCATGCAATTATGGTATTCATAATATAAGCCTAGTTCCAAAGTAACTTCACATAACCTGACCAACACAATTTTCAGTAAAAGCGGAAATGCCCGCCACATATAACAAATTTAATTGAATGTTTAATTTAATCTACCTAGAACATGCATAATAAAAGCCTAGTTGCTTAGTGTGGAACTAGATGGCGCTGTGTGTATGTCCAAGGATTTTATATTTACCTGTGGACGCCACTGATACACACAATACATACACACAAACTTTCGCATTTATAATATTAGTTGGGACGTGTATGTCGCTAAAAGGGTCAAATAAACGATTTATATTTTTAACTGGATTTGATAATCTGCAGTTTATAGCTGAGATGCTCGTAACACTTTTTTTTTCTTTATGCATCACGGGTTCGTACTTGACCTCAATCACACCTGATGTTAAGTGAAGATGAGGTCGAAGGTGGAAGCGTCCTGACCCTGCTACTGACTGGAACACAACAATGCTATTAACATTGCAGCTTGGCGGCGGCGGCGGCACTTCCAGTAATAGTCTCGCTATCTTCACATTTCCGCAGCGTCGTGCGGCCAGCTTACACTCATATTTCTACGGCCATCTTGTCGTCGACTGTACTGTACATTATAAGTGCAGAAACGCTTAGAAATTTTACAAATGTTGGATAGCATTTCTTATTACTGTTGCGTGGTTATAGATCAAAAAATCTATTGTTGAATATGTAGATACGAATATGTTGAATAGATACGGACCGCAACGTCTGCCCAAGTGGTGATATTTAGGGCAAATTAATCCCATCAGCTACGTAACATTCTCGTTCCAAATACCGCAATGTCTCAATACAAAGTCTTTGACCAGTGTGTGTTGCCAGTGATGACATATGGAACTGAAACGTGGTCGCTCACTATGGGCCTCATAAGAAGACTGAAGGTCACTCAAAGGGTAATGGAGAGAGCTATGCTCGGACTCTCCCTGTGGGATCGAATGAGAAATGAGGAGATCAGCAGGAGAACCACGGTGACCGATATAGCCCAAAGAATTAGCCCAAAGAAGTAGCACATTGTTCGCAGGATCGACGGCCGTTGGGCCTAAAAGGTTCTCGAGTGGCGACCACGCACCGGTAGATGCATCGTTGGCAGGCCCCCCACTAGATGGACCGACGATTTGGTAAAAATCGACCGTCGACGATGCGGGCAGCACAGGACCGATCGTTGTGTAGATCTTCCTACTCCTCCCTTGCGGCCTCCCCCCTCCAGCAGTGGATGTCTTTCGGCTAATATGATGATGATGACCATCCCTTCAATCCCATGGAAATTAATATCGGCTACACTGGCCAGTAACGATTGAGAAGAAGAATGAGTCGACTGCGATTTTAAAAAGAAACACATTTATTGTGACTTTTTAATACATGATTCCAACTGGATTGAATCGCACAGAACAAATTTAAATACTTATTAATATTTTCGTTGCAGGAATATCTGCGTACCCAAATATTCCAAAGGTTTAATCAAAAGCCCCACTGTAACAGATATCGAAAAATAAAACAAGCTCCACTGTGCACATTTTAATCAAGTGTTAACTTAATTTATATGTACGGCCTCACTGAATTTTTTCAGAGTTTGTTTTGCCCTTGTTGGCAGAAGTGGCACTTAATTATGTTCCGGAAATGGGCGAAACTGTTTGTTTAAATCCGTGATCCAAAGTAATCAAAATGGCGCAACCACGTTATAAAAATTCCAACTGAAATATCCACCGTTACGACTTGGCAGTGTTACGCAATACCAAATATACGAGTTGATACTTCGTTGCTCGTTTGTCTCTTACTAGGCTAACTCCATTCTCACTAAGAATATAAGAAGATATGAAAATTGTGTTTCTACTAATAAATAGGAAGATTGAACTGCTTTCAAGATATCACAATAAATCTCCTGCCGATTCCCTGATATAAGACATTCCAGTTATTCTGAGGACTTTCTCATTTTGGATTTGATCGCACAGGTGTACCCAGATACTTCTTTCCACACCCGCTTTATTCGAGCGACCTACTTTGAGCATCCGCTTGAGGTGATAAGGGAGCACGACTCGAATTCGTTATATGTCATCAATCAACATCACATACAGTGGAAATATACATTAGTTGGAGAGATTTGGCTTCAAGCATTGCGGAAACGAGACTTTGCGGGAAGTCTCGCTATACGGCATCCAACTATACGCTTACAAGATTGATTTATATAGGCACTATAGGTCGCGCGAATAAATCTTTTTAGCGCTTTTCTTAGTAGATAGAACAGCGCCATTATCTTAGAATCCTCGAGGACGAATAGGACAACTGAGAATTTAAGGTTAGATTTTATATTATTAGTATTATATTATAATTAGTATTATATTTTAATTTGCATTAAACCTATTACCTATATTTTAATGCCTGAGCAGCATGAATAGTGACAAACTGATCACACAAAGTGATTAATTAGTCTCTTTTCTTACAATGTCACATTAAGTACAGTGTACAGTCTAGTCTAATCTAATAATAGCTAGCTAGATTGGTCATCACGTATGATATATTTATTCAGCTGCTCGATTATGAAACTGCCTAATAATAGCTTTTCTTACACTGTACTGTGACATTGTAATAAAACAGACTAATTAGTCACTTTGTGTGATCAATTTGTCACTATTCATGCTGTGCAGGCATTAAAATATAATAAGTTTAATGCAAATTATAATATAATACTAATAATATTAATTCTAACCTTAAGAGGGTTTATCCCGCACGGTATTCCATACAAACTTTCAAGTACACAATTGTTGAAATGAATAAACCAATTCAAATGAAACTTTATGTATACGCTTATAACATATACGTAGATCGAAAAGCGATTTTAGTTTTAGGTAGAAACTTATGCATAGTGATGATGAGTAATAACCGTTGCTACCTTTACATGATCATTGGACATTGGCCTGATTAACTTGATGGTCCAAAGTACAAGTCGGAAAAGAAAATCCAATAAAAATATGATAAATGACTTACTCCGATAAGCAATCAAATCTATACCTAATGCTGTGGCTAATGTTTGATGTTAGACGTAGTCGTTTTTATAAACAACTTTTTGGACTTTGAGGGTTTCATAATTACTAAAGCTTTTAAGCGTCGCTGGCTCAGCGGTTAAGACGTGGGCTCCCAATTTAGGAGGACCGAGTTCGATTACCAGGCAAGCTAATGTGCCAATGAGTTTTTAAATTTAATTTAATTACTTATGTGCATTTATCCGACTGCTCTTAAACAATGAAGGAAACCATTGTGAGGAAACCTGCATGCCTAAGAAATAAAAAATCAAAGGTATGTGAAGTCCCCAACCCGCCTTGGGCCAACGTGGTGAACTATGGCCCATACTCTCTCATATACGAGGGAAAGCCTATATCCCTGCAGTGGGATGTTTACGGACTGATGATGATGAAAGTTTTTAAGATTGAAATCGTAGTCACAAGTTTTTATAGACACTTTAATCGTACCACATTAAAAAATATGTTATATTTTCTGTATTTTAAACCCCCAACACAAACGAGGAGTGTTATGTGTTTGACGGCGTTGTTTGTCTGTGTGTACGGACGTATTGGTATTTGGTGCAGTCGTTAGCAACTCTGACCACTATTCCAAAAGGTTGCGGGTTCGAATGCTGCTAGGGGCATGTTTGTGTGATGAATACGGACATGTGTACCCGAGTTATGGATGTTTTCATTTAAAATAAGTATTTATTTACAAAAAAAAATATATTTATGTAGTATATCAACCATCTGGTATCCACAACACAAGCATATAGTTGCTTACTGTGGAACTAGATGTCGCTGTGTGTATGTCAAGGATATTTATTATTATTATTATTATTATTATTATTATTATTATTATTATTATTATTATTATTATTATTATTATTATTATTATTATTATTATTATTATTATTATTATTATTATTGTTATTGTTATTGTTATTGTTATTGTTATTGTTATTGTTATTGTTATTGTTATTGTTATTGTTATTGTTATTGTTATTGTTATTGTTATTGTTATTGTTATTGTTATTGTTATTGTTATTGTTATTGTTATTGTTATTGTTATTGTTATTGTTATTGTTATTGTTATTGTTATTGTTATTGTTATTGTTATTGTTATTGTTATTGTTATTGTTATTGTTATTGTTATTGTTATTGTTATTGTTATTATTATTATTATTATTATTATTATTATTATTATTATTATTATTATTATTATTATTATTATTATTATTATTATTATTATTATTATTATTATTATTATTATTATTATTATTATTATTATTATTATTATTATTATTATTATTATTATTATTATTATTATTATTATTATTATTATTATTATTATTATTATTATTATTATTATTATTATTATTATTATTATTATTATTATTATTATTATTATTATTATTATTATTATTATTATTATTATTATTATTATTATTATTATTATTATTATTATTATTATTATTATTATTATTATTATTATTATTATTATTATTATTATTATTATTATTATTATTATTATTATTATTATTATTATTATTATTATTATTATTATTATTATTATTATTATTATTATTATTATTATTATTATTATTATTATTATTATTATTATTATTATTATTATTATTATTTATATACAATGTATTTCTCTTCTTCAAAGTGAAGAAGGTAATTTCCGCACCAGACGGGTATCAACCAAGTGTGGCGGATTCAGCAGAAGAAGTGATTATAGATGAAGTCAGAAACTTTCTGGTAATTCTACAAGTATTGAGTATTGTGGCTTTTTGTAAAATGTGCGTTATACAGGGCGTCCCAAAGTTATGGGACATGAAGGGGAAGTACCTTAAATATTGTAGATAGTGAATTTTGCTCAAAGAAGACTTTATGTTATTTTTAAAAGTTAGTAATTCTGCATTCATAGATTTTCTAAAAATTACTTGCTTCGGCTGGGAATCGAACCGACTTAAATGTGAAAAAAAAAACACCCTACTTTTATGATGCCAATCGAAAGAATAGCTAAAAAATAATAACTCTGCCTAAGTAACATAGTATTTTAAAAGAAAGGAACAACATAAAATGATTGAGTCAAATTTCAAGAAAGTTATTTATTGCCGACGACGTTCGAAAAGTAGCGATATTATCATTCCAAAGATAGCATTGATTATTCGTAAATAAGTACCCACTTCATAAAATCAACAGGCAGCGGGCTCATTAAAAGATTGGCGATTTGCGTAAAACAAGAGGGATCACATTTTGAGCATTTAATTAATTAATTTACAAAAAAATACCTACTTAATTGACTACGGCAGTTTCATGTATGTTTTTTATTTGATTAAAATGATTAATTTCACGTTGTTCCTTTCTTTTAAAATACTATGTTACTTAGGCAGAGTTATTATTTTTTAGCTATTCTTTCGATTGGCATCATAAAAGTAGGGTGTTTTTTTTTTCACATTTGAGTCGGTTCGATTCCCAGCCGAAGCAAATAATTTTTAGAAAATCTATGAATGCAGAATTACTAACTTTTAAAAATAACATAAAGTCTTCTTTGAGCAAAATTCACTATCTACGATATTTAAGGTACTTCCCCTTCATGTCCCATAACTTTGGGACGCCCTGTATATGTTGGAATATTCAAAGTTTTTAGGCTATTTTTTAAAGTTTTGGGGATTATTCCGGTAGATGACAAGACAATCGGGACTATGTGTATTGTTTGAGCTTTCCATTGGGTTCGGATTTCTATTGCAAGGTCCTGATATTTTCTAAGTTTATCTGTGATTGTGCTTTGGATGTTATGAGTATTAGGTATGGCGATGTCAATAATGTATACAGTCTTTTTCTGTTTGTCGTGAAACGTGATGTCGGGTCTATTAAAATGTATTGTCTTGTCAGTAACTATAGTCCTGTCCCAGTATAGTTTATATCTATTGTTGTCTAGTACTGTTATAGGTTTATATTTATAGTAAGATTGTTTTGCTGGTGTTAATCCGTGGGAATGCGCGAGTTCCTGGTGAATTATAGAGGCTACTTGATCATGGCGATGTTTATAATCCGTTTGAACGAGGGCTTTGCAAGCTCCGGTTATGTGTTGTATGGTTTCTGATTGGCTACTGCAAAGTCTACATAGGTCCGTCGGTCGATCAAGATCTTTTGTAATAAACTTTCTGTAGTTACGAGTGGCTATAACTTGGTCTTGGATGGCAAGCATGAAGGCTTCTGTCTCAGGGAACAATTCACCGCGAGTGAGCCATGCGTTCGACGCTTCTTTGTCGACATGTGGTTGGATCAGTTCTGCGTGGTATCGTCCGTGAAGAGATTTTCTCGCCCAGTTTGTTATCTTTTGCTCTTTGGAAGTAATATGTTCATTAGGCTGTACGTTTCGGTTCTGCAAGTTGAGGGGTGTGAGTTTCTGATCTATTTTTGTGACATATTCGTGCAAGACTGATGTTTCCGATTTAGTGTGAAAGAATCGTCTGAGAGTGGATATTTGGCTGTTATGCAGGTTCACAATGTCAATGAGTCCCCTTCCTGCTTCCTGGCGTGGCAAAGTGAGACGCTGTGTGCATGCCTTGGGATGGTGTTTGCGATGTTTAGTTAAATGTGTGTTTATTGTTCTCTGCAGCTTTGTTAAATCTGTCTGAGACCAGCTGATGATACCAAATGTGTACGTTAATATCGGGATAGCATAGGTGTTAATAGCTTTAATAAGATTTCGAGAATTTAAGTGAGATTTTAAAATTTGGTTAAGCCGGTTTATAAATTTATTCTTTATTTCTTTCTTCGTATCTTTCTGTTTTATTTGTTTTGACTGATGGAATCCTAAATATTTATACGTATCCTGTTCACCCATAGATTCTATATTTTCACCTGCTTCTGTTGTGTATGTATTGTTTTCTGAACTTCCTTTGACAATAGAATGTATTTTGCATTTATCAACTCCAAACTGCATGTGAATATCATTTGAAAATTCTTGTGTTATGTCGACCAGTTTAAACAATTCTTCTTTGCTGGATGCATATAGTTTAATGTCATCCATATACATAAGATGTGATAACATATGATGAAAGTTATTGCATGTTAATTTATATCCTATACCAGATTCGTTCAGGATTTCTGAGAGAGGATTAAGGGCCAGACAAAACCATAAGGGGCTCAATGCATCGCCCTGGAAGATACCTCTCTGGATTTTAATTGGTTCAGTAGTTAGATTAGTAATGTTTTGCTTCACACACAATGTTGTCTGCCAATTTTTCATTGTTATTTCTAAGAAATAAATTAATATAGGGTGAATTTTATAGAGACTTAACACCTGTAAAAGCCAGCTATGAGGAACTGAGTCGAATGCTTTCTGATAATCAATATACATTGTATGGATATTCCTTTTACGTGTAAGAGCTTGTTTCATTGCAATTGTGTCTATAGTTAGCTGTTCCTTACAGCCTTGGCTATTTTTTCTGCAACCTTTTTGTTGTTCGGTAAGTATGTTAAAGGAATTTAAATGTGTGTAAATAGTTTCACTTATACAGGCTGTAATAATTTTATATATTGTTTGCAAGCACGTTATGGGTCGATATTTCGCGGGATTTTTAGTGTCATTAGCATCTTTAGGGAGTAGATAAGTCTTTCCGTATGTTATGTATGCTGGCATAGTATGCGGTGACTGTATGAATTGGTTTATGTGAGTATGTATATGTGGATATATGCATGTGAACTTCTTATACCAGTAATTGTGAATGTTATCTGATCCGGGTGCTTTCCAATTGTGTGTGCGTTTGATGACGCGAATAAACGTATCTACCGATATGAAGTCAAAGGCCATCTCTGGAATATTGTCTTTTTGACTGGTTCTATTTATCCAATCGGCGTTATGATTGTGATGAACTGGCTTTTCCCAGATATCAGCCCAGAATTCTCTCATAGCTTCTGATGACGGTACTTCAGCGACTCCTGCATTATTAGGTTGGTCTTTGTATTTCTTTAGGTTTCTATAGAAAATTCTCTCATTGCTATTAAATTGTGCGTTTTGTGTTTTACGTTCTGTGCATTTGAGATATCTAGCCAACCTACTTGCTTTTGCGTTTAATTTTTGCTTCAACGTATCCAAAAATTCGGTTAAATCAGAGTTAGGGTTTTCGTATTGTGCATGTATTTCATATCTATTTTTAATATCCTCCACTGCTGCAAGGACTTTTCTACTTTTATTTCCTCGTATGAAATGTGTCAATCTTGCTATATCAGATCTAAGTTTTGTAATGTTGTTTTCTAATCTTACTTGCCACGATGGTTTACTTCGTGGAGCAAAACTATTTCGGCCTTCGATCTTACTCCCATTGTGTACTGTGTATGCAGCTACGTAAATCAGTGTCTGAAGTGTATTGAAGTCTATAGAGGCATTTAGGTATTTGGGCAAAATTTCTATATTTATGTAGTCTACTATACAAGCCAGTTGTCGTGAAGATTTTTGTTTAGGTAAATATGGCCTACTAATCGGTTCTGAGTTTTTAAAATCTTGTAAGGCATGTTTAAATGTACACTCTATCTTCTCCGAGTTTATATTAGCCTTATCATTTGATTTTATTCTATGCTCTTCGCTATCCATGTTTTCTATGATTATACTTTCCTGTGCAATAGGCTCGCCCTGAGTCTTTAAGCCATATGTAGCGGTATAGTTCAATAGTGTGTCTTCTATAATTTCGTCTTGTGTCAGATGCATTTCTGAATGTGTTGGTTCTTCTAGAGATGGAAGTAAAGTCAAATTTTCCCGAATTTTCTGTGATTGAGGACTAGTTCGAACTGCGTCCGCGTATGAGCGGTTGGGTGTGTGAGGTTGACTTTGTATGTGAGTATGACAGGACTGAGTATTAGAATACATTACATCATCTGCACATGTAGGTTCCGCTGTTTGGGCTTTCATTCGATCTCTTTCTGATTGTGGTATGCGGTTATTGCGAATAATGACACGGATTTGATCAGACAATCTTTGCTCGGTTTAGAAATATAATTCAGGGTATAATTCTGTGAATTTTTTGTGCAACTGTTGTCTATATCCAGTAAGATCGGTTTCATTATAAGTGATTTTATAGTATAATCTAAGTAAACTTCTATTTATTTCATCAGTCCATTGCATTCTCTGTCTCAGTTTTCCAGATTTTGTGTGTTCAGGTCGCAGAATGTGTGAGGTGTTAGTATTTTGTGAGCCTATAGAGGTTAGTCCATTGTCCTGAGGAGTAAATCTTACTACTGGTTGTACGTTTGAGGTTAAGCCATTGTTTGTAGGTAAGTATGACTGTGGATATCTATTTTGTGTAGTTGTGATGGTTGTTTGGTTAGCAGGTAGCTGTAAGAGATTTGACACTTCCTTTCTTATTTCTTCAATTGACTCTGACGGTAGTAGGCGATTGTTAATTATAGCTCTTCTTTGGTCCCCTATTCTTTGCTTAGTTACCCGCATAAGTGGGAATTTTTGAGTGAATTCTAAGTGTAGTTGTTCCAGGTATTTCTTGGTTTTAGTTTCAAGTTGCGTTATCAGGAGGTAAGTGCGCCATATAAACATATTCATTTCAACAGTCCAGCGTTTGCGCATACGGGTGGTGCCAGAAGTGGGAGCAAACTTAGTGGCGCCTGCCTCTTGCTCAACATCTACTGACATTGGGGTTACTGTTGATGAGCGGGAGATTGATGGATGTTGGGATGAAAGGGGTGATGAGTTTGGTGATTGAAAAATACTAAGTGTGGATGAGGTGTGGTACGTTGATGGTGATGATCGTGATGGGGGGTAGTTTATGAAAGATTGAGGTGATGAGTCAGGTGATTGGAAGAGACTGAAAGCGGATGAAACTGGCGATGAGGGAAGTGAGATGACATTATTGACTCCAGGAGTGCCCTGGTATTCTGCATCAGTTTTTAGCTGGGCAGATTTTTGCGACGCGGTGTCCCCCCCAGAATACGTGGGACAGCTCGAGCCCATGGGCTCGGGACGGGATTCTCTGTCGCGGTTAGCTCCGGTACCCGCCTGGGGTAGTTTATATCCGCTTCTTAAACGCATCGCAATTGACATACTATTGCTTCGTTGGTCTTTGGTAAGTATTAGCTATAAAGCTGCCAAAGTCCGCCGCTCACGTGGCGTCAGTTGGTCGCGCCGGACGTGAAGTTAGATTTATGAGGGGCAGTTAGATTTATGAGGGGCTTATTATTATTATTATTATTATTATTATTATTATTATTATTATTATTATTATTATTATTATTATTATTATTATTATTATTATTATTATTATTATTATTATTATTATTATTATTATTATTATTATTATTATTATTATTATTATTATTATTATTTCAGTAACGCGTGGTCCGATTTGAGTGCGTTTTTTGTATTTATTTTTTTAATATTTTTATATGAGAGGGCGGCAAACGAGCATATTAAATACTTAACGAGACAGCACGGGTTGTTCACGATGGAACAAGAAGAAAACTATGGTAATTAGTTTTATTATAGTTTAATGGAAATTATACTTACTTGATGTGCAGTGGTGGCAGTAGGCAGTATATAATCTGTAGTGTTAACGGCAGTTGATGATGTAGAGGTGAGATATGACGAACGGTGGGCTTTTTGGAGTGATCTCGGCGAGTGAAGTTGCATTATTCTTTATAATTCTTATAACTTACGCATTCTAACTTTGGAAGCTTAATAATGGCAGAATATTGTGCAGCAAACGTTCGTGATAGTGTACTAGTGAAGGGAAGTGTAAATTAAAGTGCGTAACGAAGCTTTCGGGTTCCCACAAGAAGCCACCAAAATGTTTTGTAATGCATTGTGCCACTTTACTGAAGAATGACTTGACTATGACTACGTCTTATTACTTGTTTTGACTGAGACTGACTAATATATTGAAGAAATAAGAGAAATAAAACGTGGCTGTATGGGCTTAGGTCCATTTGCCTTCTCCGAAAGGAGTGAATAAACGAAAAAAAAAAGACGAACGGTGTGTCGTATGTAGGATTGTTTAAAATGCATGTGTTAGTGAATGTACGAATGGAGTGTAGGTATATAATGTGTGGTGCAGTAAAGTTACAAAACGTTAAACTAGTGTTCCGTTTCGATGCTAGCAGATTGGCGTAGATACGGGTACTTAGCCTTTTCGGAGATATTTAAGTTTTAACTTGGTTTTACTTGGTTTTGTCAATCTGGATGATATAATCATTCGTTTCCTCGGGCTTTTCTAAATTTTCAATTTACAGTTGGTGATTTAGTTGCCGTTTTTACGTGTGGTGGAAGCCGCTTATGCGAACCCAGGTCCTCCCCATCACTCAGGAACGTTGCTGCTGGGTTTTAGTGGGTATAACCGCCTAAAAAATAATATAGTTTAACCGCCTCCGTAGCTCAATGTAAACAACATTGGGTTTACGATCCACAGCGGGGTACATATTTAAGTACTCGGTTTGGTTGGTGATAGGGAATTTTAAATGTCCGCCTGCCTAGCTACCACCATCTTATCTAAATCTGCCGCCAAGCATTGTTGTGTTCCGGTTGTCAAAGATAAGATAGCCAGTCCCCCAAATGTGTTGGGGTTTCCGGGTCAGTACGCTTCCACCTTCGACCTCATCTTCACTTAACATCAGGTGTGATTGAGGTCAAGTATCAATCCGTTGTGCATAAAAAAAAAATCTCCCGTATAGGGAGTTACTCTCGAACAAAAGTAGCCTCTTTTTCTTTTACTAAGAATTCTTTATTTGCATAAATTCAGACGTTCTTTATATCCCGTACTAATTTGTGATGTCCCAGTATTTACAACAAAAGTAAAATAATGGCGATTGGTTTATAATTTAGACAGCAAAGTGCAAAAGAAAAAGTCCGAAGTTGCGGCCGTCCGAACCTACTTTCGTTAGAGAGTAGACCCCCTTGGACTGGAGTCTCACATAACCATCTCGCCAACCCCCGCAGCCGAGGCTATGATAACTCACGTGGTGACTGCGTCACTCAATATATTGTATAATGACTGATATTGCTACAACCATTTTTGTGTGCCGACAATTCTATGGTTATTATCCTTCCGGAGCCCAGCTTTATCGGACGAGACTATTCTCACGCCTTCACCATGGGCCATCCCAGATGGTAGAGTTTAGTGTTTTTGGGGAAGCATTCTCCTCTGCACTGTAATTCTACGTCTGCTGCCGGTACAACACGTTTTCCCATTCCGTCTGAGATTAGCTCCGGAAGCGATATCATCATAGTATTAACTTTATGGAGTTAGATGTAAGAGCATCATAATTACGCACACATCACCAACCTCCCCACACTCTCTCACTCAAAAAAGGGTCCGGTACGTTATATCATTCACCACACAAAAACACTAACTACTTACAAATCCAATATAAACTGTAGGTAAGTATAGTCAACTTACGATAAGTATTAGTTATTTTTAGAAATGGTTATTAATAATTCACTGAAATGTTTGTTACCAGTATGACGTATTAATAAATATTGACAGTTGATTTACAAAACATCGAACCTAAATAAACAGGACGTGTTAATGAAGTGGAAATAATAAACATGTGGGTGGTTCATGTATGACGGTGTATTGTATTTGTGTGGGTGTGCGTTCATAGGTTATAACATGATATACAGTATGTATACGACACCTGGGTTTAATATTGGTAGCGAAGAGTGCAATAGACACGAGGATTATGGTGATATAGTGGTTCACAGGATATAGGTAGAGAATAGACTTTTAAGAATCCATGTGAACCTAATTTATTGTGAATTAAGTACACAAAATAATAAAACAGTATTCCTCCTAAGAGCTAAAAATAGACCCGGCAGTTGGATGCGTTATCAATAGGAATTTGCTGACATAGCGTCTCGGACCCGCGGTGCAGTGGTCGAATGCACGAATTTATATCTGTTATCCAACTGCAACGTTCAGACGAGTAATGCGTTTAGCATAATACACTTAAAGCTACTTATCATATCTAATTCACTGTGGATGTAAGATCATCACATAACAGGTGCCTATAATATATTAGTTGGGATAGTTAATTACTTAGAACAATTAAGACATAAGTATATTTATTTTATACCACACAATAACAGAAACACGTGTAAAAATATAGTTTACTTAATAACAGAATATGAAATCTCTGTTGGTATAAAACTAGTATCTCAGAAATCAACATCTTCTATTTTTATCCTTAAACATAGGTAGATTTTTTTAATGATTTTTTTATGATACGCGTTTGACCACAATCTCATCTGATGGGAAGTGACGATGTGGCCGAAGATGAAGCACGCGATCTCAGGAGATCCCTATTCACCCTGCTCTTGAAGATCCCAAGGTTGTAGCATTCAGGAAAGATTGACGCCGGAAGGGAGTTCCTGCCTTGGCCGTTCGTATTATGAATGAAGAATCGAACCGCTTAGTGCCAATGTTCGGTATGTTAACTACATACGGGTGGAATCCCTCCCCGCGCCTAGTAGTCCGAAGATGGAATGGCGATGGTGGAATATGATTGTGTAATTCCAACGCACACTCACCGAAGTTTGAATAACTTAAGTAATTACCAAGCGGACCGCAGACAACGCCGCAGCAGGAGAGTGACATGTTTAATGTGACCTCCTACTGCGTCGCCTGAATCCCACCCTGGCAAGTTCCAGCAACATTTTGGCCGCATCCGACATCGGTGATGCAATGAATAGCTCCTACATTGTACAAGTCAATATCTAATAATACTGTAAGGTTTTGTCTCTGAGTCTCGTTCCGCACACACTCCTCAAGGACGTGATAGACATCTTCTACCACGTTACACTCTTCACAATTTGGTGAACCTATTTTGACCATCAAAAATCCGAAGCTATTCCGAGGGATATGTCCAGAACGCAGTCTCAGTGCCAGAACAAAAACATTATCTTTAAAGAAAACAATAGAGGTGTGTCAGGATCGTAGCAAGTGGAAGTCTGTGGTCTTTGCCTCCCCTACGGGACATATGAATGTAAACATGTATAAACATGAAACATTATGTATGTATGTAAAACAATAGATATAATAAAATGGGAAAGTAACTGAATGAAACAATATTAATAACAAGCAAATTACAACAGAATACAGAAAACAGGGAGATTTTGAAATAGGGTGTGTGAAGTGTGATGTCATAAATGAATTCCACCTGCAGCAATTGTGACAGCGCTGGTTTTCAGAGGAAGCCAACGTGAAGAGCCTTCGATGTGATTCGGACAGTTGTACAATTTGTGGAAATACATTCTACAATTACGTATGCTTAAAAATATAACGTTATTTAATATACATACTTAATATTTTATACTTCTTCTTTTCGTGTCGATGACGGATATCAGTTAACATGTAAAATTTTTAGAGCCTAGTAATTCGCCACGTGAACAGCATTGTCATTGGCATTGTATATATTTTCAAGAGTGCAGATTGCGTCTGGGTTATATTTTACTGGTAAGTTATATTAATATATGATATATTATACTTCAATGCTTAGATTGAATGAAAGTGATCTCTTGTAGAGATTAATCCACTTTTGTATATCACCTATCGTTTGTACTCTGTTATATGTAATATTCTGGTGCAATAAAGGAGGAAAAGTTATACTGCTACGTCATTGTATAAACCTAGATCCGCTGTGGAATCCCAAACGATTTCAAACTTACGGTTGTAGCTCAAAGACCATAGCGACTGGAAATCACCCTGCGAATTGCTTACATAATCAAAACCCGGTCGTCCCATTATTATGCAACATATTTTTTTAACGAAATTTTGATAAGTATTTTCAAGTCTCAAATTTTATTGGAACAAAGTCTAGCCACTCTAACATCACTCATGCAGTCGTCAAACATGCAGCTGTCAGGATACCCGGAGCAAGATAATTTGTGATCGATACTGTCTGCCGGAAGTGTCCTCCTTCACAACAATCACCCCATCATCGAAGAAACCCTACCAGCAAAGATTATTGGGCCGACCTACGTTCAAAGCCGATTTAAGGATTTCCGTGTCGAGCATGGCAAATCGTATCCAGGAGGAAGTAGGAGGAGAGTATCTCTCCAGCCACATACTGAAGCGAGCATCCGAAGCCATGCTTGTATGTCCTATTAAATATCTTTTGTTTATAGATACGATCATGGTTTCCGACCCGAACGGATCTACCGTTAGTATCGCGAAGGACCATTAAAGGAGTTAATGTCAAAGAAACATCTAATGACTTTCACGCTTCGCGGCGGTGAAGTCACCTGTCAAGTGTAGGTACTTATTAAATCGACGATATTCAGTCTAATTATGCAATATAAGATAATTGTAACCTAAACTTATTTAAAAGAGCAACCCTTGAGTTTTTTGCTCGTTCTTCTCTGGGGAATCGGCTTTGTGAATGAGCAATAATGTCAAAAACTTTAATAATAGGATAAAAAATGTGACGTTTTCAAGAGATAATTTTTATCCTACGAAATAAATATTTTTGATTTGATTTGTTTTTATTTGATTGATTATGTCAATCTGCATATTTCAGATATTGTTCAGTACCCTCTAAGTTCAATTTATTTTAATAATGTAAATTTCATAAAGCGCTTACAAACAAACAAACTGCCTTTGGAATAAAGGTCGTGACATTGTGTATTTATGAAACAGGGTCATATATAATCAAACTCTTAAATAAACTGAAACATTAATAGGGTCCGCATTTAAATTTTGTCTCAGTTTGTATGGTATAAAAGTTTTAGAATGTATAAACTTTTCTTTACTTTAGAAATAAAACGATGTTTTCTTTTAGTAATATTTGATAATATTCTTTCTCTTCATCTTGTATTAAAATGAGACGCCCTCTAAAGTTAAAACCACAGTGAGAGTAGACGTCTGTCCGGGCTCTGATGTTCTCCATCGCCGAATACTGCGTTCCAATCTGTTACCGAAGTGCATTATCTCAGGCGCATGAGAGAAAAGCGATCAGTGACCCTCTGTGTACCGGATACCAGTCAGGGTACTCCCAACATAAAAATATTTGTGGGCTAATGCTGAGATTTAATCGCCTACGTGGCTCAATGTAAACGATTCGGAGGTCGCGGGTTCGATCCCCAGCGGGGCACATGTTTAAGTACTCGGTTTGGTTGGTGGTAGGGCATTTTAAATGTCCGCCTGGCTAGCTACTACCATCTTATCTAAATCTGCCGCCAAGCAGCAATGTTAATATCATTGTTGTGTTCCGGTTGTGAGACATAAGATAGCTAGTCCCCCAAATGTGTTGGGGTTTCCGGGTCAGTACGCTTTCACCTTCGACCTCATCTTCACTTAACATCAGGTCTGATTGATCCCACAGTCGACTATTGGCAGTATCATTCCCGATAGCCTTTTGTTCCACTGTCTTGTGGTGCTATCCTTAGTGTATCGAAACTAGGGGTCCTCGCTCCAGCATAAGTTTAGCCTTATTGCTGATTTTGAATTCAATCACTTTACTCCCATTTTCCCAGATGGCGTAGGGGGCTAAGAAACTTCTAAGGATTACTACTATATAGGCTACTATTTTATTACTATAAAGGCATGTAAGGCACCGTCTACCGTCAATAGGCGCCATCTAGAGTACCACTGTTGATCCTGGCGTGCAGGAGTCGCATTGAGAGGAGTGTAGAGGTGGGTAAAGCCTTTAGATTCCGGTTTTCAGTGCGAGAGTATTCACCCCTCAACTCGACTCCAGGGTTTATGGCACCATCGATTTGGCCTCAGTGTGTGGATCAAAGGCGCAACCTACAAACCAGCCAGCGGCCAATAAGATCTCGACAAATACCCTAGCAACTGTGGACTAGATCTAGAGCTTGTATATAAATTTGTAGCAGGTTGATATGCTAACCTATTGGAAGGTCAGTAATAATAATGTAGGATGTGGCAACTAATCTAATTAGATTCACAAACTGTAGGATTTGTGATACTTCAGTTTGAATTAGTCTTTTTCTATTGTAACTAAAAGTCAATACTTAGTTTTATCAATCACACTTGTCTGTGTACACATTTACTTAGCTACACTTGTTATTTATATAGATGTCTTGTCTGATACTCGTACGTGAAAGATAAAACAAAAATCATGCTATAATAAAATGTACTGTAATCAACTAATCACTTTACACATCCATAACTTTAGTTTAAAACAATAATTTTTTGTTTGTTTGTGTACTCACGTAATCGCAGACTACTCGGCTGATTAAAATGATTTCATATTCACGGGATTTATCACTTCCTGTTAGGTATAGTGTAATTAGTAGGTAATTGTAGATAAATAGATAGATCTAGTGTCTATGTCGTGTGGTTTGATGACATAGAAGAGCATAAGCCGTAGCCGTCTGTTTCCCTAAACAGATTCTCAAGCTTATCTAAGAGAACTAGCTTCAAATTTATAAGTGCTCTTAGACCATCTTTCAGGATGTGATGAAATAATAAATGATACTTTGGAACTGGTACTGAAAACTATTTATTTCAATAATTTTGTACGTGGACACAGATGGCTGACACGACGGAGAGCGCGCAAAGGAAGACGTCGGTCATAGAGCGTAGTGCAGCCGCAGCGTTTGCATTCTAAATATCAACAGGATGTCCACTCTCTATGGGTATATCAGATACACCCACTTGCAATGACTGCGGGGTAATAGAGGATGTTCACCATGTGTTGACGGAATATGTTCGGAGCGTTAACGCTATTCAGACGATGTAGGATATTACAACAGTATACTCTCCTCTCCAAATTCGGAACAAGCTAAAGCAGTGTATTGTTTATATAAAAACATTATTTAAGTACTCTATAGAGGCTGTATAGAGCGACACAGTTGTTTAATACGACCAAGCTCTTTAAAATTAGATTTAAAAAAAAAATGTCCACTCTCCCAACAATTTCTTAGCGACCAGTTGGAAGCAGTCTAAATTCTGTGACTTCCCGCGTCCTATATCAGGCCATCCCTCTAACTTGTGTGTGAGTATCCATTCTTGAATTTGTATGCCCAACGGCCATCAGTCCTACGCGCTATTTGCTGCTACTTGAACTTGCTAATCAGCATGACTATATCGGAGACGTTCCTTCTTCAAAAGATCTCATCATATCCTCCTCCTCCTCCAAATCAATCAATAATTATTTCCATTTGTAAAATTTACACTTGAAAATAGACATTTTTCCATAGCTACGTTTAGGATTGCCGTCCCTTGAGAAGAAACCCGAGAAACTTCAAAGGTTCTTTTATAAGAAAGAAAGAAATTATTACATAAATATGCGTTGTATATAAAATGTACAAAGGCGAGCTTAACTCCGATAGAGTTTTCTACCAGCAAACCTTAGAGATACATAGTGTTTATTAGATGGGGCAGAAAATAGTGTACACAACATATGAAAATTATTTTATAAAAATAATATATATAAATACCGAATAAATAACATTAATGTACCACACAACCTATCCAATATACGTTTATATAGTACGAAGTATAAACAAAGTATATACATTATCAATACTCATCTTATGGTAAATAATTAAAAAATTATTATAATACTTAGGAGAAATAATGCTGTTTTACTCTCTTATTTCTAATGATGGATTTGCGCGGATTGCATGCGGTAGTGCCTTCCGCAGTTTCACTAACCGAATCGTGAACGAATCACTATAACGTGTTGTCAAGTGTGATGGGCATTTAAGCATGTGGTTGTTCTGCAAGGTTTACCTCGGGGAACAAGATAGTCAAATCGCTCACTTTAAGGTCCATAAGTACCTACCAAATTCCGTGCCAATAATTACTACCTATATTTGTATGTACTGTCGTTAGTGATAAAAGAGGCTACGGGGCTATATATGTGATAAAATACGGAGGCGTGAGTGATTTAATGAGTACCTACATATACCATGCGGTGAATTTTAATGAATACGTGACATGAAACTAAATAGCCGCTTTCAGGGTGGCCTTTGATGTCTTTAACATGTTAATCATAAGCAGTAATCTGTGGTAAGAGTGGTTAAGGCAATTGAGTTGATAATGTCAGACACATAAAGTAAGACTGTGATATAACACGTGCCGTAACCACAACACTTTTACGAACTTTATCCCAAATGGGGTGGTAGAAATATCCCAAACATTAGTGTTGTTCCAAACATTAAAAGACTAATGCTTTAAATAACATCCACTACTTTTAGAAATATACAAAAACACACACGTAACGAGGTGAGCCCATCTCCGTTGAAGCGTATAAGATAAATAATAGATATTTTTTGGTGGAAAATGCCAGTTGCTTTTAACAAAACCCACGGGGAAAGACGGGTTAGTTGTATTCTTTTTGTGCCGAAATCACACAACTACTTACATATAGTACGGAGTTTACGGAATCTATAGCTTTTTATGCGGTTGACCTCAATCACATCCGATGGTAAATGAAGATGAGGTCGAAAGTGGAAGCGTCGGAAGAGCACAAGTTAGAACTGACTGACTATCTTATCTCTAACAACCGCAACACAACAAGGCTGTATTGCTGCGTGGTGGAGACTTAGATAATAAGGTGATAGATAGCCAGGCGGATGTTTAAAATGCCCTACCACCTACCAATCCGAGTAATTGAACCCGCGTTCTCCGATTCGTAAATCTATGTCGTCTACGATGAGCCAAGGAGGCGGTTCAAAAAACTACTAATTAAATGTTAATATAAAAGGCTATCATAAAATTTTTGGAATGATAAGCGCAAGTTTAATCTAAGTAATTATTTTTTTCTTTTGTAGAATCACAAAATGTAAGCCAAAACCTACTCGAAAGAGAAACTCTTCAATTTCTTGCTCATTCTGCTCTAAAGAGTCAATCTTGTGAACGAGCAATAATTTAAAATTTTTAGTCAATGTAACGTTTTCAAGTGACTCAATTCCATGAAAATAATAACGAAAAATGGATCCTAATTTCATCAACAACATGACCTTAGACGGGAACCTCCTAAAATTATTATTTTGAGGAAAACTGAAGCGGCGGATAGCGAATACAAGGACTACACGGGCTTTGTGGGCGTAACTTAAACGATAACAGATAATGAAAATGTTCTAAATTTTTTAATAAGTATCGGGAAAGCATTGCCGAGTGCGGCAGTGCGAAGGCCAAGTTCTTAAAACAAAAGTGGCCGTTCGTAAACCGTCCACTATTTACACGAACCACTTCGTTTATACCCGCTCCAACTCAAAAGATATATTATATAAGATAAAGATAAAGATAAAGATATATAAGATAAGAAATATTCATAAGAATATTCTAAATTTCAAAACTGTAACTTCTGTAGATTCTGGGAAATGTTAGGTCAAAACATAGTCATACAGGATTTCTGATTTGTTTATCGATATCTTTTTATTATAATTACAAGTAAAACTTAGCTACGTACATATAGTAAAAACTTAAGTAATAGAACAATGCTAGAACTCTGGGATGCAAATTATAGAGCTGTTAATGGATAGCGGGGCCATACCACATGCAATTATTCCAATGCCAACAGATGGAAGCTACATATACCACGCAATAGCTTATGCATTGCATAATTGTGTAGACCTACAGCAGGCAAGTGATGTAAGATCTGACAGTGTGTCCTATATAGTACGACATTGGGAAGAATATGCTATTGAAAAACCATACATTTCTTCCGACGAGCATCACATTGCATGTCCAAACCTTTCGACATACGGCTTCTGTAGCGAACTTAAGGCTGCAGGAAATATTATTCCCTATGAGGACAGAAGTTTATTGTAACAGAGAGTCATGGTGATTCAGAAACGTATCATTCAACCCCGATGGTACGATAACGTACGAGCTATGAATTTTATACTAATTTTATTTTTACATTTCTTTGTTTACCGAGAACTTCTTTGGTTCAATCTCATTTGTCCGACCTAGTAGGTACAGGCCATAGTATAAATTCAGTAAATATTTAGAACACTGGGATTAAACGAGTAAAAAAATAGTTCAACGGGATCAGGCGTTTCAAGTTGTATCGTGAATAATTTTAATAGGTAACAAACACTTTCGAAATAGACAAAATGATAAAAAAAGTAAACGGAAGAACTCTTCATTTAACCCACTTGAAACCACTTTTGAAAGCCTACGAGGAACCAATAAATATAAAATATAAATTAACTTTTATTGTAGTAGCCACAAAAGTTAAAATAATGTGGCAAGAGGAGAAAGACCATAATGTTTACAACGCCCTGCAATATCTTAAATGTACTAATGAACACTATTTCTAAATCCAACAGAGCAACTAAATTACTTTGATCAGGAACTTCAATGTGAAAGGGTGACATCGAAAAGAATGGAACGAAAAGTGCACGCGATATGAATAAATAAAACACGCAGCTCCACTGAATAATAGTGATCAAAATATGTATGTCAAATGTTTCCCAGATATCTGTTGTTGACAAATTTGGTCAATTAAATTCGCGGCCCAAAAGACTGACATCAGCTATATTTATAAAATGCAGATTGATATCAATACATTCCTAATTCAGACGTAATCCATAATACATTATTTTAGTTGTTAAATGATGCTAATTTACAGCAATTGTTTGCTGGGTTTTATTACAATGTGATTAAATAGAAATAGCGAATGACAAAGGAAAAATAACTTATCGGCAATATTTGGACATTTAAAGAATTCCGAATAATTTGGAAAAAAACCGAGAATGATGTAGTATGCGCGATGACGCATTATGATCCAACAACATGATTTCTTACCATGAGACCATCTTAGTCGACATAGGGCAATATTACAGAATATATCAAGGAACTTAATGGAGATAATATTTACCAGGAACAGTTTCCAATATGTTTGGTTCATGCCATAACAATACATAAAAGTCAGATTTTAAGTCTTGACAGTGCTCTGATAAACATATACGTAGGCTCATCTATATTCTTCTGTTGTCAAGCATATGTTGCACTCCAGAGATTCAAAACATTATGAAATTTACGTACATATGATTTTGCTTTCATTCCTGCTTCTTTGGCGCTGTTCGTTTCTCCGGTTGTCTGCCAAATAATTAGTAAATCTTCTTGGGTATTCTACGAGATTACACTATACTTACGAGATTACTTATCAATTACGATTAACATTTAAAAAGAATTCACAATATTTTCTGACCTATCATCTTCTGGCACTCTCTCACTCACCCAAAAAATTCACAACGACATTATCGTTGACCTATATAATTATGTAAATTTTTGTTTGTGCCATATAATAACTGGTTCTTATCTGGTTTAGATAAGTGAAATCTAGTTTTAACTGGATTTTCGCTTATCTTGGTCAGTGTTTGTTTTTTTCAAAATTACTTTATTACTTCGGTTTAGTGTTGAAGTATTATGCTTAAGATTGATACATATTTTTTTACTTACTTTTATTTCATATCTGTTTGTAATAGAAAAGGATGATAAAGGATAGGTTGACAGTCATCCGTAATATCAACTTTTAGCCGCTAATCCAGCTAAAGTATCATGGATTAATAACAATTCACTTCAGATAACTTTTTATCAAGATACAAAACACCGACTTCTTTGGCCTGTCGACGCCACCCGGCTCGACTGATTTAAGTATTGATAACAATGAATGGAAAATAAAAGAGAAAATAAGTGATTCTATCATAAACATAAAATAGATAAAATGAAAAATGAGTACATAAGTGGGAGTTTAATAGTGGCACGCGTGACAGAAAATTTGAAAGTAAATCGTTTGGCTTCGTAGGGACATGTTATGAGAAAGTATGAAATGCATGTTATTAAGAGAATGATGAATTTAGATGTCGATGAATGGAAAGGAAGAGGAAGACCACGGAAAATATGGATGGATTATGTGAAGGGTGACATGAACGAAAAGGACGTGAATGATGAGGTAACGGCTGATAGAGGAGATTGGAAGAAAACGACGTAGGTACTGTGCCGACCCCAAGAAAATTGGGACTAGAGCAAGAATATGATGATACAAGTAGGAACCCAGACCACATTTCCGGAGTATTTTTACGTGATCGACCTCTCTTTCAGTAGCGATTAATTGACTACACAGGACAGATTGAGGGCAGTGGTCGGTTTTTACAAGCTTTTTTACGACCATGGAAAAGGTGGATGGATTGTATGAGGGATTATGAATGAAAAGGGCGTGAATGATGAGGTAACGGCTGACAGAAGAAATTGGAAGAAAAAGACTGCGCCGACCCCAAATAAACTAGGACCAGGGCAAGCAGATGATGATGATGAAATGATTGTCATTATGATTAGTATATCATCTAGATAAACTAAACCAACTATGTTAACAGCTAAATATCTTCAGAACGGCTTAATCAATTTCCATCAAACATGGCTAAGAATTTATCTCTGGGTTTATTCTTAAATATAAAAAAAATGAAAAGTTACAAAATCCTTGAGAGACTATGATATCATCGAAATACACCAAACAACCGTGTTAAAAGATAAATATCTTTGAAACGGCTTAACCGATTTTCATCAAATATGAAGAACCTGTTCCCTGGTTTAAAATGAAGGTTTAAACATACGAAAAATATGGGAATTACTTTATTGCAAACATTTTCATGATAAGCCCATATTCTTCTTCAAGTTCCAGCCCTTAGATTACGTAACTTCACCGGCATCGTCATCGATTACGTTGACCAATGAGAAACCGTCAAATTGCCGAGCGAGCGATGAGCCAACCAATCACATGTCAGAACGTAACCGATGACGATAACGATGAAATTGTGTAATAGAACCCCAGATTGTCTCTCTGCCAAATTTAAATACGAACGGTTCAAGGTTTACTAGGTTTAGAGTTACTTACTATGTAGAAATAGCAATGTTTGTAGACTGTGCAATCATCAACAGCCTTATACGTCCCCACTGTTGGGGCACAGTCCCCTCTCACGGCGGAAGGTATTGGCCATAATCCACCATGCGGGCTCAGTGCGGATTTATGTCAGATTAGTGACCAACAGTCAGTGTTTTTAAGCCACCAACTTGACTGACTGCCATCAATTGAAAACTACCGGGACTTCAACTTACCCTTCGAAGCACGGAAACAGTCGTATTTTAACTGCCTCGAGAGGTCACTCATCCAAAGACTAACCGTTAAATTCGCTAATCGAATCAACCAGCGAATGCGACTGCTCCACGAGCGCTTCTGATTATGGAATGCGACTCTGTAATTGTAAAAAGACCCTTGTTTAGTTTAGTCCGAAAGGTGATTTTTCCATATCTCAAAAATCGGGTGTGCTTCATGATCCCTATAACCTTCCTTGAGCGCCCGAACGATCATGTATTCTATTATATGGAAAAATTGTTACTATGCAATTAATTTCACTATCAAGTTATTTTTCTCTAGCAAATATACGAGATGTTTGCAATCTTCGTTATTTAGTTAAAACATATATGATGTAACCAAACAAAATAATGATGTAACTATTCAACTGTTTTGATAATTCGTTTAATAATTAAATTTATCGTATTTGTTTTGATTAATTTTAATTATTGCTGTTTAGTTCCGTTGAACTCTCGACATGTATCTACGTATAAATAATGGGTAAGTACCTATTGGTGGTCGATCCATTTTACATTTGCAAAATAACAGTTTAAAAACTATATATGGAAACGATATAATCCTTAATTACAACAATGCTCCCGATAACATTGTTGGAATTAACGATATAATCCTTAATTACAACAATGTTCCCGATAACATTGTTGGAATTAAGGATTATATCGTTCAGATAGATTAGACCAAAAGATAGTGTTAAAAGCTAAACGGTTGTCTACAAGCGATAAGGCCGCCTTTGTACACCTGATAATAATTTTTCACTGTGTTCTTCTTCTTCTTTCTTCTTCTAAATATCATAGAAATGGCCTTTTAATCTTTTTTTTTTTTTTTTTTATTGAAGAGGTGGGCAAACGAGCAAGAGGCGCATCTGATGGTAAGTGTCACCGCTGCCCATAACCATCTACGGAAACGGAAGATCCGCAGTGGCGTTGCCGGCCTTTAAGGAAGGAATATGCTCGCTTCTTGAAGGTTCCCAGATCGTATCGGTTCGGAAAGACATCCGCTGGGAGCTTTTCTTAAGAGGGTTTATTCCTTCCAGTATAATTTTTCACTGTGTTCTTCTTCTTCTTTCTTCTTCTAAATATCATAGAAATGGCCTTTTAATCTTAAGAGGGTTTATTCCTTCCAGTGACACCCTCATCGGATGAATTAAAATTTATCTAGTCTAACTAATGTTATAAATTCGAAAGTTTGAATGTTTATTTTTTTATTGCTCAATCACGGGGAACGGATGAACGGAATTGTATGAAATTTGGTATATAGTTAGAATGTACCCTGGATTAAGACAGGAATTTTTTATCCCGAAAAAGTGAGTGGTTCCCGCGGGATAAACAAATTTCCGCGATAAAGTTATACCACGCAGGCGAAGTCGCAAGCGGAAAGCTGGTACAATATAATTCAAAAAAAGCCTATAAGCTAAATGTAAAATGTAAAAATGTAAATCATTTATTGTGCCCAAAACAGAGTTACAATATAACCAATGAGGTAGCCCTGGTCCCCACACTAGGATTCCCTGTGTTGTCGGTAACCAGTCTCTTCCCAATCCAATTAACAAAAGCATCACAAATGTTGTACCATTTCTAGGATGCTTAATCTATTTATAAATAATACATAAATAGGTGATCACCACTGAGACCGGCATATTTGCGCCGTTTAGCGTATCGCTTGTACTTGGAAGATGGGAAGGAGCAAGGGTATCTACGCAGGTTGCATCCCATACCAAAGACCGTCCCAATTTCCAAGGCGCGAGCGTCGTACCGTCCGGCCTTTTATCATCATCCCTCGCCTGTCCATTAGGTTCCAGGATTGCGGGGAACCCAGCCGTGGAAAATGCCCGGCGCTCATGCAGCACGACAACCCGTGGTGGCCGAGTTGCGACACTGCATGTCCACAGCTGCACTCATGAGGGATCACGCAGGGGGCGCCTAAGCGAAGGGCCGTGGCGACTCTAAACGTGGAGCGATCCAGTATCCAATCGATATTAGCCGATGGAAGGGCCTGAAGCCATAAACCCGACTCCCATTCGCCGACTGCTAGGAGGCGAGCACGCTCTGCAGGGTCGGTTGACGTATTAATAAGGTTATCCCGCACCAACCTGCAGAGCGGCTCGTCTCATATTTTCTGTGACGAAGGGGCAGTCGGAAACTCAGTCCTCGGGCAGGCCAACGTCTATGCATTCCTGGCCTCAAACAAGTATGCCACCTCGCAAACGTTGGGAGTTGAGCTCAAGATTTTACTTACCAACGTTTGCGTTCTCGTTCTGTGAACAGATGATAGGTAAGCAGGTAATGAAACATTGGAAATTTTGCGGATACCCAGGCCCCCAAACCTGATCGGTACGGAGGCCTGGGTCCATGTATTGTTATCGAAATTGTTATTGAGCATTGTAACTAGCATCTGTTATGTATTCAATACACATATAAATGTAAATAGGACTCTAGTATTATTGTCGACAAGTAAATAGATGGATAGTCGGAATAATATAGGTTAGTGGTTACCTGCTAATTAAAATGTAAACAAACGACTCTATATGTAAATATTTTCCACGTCACATTATTATTCACACATGTTTACAAATGGGAATAGTTTAATTTACAAGTCTAATTATAAATAAATAAGAAATATAATTACCAATCCAGCCAATTAATATTATGAATACTAAATTTTGGGATTGAAGCACATAATTAATTTAGTACTAAATTGAAGTTGGATTGTTAATTTGTTTCTCAATCATTGGGAAAAGAATGAATGGATTTGGATGCCCCAATAAAGTGATTAGTTGCCGCTGTATAACTAAACTAGAACACATTTAGAAACGAAATTAATAATTGAAATTACATAGTAAATACTAGTCTACCTATGTTAGATAACCGCCTCCGTGGCACAACATAAACACCATTGGGTTTACGATTCGGAGGTCGCGGGTTCTATCCTCAGCGGGGTACATGTTTAAGTACTCGGTTTGGTTGGTGGTAGGGCATTTTAAATGTCCGCCTGGCTAGCTACCACCATCTTATCTAAATCTGCCGACAAGCAGCAATGTTAATAACATTGTTGTGTTCCCCCTGTCAGAGATAAGATAGAATGTGTTGGGGTTTCCGGGTCAGTGCGCTTCCACCTTCGACCTCGTCTTCACTTAACATCAGGTGTGATTGAGGTCAAGTACGAATCCGTCGTGAATAAAAAAGAAAAAAGATAAAAACTACAGCTTGGATGTTTATTACTCTTACATACATACATAATGTCACGGCTTTTAACCCATATGGGGTGGTCAGAGATATCCCAAACATAAGCGTTTGGGTGTTCCAAACATTAAATGTTTGAAACAATATCCAAGGTCAACATTCGAAATATACAGTAATGCACAGGTTTCATTAAAAACGTGTAAATCTATTGATGTTTTTTGGTGGAACTCATAGTCGCCTTTTACAACACCCACTGGAAGAGACGGGTGGGTTATATTCTTTATATGTGTCGTGTGAGTAATTCTCGCAGTATAAACAAATTTATTTATTTATCTAAAATATATTATACGACTGTTTGGTGTAGTGGTTAGAACTCTGACCACTATACCAATATTTTCAATTGTATTATATGTATTTATTTACAAAAAAAATATATGTGCATGGTGGCGTTGTATGTACAAAAGATATTTATTTATTTATATTCACACGTATCACAAAAACCTATATAGGTTTATCCGAACACCGTACTTTCATCATCGGATACTTACGCATGACATATGATTTCTATTATAGCTTATAAATTAGTATATATTTATCTCCATCCACACTCCCACAGAGACAAACTATATCACTTATAAGTCTAGACGAATACAAAAATTAATAAGAATAAGAATAATAATATGGCGGCATTCGTATGTGCAGTATTTTTACACATTTATATGATATTACGAGTTCCATGCAGACGAAGCAACGGGTAAATATTAGTTAAACATAAATCTTTCACTGCGTTAGTCATTTTTCTGCTAAATAAAACCGGCTCATTCTAATGTGAAAACTCGTGGGCTAAACTCTTTTCATATTAAGTGGGCTTTAACTTCCACCCGCGGCTCCATTTCGCGTCCGCTTGGTTTTTTTTTTTTTTTAGAATGGGATCGCTCTTGACCTTAATCTGGACTAATGTCGAGATAAGGTCTACGATGGAACGAGCTTTCCCAGAAGCTGCCTATTTAACCTGACTTTAAAGAGCTGCGGGTTATATGCGATTGGAAACACAGTTTTTATTTTGTTTGAGCGCATTTAGGTACTTTTTTTATGCACAACCGGTTAGCTGTTTTGACGGCATACTTAGATAAGATGCTTTTAAAATGCTCTACCACCAACCAAACCGAGTACTAAATATGTGCCTACCCCGCGTCGGTGGCTCAGCGGTTAAGACGCGGTCTCCCAATTGGGAGGTCAGGGTTAGATTTCCAGGCAGGCCATGTACCAATGAGTTTTAAAATTTCATTTAATTACTCTTATTTATTTATTTAATTTAATTTATCTGACTGCTCTTAAACGGTGAAGGAAAACATCGTGAGGAAAC
The DNA here is from genome assembly GCA_949316235.1 of Oegoconia quadripuncta. Lineage (NCBI taxonomy): Eukaryota > Metazoa > Arthropoda > Insecta > Lepidoptera > Autostichidae > Oegoconia > Oegoconia quadripuncta. Next base: position 17,552,040 of record OX438743.1, read on the forward strand.
CTGTATACTTGAGAAATAAAAATTCTAAAACATGTAAAGTCCCCAACCCGCATTGGGCCAGCATGGTCGACTATAGCCCATACTACCTCATTGTACGAGGCAAAGTATATATCCCTGCAGTTGAATGTTTACGGGCTGAGGTGTTGACCTACCCCGCTGGGGATCGAACCCGAGCTCTCCGATTCGTAAACCCTATGTTATTTAAAAAGCATTAAAAGTTTAATGCTTAAAACATTAACCACGATTCACCACTCGAAATTTACAGAATGGCGGTGTTAGGGGCTGAGTCCATAGCCATTGAAACGCATGTCTATATACTTTTGGTGTGTAGACAAATAAGCACGTACCTGATACTAGAATATACAAAGTGGAATTCAGCTATTTTACTAACGTCAAAAAATTTGCTAAAATAGTGCCAAATAGTTAGGTTAATAGGATAAAAATTGCGCTGTAATTTTAGAGCTATTCTATATTTTAAGTGAGCATTCTAGCGTCACGTGTTGCTGGAATCGCGCTGGTTGATTCAATTTATTTGTTGTTCACCACACGGCCTTTATACATTAAACCTGTTTTATTGCCATAGGATATATGCTATAATTTGTTGAATTGTCTTTATATGCCAGTAGTCTTGTATAATAGAAAACATGATAAACAGCAATGTTAATAGCATTGTTGTGTTCCGGTTGTCGGAAATAAGACAGCCAGTCCCCCAAATAAGATGGGGTTTCCGGGTCAGTACGCTACCACCTTCGCCCTCATCTTCACTTAACATCAGGTGTGATTGAGGTCAAGTGCTAACCCGTTGTGGATAAAAAAAATGATGTCTTCTATCAACATTACTCAGTTATAAAAACAATAGAAAAAAAGAAATCATCATATCAGTCACAGGACGTTCACTGCTGAACATAGGCCTCCCCCATAGATTTCCAGAGCGTACGGTTGGAAACGGCCTGCATCCAGTGACTTTTTTTTTATGATTGACTGGATTCGCGTTTGACCACAATCTCACCTGATGGAAAGTGACGATGTGGTCGAAGATGAAGCACGCGGTCCCAGTAAATGCATATTCACTCTGCTCTTGAAGATCCCAAGGTTGTAGGATTCAGGAAAACTGACGCCGGAAGGGAGGTCATGGGAGGTCTTGGCTGTTCGGATGATGAATGAAGAATCGAACTTCTTAGTGCGAATGTTCGGTATATTAACTATATACGGGTGGAATCTCTCCTCACGCCAAGTGGTCCGAAGATGGAATTGTGACGGTGGAATAAGGTTATGTAATTCCAACGCACCTCCCTCGACCTTCATCAGGTCGTCTGTCCTGATCGTAAGTGGACGTCTTACACTGCGCTTGCCGTTGCGTGGTCTCCACTCGAGAACTTTAATGCTTAAATGAGGTGACTTTCGTTCGTCTACTCATGTCTTCATTCCCAATTCGTTCACGTTCCTACAATCTTCGGATCTTCAAGAGCAGGGTAAATAGGCATCTACTGAGATCGCGTGCTTCATCTTCGGCCACATCGTCACTTCCCATCAGGTGAGAACGTGGTCATACGCGTATCCAGTTAACCATAAAAAAATAACGTAGCGTAACGCTAAGCATTATCCTCACCATAGCTCGTTGCGTGACCATGAGGCCCATAGACACCACGTTTCAGTGCCATGATGAAAGACATTGGTTAAAGACTTTAAGTCTTCAAGGACTGAGGTGTTTCGGACGAGAAAAGTAAAATGAAATAATAACGACCGCTTTAATAAAATGACAAAAACAAGTAAATATAAATATGTACCTAATAAATGAAAGTGTACTGAATCACTGTCAATACAGTTTCTATGTACAATAGCAATTGGGCCACTAGCACTAATGATAGTTAGTAAATATCATCGATAAAATAGTGTTTTCGTCTGAAAGTTACGTCACGCATCCTGTTCTATATCGTTTGACTTTATCACATCACGTTATCCTACCGGGTACTATTCCACAATGCGCACATACGTGGGACATTTGATACCTACCGTTATGACAGTGCTTGTCAAACATTCAATTCGCAATCTCCGCTGAAAATACCTACACACAGAATTAATATAGTACCTAGTACCTAGATTCTATAACCGGGAGTCTCAGGTACCGATATTCTATGCGGACATAAAGTGAGTTTGGGCAGTACAGCAACAAAATGAATATTTTGATTTATCTCGATATAAAGTTTATTATATATTACAAAACAGTTTACGAATACACACAATTACTAAGCTAAGAAAATACAATACTTGCTACCGACTTAAACCTCTGGGGTGTTCCATCTCGCGCATTTGTCGGGGTTACGGGTCCGAAAAACGCCAGCGCAACCCCGTCAGAGCTTGTCCCCCCCCACCTACTCCACTGAGGCGTTCCGGAACATTACGAAACGACTATCAGCTCGAGACCTCTGAGGGCGGATTGTGGATCCCCCGATCTATCATACCCGCCAGGCCTCCGTTACGGAGGCACCATTCGTTTTATTCACCCTGCTCTTGAAGATCCCAAGGTTGTAAGATTCAGGAAAGACTAACGCCGGAAGGGAGTTGGTAACTTATAATATAATGTGTTTACAAAAAAATGTATTTGTGTAGTATATCAACCAGCTGATATCTATAATACAGACCTAGTTGCTTAGTGTGAAACTAGATGGCGCTGTGTGTGAAGTTATTAGCTATGTTCGATGAAAATCGGATAATCCTTTTTCGAAGATATTTAGCTTCTAACACAGCTGGTTGGTATAATTGGATGATAAAAAAAGGTCTTTTAAGGGTTTTCAAAACTTGGTACATACAGTTTACGTATTTGTGTCCTTTGGAGTTCAAACTTCAGGCAGCGAATTAGCCTTCCCATTCAACGGGTTAATCCCACCAGTCTTTTGAGCACCCTCCCGCACGGATCGGACCTCGAACACATTCTAACTTTCATAGTTAGAAGTATATAATATTTCATAATTTTATAATTAGAGTAGAGGACGCGTTCGAATCTGTTACCCAGCAGCCCCAAAATGGAGGGTTAAGTTTTTCGAGTGTATGTCAGCATTTATGTAGATTTCTATTTATTACCACCTGTTTCCTAAACGGCTCGACCGATTTTGAAGTACAAAGTGTCGTTCGATTCGTCTTAATTCCTAGAGTGACACAGGATAATATTTTTAAATTTGTTTATCCCACGGAAACTACTCACTTTATCAGGTAAAAAATACCCCATATTTTAATCCAAAGGAATGTTCTACATATGTACCAAATTTCATCCAACTCCGTTCATCCATTACGCCGTGATAATAACAAACAAACATACAAACTTTCGCATATACCGGATGAGATTTTTTACTGTAAGGAAAAAAATAGGGCATATTTAGGTAAGTGAAATAGAAGGTATTGGTGTGGGTAGTTTAATTTTTTTTTTTTTTCTAAACCGTCATCGACGCACCTTCCGGCCGGAGATTGATATGCGACTTGCGGAATTTGTAGGATGATAGCATGCGAAATTTATTTTATCTCCAAGTTTTTATTATTTATTTAAATTCCTAATGATATAATTATGTAGAATAGGCCACAAACGCGACCCTCAAATGACATAACGCTCTATTTGATTATTATTTTGAAAAAAAAATTAAACTAACTATGCCAAAACCTTCTATTTTACTTACCTAATATGTCCTATTTTTTCCTTACGGCAAAAAAACTCATAATACTAATTAGATTATAGACTAGTTATATGCCGTTTATGGATTTATTTACATAAAAACAATAATTAGATGTTATTAGCAGACCACTTTGACAACCACTGATGTAGAACAAGCACGCGATTATTGCATGTTTTTACTATGTATATGTGTTCTGCTATCACGTTTATTAGACCACGTTGGTCTGCACGTGTGTTGAGTGTTCCTCGCCGATATATGCACAATAGCTACATGTTTTTATTTACGTTGATAGACGGGTCATAATACAATAACAAAGGAAAATCTTAAGTGAAACCACAGACGAATAAATAAGTCTGTAAGTAAAACTGAAGTGACTTTAGTCATTGTGAATAGTTGGCGAATTTTACCAATATAAACTTAAATACACATGTGATGATCGTCACTGATATAAACAGAAAATTGCTTTATGATAGATTAAATATAACAATAGAAAATCCTGAGTGTAATTTAAAGGTCACAATTATTTTTAAATTTCAAAACAGGACCATGGTTTTTTATATAGGATAAATAAAATATATTTTATTTATTTTATTTATCCTCATTGCAATACATAAATGGAATAAATATATAAACTACACATATTGTACATAATAGCAATAAATAGAGATATTAAATAAATAAATACAAACAGACATCGAGAACAGTATTAAACTCAACGCGAGTCATAGCTCCACTTCTTAATATTTTCTTTAAAAACAATTTACCGAAACCCTGGAATAGCACAGGACTTTATGTTCCGAGAAAGTGAGCAATAGTATAAATAAATTAGACATATGTACAAATTCCACGCGAGCGAAGTCGCGAATAAATATTAGTGATATAATAAAACCAATCGTTTCGAATAATAAAGCACTAACGTTAACCTAGGCAACCGTATAAAGCAAACAAAGCAGTAAACATTTTGCCTCTCATTGATAAGGACGAACCGTATGAACTTTATAATAGTAACAGGATTATCCTTTTATCTCGAACGACAGACGCGCCACAGACAATAAATACGAAACCCTGAAAAGTGCCTATCTCCATTTAGTTAACGTTAGCACTTCGGTCAGACATCGATTCACGAAGGTATTCTATGTTAGACCAAAACTTTCATTGTTTGGCTAATTTATCTAGGGCCGTGAGGTGAATAAAGGATTGTGAAACCAGTCATTTATTCATAATAAAAGACGAGTAAATGTACAGTCGATAGCACGATGAACGTAACACTACCATCCACCGTAGCGTGACATCGTTTGTTTATTTTATTTTTTCTTTTCGCATTACACAGTAATGCACACGTGACAGGCGGTAAACCCGTCGCCTTTGAACGTGCAAGTCTAAAGCCCTGAGTCACCTTTTACGATACTCATGAGAAGAGAGGAATTGGTTTGGTCATACAGACCATAAACGCCAAATATTTGATTTTACATTAGCTGAGGTATGAGGGAGGGGCATACAGCCATTCCCATTGGCCCTACCAAGGTTGTTGTTTATCAGAGAGCAACAAGTTGACAGGACTAGCCAATAACTGATTTGAAATTTTTACGCATCTGTTCTATTATCCTGATGTGTCGACGATGCTCGCCCGTTATTAGGAGTTTGTGTGGTCGAAAAAAAACGTCACACGATTAAACTTTTTTTTGTACAGTAACATCGTACCTGTAAAAGAAAACGTCAAGTTACTGCAAATAAAATTAAGCAGATGCAGCCTACATCAGTAGTGTTGTCAGGACAGGAAATTTCGATACCCATGGCTTGTTTTGCCTTGCACAACATAATTTAAAACAATAGATATTCTTCTAGCTGCAGGTGACTGTACTACACAAGAATAGTACTCGATACTTGCCTTAATGCACAGGTTTTTGAAAAATATTAAATCATTGAACTTGGACTATGACTGTACTTTTAAACCTGGCAGTACATTATCAGTAGTTTTCCTTGTTTATTGGTGTGAGTTTATAGTATACTAACATGAAACTTTCCGATATAAGCCGGGCGAAACAACTAGGTGATATTGCGAGCTGATACACTAAGACCCGTATTAATAGACCCTTCTCAAGACTGAGATGACCTTAAGTTGTCGCTTGAGAACCTGTTGCATATTAAAATAGTATCAAAAAAAATGTATTGAGATTGAAACGCTGTCTCAATCTCTAGATCGATTTCTTAAATACCGCCCTAAAACTGTAACATATTTAAAAATATTTATGATTTCGACGCCGTGGTATAATTTAACCGTTATTGATTAATTTCCAACATTATACGGCAAATCCCATATGTTTAGTACTTGTCAAAATTGAAGTGCATCCTCATTGCGACCGACTGACTCACTGAACTGTTCAAACTCGTTCGCAGTGTGCGTGAGTCACTGCATGTCATTTACATGTCTACATAATTATCTAGAATGAATGGAATACGATATAAGCCGCTTCAATACTGGCACACTAATCAAACTGACATCATATAAACACTTTGGATAGTCTTATATATAATATACTAGTGCTTTATATAGTATATAATACAGGGTGAACCCCACGGAACAAGAGTCGAATTCGATCATAAAATTTTCCATTACCCATACAAAGTAAGCTATTCTGAAACCGACTTTAGTATGGATACCAACAATTTTTGGCTGGTGATTTTTTTTTTTGCACGACGGGTTCGTACTTGACCTCAATCACACCTGATGGTAAGTGAAGATGAGGTCGAAGGTGGAAGCGTACTGACCCGGAAACCCCAACACATTTGGGGGACTGGCTATCTTATCTCTGACAACCGGAACACAATTCTATTAACATTGCTGCTTGGCGGCAGATTTAGATAAGATGGTGGTAGCTAGCCAGGCGGACATTTAAAATGCCCTACCACCAACCAAATCGAGTACTTAAACATGTACCCCGCTGGGGATCGATCCCGTGACCTCCGAATCGTAAATCCAATGTTGTTTACATTGAGCTACGGAGGCGGTTAAACTCTACTCATGATTACGAACAACTTTCCATTAGGAACCGCAGCCAAATTCAGCCGACAAGTTTTGGACTTCCATACTAAAGGTGGCTTCAGAATGATTACTTTGTATGGACAATCGAAAATTTTTACGAGTCAAACTCGCAATTGTGCGGTTTTTTTTGTTACAGAACAGAAAGTAAAAACACAATTGTAAAAATATAATTTGACGACCGATTGATTGGTGTAGTGGATAGTGACCCTGTCAGCGAAACTAATGGTTGCGGGTTCGAACCCCGCGAAGAGTAAATGTTTTTTTTTTTTTTTTTTTTTGTGTGTTGTTTGTGTGATGAATACGAATGTCATTCTACAGTCATGGATGGTTATGTGAATATTTATGTACGTTTATCCGTAGTATCCATAGTACAAGATTTGCTTAGTTTGGGAATAGATGATTGGTTGGAAATATTTATATGTTAGATACCTATCCTTTATCTTGTTTCCACCCAAAGGTGCGGTGGCCTAAGCTATCTCTTATCTAATATAATAAACCAAATAATGTACACAATGCGATAATTTGGTGGAATAACACCAGCTTACTTATCATTTATTAACTGTAATTATCAATAACAATTTTAAGCTCAACTGTTTATAAAAATTTTCCAATCATTTCATGTTATTTTTTTATTTACTTTTTTATATGAGAGGGCGGCAAACGAGCATGCGGGTCACCTGATGGAAAGCAATCACCGCCGCCCATGGACACCCGCAACACCAAAAGGGTTACAGATGCGTTGCCGGCCTTTGATTAAGGTGTAGGCTCGTTTCTTGAAGGTTCCAAAGGTTAGCAAGGTAAAAAAGGTTAGCAAAGCTAGTTAGCAAAGAATTCAACTAATAATAGAACCGTTAACAAATAACATGGCAACCGTCTGCAATGTGGTTTATGTTATTATTCCCTATCCCTCAGGTGCAGTGACTTGCCCTCGATTATTTTTTTTTATTCACAACGGGTTCGTACTTGACCTCAATCACACCTGATGTTAAGTGAAGATGAGGTCGAAGGTGGAAGCTTACTGACCGGGAAACCCCAACACATTTGGGGGACTGGCTATCTTATCTCTGACAACCGGAACTCATCAATGCTATTTACATTGCTGCTTGGCGGCAGATTTAGATAAGATGGTGGTAGCTAGCCAGGCGGACATTTAAAATACCCTACCACCAACCAAACCGAGTACTTAAACATGTACCCCGCTGGGGATCGAACCCGCGACCTCCGAATCGTAAACCCAATGTTGTTTACATTGAGACCATCATCTTACCTAAATCTGCCGCCAAGCTGCAATGTTAATGGCATTGTTGTGTTCCGGTTGTATACTATGTGTTGGGGTTTCCGGGTCAGTACGCTTCCACCTTCGACCTCTTCTTCACTTAACATCAGGTATGATTGAGGTCAAATACTAATAAATAGATAAAATAATAAATAGTAGAAGATATAGACAAAAATACGTAAGCAACGAATAGAGAACCTCTTTTTTTGGATGTTGGATAAAATCAACATTCCTTTGTTTCCGGTCGCCCGATAATGTAAAAAATTCTTCTATAAATTCCTGAGCGAAATATTTTTATAGAGGAATTCTATTGTGTGGCTTGGCTTCAAAAAGCGGCTTTCGTGCCTAGTGAATCGTTTAGTCCGAACGCCCTAGAGCACTTGACCTAGAAATACTTCGATATCACTCTTGACATTGCACCTTTGTGCTACCGTGATAGAGTTGATTGTGTATCTTATCGTAGTACGTACGTAAGTATGTCGTATGGATGTGTGTGTATGCGTAGGAAAATATTATGCGATTGTGTTTTGTTTATTTTTTTATATTCACATCAACAGCCTACTCGTATAAGCCTGTCTCAAGGCGCGATTTGCATCACTTTTCGTAGGAGGATTCGATCGTAGATTTTTGGAAAATTCACATCTATGACGCTAGTACCCATACTATACTTGTTTGATCCCTGAGTCGCCTTTTACGTCTATTGAACTCTACCTTATTTTTATAATACTTAGTGAATTTCCTTTATTTTGGAGCCTAAAGCCTCACATTAGCAATATTATTAATAGTCAAAAACGTGTTTTTTATGACATAGTCGGTAAAGTTAGGTACCTAGGTAACTATTACGACTCCGCTCAATCAGGGTATAATCGCGGTAAGTTTCTTACTAAATGCCAAAGTTAAACAAAAACGAAAAACGTTACGTTAATCGTATCGTTCTAATTGTTTGAACGGAAACTATCCTAGCATGTTTCAGTAGTATGATTAATTGTGAAAACGGCCATGTACCACCTTACCTATGTACAATAATAAAAAGAAGCTAGGTACTACAAGAATTTCTTGTAGTTTCTTGCCTTACTAAGATATAGAGAAGTTATTGACTGTCTTGAAGTAGTCTTTAAGCTTTTATTCATAGATATTCAGTTTGTACCCACATTACGATTATATTATTTTAAATGATAGAAGCGGTAGCTTTGCCTGAAATATAGGATTTTCGTAGTTCAGGCACTAGTGTTACAGTTACAATTCAGTATTATTATGTATATTTTACGTTTCCATGTACCGTTTGAATTAATAAATATATTTCATTTGATTTGAATTAAAGAAAAAAGTATTCAGAAAAAATTGCCCGATAATTTTTTTTACATGAGCTACATTAAATCTAAATTCGACAGACGTTTGGTGTAGTGGTTAGAAACTCTGACCACTATACCAAAAGGTCGCGGGTTCGAATCCCGCTAGGGGCATATGTTTGTATGATGAATACGGATATGTGTACCCGAGTTATGGATGTTTTCATTTAGAACAAGTATTTATTTACAAAAAAATGTATTTATGTAGTATATCAACCATCTGGTATCCACAACACAAGCCTATAGTTGCTTAAAGTTGCACTAGATGGCATTGGACATGCCAAGGAGACTTATTTATTTACTCTCGAGTCATCATGGATGTTTATAGAAATATTCATATATCCTTATCCGTTTCTAGTATCCATAGTACCTACAATCTTTGCTTAGTTTGGGACAAAATAATTGGTGCAAGAGTCTGAACAAAAAATCAAAACCAAAAACGTTCCGTTGAAACCGCCAAGCCGTTATAAAATAGCACGATTGATTCCCAGGTTGAACTCAAACGGTTCACTGGAATGACTTATTTGTTGCCTTTATCGGCGCGCCGACACAGGTATAATGCAGTGATTCTCACATGTTCGAGATTGCCGATAAACGTCAGTATATGCTTGTCACTTTCACACTTATGAGCAAGTGCAAAAGTGACAACCTCTGAGCCGGGCCTCTAATTCTTACTCACTCTAAATTTCAATATCGATAGACATCCATAGGTTTGTCACTTTTGCACTTACTAATAAGTGTGAAAGTGACGTATTTACGCGTATATAAATCTCGAATGCGTGAGAATTCTCACGCGAACGCGATTTCAATTTCTATAGACATTGATAAGATTGTCACTTTTGCACTCGCATATAAGTGTGAAATTGACAGACTTACTGATGTCTATCTACATTGAATTCTCGAAAGCGTGAGAATCGCTTCACAGAGGGCTGAGTGTGAGTTTTGTTTCGACTTAACTTTGCTACCGCGTTCACGTTTGCCGGACGATTTGTATGAAGAAATGTGCAACGCCTCTAGCGGATAGCAAAACAATTTTTTTCATAGGTACATTTTACATAAACGCGAACGCGATAGTAAAATTACAAATCGAAACAAAACTCGCACTTCGCACTCAGGTGAGCGCCGCAGTGTCTCTAGATCGCGAGTCGGGTCGTTGACTTTGATAAGACCGTACGATACCTACTCAAAGTTGTCGTGTTTTTCTAGTTGATTTTTTTTATGCAATTTTAAATTTTTCTTCGGCTCCAAATTCAACAATTATCGCACGATTCACTGCTTGGAATATTATTGACTGTGAAATTGGAAAAGAATGAGCCGACTCTGTTCGCAGGCTCCCTCTTGAACTTGTAGCAGAATAACTTCAATTTCATATAAAAAACCGCTCTCAAATCGGAGTATGCATTACTGAAATACATCCGGGCAAGAACTAGACATACATGCAAAATGTCGTCAAACATATAACACCCATAGTTTTTTGTCGGGGGTTAAAAATAGGAATGGCACAAGTTTACGCAAGTTGTTTGGTATTTTGTAAATTTTCTTTTTAATCTAGGCTTCTATTTTCGATTTCGTTTTTAGCCTCGAAAGTATTAGTGAGTTCATTTAACTATGTTTCAAGTTACCTCTATGTCCAAGTATTTGTGATTACCACGCCATAAATTACGTAAACTATTTTTATTGTTAAATATTTTACGTCAAAAACATACATTAATTGGCCATTATTATATCTTATTATTTATAGGGTCACTGATCACACGTGATTAATCTCATCCATTAGTAGCATTGACGTCATCTCACTTAACATTATAGTAACTAGTTATTATTATCATTAGATTAATTTATATAATTTATATATTAATTAATACGCATCTGTGACCCTTTTTTGGTGTTGCGGGTGTCCATGTGCGGCGGTGATTGCTTTCCATCAGGTGACCCGCATGCTCGTTTGCCGCCCTCTCATATAAAAAAAAAAAAAATAATTTAGTAAACAAAAAGATACATTCAAACTCCCTTTACGAATATTTGTGTTTATTAACATTTTAAGTAATAGCCAGCAAATAGCCCTATAAATATTAACAACAAGACAATAGAATAGATCAACCCATTTAAAAATCTAGGAGGTTTAATCACAAGTGACTCGAATTGTAATCCAGACTCAGTTCTAAGGATAGCGATGGCAAAAAAGGCCTTTACTAACAAAAAATATCTGTTTAAAGCTAACATATGGAAAAACATCGAAAGTGGCTAATAAAATGCTATGTATGGAGTAGGTATAGCTTTATACGGCTGTGAGACATGGACATTAACACAATGGGATAGGGCAAGGTTAGAGACATCCGAGATGTGGTGCTACAGACGAATGCAGGGAATAAGTTGGACAGAGAAGAGAACAAATGAACAGGTATTAATGATGGTAAAAGAGAAGGAGCTCACAACGACGTCGCGCACGACAAACGATGTCGTGATCGCAGGCTGGAGTTGGATAGTGGAACTCTAGCGTGTTCTTAGTTTATTTAAACTACTTATTTTTTTTTAATGCATAACGGGTTCGTACTTCGTGAAGATGAAGTCGAAGGTTGAAGCGATACATTCTTATTATGTCATTAGTTACTTGGAAACTTATTTCTTTACTATTAAAATAATGAAACTTTGTGCTTTAATTTGACGACCAAGTGTAGTGGATAGTGACCCTGTAAGCGAAACCAACGGTTGCGGGTTCGAATCCCGCGAGGGGTAAATGTTTGTATGATGAATACGAACATTTATTCCCGAGTCATGGATGTTTATATAAATATTTATGTATGTTTATCCGTCATCTAGTAACTTTACTTAGTTTGGGACTAGACGATTGGTGTAAGTGCCCCAAATATTTATTTATTTATTTAATTATAACGCCATTCTATCAATGATTTTATGCTACTCGTATTCCATACTAGCCGTACCGTCTTCTGTAGTCTGCCATTATTGAATTTATCAAAAAAAAAAACACTGGATAATACTTTCTAGGAAAGATAACATTGTAGGTACAAACTTTGCTGGGTACGATGATAAAATCGTAATTCTTATCGTTTGTTGTTTATTAGAAAAAAAAATCGTCAAAACATATTATTATTGTGATTATTATTCCACACAGTCTAGAGGACTGTTGATAAAATTTAACAAGTCATAATGTTTATTTGAGTATCTACATTTTCTACATAGTTACAGTATACAGATATTATTTAAATGGCGTGGTTTCGTCAAGTTTAGCACAATCATGGAACATACCTGTTTGGTGTAGTGGTTAGAAACTCTGCTACTATACCAAATGGTTGCGGGTTCGAATCCCGCTAGGGGCATATGTTTGTATGATGAATACAGACATGTGTTCCCGAGTTATGGATGTTTTTCATTTATACATGTATATTTATATACAAAAAAAAATTGTGTAGCTTATCAACCATCTGGTATCCATAACACAAGCCTAGATGCTTACTGTGGGCCTAGATGGCGCTGTGTGTTTGTGCAAAGATATATTTATTTATGTATTTATTTATACTATTACGTGTGGTTTCGGTATTCATATAGAATAGAACCAAACAGTCTCTTCCCGTGAGTGTCGTAAAAGGCGATGTTAAGTGAAGATGAGGTCGAAGGTGGAAGCGTACTGACCCGGAAACCCCAACACATTTGGGGGACTGGCTGTCTTATCTCTGACAACCGGAACACAACAATGCTATTAGCATTGCTGTTTGGCGGCAGATTTAGATAAGATGGTGGTACCTAGCCAGACGGATATTTAAAATGCCCTACCACCAACCAAACGGAGGACTAAACATGTACTACGTAGATCGTAGCTCCATCTAGCGAGATAGGCCGCCAACTCCGTCTTTGCTGCAATTGTAACCAACTAATTCTATTTCAGCCTCCTAATTTTCAGAGGTCTATTGGCGCCTTTCATTCGCTGACAGATTACCTCGTTCCTGCCCCCGTAGCATGGCATCGTTTAAGCGCGGGACGTGAGAGTGAGATAATCGTATATTTCGTCCAAACGAATGAGGAGGATATATATTAGGTCCTTACCTATGAAATTGGCGTTTTGCATGAAGAATTTCATTGAGACTGTTTTCTCCATACAAACATTTTTGAAATTTTTTTGGGAACAGTAAATCCAAATTTAGCTAAACTTTGTGTATATTATCGGATAACATTAAGTTAAATATAGGCAGTGTTAATTTTTAAAGTAACCGCTTTATAAAAGTTTCTGCGAATCCAGGAAATAATATGGGAAGCTCATGAATAGAGCTGTGTTCAAGTTTTTTTTATTATGTGATTTAGCTGAGACATTAAAAAATATTTCATGTGAAACCATGAAAATATATTCTATTTTCCAAATAAAAACAAATTTGGAAATGGCTATCGAATCGTAGGAGTTGGTACATTATGATTAACGAAGAAAAAATCTCCAATTTCATAGGTAAAGACCTTATCTCGCGCGAGATAAACTTTTATCACGCATGCCATGCTACTAGTGCTGATCCAGCCTCTCAGAGGCTTTTCATCCCAATTAACTGAAATGTAGAATCGATTATCGAGTACATAATCCTAATTATACCTGCTAAACTAATATACACCTAAGAGCTCGTAACCACCTCTTTAGCTAAAAGCAGTATTCATCCTAATTCGTTTAAACGATACTTGTACCCATTAAATAACATAAAGGACTACGCATCTATGGCGGGTCTAATTTTTGTACCAAAATAGTGTGAACATACAGTCAGAGTAGAGTATTCAGGTATTCTATGAAATTATAAGACAATATATAGAATGATTAGGTGAAATATTAAGGTAAATAATATAATATTAGTGATAAAAGGTTTCGGCACTCAAATAGAATAGAACCAACCTGTCTCTTCCCGTGGGTGTCGTAAAAAGCGACTAAGAGACTTTCCACCAAAAACATCTAAAACAGTTGTATGTTTCAACGACGATGGGCTCACCCCCTGTCACGTGTGCATTTCTGTACCTATATGTCATAAGGTGAAACGTGGATGTTCTTTCAATCATTAAATCTTAATGTCTGACCACTCCATTTGGGATAAAGGTAGTGACATTATGTATGTGTGTAGGTATGTAATGTTCCACAATCAAGAGTCTGTTTCGTGTGTTGCTAAAGCAAAAAGAAAGAGCTTTTTGGTAGAGTCCAGACGTCAAAACCCCCTTTCAGCGTCAGTCTTTCCCGAACTATAATCTTGGAAAAGCAGGATGAATAGGCCTTCCCTTGTATAATGAGGGAGTAACGGGCCATGTTCACCACGCTGGCCCAATGCAGGTTGGGGACTTCAAATGCCTTAGAATTTTTATTCCTCAGGCATGTAGGTAAGCAAATGAACATAAGTAATTAAATTAAATGTATAAACTCATTAGATCATAGCCTGCCTAAGGATTGAAACGGGACGTCCGAGAGACTGAGTTAAATATTTAAAATCAATCAGTCGTAAATTGATGTCAATAAATGAGATTTTTTGGCTTTTCCTGATAGCATTTCTGGTTTAGAAGATAGTCTCTGACCATAGACACTAACGCAAGGTTACACCAGAAATAAACTTTTATAGGTTTGAATACTGTTTAGTGTATCCAGAAATGTAACATTCTTTCTAGTCGAATATTTAGAAACAAAGAAGTATTTGCAATTTGATTTTAACAGTCCAGAATCTTGAACTTTCGCTGGCTTCAATACTAGAGCATTCTTTTGGGAATATTCAGCTACCTCCATCTAGGTCCGAGCTCAGTGTAATCACAGAGGAGGCTACACCACCAAGATTTACGGGAATATATACCTGCACGTCATCAGCATAGGTGGAAATAACAATGCTGGAAACAATTAATTAGATCAGTTGTGTAGATGATAAAAAGCAGCACTGCGGCACTCTTCTATTTACCGCAGTAGGCTTAGATTGAGCTATTAGATATTCGGCTGAATTATTCGTCACATCTCTAAATGCAATTGCGCTACGAGAGTATCAGGCCTTATTCTCGCCATAACTAAAACTTACTCACATAAGACTAGAACAGCTCTACGTAGGTGCCTGAAAGTATTTTACACGAGATGAGGTAATTATTTCGCTAACGAGCTAAATTCAAAAGAGAAACGTCACGGGGAGGGTTTCGTTGGTGGTTCGAAGCGTATGGTCTCATTTCTAATAATATCCGGGCTCAATAGGTTAGAGACACGTAGGACGCGTATAAAGGTCGATTGTTTTGATAAATTTTAGCGTTAAAATTCCATTCGCTCTCTTTGAAGTGCATCATCAGAAAGTCACCTTTATATGGCTGTATATAAAATCTATAAACATAAAACTTTGATGACCTGAATGATCTGATGAACTGAAATACTGATTTATTTAAAAGTTTAAATAAAAAATTAATGAATAACTGTAAACGCAAAAAAAGTTGTCATAAAAACAACATTTACATTTTTCGTCAACTAAACACTACCTATGTATCTCTCAGGTTTGCTGGTAGAAAACTATCGGAGTAAACTCGCCTTTGTACATATTTTATACCAGATGAGTTTTTTTACCGTGAGGAAAAAAAATGCCCATATTAGGTAAGTGAATTAGAAGTTATTGGCTTAGGTAGTTTTTTTTTAAACCATCATCGGCGCCCGCCGCACTCTAAGATTGATATGCGACTGGCGGGACCCGTAGGGTTCCTATCATACGAAACTTCTTTGGAACTCATATTTTCTCGAAGTTTTTTTTTTTATTTAATTTAATGATGTAATTAAATGGAATAGGATACAAACGCGACCGTCAAATGACACAACACCTTATTCGAATATGGGTTGGAAAAACCAAAAGGATTTTCTTATTATTAAGTATGTATCGAATCTATACTGTTCTGTGAAATAACTCTATGATACAGTTCACTTTCATATTATTTTTGTACAATAAAGCCTTTACAAACAAACAACACCTGAAATTTTATAGAAAGCTGGTAGAATTTGATCAATTTACTATTAAACAACAGCAAACCGAATAGTGTGTCAGGTTATCACAATAAAAACCAACCAAACGGAAAGCCAGAGCCGAAGCTTACCAAAATATAAAGGAAATAGAATTTCATTTTTCACAATATATTCTCTGCAATGGCTTCACTTGTGCAGAACTGAAACGGAAATTGGTATAGTTGGGTCGTATTTGTTGGATTTCATTGTTGTAGTGACAGAAGCGCATGGATCAAGACACAGGCGGAAGCAAAAGTTTTACACCGCCTCCAGAAAAAGAAGTGTCATAAGTTAGAACCTTAGTCTATCTATTTGCATGCATATCTGTCTGCGGTATTATAGTGTTGGTGTGAAGCTGTTTTTCCCTACTCAATCAACCATCAATCAAATACGCTTTGTTGTTTAAGACAAAGCAAGAACACCGATGAAAGAAAATTGTATGCAGCGGAGATGATAATATTGAGATGGAGATTTGAGTGACGAGGATGGATTAAATAAGGAATGAGTATATAATATGAGAGGGAGTTTAAAAGTGCACCCATTACAGATAAATTGAAAGGAAATCGTTTGGTATTGTCATGATGAGGAGGGATGAAACGCATGTTACTGAGAGAGTGATGAATATGGATGTCGACGGACGAAAAGGAAAGGAAAGGGTGCGGAAGAACATGGAAAAGATGGATAAATTTGTTAGGTTGTGTTAGGTTGCTTTTAATACCACGGAGGACCAGCAACCGGTCGGTGGGGCTCCCCTTCAGTTAGCGCAGTTTCCAATAATCTATAAATATCCACCATACTACACGAATTGCCTAGGCATTTAATTATTATTTATTATTAATTATTTCATGGCTAATTCAACGATCTACCTGCGACATATACTATATACTACCTACCAACCTACTTTATAGCAGGTTTTACTTTACGTACCGTAAGTTAAACCCACAATAACTGGTCAAAATCACAATGTTAGTGCCAAAACTAATATGATTACTGTGTGCTACTCTCCGTGTTTAGGTATTTATGGACATTTTTTAAGCATTGTTTTACTGATGTTATATGTTATATTGTTTATTTGAATCTGTAAATCTACCAAAAAGAAAATATATAAATTATTTTCGTAAAACTGCTGCTATAGTAATAACTATAAACTCAAATTGTATTTGCACGACTTGCACTAGGTCGGTTTTTTTTTCTCCTCACTTGTACCGCACGTCAGGTGGCTGCCACATCTAAAAGCCCTGCGTTCTCTCTTTGCGGGCAAAGTAACGTTTTTATTGGGTCGCCACCCACAGCCAGCCCGAGGTGTGAACGGAGTATTTGCATTTGAAAAGCTATAGAAATGCGTAATGAAAGTGTCATTTGAAGGAAATCTATACGAAGTGGTTTTATTGAGATGCCTTTACACCTACGTAACCCTATGCTCTTCGAAATATCTTCTTGAATATGTCATGGACATTTTGCTATGGAATAGCTCCAAAGTTGTGCAGTTGCATTCGTTATCGATTAGCGTAGTCAAGCAACGTCTTGATGGGCGACCATTAGTGGCATTTACCTACATACAAGTTGTTTTTGTTATAAAGCTCTTTATTTATCCAAGTATATTTAAAATAACAATATGAGTCTAAAAACCAAATACCCGATATCATATTTGTTATTTCGCGGGCGCCATGTTGTATTTTTTGCCATAAAATGTATCCTATGACACTCCAGAGATCAAGACGAATCTAACTACATCATGCATTTCGAAATCGGTAAAGCCGTTTAGGCTACAGGAGGTAACATAGAAATCCACATACATACATACACTCGAAAAACATAACCCTCCTTCCTTGGGCCGTCGGGTAAAAAATACTTTCATACGAGTGTTTCCGTGCTTGGAGAGCACATTAAGCAATTGGTTGTTGTTGTTTTCAATTAATCGTAAAACTTTACGACTAATTTAAATTTACGACTTTACGACTTAGAAACGCTGATTCTCAGGTGGCCAATAATTTGGCATAAACTCACCAATCCGCATTTTGGATTCGATTATGGTTCAACACGCAACGGAGACGTAAAGCTGTTGATGTTTGGGATAAAATAATATACATATAACCTCTGTTGTGCTACTTAAGATCTAAATAATATTATAAATGCGAAAGCTCAATCACGGGGAAACGGCTGAATGGATTTGGTTGAAATTTGGTAGAACAGGTAGATTATTTTTATCCCAATAAAATGAGTAGTTTCTGCGGTATAAACAAATTTCCGCGATAAAGTTCTTCCACGCAAGCGAAGCCGCGGGCGGTAGCTAGTAAGTTATAACATGAACTCGTCTCGTCAATGACTAGTTGTAATATTGTATAAAGTGAGAGTTTCTCGCAGCCGCGTTTACATCAAAAATTCACTGTTTACTTATTATTAGTGTCACGTTTTATAATTAGCATAATTTAATTAAGTGCTGCAAACAAAGTATCTAATTAAAATGTCATGACTTGATTTAGTTTTCATTTTCAGAGGCAACCACTAATTGAAGTATAATATTGCTATGCGCTACTGAAGCGCAGAAATAATATTACCGAATACATAAATTCAACATTAAAAATACTGTTTGAGGGTTCCTGGTGTACGCGCATCCACATCCGACCTCATCTTATTTAACATCATATGTAATCGAGGCCAAGCGCTGATTCTCACTGGGAGAAGTCATAGGCCATAATCAACGGCGCGGGGCCCAGTGAGGATTTTTTTTATGCACAACGTGTTAGCATTTGACCTCAATCACACTTATGTGAAGATGAGGCCGAAGGTGGAAGCGTAGCGAAAACACCATCTTATTTGGGACTGGCTATAATAATCTTTGACAACCGGAACATAACAATGCTATTAACATTGCTGTATGGCGGCAGACTTAGATAAGATGGTGGTAGCTAGCCAGGCGGACATTTAAAATGCTCTACTACCAACCATACCGCGTACATGTACATGTAAACATGTACCCCGCTGGGGATCGAACCTGCAACCTCCCACTGTTGTTTACATTGAGAAACAGGGGCGGTTAAATTTAGCTTATTGGAGTTTTTTTTTTTTTTTTTTTTTATATGAGAGAGCGGCAAACGAGCATGCGGGTCACCTGATGGAAAGTAATCACCGCCGCCCATGGACACCCGCAACACCAAAAGGGTCACAGATGCGTTGCCGGCCTTTGAGGAAGGTGTAGGCTCGTTTCTTGAAAGTTCCAATGTCGTACTCGTTCGGGAGTTTTCTGTATTTAGATCAGACTAGTGGCCACTGACAGTCAATGTTATTAAGCCGCCTATAGAGGCCACCGACTTGGCTTAACGACTGGCTTCGATTAAAAACAACCGGGACCGACAACCATATGACCTTACCCTACCCAACTTACCTAATAAAAAAAAAATATCCTGCGAATACATAATCTACGCTGACATAAGTAATTCTGTGTCGTCACTCGATATACAGGGTGCATTTGAATATTTGTCAGATGGGTGCCTCGAACGCATGTTTCATCGGTAGAATTTTTTCCCTAATCGCATTTTGCCACGATCGTGTTTTGTCACGTGTGCTTTATTCGTGTAATTCCCATTACCGGGTGACGCCACTCTTGATTACGAACAACTTTCACGGAACCATAATCCAATTCGATCAAAAAAATTTCGATAACCCATACAATAATACATGAGACTCGTAGGTGATAATTCGATGACTGCTAAATTGCAGAGCCTTGAACACCGTCGCAAAGTCGCCTGTCCATCAGTTTTTTACAGGATGCATTTCGGGGAGTGTGCGTTGGAATTACATAATCTTATTTCATCGTCACCCTTCCATCTTCGGACCACTAGGCTTTATTATAGTGGATTCCACCCGTATATAATTAATATACCGAACATTCGCACTAAGAAGTTCGATTCTTCATTCATCATCCGAACCGCCAAGGCATAGAACTCCCTTCCGGCGTCAGTCTTTCCTGAATCCTACAACCTTGGGATCTTTAAGAGCAGAGTGAATAGGCATTTACTGGAATCGCGTGCTTCATGTTCGACCACATCGTCACTTTCCATCAGGTGAGATTGTGGTCAAACGCGAATCCAGTCAATCATAAAAAAAAAACAAAGTACATCATTCTGAAGCCAACTTTATCTAGTAATGAACACTAACAATGTTCGGCTGAATTCGGCTATGTTTCCTTTAGAAAGTAGTTGGTAATCAGGAGTGGAGTCACCAGTAAACTGAAATCTTTCAGTCTCTAAAGTTTAGATGTTATCTCGTTGATGGAAATCTTAGTCAATTTATGCAAAATTTTGAATTGTTTTATATTAAAGCTTAGATAACGTTAACATGCTTCTCTTTGTCTATCTTGTGACATCCGAACGCTAATGCGATTTGAAATAGCAAACTTTCAGACGATGTTAACGCCTTGTTCGACCGGTTGCGTCGCCATGGATGCGTTTAAGGGAATTGTCAACAAAATTTTAAGTCACAATAAAAACTAATATTAATAACTTAGCCCTAGTTTATCTGATTAGTTATTACAACCTATCTAAGCGAAGTAATATAATAAATGTTGTTATAGTATGATATAAATTTATTTGACACAACACTATAGCCATTTAAGACATAGGTCTTAAATGCGAAAACTTGTGTTTGTTTGTAGCTCAATCACGGCGAAACGGATGAATAGGTAGTGTATAGGTAGAACATGCCCTGGATTAAAATACAGTATATCGCTGTAATGTAACAAAGTACATGGCCGTCAAAATATATAATGGCATTCCAGGTGATATAAAAACAGAAGAGAATGAGGGGAGATTTATCGGTAGATTGAAAGAATATTTGATCCAAAAATGTTATTATAATTTAAATGAATTTTCCAATGACCCAATCAAATAAAAAACGAATTATTTATAAATAATGAATACTATGTTTCTATTTAAATATATTTTTATTTGTATTATCTAAACTTTATAGAGAATTGAGTTAACTAATTTACATTGACATTGATTTCATAATACATATTTTTTTATTTTGACATGAGAATAAATAATTGTGTTTAAAATTTTGACATGAGTAATTAATATAATAAATAGTAATAAATTAATATAATGTTGCAATGTCCTGACGGGGCTTCCATGTCTGTACACTAACATAGATTTAAGACCTTTATAACTAACACATGGAAATGCAATAAATAATTATGATTATGATTATGATTGTTTTTTGTGTATGCAATAAAATGTGGATTTTTTTTTGTTGCGATATATTGAGTAGTTCCCGAGGGTTAAACACATTTCCACGATAGTTATTCCACGCAGGCAAAGCCGCGGGCAGAAAACTATTATAAAATCCAAAACAAAAAGATAGGATGGCCTAAAAAACCAGTATTTGAAATATTAAATTTAAAAGAAGTAAATTACTCGCTTACGCAGCACTCGGATTAAAACAGGCAAAAAACAATGAAGCGTAATATCCCTCGAACAATTTGCGGGGAAGCATTTTCGTTTCATTATGATAAAAAAATGTAAAATGACACTCTGACGTTAGATTCATCATAATTATTCCACGACATCCTGCAATGGCAGACGATCATTTCCTTTATTGCCACAGATGTATATTTTCTCGTTGTCTCATCGCAGTGGTAAATCTAGCTATACATATAAAAAATCGCGTCTTTGTTTATTTCAACGCGCTTCACGGAAAAACTTATGAACGGATTTTGATCGAGTTGTACTACATACATTTAACTAATCCAGATTAACATTTAGGCTAAATTAAAAAATACACACACCGTAATATGATTAAAATTATTTTATAACTTTTAGAGCATTACAATTTTACCGTAAATGTTATTTATGGTAATGTACTCCATAAACTGTGCCTGTAGTAAATGTTTTTTTTTTTGGTTTATTCTCCAACAATGTTGGAAGGCAAAAGGGTCCCAGCTCATATAGCCTAGTCTTCTTAAGAAATTTTCAGTTACTCTGTTTTCTTCTTTCTTTTTATCAAACTTGAATTATGTTTCTCCTAAGGCTAAGGCCAAAAGCCAAGTATTCAATTTTGATTCTCTTCTAAATTTAGTAAGAAATTTGAATTTAATGTTACAGTAATAATTATATGGACATTCTATTCCAAAAAAGCAACCCCACTGAAATGAAAGATCTCCAACCCATCAGCATTATGTTGTTCATGCCCAAGATCATTGAAAAAGTTATGTGTCAGCAATTACCAGAGTTCCTGATCGTAAACAACATCTTACCACAAAGGGAGTCCGGATTCCGAGCTGGCCGCAGCACAGAGACAGCACTGCTGGATGTAGTCGACGATATATTGGCTAGGGTGGATGCGGGAGATGGAGCAATACTGGTATTACTTGATTATTCCCGTGCTTATGATACAGTCAACCATAGTCTGCTTCTATCAAAGCTTGCATATTACGGCTTTGACGGTGTCACGTTGAAGTGGTTCTCTAGTTATTTAAGCGATCGCTGGCAGCTTGTTGAATTATGCCTAGTAACGGGTATTAAGAGGTTTTCCGAGGCTCCCCTAGTTAATAGAGGTGTCCCGCAGGGTTCTATCTTGGGTCCAATTCTTTTTATTTTATACACCACCGACTTCGTTATTTCTATCAAAAATTCTAAATATCATATTTATGCGGATGACATCCAAATTTATTTATCTCTGAATCTGAATGAAACTCTAACAGCAGTAGTAAACTTAACGGCGACCTGGACAGAATAGTTGACTGGTCAAATAAAAAAGTTTGGTCTTCTGCTAAAGTCGAAATATCTTGTATTAGGTTCTAAGGGTCTGATTGAAAAAATTAACAGCTATGCCCCTACAGTAAAAATTAGAGATAGTGTTGTAGAACAGGTTACAGAGGCCAGGAGTCTGGGTGTTATCATGGACCATATGTGTCGTGATAGTTACATCACGAAACTCTTATATATATTGTAAATATCACCTGTAAATACTTACCAAGAACATCAACGAGGTCTCATGGCATTGGAAACCTTTGCCTTTGCAGTTTGTCTATGGTAAGTAAGTAAAGTATGACCATAGAGATTATGACATTAGGTAAGGCGCGCCCTTTCGGTTTTACCGGCATATTCTACTTAAGCATGTGGTGTGAGATGTGCATGGAGTATCTGATAGAAGAAGACGAGATAAGGAGAGAAAGCTAAGTCCCTTTGCTGGGTTTATATTATCTAAGTCCCTTTGCTGGGTTTATATTATCTAAGTCCCTTTGCTGGGTTTATATTATCTAAGTCCCTTTGCTGGGTTTATATTATCTAAGTCCCTTTGCTGGGTTTATATTATCTAAGTTCCTTTTACTGAGTTTATTTATACCATCTAAATCCCTGTATTATGTTGACACTACCTAAGTCTCCTACTAAGATGATATTCATTGAATCGAATACTTAATTAGAATTAATCTAACATCCGCTAAGGTCAGAGACTTCTAAGATTCTTAATACTTATCAGTTAACTCAGCTGTTTTCTATTTTGTATAGTATTGCTGACGCAGGGCAACCCACTGGCTGCCTGCGTTCCGGCCTATGATATGAGGCAGAGGAATAGTATTGCTGACGCAGGGCAACCCATTGGCTGCCTGCGTTCCGGCCTATGATATGAGGCAGAGGAATAGTATTGCTGACGCAGGGCAACCCATTGGCTGCCTGCGTTCCGGCCTATGATATGAGGCAGAGGAATAGTATTGCTGACGCAGGGCAACCCACTGGCTGCCTGCGTTCCGGCCTATGATATGAGGCAGAGGAATAGTATTGCTGACGCAGGGCAACCCACTGGCTGCCTGCGTTCCGGCCTATGATAGGAGGCAGAGGAATAGTATTGCTGACGCAGGGCAACCCACTGGCTGCCTGCGTTCCGGCCTATGATATGAGGCAGAGGAATAGTATTGCTGACGCAGGGCAACCCACTGGCTGCCTGCGTTCCGGCCTATGATATGAGGCAGAGGAATAGTATTGCTGACGCAGGGCAACCCACTGGCTGCCTGCGTTCCGGCCTATGATATGAGGCAGAGGAATAGTATTGCTGATGCAGGGCAACCCACTGGCTGCCTGCATTCCGGCCTATGATAGGAGGCAGAGGATTGGTATTGCTGAGGCAGGCCTACTCACTGGCTGCCTATATTCTGAGCCACAACTAGTTTGAATGCCATAGAGGGGCGAGGCCATACCGGCCTTACCCAGCTTGTGTTATAGGTACATGAGAATAGAGATAAGATTACCGTATCTCATAATAGAATTGCCCTTAGAGATCCATGGTGAAACCTCGTAAATCTATCTAGCTGAACAACTCTTGGTAATAGACTCAAGAAGTAGTATATAAAGTGTAATTAAATACTATAACTGATTTGACCTGGATTGAGTGCTGTAACTACAGCACTGCCTTCCAGGGAAGTGACACCGAGGCAGTCGGTGTCATCGTTATTTATTTCTACAGGAGGTGGAATGGCTTATCAAACCTACTAACATCGCGAAGCAGATTCAGGAAGGACTACATTGGCCTTCACAACTTGATTACCCAGGTAATTCAAATTTTATTTTTTCTCACCATTCGCGACGCTTAGGAATTACACCTCTCTTACATACTAACTTACTTCATTGGTACTCATAACTTACTTTAAAATTATAATTGCCGTTTGCGCGTCGCGACATGGTGGAGGTGCTGGGATCTGATCTTAATATCAGAAACCATGAAAAATAAAGTTTGATAAGCCTGTATTATAATTTTTATGTCCCAACTGGCTTCACTTAGAAAATTTTATTTGATTATGTGACAGTAATATTACCTAAACATGGAATTTATTTTCTCCTTAAACAGGATTAATGATGCCCTGACAATTATCTTAACATAGTGCTGAAATATTGATGAAGGAAGTAATAAATTGATACAAAGTTTGGTTGGGTCATTTAGGTAAATCATCCAGAGATGGCGCCACCATGTACATTTTGGTAACAAACAACATAGATGTTTTTTATTTTTTGGTTTATAATTCTCCTTGCAATTTCTTGTAATAATTCAAACGTCGAGTTTTATGAATGTTTGGTGAAGAATATACGTAATAAGAGACTGACAAAATTAATTAAATACCTAGGGGTTCTCCAACGTGAAAACGAGTTCGGGCAGAGTAAACGGAAATGGCGGCTTCCCGTCCTGTGGCGGCTTAGAACCTTACAGCTTATTATTAATTGTGCGATGCAGATTGGATCGCTTTATTTACAAGCACGTGTTATTTTAATTCATAAATGAAATATTTGTTATGTCTAATATTAAAATAAATTGATGTAATTGTAAATGTGATTAAAATTATTGTGACAAGGCACTCATTCGTTTTCTGCGGAATGGTTGGTAGTCCTGACGACGGGCGAGACGTGATCCGTATGTCAAAGACGTAAGAGTCATATCGTTGAAGCGGATATTGTACGCGAAGGAACGAACAGGTGGCGTGGTTGTGGTACACAGAGTTCGAACTTCGAAGCTCGTCAACCAGTGAAGAGACCGGCTAAATTCCCTTCTTTCTTTCTTGGCCAATGCGCATAGCTGGAAGGACGAACACCGACCTGGAGCACATAGCCATAACAGAAATTGGTAGATTCGACACCATTTGTGAATGAATAATTGTGGATCGAGATCAAGCGACTTTCTAGGTATTGTATCCACCTACTTACATACCTCCGATATTTTCTGATTGGAAAATCTGATACAACAGTCCATATACTCGCTTTGCCAGATTAAGTAGACGCAATAACTAAACTTTAAGTGATCCATGCCGTCCCTGCGTTTTAACGCGAGGAGTAAGAGGTTAAGTCAGATCCCCATGCTGCATAGCATACATAGATGTTGAATATTTTCCTGAAACCGTCCAATGTACTTGTAATTGCCTGAAACTAAGCAATTTGTTGTTGTTCCAATAGGAAAGAGATTGGACGCTTCTTGCAGATGCATTGTGTCTTTCGTGCAACCTTGGTATGTACCTACTTACTTATTTTCCGGCATTAAGGATCTGCTAGTCTAGGCGATGTTCATTTTAAATCGCTTGGGTATTCTCTCTTGGGCATAAATGTACATACGGTAGCAAGGTGTACGCAGAGATTACCCACATTTTATGATATCAGGCACATAGGTAATGCTTTGTGAACTTGAATTAGAACAGTCATGAACATCCGAATAGGCACCTGCCAACATGTATAATTACATTGAAACTAAATGAATAATGATCAAATGGGTGCAGTGGTAGCTAATCATGATCATACCTAATTATAAAATTCAATGGATGTTAAGTTTATTCTAACCCGGTAAGGCTACATAGGATTCATTTGTTTCTTGGATACCTAGTTGTTTAGGTACCTATCTATGATATTGAATCTTAACACATTCAGGTGGACGGAATATTATTGATATCTACGGGGCAGTATACCTAAATTATTGTATTTTCTTGTATTTTATGATTGAACAAGTAAGTTAATGCCTAGTAACAATGTTTAAATAATTGATGAAAGGTCATTGGTTAGAATAGTTGGAGAATATAATGTTCTTTCTTTTATATTAGAATTACTTACTAGTCAAATCATGGAAGTCATCTTCCAGGTGGAATATTATAGCCATGCTAGTCGGGCTAAAGTATTTTCTTGCTAATCATCAGAAGCCTGTGCACAGGGAGTGTTTAAATACATGAACAAAAAATTAAAGGAGTAATTTGAGTTAAATATAACATAAGTACTTACATATCTTGAAATTTGTATGTATCATTTGAGTACAGGGTTTTAAGTATCCATCACCTCAGCCACAGAATTAATATCAACCCACATAATGAAAATATTCCAATTTGACATTTAAGACTACCAAATTGTGCAAACTTTAACCCGCTTAACCGTTCCAAGATCAATTTGTATAATTTCATTATTATCTTATTTACTTGTTTGAAATTATTTTATCTCATAGGAAGAGCCTATAACCTATAACATACAATGAAAGAAAATACAATTGTGATCTATTCCACATAATTCTGTAAAGTTGTACATAGAATTTGTAATTAAAATTTCAGTATGTAATACAAACTATGAGGATGCCTGGAACGCACAGATAACCTGTGTGGAAAGGTAGGATTTAATCCAAGGAGTACACTTGGTACTTTGTTACACTTCTTCGGTGATCTAAAATTATACAATACCAGATTATACTTGCAGATAAGTCGATCACTTCAAAACCGGTTCTGGTTTGGGTATCTCAACAGCAATTACTTAATATCTGTAAAATGTTTGAAATTACCATCACTCGGTTTATGTACCTGGTACAGTTAAGGGCAATAAGAAGGTACCTGCGGTCTAGTGCATTCACAAAGTACAGTCAAGTGTAATAACAAAGTACAGTCGGGTACATTAACAAGGTACGGCCTAGTGCTAGTGCATTCATAAAGTACAGTTTAGTGCAATAACAATTGATCATAAACTTAAAGGTTGATAAATACCTACCCATTATTGGTGATTTGATCAACCCCATGTTTTCCTGTTGAAACGATAAGTATGACTAAAGAAATAGTATTTTAGAGTAAAGGACTAAATAGTTAATTTACTGCTTCCGTCAAGGAACTGCACTTAAACCTACTCTATACTGATAAAGAGTTAAATACAAATAATTATATAATATACTTATCCATCTATAGATATCGGTTTAATCTATCCTTAAGATAAAAGTGATAAGTTTTTGTAGTCAAATATACCTACTACAGATAGGTAACCAATAACGTTCGGTACCATTTAAGGGCATGGCAGTGCTTCCGCCAAGTCTACCCAAAGCAAACACTGTCGTAACATTTCTTTACATCCTATTTCAGACCAACGTTTAAACACAAGATGGATGCAAGTTTGCTGAATATTTTGCATATCGATGTCAATAGAATTAAAGAGTTGCGCGCTCAACTTCACAACCTATTAAGTAGGCTCAAAGACAGCTCCCTGCCTCAGGACGATGCATTGTTAGAAGTTGAAGTAACATCTTCCAAACTAGAAAATGGATTGACTAAATTACAAAATGATATGATTAATTACTTTAAATTTGCTAAAGAACCGGATGCCGACGAAATATCAGCGATTTCGACATCGCAATTAGAAGCTGAAGAAATGTTATGCGAGATAAAGATAAGATTAAAAAGAACTTGCGCTTCTGAAAAGGGAGAACAGAGAGTTGTAGCAGGAAGACTTCCAAAGTTAAATTTACCCGAGTTCGAAGGCGAGTTCGTCAAATGTCGATAGCAGGAATATCGCTGATGTTGATAAGTTATTGTACTTAAAAACGGCCCTCAAAGGACAAGCTAGACAAGTAATAGAAGGTCTGGAGTCTACAAACGCGAATTATAAAATTGCGATTTCTTCTTTAAAAGAGCGGTATGGAAAGATGGGTAAAGTAATAGATGCTCATTACTCTGCGTTAAATAAAATTCACCCGGCCGAGAAGACTATTACCGAATGTCGAAGAGTCATGAACGATATTGAGAGACATTTGAGAGTTCTGAATTCTCTGGGAGAGAATACAAGCCACAGTTACCTCCGATCTTTAATATTGGAAAAATTCCCAGAAGATTTAGTGTATGAAATGAAGATGAAGGTGAAAAACGATTCTATTGAGGACATTAGAAAGGAACTAGAGAATATAATTTCGGCTAGAGAAGACGCTAGTAGAGCGACTCAAAAAACAGACAATAAGGTGGAGAATTACACTACCGAAACTTTACATGTTATGAACAAAACAGAAAGAGCAAAGCCCGGGAACAGACCTAACAGTCATCAGTTAAGACAGTATTCAAGGAAACCGCCAGCGAAGCCTGAAAGAATACCAGCCAAAAGAAAATATCAAGAAGCAAGAGATAAAAGAAGGAATGAAGAGGCTACAAAACCAGATAAGAAACGACCTAGGATCTCCAAATGTATTTTCTGTGGTGGCGATCACTTCAATGACGGTTGTGAAGAATTTAAAACGCCTAGCGAGAGAAAGACTCGTTTAAAAAATAGATGTTACTCGTGCCTGGGTTTGGGCCACGGCAGCAACAGATGCCGAAGAAAATCTGAATGTTATTACTGCAAAGATTATGGTCGACATAACAGAGCCCTATGTCCCAAACGATTTATTAAAGAAGACACAACTAAAACATTTCACACAAATGGAAACGGCTTCACAATTCTGCAAACCGCTATAGTTAGGGCAAAGAGAGATAGAGACAGTTTGAAACGAATAAAATGTCGAGCTTTATTAGACTCTGGGAGTCAAAGAACCTATATAACACAAAAACTAGCTAAAGAACTACATCTAGAAATGCGGGAAGAAAGCAAACTGACCATATTTACCTTCGGTTCCAAAACACCACAGGAAATCTTAAGTCCGGTTACCCAATTATTGATTGAATCACGCACTGGTAAAGCCCTTTCAATCGACGCAAATATAGTTCCAATGATTACACAGAGTATACCATACCCAGATATCAATCTAGTTGAGATAAACAGATTTAACTTAGCGGATGACGGTTCTCTTAACGATCAAGTAGATATACTGATAGGGAATGATTATTATTATTCGTTAATGTCGACTGAGAAAATGAAATTGAGTGAAAATTTATACTTGGTAAATTCAGACTTAAGTTGGATTTTAAGTGGGAAAACGAGTTCAGAACCTGTTAACGAACTAGCGGTAATTACTTACTTCCAGACTTGAAAGAAAACTCTTCAAACCATCCAATACATTACCTTCCTCATCATGGAGTCAAACAGGCTAATAAACCAATCAGAATAGTTTACGATGCATCCTCGAAAACGAAAGGTAACAAAAGTCTCAATGAATGCTTATATTGTGGACCTATGATGCTTGAAAATCTGACAGGGTTACTTATTAGATTTCGCTGCCATCAAATTGGTATATCCGCAGATGTCGAGAAGGCTTTCTTACAAATTGCCTTACACGACAAAGATAGAGATGTCACTCGATTCTTGTGGTTAAAAGACGCCACAAAAACAGCTACTGAAGATAATCTTCAACACTTACGATTTTGTAGAGTCCCTTTCGGAATTATATGTAGTCCATTTTTGCTCAACGCCACTATTAAGCATCATTTGGCCAAAGCAGATGACGACTCTGTAAAGCTAATAGCAAATGATATTTACGTGGACAATCTTATCACGGGAGCACAGACCACAGCAGATGCGATCGCACTCTATAAAAGTTCAAAGAAAGCCTTTCGCGATATATCCATGAATCTCAGAGATTGGAGTTCTAATTCAAACGAATTTATGCAAGTTACTAATGATACTTGCAAAGATAATAATATTGTCAAAATATTGGGATTGGACTGGTATCTAGAAACCGACACTATTAAGTTAAGATTTAAAAATGCTATAAACGCAACCACGAAACGCGGGATCTTGAAAACGGTAGCATCAGTTTACGATCCCTGTGGATATGCTGTTCCATTAATGTTACCAGCAAAGATATTCTTACAAGAACTATGGAAATTGAAAATTAAATGGGATACACCGCTTTCTAAAGAGTTGGCAGAAAAATGGATGGAGATCCACAGTAACCTTGACAATATTCGAGAAATATCCTTATCACGGTGTTACACAAAAAATACTCGGAATATAAATTATCAACTGCATTGCTTCACCGACGCTTCCGCTAAGGCATATGCAGCCGTTGTGTATATAGTCGGAGATAATGAAAGAAATTTCGTTATTGGAAAGTCACGTCTGGTGCCTATTAAGGACCAGGAAAACTTGAAGATCCCTCGACTGGAACTATTAGGAGCGCTGATTGGAAGTCGTCTCATCAGATACGTTCTTAGTTATCTCCGAATACAAATAAATAAATTATTCTTGTGGACTGACAGCCAAATTGTGGTCAACTGGTGCCACTCAAACAAACTCTTAACTCCATTTGTCGCAAAAAGAATTAAAGAAATAACACAAAATAAAGACTTGATTATTAGATATGTACCATCCGATCTGAATCCGGCCGACGTGGCTACCAGACCAAACATTTGTAAAACAGGCGAAAAATTTTGGTTAACAGGACCAGAGTTCCTTTTAGAAAAGTCTGACAAATGGCCTGCGAATTCGCTAATGGAAGTTTCTTTCTTGATTGGGGAGGGTCTGGCGAATGATTCAGTTGACTCACAGATTTGCAACGATAGGTCAGAATCAATGGATATAGAGGAACAACGAGATAAAAATTGTCACAAGGAAAGACAAATTAAAGATAGACAAAATAACATCAAAGAGATTAAAAGTATTCAAGCTGCGCACTTTCTACGAGAACTGGAAGGAGAGGAAACCAGTTTAGTAAGAAACCTAGGTCTGTTCAAAGACGTGGACGGCATTCTTAGATGCAAGGGCCGACTTACGAATACTGGTTGGCCATATGACAAAAGATATCCAGTATTGATCCCAAAAGATTGTGAATACACGAATAAAGTTATCATAAAAGCTCACACAGACAACTATCATGTAGGAGCTAATCATACACTTAGCATTGTACGCCAATCCTTTTGGATTCCACAAGGGAAAAGCCAAGTCCAAAAGGTCATCAGGAAATGTGCACGATGCGTCAAGCACGGAGGTGGACCTTTCAAATTACCGCCCACACCGGCACTTCCACCTGAAAGAGTGAATTATTCAACACCATTCACTTTCACAGGATTGGATTATTTGGGACCTGTACTGGTAAAGACTGATACCGGGACTAGCAAACGCTGGATTTGCCTTTTTACATGTCTGGCTGTAAGGGCCGTGCATCTGGAAATTGTTCATGATTTAACTGCAGAGGAAGGTCTTCTTGCCTTAAGAAGGATGATATCCACTAGAGGTGTGCCAAATTTGATTACTTCGGATAATGCCACCAACTTCAAACTTATGTCTGAAATACTAGCGAAACCCTACTGCATTGAAAAGAAGATAGTTTGGAAATTCATTCCACAACTTGCGCCATGGTTCGGAGGTTTTTACGAAAGGTTAATAGGGATAGTCAAGTCCTGCTTAAAGAAGACACTAGGGAAACATTTACTTCGGGATAGTCAACTACATACGATAATTAAAGAAGTGGAAGCTGTTGTCAACACACGTCCCCTCACATGCGTTGATACTGAACTGACGCACATTTTAAAGCCAGCTGACTTTCTTAGCATGGGCAGAACTATAGTTGTGGAAACAGCAGACACTGATCTTAAATTTGAAGGCACGCATATTAAAACCGATCTTATAAACAGTTGGAAAAGGGGTCTCAAAATCGTCGCTGAATTCAAAGAAATGTTTTCCAACCACTATCTTTTGAGCCTTAGGGAAAGGTACTCACACTCCCATAAGCAACCCAGAGCTACCTCAAAGTTATTACCGATGGAAGGTCAGATAGTACAAATCAAAGGGGACAACAAGAATAGAGAAGAATGGAAGGTGGGAAGGATTACCTCTCTACCGAGAGGATCAGACAACTTGTGCAGAGTAGCGAAAGTCAAAGTCGGTAAAAAAGAGTTCATCAGGTCGTTAGCGCATCTGTACCCACTGGAAATAGATCAAGAAGCGTCAGACGACGGAAACAATGAAATTCTAAAGGAAGACGACAATGAACAAGCAAATTTTCCTGACTTATCGGTATTCGAGGTCATCCCTGCAGAATCCGCGCTTCTAGATGATATTCCGGAACACACAAATGATACAAACGATGCTTCAGTCCACAGAGATCTAGAACAGGGTATAAAGGAGGCTGAAAGTAATGACGAGATTTTAGACGAGCCGAGACAAAGACGAGCCGCGTCCACTAAAGCCCTGGAGAGAATCAGGCAGTGGACCCAGAATCTATTGACACTTCTTTAGACGCGCCGGGAGTGTCGTGATAGTTACATCACGAAACTCTTATATATATTGTAAATATCACCTGTAAATACTTACCAAGAACATCAACGAGGTCTCATGGCATTGGAAACCTTTGCCTTTGCAGTTTGTCTATGGTAAGTAAGTAAAGTATGACCATAGAGATTATGACATTAGGTAAGGCGCGCCCTTTCGGTTTTACCGGCATATTCTACTTAAGCATGTGGTGTGAGATGTGCATGGAGTATCTGATAGAAGAAGACGAGATAAGGAGAGAAAGCTAAGTCCCTTTGCTGGGTTTATATTATCTAAGTCCCTTTGCTGGGTTTATATTATCTAAGTCCCTTTGCTGGGTTTATATTATCTAAGTCCCTTTGCTGGGTTTATATTATCTAAGTTCCTTTTACTGAGTTTATTTATACCATCTAAATCCCTGTATTATGTTGACACTACCTAAGTCTCCTACTAAGATGATATTCATTGAATCGAATACTTAATTAGAATTAATCTAACATCCGCTAAGGTCAGAGACTTCTAAGATTCTTAATACTTATCAGTTAACTCAGCTGTTTTCTATTTTGTATAGTATTGCTGACGCAGGGCAACCCACTGGCTGCCTGCGTTCCGGCCTATGATATGAGGCAGAGGAATAGTATTGCTGACGCAGGGCAACCCATTGGCTGCCTGCGTTCCGGCCTATGATATGAGGCAGAGGAATAGTATTGCTGACGCAGGGCAACCCATTGGCTGCCTGCGTTCCGGCCTATGATATGAGGCAGAGGAATAGTATTGCTGACGCAGGGCAACCCACTGGCTGCCTGCGTTCCGGCCTATGATATGAGGCAGAGGAATAGTATTGCTGACGCAGGGCAACCCACTGGCTGCCTGCGTTCCGGCCTATGATAGGAGGCAGAGGAATAGTATTGCTGACGCAGGGCAACCCACTGGCTGCCTGCGTTCCGGCCTATGATATGAGGCAGAGGAATAGTATTGCTGACGCAGGGCAACCCACTGGCTGCCTGCGTTCCGGCCTATGATATGAGGCAGAGGAATAGTATTGCTGACGCAGGGCAACCCACTGGCTGCCTGCGTTCCGGCCTATGATATGAGGCAGAGGAATAGTATTGCTGATGCAGGGCAACCCACTGGCTGCCTGCATTCCGGCCTATGATAGGAGGCAGAGGATTGGTATTGCTGAGGCAGGCCTACTCACTGGCTGCCTATATTCTGAGCCACAACTAGTTTGAATGCCATAGAGGGGCGAGGCCATACCGGCCTTACCCAGCTTGTGTTATAGGTACATGAGAATAGAGATAAGATTACCGTATCTCATAATAGAATTGCCCTTAGAGATCCATGGTGAAACCTCGTAAATCTATCTAGCTGAACAACTCTTGGTAATAGACTCAAGAAGTAGTATTGGTGTCAATTTTTGGTACCGTTTTCATCTCAGGTAACATAGTAGGTAAGTCAGTATTATTAATAAAATTATACTCATAATTTTGTAGAAATGTTGGACCATTCCACCACATTGTGTTGCCTGCAAGCTCCTGGGGGGCTACTCCCCGCGTGATGCAATCTGCAGGATTTTCGTGAGTAGAGACATAGTGCCAAGTCCACCCCGCCGTCAATTGTGCAACAACCCGAACCCGGTTTGCCACATAAGCATTCAGCTGTGTTATTTGAGTCCCAATCCAAGCTAGGACTATTTTAGAATCCGTAAACAAAGCCACGTTCTGCACACTTAATTTTATGCATATTGCTTGGTGAACCTTTACCATTAACTTTGCAAGCAAAAGCGCAGCATTGAGCTCAAGCCGAGGCACGGTTAACGGTTTATTAAGCGGGTTAACACGGGACTTGGAGCAAAGTAAGTATAAAGCTGCCTTACCTTCATCATATATCACTCTTAAATATACGCAACACCCGTAAGCTGTCGAGCTTGAAGCATCAGCAAACCCTATGAGCTGTATTGATGCTGCACATGCAGTAGGAATGTTTCTTTCCAGTGTTATAGGGCTCATGCTATCTAAGCTTTTAGTAAATAATAACCATTCCTCCCTCAGATCACCTGTCAAGGGAGAATCCCATTCTATATTAGCAGCCCACAGTGTCTGAATGAAACTTTTCGCCGTTACAATTATTGGAGCTACAAAACCAGGGGGATCATAAAATTTTGAAATATAACTAAGAATTTGTCGCTTAGTTATTGACCTGTCACCAAACTTCTCAGGACAGGTAATTGTAAAATGATCATTTTTGACATTAAAATCAATGCCTAAAGTTTTTAGACTTAAATTTTGTTTTTCAAAATCTATATTGTCAAAATGTTGCTCAGATTCTGGGATATTTTGCAGAATCTGAGGGACATTGGATGCCCATTTATGTGTTTGAAAGCCACCTCTTCTCAACATTTCGGTCAACTGTATTCTGGCTTCTATTATTGTGCATAAATCATTATTTGAAAATAGCACATCATCAACATAGGTACAATTTTTCAAAATGAATGAAGCAAGCGGTAGTTCATCTTTGTAAATGAAAGCAAGCTCATCCAGACACCGCGTGGCGAGAAAGCTGGAACTTTTCAGACCATAGATGACTGTTTCCAGCTGGATGCACCTTATCTCCTTGTCGGGATTCTCCCTCCACAGGATGTTCTGTAATGAAGCATGCGATTTATTTAATTTTATGCACCTATACATTTTTTTTATGTCTGTGGTGAACATATGATCACCAAAACGAAATAGCATGAGTATTTCAAACAAATCCCTCTGAACAACAGCCCCATTGAGCAAAATATCATTCAATGATACTTTTTTATTGGTCTTCATAGACCCATCCATAACTGCCCTTAATTTTGTTGATTTACTATTCTCATTGATGACCGCATGATGTGGTAGAAAGTAAATGGGGTCGTTTTTCAAATCATATTGCCCAATGTCAATATAGTGGCCATGTCCCAACTCAATAATTTCGTCTATGAACCTTTTGTATTGTTGAAAAAAGGTTTTATTTTTATGAAGTTTTTTTTCTAATGCTTCAAATCTTTTGACTGCAAGATTGAATGAATCACCTAAATGATCATTGACCTGCTCTAGAGGTACCTTAAGTGGTAAGTCCACTTGAAATTGCTCATTATTTAATTGCACAGATTTTTTAAAAATGTCCTCGCATAATTCGGATTCTGTGGAGCTTTCATTAAATATCTGAGGGACTTCCTCAGTTTGCCAAAATTGCTTCAAAGTTTTGCTGATGCTTGTGTCACAATAAGTACATAAAAGTGATACCTGTTGTGATGGAATATGATTAGGTATGATACCCCCAACTATATGGCCGAAATGCGTGCTGATGATGCACGGAGCTGGAGTGGCGGCAGTACCAGCCACTTTCTGCAGCTGCTGTTCAGGCAGGAGGATCTGAAAAAACACATCACATCCCATTAACATATCTATGTCGCTTGGATTATTATAGCTGTCGTCTGCCAACCTTATACCAGGTGGCAAAATAAATTGTTGAAGTTTTTGTTGTGGTAATTTACATGTAATCTGATCAACCACACTACAATTTATTGTTAGCTTGAATAGCGAATTTAAAGAGTGGACTTCGAGAGGAATACTATATTTTATTTTATTGTTGATATTGGTAATCCCTACTATGTCAATATTGCTCTTCTTTGGTTTGAGCCCCAACTCCTGTACTACTTGAGAGGTGACAAATGATACCTGAGATCCCGTATCTAAAAGTGCTTTGATGTGCAGCTCAGTCCCGTCGCTCCGCATTAATTTTACTTTTGCTGTGGGGAGTAAAGTTTGATTACTGCAATTATTTTTAGCTACCAAAACCACTGGGGACTCATCTTCGGTCGTATCAGCTGCTGTATCAGCCTCATAATGTAGTAGGGTACTATGGGCTTTTTTACAGGTATTACACCTGAAGAAATACTTGCACCTACCTTGGTGTGGGTTTAAACAAATTTTGCATAAATTATTCTGCTTAACAAAGTGTATTCTTTCCTTTACAGGTGATAATTTAAATTTAGGACAGCTAAATAATTTGTGGGAATTTTTTCCAGAATACTTACAGTATGGACATGGAGGCGGAGACGGCAGCGATGTTGAGACATTTATGGATGCTCTTGAGTTCGCTGACTTTGACGTATAGGTTGGCGGGTGAGGCTGACCATGGCCATCCACACTCTCCAGTGCCAAAGCTCTCCTTTGAATGAATTCTAAGAACTCTGCTAATGTTGGTTGTTTCTTTGCATCCCGTTCCATCTGAAAGGCCTTAGCCGTGTAAGCATCTACCTTGCGTACCAAAATACACATCAATATGGGATCCCAGCTGCCTACATTGGAATCTAAATTTTTTAAAGCAGCAATATGCTGTTTTATTTGTGAAACAAAATCCCTAAAACCTGATGCAGAGGATTTTATGTTAGGTAAATCAAGTAATTGTGTGATATGATCATTCATAATGAGCGAATTGTTTGCATATCTATCTGTTAAAATACTTAAAGCCTCTGTATAACTTTCTCTACATAAGGGAAGGTTTTTAATTAAATCTAAAGGTTCACCCTTTACAAAATTCCGTAAATAATACAGTCTCTGGACATTGTCTAGGTTAGGATTGTTGTGAATGACAGAGGTGAACACATTAATGAATTGTGTATACTCACAATATTTTCCTGTGAATGTGGCAATTTCCACGTTAGGCAATTTGGTTTGCGCCAGCGGAGCAGTGGAACACTTTTGAGAATACGAATAAGCGTCGCCATTTTTTTTTGAAAGCTCTAGGGCCGCTATGCCATCATTTAATCTGGCAAGCGTTTCTACGTATCTATCTTCCTGCTCGCTTATATTTTCAACGTCATCAGGTTTTACGTTTAGAATTTGCATATTGTACTTTTCGTATTCTTTAAATGCGGAAATTAAACGTTCCTTTTTTGCCAGTAACAATGAATGAGACGCGCTCGAAAAAGCGTCCGTATTTATAAAATTATGTAAACGCGTTAATGCGCCCTTCACGTATCCTCTGGCACCCACCAACATTGCACTATCACTACTCATTTTAATAATAAACCAAAAAAAACTTCGGTACACTGAATTAATAAAATTAAAAGAAACAAAGGCGTCGCAGACGCATATTGCTTAACCGCTAAAATAAAATGGATGACAAGCGTCGGTTGGTCGAAGTTCGCTCGTTCACTCACGCAGGACGTCGACGAATTTTCGTTTGTTAAGTTGCAATCTTGCTCGTTTCGTTCCGCTCTGTGTTTCCGCCAAGGGTTGCCGCGCGCTAAAATGTGCCGACTGGTAGCTTGTATACCTAGTTGTTCCGTCCGCCCACAGATGGCGCGCCACTGGAGCGGAAATAACAAACGGGTTGTTTGTTTGTTATGCTGTTACGTTGCATGCACTGATTTGATGACGCTTTAGATAGCCTATAGGCACAAACCTACTATAATGGCTGAAATAAAACGTAATGCATTCACAAAATACACTTAAATTAGCTGCAAAATTGCTTGAACACTCGCAACTATTGTGAAACCGTGGCAATTCTTGCGTAAAAATACGTATGCTCAGCCTTTCTTGGAAAGGTTTTGCTTGCTGCCACACCGATGGGTAGCCGTGAATGTTTGCAGAGTTGACCCACAAATTACTCGTAGATCACAGAACACTGCTGCTGCAAAGTATGTTGCACTCACGTACCACAGCTGTTGTCGGCGCACTATATTCACATTATTCGTCGCTGATATAACTTTTAGCTCGATAGGACCATGTGGAAAAGTTTTTTATTTGTAAGCGAGAGCGAGGGACAGTAGTACAGTGTTGTCACTATAGAAAAAATCCATAAAAAAAATTCTTAAAGTTAATGTTGCCAACAAGTATATAAAGTGTAATTAAATACTATAACTGATTTGACCTGGATTGAGTGCTGTAACTACAGCACTGCCTTCCAGGGAAGTGACACCGAGGCAGTCGGTGTCATCGTTATTTATTTCTACAGGAGGTGGAATGGCTTATCAAACCTACTAACATCGCGAAGCAGATTCAGGAAGGACTACATTGGCCTTCACAACTTGATTACCCAGGTAATTCAAATTTTATTTTTTCTCACCATTCGCGACGCTTAGGAATTACACCTCTCTTACATACTAACTTACTTCATTGGTACTCATAACTTACTTTAAAATTATAATTGCCGTTTGCGCGTCGCGACAATATGGTAACACTCTATAACTATGTATTAGAGACTTCTAGAAACTGTCACTATAGACTAAATATTCTGTGTCAAGTGCGTAAATATCTCTCTGTGGACGTAAGAATCTCTCTTTGCGAGTCCTTGATAGTTTCCAAGCTTAACTATGCAGATACAGTTACGGGTAATTGTCTTCTTAGTCATACAAAGAAACTGATTCAATTTTTATCCATATTATCCATAGTGAATGAGTATCCATTGCTTCATAGAGTTGTTATGTTATTGATAAAGTATAACTCTTATAACAACACATTTATATAGGACTTATTTTATAATATGATTGCGAATTATTTATTATTATAATATTTTACTTATTTACGTTCTGTATGTATTATATAAATTGTAACATAAATAATTAATAGTAATAGTATCTAAACATGACGGTGCTGGGCGTGGTTGCGTTCTCTGGTCCACGAAAGACCAGCATCGTAGTGTCTAACTGGTACCTCGGCATATACTGAGTGGATGCCTTTTCGGTGCTACATATATATATTTTTTTGCTGGTATTTAAGATTATAATTTAGTTTATGATATGTGACAGTGAATAAATACTTTTTCCTTCGTTCTTTCTTTCTTTCTTAATGAATTGTAGCTATAGCTTTTATTATTATGTAAATAACAATTGTTTTAGTAAGATATCGATTCCTGATTTCACTTCCGTTCAATCTTTTCCTTTGTAAATCACTGATATAGTTTTTTGGAAAGGTGTAGAATGCTTGGTGTGGTGAGAAATAACCAATTCCATATACGAGAACACTGAATTTATTATTTAATTACAAGGTAACATGTGTATCGTTCGGGACGGAAAGTCGAAGAGAGGTAACTCTGGTGTTGCTACATTAAAGAGTTATTTTCCCTATATAAAATTATATAAATGTTGGTGTTTCCAACATATTCACCACCGCGACAAAGTAACAATTACTAT
Source organism: Oegoconia quadripuncta (assembly GCA_949316235.1). Classification (NCBI taxonomy): domain Eukaryota; kingdom Metazoa; phylum Arthropoda; class Insecta; order Lepidoptera; family Autostichidae; genus Oegoconia; species Oegoconia quadripuncta. The sequence continues at coordinate 17,592,412 of OX438743.1, forward strand.
TGATTAAACGGTACAATATATCTAAACATTGTTTGATATTTTAATAAGCCTCTATACAAAAATAGCTAGCTTTATTTATCTAAAGATTAGAATATAACGAAATTATCCATATCAAAATTGTAGGAGTTCTGAATTTTAAGACACCCTTAAGTATATGAGTGCTTGTACATTACACTTATATCTAATTATTATAAATGAAATTATACCTATTTATTTTTAAGTAGGTACCAAATATATCTTTTAGCACTTACAGTACACTTAGAAAGACATGAAATAACAAGTATTCATAGAACAAAGAACAATTATTATAAATGAAATTATACCTATTAATTTTTTAAGTACCAAATATATCTTTTAGCACTTACACTACACTTAGAAAGACATGAAATAACAAATATTCATAGAATAAACACAAAGACAGTAGGTAATACTAAATTTAAAACTCACATGAGATAATCTAGTACTTAAGAACTAAATCGTCTATAGGTAATATGCAGATGCCTGACAAGGATCGAGTGTACTTTTTGCCACTAGGCGTGATGACCTCAAAAGCTCTAACTTTTCCATCATTTCCTGGGAATATTTTACTTACCCTAGCCATCGGCCAGTGCATGGGTGGGGAGTCAGGCTCTCTGAGGATGACTAATGTACCTACAGTGACATTAGGTAACGCATGCTGCCATTTGGACCTACATTGCAAGCCATTTAGATATGACTTGTGCCAAATACGCCAGAAACACTGTTTTAAGTGTTCACATGTTTTCCAAAAGGTAAGTCTATTTGTGGGTACATCTGTGATATCCTTTTCAGGATAGGACATTATAGCGTTGCCTATCAAGAAGTGACCAGGAGTTAAATAACTGAAGTCTGTAATTTCAGAGCTTATAGGTACGAGAGGCCTAGAGTTGAGTATGCCTTCTACTTGAACTAAAATGGTATTCAGCTGTTCATATGTTAACACTAATTTTTGTAAGATTCTTTTAAGATGAAATTTAGTGCTTTTAACTGCTGCTTCGGCAAGCCCGGCAAAGACAGGGGAGTAACTTGGCACGAAATGGAATTTTACACTTTGTTGTGCAGAGTATGTTTGTACCCGTCTTTGGTGGTCTGCAGAAATTTGGAGTTTGTGCAAATCAGCTAATTGGTTCGCCGCTCCTCGAAAGTTACTGCCATTGTCGGAAAAGACCTCGCTGGGTAGCCCTCTTCTGGCCGTAAATCTTTTGAAGCAAGCCAAGAATGTATCTGTGCTTAAATCCGAGGCGAGCTCGAGATGCACCGCCTTTGTAACGAAACAAACAAACACACAGATGTAACCTTTGGTTTGTATTGCTCGTCTCACTCGTGAGTTATTTACTTGGAGGGGCCCCGCGAAGTCTAGACCGACCTTCTGGAAAGGCCGACATGGCGTGACGCGTTGTTGCGGCAGCGAACCCATCAGCTGCTTTGCTGACTCCGCCCTGAGCCTAAAACATGTAAGACATTTGTGAGTAACCTTTTTAATTTGTCGCATGCCATTTATCAACCAATATCTTTGATTTAAACTTGAAAGAAGTAACTTTGGGCCAGCATGAAAAAGTCTAATATGCTCAGATCTTATTATGAGCTCAGTTATTCTTGATTCTTTGTGTAGAATTATTGGGTGTTTCTGAGAATATGGTATTTGCGAATTTTCTAATCTACCACCAACTCTTAAGATGCCCTCCTTATCTAAAAAGGGGTGTAGTGATTTTAAAGCGCCCTCAATATTTTTACCTAAATTTAGAGCATAAATTTCTTTCTTAAAATGAACACTTTGTTCATATTTTATTATTAAGTGCAAAGCTAACTTTAACTCTGTACTTGACAAATAATTGTCCTTGCATTTGTCGTTCTTGCTTTTAACATTGTTGCAAAACCTCAAGATGTAAGCTACAACCCTTATCATCTTATGTATATCTGAATATTTTCGCAAGAAGTTAAAGAAATCATCTTTTACCTGTGCCGCAAGAGAGACCACTTCATCATGGAGAGACGCCGCACTCGATTTCTTCAGTTCAGGTAGGTCGACAGGTAATTTTACAATACTGTTCCTGAACTCATACTCACCATTTTGCAGAAAGCATGGGCCGCCCCACCACAGCGAGCAGTGAGGTAATTCTCGTGGGTCTATGCCTCGACTGATAAGATCGGCAGGGTTCTCTTTGGTGTTTACATATCGCCAATGATGAGATGCAGTTATTTGTTTGATCACCTTTACTCTGTTTGCGACATAAGCTTGCAGGTTAATTATCTCAGTATTTAGCCAACCCAGGACTATCATCGAATCGGTGAAGAGGTATACATTGTCAATTTTGAGTTTAAGCTGAAGCGTATTGTGCGCTCGGTTTACCAAATGAGAGAGCAATAGCGCAGCATTGAGCTCCAAACGCGGTATTGTAAGTGGCTTGGCAAGCGAGTTAACTCTAGATTTTGAACAGAGTAAAGATAATGTTACTTTACCTGTTGAGTCAATTACTCTGATGTAGATGCAGCAGCCATAGCCAGTGGAGCTGGACGCGTCGGCAAACCCGATGAGCTGCACTGCTTTGGCAGATGGAGGGACTGTAATATTCCTATTAAGCTGTATCGGCACCATGGCAGTAAGGTTATTAGCAAATTGCAACCATTCATCTTTAACATGCTCAGAGGGTGAAGCATTCCAGTCGATTCCCTCAATCCAAAGCCTTTGCATTATTGCCTTTGCTTTCACTATTATTGGACTTACAAAACCTAGTGGATCGTAAAACTTAGCAATAAAGCTCAAAATTGATCTTTTCGTTACTTTTTCTGTATTAAACGGCTCTGGGCAAGAAATACTAAAACAATCATTTTTGACATCAATGTGCAGACCTAGTGTTTTGATGCTGTAACTATCCTTTTGTAATTCTAGCTCATCAAAATGCTGTTTACTAACAGGGATATCAGACAAAACATCAGGAACATTAGACGACCATTTGTGGGTTTCAAAACTACCCCGATGTAATAACTGCTGTAGTTCTTCTTTGGCTCGTTTTAATTTATGTAAATCTGAATCCGAATAAACTATATCATCTACATAAGTGCAGTTGTTTATGATAAAAGATGCGAGTGGATAATCTGTGCCATATCTTTTAGTAAGCTCAAGCAAGCATCGAGTAGCCAGGAAGCTAGAACTTTTCATTCCATAGGTTACAGTGTTTAGACGTATACATTTAACAGTCTCACTAGGGCTGTCACGCCATAGAATGTTTTGTAGTGTTGTGTGTTCTGAATTTAAATTGACATTTCTGAACATACGTCTTATGTCAGTGGAAAATGTATAATCTCCTATGCGATACAATAGCATTATGTCAAAAAGTTCTTTTTGCAAAAGAGCACCATTAAGCATGATATCATTGAGGGAAATTCGTTTATTTGTTTTCATTGACGCATCAAAAACGATTCTTGTGCGAGTGGTTTTGCTTGATTCATTGACCACAGCATGATGTGGTAAGAAATAAATTGGATCTTTTTTTAAATCATAGGATTTAAAATCTACAAATTTGCCATGACCTAGCTCAACATACTCGTGTATAAATTTTCGATATTCTGACAATAGACCTGAGTTTTTCTGTAATCGCTTTTCTAAACTCAAAAATCGGTGCAAAGCCAAATCAAAGGAATTGCCTAAATGAGAGTTTACTTCTTTGATTGGCACTTTAAGTGGAAGATCTACCTCAAATCTATTATTTTTCAATGTGACAGAATTCCGAAATATGTTTTCTGCTAGATCATGTTCATCTAACTTTTCACAAAAAGTTTGTGGTACCTGTTCGGTTTCCCAAAATAATTTAATATTGTCATTAACTTCAGAATCACATTTTTGACAAAACAAAGAGACCTTACTTGTAGGCTTATATGCTAGAAGTGACCCACCGATCACATGTCCAAACTGAGTGTTGACTAAACAGGGTGTGATGTCTCCATTGGCCTTAGGCGGCAGCACCGGTGGTAGGAGCACCTGAAAAAATAAGTCCGCACCCATTAGCAACTCAATTTCAGAAGGAATGTGATATTGTTTGTCGGCTAACACAATACCCGGAGATATTTTAATTTGGGACACATCAATTTTGCTTTGGGGAAGTTTACAAGTTATCTTGTCCACTATGTGGCAATTAATTGTTGTCTCAAAGTTTGAAGTTAATGAATATAGACATAAGGGAATGCAATACTTTGTATTATTTTGTGCATTGCCAACACCTATAATATTTGTAGATTTAGGTGTTGGGGTCAAGCCCAGTCGTTGAACTAATTTGCTTGTAGCCAAAGAAGCTTGTGAGCCTGAATCTAAAATCGCTTTGGCTATGATTACGTTGTTGTCCTTTGTCAGCAATTTAACTTGCGCTGTAGGGAGCAAAACATTATTATTATTATTGCCTGACAGTAAACTGACAGGGGCAGCCTCCTCGTCATGATGAATCAGTGAGTTATGCATTTTCTTGCACTGATCACATTTAAAATGAAATTTACATTTTCCTACGTGCCGATTCAAACAAATTTTGCATAGTTTTTCGCTCTTTGAAAATTTATATCGCTCAGAAGAGGGCAAAAGTTTAAAGGAATTACAATTAAATAATTTGTGTTGAGTTGTCTTACAATAGTAACAGGCTGTGTTGTTCTCGGCTGCTGCTATGTTGACTGCCACCTTGCTGCCACTCTTGCATGAAGACGGCTCGGCATTCTCAAGAGCCAAAGCTCTCTTCTCGAGGTACTCAATGAAGGCCTTCACTGACGGCTCCTCCACTTCATCCCTCTCAAGCTGGTAAGCTCGGGCCGTGTATGTATCTAATTTACGGTTGAGAATACATAAGATTACAGGGTCCCAGTACTCAACTTTCATGTCGAGATTTTGCAATGCTGCTAAGTTTTGTTTTATATTTGAAACAAAAATGCGAATGTTTGCTGGTGTGGGGGAAAGATGATGGGAAAATGAAAAAGCCTGTGACTGACCTGCCTAGTATGATTCGTGGGCGCTGGTTCTCGGCGGCCGTTAGGGTCGAAGTCTTCAGACTGGCGTAGAAATAATGGACTCGGAACGCGCGCGTGGATGTCGCGGTCGCGGATGATGTAAAGATAAAAAGTGGTCTCTAGGAGACGCTGAGATGCTGTATATCGCCTCGGGATGGAAGCTGTAGCGCGAGCTTGACCGCCGGGTGCGAAGGTTGTCCACGTAACTGATTACTGTCACGGGCTAAGGTAGGGGAAGTGGGTAGGAAAAATACTTGTGTTGACAGATGTGCGTTGATGTCAGTTTCTGTGTATGGTTGCGTTCACAAATATCCATCATACCGCCCCCCAAGGAGCTACCTAGCTCTTTGATATATTAAGATAAAGACAAAAGATGATTACCTAAATGTCTGTTGAACATAACAAAAATAAGAATAAAAAAAAACTAAAACTAAGGATAGAGCCTAGAGCTCGTTGAGTTTAAAATAGGGTTTCAGAACTCGGCAGCAAAGGGCACAGCTTAACGACTGGCCTAAGCAAAGTTCCAGTAGATGTTTTGAGCTCGACGACTCTGATAACGCCGTCAGCGCCTGGACAAGTGCGTATCACCCTAGCCTTACGCCATTGAAGCGGAGGTAATCGAGAATCTTTAACAAGGACCAAGTCACCGAGTTGGATTGGCGTGGTCTTAGCTAACCACTTAGGGCGTTGTTGAAGCGTGTGTAAATACTCAGATTGCCATCGCTTCCAGAAATGCTGGGTGATTTGACGAAGCAATAACCATCGTTTGAGTATAGGAATGTTAGAGTCGACAAGACTGTGTTCAGGTGTGGCTAGAAGCGGCTGACCGATGATGAAATGGCCGGGCGTTAAAACCTCGAGATCGTTGGGATCATTGCTGATTGGACATAAAGGGCGAGAGTTTAACGCGGCTTCAACCTTAGCGAATATGGTAGCCATTTCTTCAAACAAAAGTGGCCGGTCACCAATGACGCGGGCCAAGATGATCTTCGCAGAGCGAACTGCACTCTCCCACAATCCGCCCATATGTGGACTTGCTGGCGGGTTGAAATGCCAAGCTATTTGTTGAGTAGTCACGTGTCGGTGGATCTCGTCTGTAGAGTTCCTTATAAAACCAGAAACCTCTTTCAAATGAGCGTGAGCACCTACGAAATTGGTGCCGCAATCGCTGAAAATATCGCTGGGGAGACCCCTACGAGACACAAAACGATCAAAGCAGGCCAGAAACGCGTCAGTAGATAACTCTGATACTATCTCCAAATGAACGCCTTTGGTCGCGAAGCAGACGAAGACGCAGAGGTAAGCCTTGATGGACTTGGCATTGCGCACTCGAGAAGCCTTCAGCATAAAGGGACCAGCAAAATCGATACCTACCTTTTGAAAGGGTCGGCATGACGTGACTCTATCGACGGGTAAATCACCCATAAAAGGTTCAACAGCCTTTGGTCGCAGGCGGTAGCAACGATGACACCGAAAAATAACGTGTCGGATCACTCTACGCGCGGACATGATCCAGAATTTGTGCTGCAATAGATTTAGCAAAGTGTTTAAACCTGGATGCAGGTGAATGCGATGATGATGCTCAATTATGAGTTTCGTGACGTGATGAGACTTTGGAAGCAACAACGGATGTTTGACGGCGTAATCCAAGCTAGATTGGGTAAGTCTGCCGCCTACCCTCAAGAGACCGTGAGGATCAAGAAAAGGATTCAGACGCATCAAAGCTCCCTTTAGAGGCATTCCTGCTTGCAGTGACTTGATGGCACCGGCGAACGTTACCGACTGAACCATGCTGATAATGATATGCAGGCTGCCATTTAGTTCAGCAATAGACAAGGGACCTGAGCGCCTACATGCTGGATCACGCTGTTTGCAATTGTGAGCAAATCGTTTGCACCATGCTACTGTGGCTTGAAGCTTGGAGAACGTGCTGAATTTCTCAAGGATTTGACATTCATCCGAAGCTTGAATTTGGACCATGTTCGACGTTAGTGGAGCGGGTTTGATGCCTGGCAACTCCGCTTCACTCACCACTTGGAAATCTCCAGGCCATGTTGAAGGGTCATCTGCAAGCCATGGTGGAGACCACCACAAATGGTTGTCTACCAATTCAGACGGAGTGCGTCCTCGACTCGCTGAATCAGCTGGATTGGATAATGAGGGTACGTGCCTCCAAGTAGCATTCGGAATCAACGACTGGATTTGAGACACTCTATTTCCTTCGAAGGTTTGCAGCTTGTGCGGAGAGGTACCAAGCCACGATAAAACAATGCTGGAATCACACCAGGCTGATACAGAGCTAAGTTGTGTTTTGAGACTTAGAACATTGACGACATGCTCTAATAGACGGGCTAGCATAAGTGCGCCGCTAAGTTCCAGCTTGGGAACGGTAAGTTTTTGTTTCAGCGGCGCCACACGTGACTTGGCCAACAGTAGTTGCACCAAAACGTGACCGCTGGAATCCAAAGTGCGAAGGTAGACGCAAGCTGCGTACCCTCGTTCGGATGCATCACTGAAACCATGCAGCTGACAATCCACAGGTTGATCAGTGAGCACTCGTCGTGGAATATTAACATTGTTGAGTTGAGAAAATTCGGAAACAAAAGTCAACCAACATTGCAGAATATCGGAGGGAAGAGGATCGTCCCATCCACATTCGATGGACCAAAGCTTCTGCATAATATGCTTGGCATGGAATGTAACGGGAGCTAGAAAACCACATGGGTCGTAGAGCCTTGCGATGTTCGATAGAATGCCACGCTTGGACATGACGCTACTCATCTCGGAGACGTGATAGACGAAATTATCAGTGTTGGCGTTCCACTGGATGCCCAAAACTTTAAAAACATTTGCTCCCTCGGCCTCGAACCGGAAGGGAGACTCGCAATGGTCTGCTGGCACAGACTCCAAGAACTCATGACAGTTGCTGGACCATTTGCGCAAAAGAAACCCACCCTGGGAGAGGATGTCAACAAGTTGTTTCTGCAGGTCCAACGCTGAAGAAAGACTAGCAGCCCCACAGACAACATCATCGACAAAGGTATCTTCCAGGAGAGCTCTGGAAGCATCAGGATATTGCTCCGAGTTGAGGTAAGCCAACTCATGTATCACCCGAATCGCCTGATACGCCGAACTAGTAACCCCATAGGTGACCGTGGTTAGCTCAAACTGCTTGAGCGGCTCATCAGGAGATTCGCGCCAAAGGATGGTCTGATACTTGCAGTCTTGATCTGCAATACGAACCTGACGATACATCTGTTTTATATCGCATGTGAACACCACCAGATGAAGCCTAAAACGTAGGATGATGTCCTCAATATTTTTCTGTAATTTGGGACCAGACAACAGAACTTGGTTGAGTGACACACCAGATGAACTGGGAAACGTGGCGTCAAAGACAGCACGCAGTTTAGTCGTACTGCTATGCTCTTTGAGCACGCCATGATGAGGTATATAATAGCGATCACGTGAGGCAGGAGATTTAACCTCGCGCATGTGACCAGCTTCAAGGTAATCCCTCATGAACGCGATATAGAGCTCACGCAGCCTTGGCTCGCGGAGCAGCCGACGCTCCAGATTGTAGAAACGTTTGGTAGCATTGACGTGTGTGTCGCCCAAAGGTTTGTGATCAACCTTGAATGGAAGACGAAGTATAAATCTGCCAAAGTTGTCTCTAGCATGCGTGTCAGAAAAATGTTTCTCGCATTGAACATTCTCGGGATCTTGGATGAGCATCTTAGGTGGCTCTTCAACCTCCCAAAACCTATTGAGAGCAAGATCGAGATTAGTGGTGCAGGCCATCGACGTGATACAATTGTTACCGTAACGCGATGCTGCGGGAGCTTTACCCATAATAACCCATCCAAAAATAGAAGAGTAGGCAGTAGGCATGTTTTCACCTAGACTGTACTTTCTACCATCAAAGATTTGGTCATATAGGTCTATACCTAACAGCAAGTCTATTGGTCCAGGAGTAATGAAATTTTTATCCGCTAAAACCAAATAGTCACATTTGTTCAATACTGATTGATCAACACGCACAGAAGGAAGGTTGTTGGTAATGCGTTTTAAAATAATAAAATCAGAATTTAAAGTTTGTTTTGAAGTAGACAATGGTTCAATGCTGCAATGTACCATGCCTCTTGTTGATTGAGTAGCCGAAGCACCGAGACCAAATAGTGTGCCAGAATCTGAACGTCTGAGCCTCAACTTTTGAGCTAAGTGCTCTGTCATCACCGAAACCTGAGAACCGCTATCGATCAGAGCACGAGCAGTATGGTAATGTCCATCAACATCCTGGACATGGACCACAGCTGTCCCGAGCAACATGGTTGATAAGGTATCAACGCTATGAAGAGATTGAGGAACTGGATCGAGCACCTTTTCGTACTCGTTGATGACAGGAGAACTTGTGCGGGGTGGCTCGCTAAAATGTGCTGGTTGAATGTGCAACTTTGTGTGATGACGGCCACGACATACTTGGCATATAGACTGAGATGAACACTTTGACACATGATGTGTACGTAAACAGTTAAAACAAAGCCTGTTCTGCTTTACAAAATCCTTCCGTTCTCTTGGTGTCATTAAATTGAATTTTGTACACCTGTAAATTAGATGATTATCGTTGCAGCATGGGCAACTTAATTGATTTTGCAACTTATTGTCGGAATCGACAACATTCAAAGAATTGCTAGGTTGTGATTTCGATGAGGAACCAGATATATTTTCGAGTATACGCTGCTGATTTTCTAAAAAATTTAATAATTGTTGAAATGACGGAATACATGTTGACTCAATTGTTGATTCGAACTTACTGCGCAGGTCGACTGAAAGTTTTTTAAGAATTATATGGAGTAGTAAGAAGCTCCATGAATCTACATCAAATTTTAGCGCAGTGAGAGCCTGGGTATTTTCTTTTACAGTGTTTAGAAATTTATTTAATGTTTTAAAATTCACCAGTGTAAGATTAGGCAAATTGAGAACTGCCTCAACATGTTTATCAGCAATGATCCGTTTGTTCTCATACCGCTCAGTCAGCAAGGAGTAAGCAACGTGGTAATTTTCATTAGAGATGATTAAATGTTTAATTAAAGATAGGGGTTCTTTGTCTAACACACTAAGCAAATAATGCATTTTCTCCACTGGGGTAATGCCGGTGTTGTCGTGGATGAGACTATTAAATATTGCAATAAAATTAGGCCACTCGACATGCACACCAGTAAATCGGGCCAATGTTATTTTAGGTAAATGGAAACTAGGATTTTGCCTTGCCGTTGATTCATGTTTCACGGGACATTTTGCTACTATAGAAGAATGTAACACCTGTATGGAATAATACACCTCCTGAAACTTAGCATAGGTGGCATCTATCTCAGCTCGCTTTTTTTCATCAAAAGTATCACTAGATAATAGAACCAAATAAGCATCCTCCATTTGTTCTCGAGTTCTCCCTATATCAGTATATTTAACTTGATACCGATTGATACTTTCGATATCATGTTTTTCTTGTGTGCATTTTATTGCGAGATTGTAAAGATCTGTGATACGTCCGACCGCCAGATCGAACAATAGTCCCTTTCGCTTTACTTCAGAAGTCATTATTATTATGCCTAAAGGCAAAAATTCCTAAATAAATCAAACACTTTTGCATACAAATACGATGTAAACAGACAAGGTTCGCGTTTGTAGGTTATAGATGAAATGACGTCTGTGTTTTTAAGATTTTCTTGGCTTGGATTCTAGTTGGACAAAGTATTTCCAACGAAATTGGTAAAGTGTGAAACCAACCATACACAACCGTTAGTTTACGAAGATCGTTACAAGAACAAAAAAAAAGATGAAGGTAGAAAAATGCAAATGTGGTGTAGGTAGAAAATTACGCTGAATTGTAAAGTTATGTGTGATGCGATAAGTACATAAATAAAGATGAGGAATCCGGGGTGAAGGACCAGGAAATGTGGGGGAAAGATGATGGGAAAATGAAAAAGCCTGTGACTGACCTGCCTAGTATGATTCGTGGGCGCTGGTTCTCGGCGGCCGTTAGGGTCGAAGTCTTCAGACTGGCGTAGAAATAATGGACTCGGAACGCGCGCGTGGATGTCGCGGTCGCGGATGATGTAAAGATAAAAAGTGGTCTCTAGGAGACGCTGAGATGCTGTATATCGCCTCGGGATGGAAGCTGTAGCGCGAGCTTGACCGCCGGGTGCGAAGGTTGTCCACGTAACTGATTACTGTCACGGGCTAAGGTAGGGGAAGTGGGTAGGAAAAATACTTGTGTTGACAGATGTGCGTTGATGTCAGTTTCTGTGTATGGTTGCGTTCACAAATATCCATCAGCTGGGGTTGACTTTACAAGAGGTGACAAATCAAGTAAGTGGCTCACATGTTCATTTACAATCCTATACTTGTTATTAAACCTATCCTCAAGCAACCGCAGAGCCTTCTCGTAACTATTAGCTGCTAAAGGTAAGTTCTTAATAAGATCTAATGGTTCATTACGTAAATACGACCTTAGGTAATACAGTTTTTGTAAATTGTCAAGATGTTTGTCATTATGTATTAGAGAATTGAACAAAGATTTAAATGCTATATAATCTGTATATTCACCTGTGAATGTGCACATTTGTATAGGGGGTAACTTAACCAATTTTGGAGCCGGCTGCGTGGCATTTTCGTGAACGTTCGACGCCCTGTTTTTAATTTCTTCGTTCAAAATGGCGACAGCCAAAAAGTATTTCTCCTCGTAAATTTCAACTTCACTGTTGTCGCTTGCCTCAAATTGCAAAATATTCTTATTTTGCGTTTCATAATCGCTGAAACAGGCTATCAAACGCTCCTTCTTTGCTAACAATAGATCCAGGTTATGCACTTGTAACATTTCTTTGTCCATAACGAAATCATGGATGCGCGTAATGGCACTTTTGTTATAGCCACGTAAGCTACGCAGCCTGCTCAATTCGTCTTTCTTATCCATTTTTAACACTAAAAACTATTGTTCATAAAATTAATACTAAAACGAAAAATAACTACACGTGCGTCGCTTGTTTATAGGAAATGAACGAACGAAGAATCGTGCGCCGGACGTGGGGTGTGACCGACGCGCCAAGGCTGCCAACCGCGCAAAATAAACGCGCGTTCGGAAACTTCCTCCGGCAGGACGTATGGACGGCTTGCAGAAAGATGATGCAATATGGCGATGATGCGATAACCTCAAAGGGTTGTTTTCTTGCACGTTGCTGTCCTCGAAAGTTTGCAGGTCTTCGAGGAAATGATTGCAGCAGTGTTTGATGCTCCTTGCTGTGATTCCGCCGAAACATGTATTAAATCGTACCTTGTAGTATCTCGTCAGGTCTCTTACAACGTTATGAAGGAACGTTATTTTTATCGTCTCACGTAAACTGAATGCTGGATTCTTTCTTCCTTGCTCGATGGACCATGTAGAATGCTTGGTGTGGTGAGAAATAACCAATTCCATATACGAGAACACTGAATTTATTATTTAATTACAAGGTAACATGTGTATCGTTCGGGACGGAAAGTCGAAGAGAGGTAACTCTGGTGTTGCTACATTAAAGAGTTAATATTTATGATAATAATGATTGAAGAGGTCGATTTATATTTAATTCACATTTATATCGTTATTAATTATCGATATTTTTATATAATTACGACACAATAAGTTATTCATTTGTATACATTGGTAAATATTATCTAAATCTATAAATAGCCATGTCTGGCATATATTGGGTCACTTTGTTTCCTGCTGTTGAACTGAGAGCGGATATGTTGTTTCTATTCCCCTTTTGCATTAATGATTAACACGTTCACGAACACTGAACCAGACGCAATAGATGGTTTATTATTACGTCTATAGCCGTTCACAGTCCGTCAACGTGTTAATTTCTTTTAGACAGGCAAAGGGTAATGAGCCCACACAGCCAAGTCGTGAGCAGATAGCTAGTACATGTAAAGTATTTATATAGTTACATAAATCTCACAAAGGTTATCAAAGAAAATATAAACGCCTTTAGATACCAATCTCTTTTTATTCGAATTATAACAAACAAAATACCATGATTCTAACTTAGATAACGAAGCAATCTTCAGCCTATGAATGGAATCTGGGTAATGGAATGTCAGGAAATTTCGTAGTTACAAGACGTAATTCAGAACTTAGGTTTGCAAAACAAACATAAAATTTATCAAAACAACTCCAAGAGAATTTAGAGACATTCGAAGCCTTGCTTATCGAACATAAAGCAGTAATTCAATTGGAATTGTTACAAAATGTTAAATGGGGATAACAATGAAATTGTTTATCCAGCCGTTCACATTCCAACGGATAATTCTGAGAATTGGAATAAAGTTTCATTACAAGATAATGTTCAGCTCTACTTAAATTATTTCATAGAAATTCTCAGCGACGCTACGCTTCACACAATTCTAATTTCAAATATAACAATAATATAAGATTTGCCTTGTCTATTTCCGTGGCTGTCGTTAAAGGCAAGTCCATTAAATATAATAATATAGACACTTTGGTTATAGTGCTTTCAAATTAGATGCTGATATAGAAATAATGTAGACAAGTTAGTAGTAGGGCTTCCAAATTAGTTACTGATATTTTTACTTGTTTAAATGAAATAATGTAAACACTTTAGTTATGGTGCTTCCAAAATAATTACGTATGTTTTTACGTATGTACCCTTCAACAAAATAATAACGTCGAGCATATTATTATCTGAAATACCTCCTTATTAGAAAGAATGGGTCATAAACATAAATTACAGCACCTATTGAACCACCCACACTACTTACGTTTAAAACCTGTTTACTTGATGATCAAAATGTCTTTATTTTATCACGACCAGCACACTTGTTATTCAGCTTAAATGGGAATGTATGTATCGCCAACGCCTTAGCCATTAGTCAAATTTTAAGAAGTTATCTCAGTGTTCAATGAAAGAAGGAAGAAAGGACACCATTGTTCATATGTATTTTACCATTTATTATTCCGGGTTGATTATTAGACCAGTTATGGCTACATAATTAAATTGTGATTGATAATTAAATTGGCGAATAAAATCATATGTAATCTAAAATGTTTGATTATTTTGATTTAGATGTAGGTACCTACCATCAACAACCTTACACGTCCCCACTGTTGGGCACAGCCACCTCTCACTGAGAGAGGGTATGGGCCATAATCCGCTATGCGTAGATTAGCGGGTTTACGTCAGACTAGTGGCCACCCGACAGTCAGTGTTTTGAAACCGCTCCTGTAAGGCCACCGACTTGGCTTAACGTCTGCCTTCAATTGAAAACAATGTACTTATACAGCCCTTGAAATATTCGTAATATCTAATTCGGTAGAACGTGTACTAGATATTCTTATAGACTTTAATTGCAATCAACTAATCGATCCTCATAGTGCCGCCGCCACGCGGAGATTGGCAATTATTGGAGCATTTCCATCTTCGAGGCTGCAACTTGAAATGTGACCTCTCCATAAACCGCAGGCGTAGTTTGTAGGTCCATTTTAGCATCTTCTAGATCACTTTTACCTACGGCAGATCGGAGGTTTGAAGTACCTAGTGTCTTTTTGTACTTGTACAAAACGGCTGGAAAAATTTAGATTCGGTTTTGTGCATAACATAGATGACATGAATAGATATGTTTCTCCGAAACAAGTGAACCGATTTAGTTGTGGATTCTTGCAATTATATTGTTATGACTTACTCTAACACATTGATTTTTAATTTGTCCGCTATCATCAGATAAATGCATACTTATACATGTATACCTACTAAAATTGGAACAACATGTAGGTACAATGGAACCAATTATAAAATGACAAAAAGATATAAATAAATAAATAAAAAAATGTTTATTGCCTCAAGTCTGGGTACAGAACAATTTTAAAAATACTTAAATGCTACTTCAATATTGGGCAACAGGAAATGGCTGCACCAGCAACAGGATTCCGTACAGCGTTGATTTTCAGCCACTCCCTGTGCCAGAGGTGTAATGCGGGAGTATATAGCTGTTTTTTTTTTATCCACAACGGGTGTTCACTTGACCTCAATCACACCTGAAGTTAAGTGAAGATGAGGCCGAAGGTGGTAGCGTACTGACCCGGAAATCACCATCTTATTATAGCTGTATAGCTACATTTTAGACAGTTTCAGTGGGATCCAAAGTGGCCCCGCTCTCTTCATCAAAAGGAAATGATTTTGATTATTCTACAGTCAAACGTATGTATGTACCACATTCATACGCTGTTTCCCAGTGGGGCAGGCGGAGACTATAGATTTCCATTTGCAACGATCCTGACATACTACTTTTGCTTCTTCCGCTGTCATGAAATGCTTCATAACGCTGCTCGTCAGTTATTTGATTGACTCGACCGTAAGTAGGTCCATTCCATTCCATTCCCACTTTCGTTATAAATCGCTTTCGTTATTCTCCTTCCATTCATTC
The DNA here is from genome assembly GCA_949316235.1 of Oegoconia quadripuncta. Taxonomy (NCBI): domain Eukaryota; kingdom Metazoa; phylum Arthropoda; class Insecta; order Lepidoptera; family Autostichidae; genus Oegoconia; species Oegoconia quadripuncta. The sequence continues at coordinate 17,607,895 of OX438743.1, forward strand.
GTTCCATATGCCTGTACGTTTTCGGCATTTAAAAAGTATAGAACCAACCCATCACTTCCCGTGGGTGGCGTAAAAACCGGCTAAGGCTATCAGCCCACGGCCGACAATCGGTGACCGATTTTTTGTAGGGTAAAAATGAAACGTACTGATTGCAATGTTTCAACGCCCACGTCCTACAAAAAATCGGTCACAATATCGGTGATAAGAGTATTGACGAAAAAATCGGCCGATTATCGTTCCCACAAAAAGTCGGTCGTGGGTGGGCACACTAATGGACTTTCCACCAAAAAGAATCTATAAATTTGCACGTTTTAAAGGCGAAGTGCTCATCCCCTCCCACGTGTTCATATCTGTACATTTTGTAAGGTGAATCTAGTATATGGATTCAAGCATTAAACTCCCACCCTCATCATCAGCATATCAGCTGAAAGACGTTCACTGCTGGACAAAGGCCTCCCCCAAAGATCTCCACAAATAAGCTCCCACCCTATTTAGGATAAAGATCGTCCTCCAATAAAGAGGTACCTAACTTTGTATGTATTTATGAATACTAGCTGATGAAGGAGTTTGTCTCAGTCGGTTGAGCCAGAACTGGATATGCACTTATGAACTCCACCGTACGTATTGTACTTATATAATAAATATAATAAATAAATAAATATTTCGGACACTTACACCAATCATCTAGTCCCAAACTAAGCAAAGCTTGTACTATGGATACTAGATAACGGATAAACATACATAAATATTTATATAAACATCCATGACTCAGGAATAAATGTTCATATTCATCACACAAACATTTACCCGTCGCGGGATTCGAACCCTCAACCGTTGGTTTCGCTGACAGGGTCACTATCCGCTACACCAATCGGTCGTCAAATAATATATATTAAAGAACTAATTTGTATTTCGTGATTGTCTTTCCCCCTCGGCTTCACCGTAGTATATTCAGTACTATATCGTCCCGCGAGATTTGTTTAAAAGGGATTAAACTAACCATATTATTAAAGTAAGCTTCATCTTCGACCACATAGTCACTTTCCATCAGGTGAGATTGTGGTCAAACGCGAATCCAATCAATCATAAAAAAAAATTTAAAAAAAAAATATAATATGATACACCAAGATATAGTCTATCTCTATACAAAATTTCAATCAAATCCGTTCAGGCATTATAGCGTGATAGAGGAACAAACATCCGAACATTCTTATTTATAAGATACAAATCAAATACAATACGAATATAATTTACGAATTACTTAAACGAATTAAATTTACGAATTAATTGTATAGGTTGCACGTGTCAATGGCGATGGGCTCACCCCCTGTCACGTGAGAATTTCTGTATATTTCATAAAGAGAACCGTAGATATATCCATGGACATATACAGACACGCCATCTAGTTCCACACTAAGCAACTAATCTTGTGTTGTGGATACCAAATGGTTGATACACTACACAAATACAATACAAATAGACTTTATTGCACAATAGAAAAGAAAATACAGTTACAGGTACGACATTGGAACCTTCAAGAGACGAGCCTATACCTTCCTCAAAGGCCGGCAACGCATCTGTGACCCTTTTGGTGTTGCGGGTGTCCATGGGCGGCGGTGATTGCTTTCCATCAGGTGACCCGCATGCTCGTTTGCCGCCCTCTCATATAAAAAAAAAACAGAAAGTGGTAAGAGTAGAACGTACAATTTGGCGACCTTATCATCAAAAGCATCTCTTTCAGGCAACCTTTGGGTATAAGGACCTTTAAATACTAACAGCTAATTTTGTTATACCTTTATTATAATATTTCTGTAGGCAAAGAACGCTATTGCCTTATCCAATTAAGCAGAAACCGAATATACACAAATCTTATCCCATTTAAGTTCAAATTTAATTCAATAAGTTTATTCGGAAAACTCGCTGTCAATGTAAGTACAATTTATTATCGCTTAAGTATATTAGTAAAAAAATACAATAGAAAAGAAATATAATTTAAATGCAAATAGGGCTGTGCCGGTCTATCAAGCCTGTCCTTGCCCTTCAATAAAGTGTATTTGATTGATTGATAAATACACACGAGGTACAACAACACTACAACTGGATACAACTGGTAACCAAATATAAATCTTCAAACAACTCTTGTCTTGTATTTCTAGTTTAACTAACTAATTAATAACTAAATAGATGAAATACTAAAAGAGATAAACTCGCCTTGTGTATATTTTTAATATGTCCTGCTTTATTGTTTTGTTTAATTATTTTTGCTTATATTCAATAAAGTGTTAAATAGACAAAAATTTTATGTACCAACTTTAATAAAATTGTCTCTTTATTCTTTATTGCACATAAAAAACATGTTGACAATCAGTCGGAAATATTGTACAAAGGTGAGCTTATCTCTAATAGAGATCTCTTCCACCCAACCTCAGTGGTGGTTAGAGCATTGTGCGGGACGGTGAACAAAAAGTGCAGTTATCGAATGATTTTTTTTTTAATTAGAATGACATATATACTATACATATAGGTATATAATATTATATGTTATTTACATACATACACTACTAGAATACAGAAATACACTTAGTTATAAAATTACACGTGATTATTAGTAAACTATATAATATAAATAAATAAATATTACATATATATATTGTCATATGTCTATAGCTAAAATTCCATCAAGTACAGTGATCACAAAAAAACAAAAATTTTCAGTGCCGCGTTCACAGAAAATTCAAACTGTTCAAACAAAAAATTTCTAGTAAGTCACTTTGTGGAATTCTGGTTATAGAAAAGTAAAGCCTTCATTTAAATCGGTATAGTAACTGACGAGTTATTAACTAGTTTCTAAAACTAGAAATACAGGCAGTTATATGTACATTTATGGGTTATCCGTTTCCTTTGCTCTTGAGTTTAAAAGAGTCAGTCGGGGTCAATCTTGTTGAATGTCTGGAAAATTACTTCAATAGCTACGAAGTCTTTAGAAGTTTGTTACTTTCTGTTTGAGACTAATAATGTGGTAAGTATTTAAAGGTGAAGTTCGGATACGGTCTAATTAGGTCGGAAGTCAAATTCAAAGAAATCTTTTTGAAATCTAGCTTTTATTTAAAATATCCTTAAATATAATAACAATCATCATCATCATAATCAGCCGAAAGATGTCCACTTGTGAACAAAATCTCCAGATCTCCACAACGATCAGTCCTGTGCTGCCTGCATCCAGGGGCATACCATACCGTCTTTACCAAATCGTCGGTTTAAGAGGCCCATAGTGAGCGACCACGTTTCAGTTCCATATGTCATCACTGGCAACACACACTGATCAAAGGGTCAAAATACAATAGGTAATAACTTACTTAAGGCTCCTTGGAGGCTCCACTGAAAACCAGAGTTGTAGTGAACGGGTACAACAAACACAATGTTATTTTTTGCATGTGTCTCGACTGTGTAATATTTGTACCAGATTGTTTGTGTCGATTATTTTAGGTGAATGTAGTAGATTAAAAGGATACATTTTTTCCACATAATTCTGAAACACTTAAAAGCTTGAAGCGTTATTACGAACTGTTTTAAGCCCCAAGCTATCGTGTATTTTCAGTATTATTTTTTTAACACTTTATAGCATATAAGCACACACATTAAACGTAACAAAAAAATAACAGGACAATATATACAAAAGACGAGCTTATCTCTATAAGAGAATAGGTAGAAAAAAAAATTTTTTTACTTGTGTTCTGAGACCTTGCTGCTGGCCAAATTTCATGATTTGCTTTGATAATTACAGTACCCATTATTTTCTTTGTTTGTATTATATTGTGTATGAATCCCAACTAATATTATAAATGCGAAAGTTTGTGTGTATGTCTGTATATATGTTTGTTACCTGTTCACGCCTCAACGGCTGGACGAATTTGGATTAAAGTTGGTGGGTAGACAGATTAGGATCTGGATTAACATATAGGAAAATTTTTTTGCTGAACCGATTTTTATGAAATCTTCCACACGGACAAAGTCGGGGGCGGAAAGCCAGTACATAATAATTTGTCATTATATACATATGTAGGTACATATATTTTACACTATCATTATATGTAAGTTTATGTTTATATCTAATGTATGTGCGTTTATATCTATTATTTACTGAAGCACAAAAATTAATAAAAATTCATGCGTAGGGGAGATACAGTAAAAACAATTTTTGAGCTAAACGCGGACAGATAGTTGGACAGTTAAATTTAATTTATTATTGTGGGTATGATAATAATATGAAGTACAACAAAGCGTTTACAAACAAATAGATATCGTCAAAATAATAAGTTTGGTACACAAGATTCAGCTCGATCAAATACCTAGAAATTATTTAAAATTCATTTTCAAGAATTTTATTATACTAACAAACTAACAGGTGAATTAATTAAAAGCTTGTAATAAAGAGTAAACAAAAGAACATAGCCGCAAAGTGCGTGTCGGACCACGTTACCCAAAGGATTCCACAGTTATAACATACATTTCAAAATTTGTATTTTGTAATTGATTTATGGCATGAGGTTTCGACACGTAAAACGAATAAAACCAACCCATTTCTTCCCGTGGGTATCGTAATAGGTGACTAAGGGACTTTCCACCAAAAAATTCTATAGACTGACACGTTTTAAGGGCGCGCGATGGGCTCATCTCTTGTCACTTGTCAGAAATGCGCTTCTATATATTTCGAAGGTGAACCGTGGATCTTGTTTCAAGCGTTCGCATAACCAAGGTATTTCACAACAAATAATGAAATATTATAATATAATATAATAATTAATAATTTTGTAATATAAAAACCTTTTTTTTAAAGAGCAACCTCTCGAGTTCTTGCTTGTTCTTCTCAGGGGAAAATTGCCTTTTGAACAGAGCTTTAAAAATGTAAAATCTGACTATTATAAGTGTACCCTGTGTACCTACAAAATAAATTATTTAGTATTCGATTTGATTTGAATATTTGTAACACCCAAATGCTATAATTTGGGATATCTCTGACGGGGTGACCTGACTTTATGTATGTAGTATCATTTATGTAATTTGGGACGGAGTTTCAAAATTTGCCTTTAAATAAATTTAAAGCAATCATAAAACAGAAATTATTAACAAAAGGCTATTATAAAATCACTGACTATTTGAATGATAAGCAAGCATGGACATAGCAATTCATATAATTATCACATCGGAACCCATAATCTGTTTAAAAGAGCAACCTTGGAGTTTCTTGCTCGTTCTTCTCTCAGGAGTCAGCTTTGTGAATGAGCAGTAAATTTAGAATTTAAATGTAATATTAATAGTGACGTTTTCAAGTGATAATTTTATCCTATGTAATAAAATATTTTGATTTGATTTGATTTGATTATGAACAGACTCAACTGTCGCCTACCAGCCTTCCTCACACCGGCAGCAACGTCACGATGATGGTGATGTATATTTGAAGAAGTTATGGGTACGAGATCACTTAATGTTTTATTGGTTATGAATCGTAATTTAATGTACTGAATAAAAACCCATAAGGCTTTAGGAGGAATCCATAAAAAGTGGAACTTGGTGAATACACTGCACTGCTGTGCACCGACTGACGAATGTGTCGGAATTCAGAAAACAATAGTCAGATTTTGAATTGAAATTTATTTGAAATGATGACACGAAAATAGAATTCAAAAGAGGCGAGCGAAGGAAAAAGGGAGATGACATAAACGAATGTGGCACCGTTACACGTCATGTCATAAGTTAGTCAAATATTACTCGTAAACTAGCAGAGCTTCCTGAACTGTGACATTTTTGTTTTAAATTGTATTATCATTACTACTATTGCAAATATTTTTCAAAACAAAGAGAGGTTAAGATAGTAAGGGGTAACTAGTAACTAACAAAAATGACCAATTTACAGCAAATATTTTTCAAAACGAAGTATGGATTCCCGTGCATCACAGGGCACGTTAATAGTTAGTCCTGGTTATTTTCAATTGAAGGGAATCGTTAGGCCCAGTCGGTGGCCTATAGGGGCGGCTTAGAAATACTGACTCCGCCTGGCTAGCTACCACCATCTTATCTAAATCTGCCGCCAAGCAGCAATGTTAACAGCATTGTTGTGTTCCGGTTGTCAGAGATAAGATAGCCAATCCCCCAAATGTGTTGGGGTTTCCGGGTCAGTACGCTTCCACCTTCGACCTCATCTTCACTTAACATCAGGTGTGATTGAGGTCAAGAAAAAAACTGACTGTCAGGTGGGGACTACAGTCTAACATAAATCCGCATTGGGCCCGCGTGGTGGAATTTAACCCACACCCTCTCTCAGAGAGAGCAGGCTGTGTCCCATCAGTGGAGTATAAGGCTGTTAATTGTTTATTCATATACACAATCTTATTAGTTCTTATTATAACCAGGACTAACTATTATAGTTATGAAACTATAATAGTTAGTCCTGGTTTAGAGAGAGAATAAGAATAAGAGAATAATTTATTGAATACAGTAATAAATATACACAGTACAAAATAGGGATGATAGCTACTGTAGTTGGAAACTGTAGTGTAGCTATAAACGCCCATCTCCAAAGCGACAGCGTACCAACGAATGTATTGTTGAACTTAGCATTATATGAAATTAATATTGTAACACAACAGAACTAATAAGTATAACTACACCACCAAAATGAAACAAAGAAAAATTACAAAAAAATTCTTAAGTATCTACATAACTCACAATTGTTGTTTGTTATGTATATACTCGTATATGTATGTGTGTGTGTGTGTGTTTGTGTATGTGTGCGTATGTGTGTGCGAGTGTGTGTCTGTATGTATGTGTATAATACCTATATTTACTAATCGTCTAAAGAAGATTTTCGGTTTCCTCATATGTGCGATCTTGGAGCCATTTAGATGTTAAAGTTTTAGTTTCTCTAGAAGTGTGGGGAAATATATAGTGTGATTACTGAACCCTGAAAAATGGAGGGAGAATTCTCTCAAATGAAGCTGCAATACAAAACCGTGATGCGACTGAAATAATGGACTCGGCAATATAATAATAATATTCAGAAAATTTGCATTTTCCTGTTCAAACAATCCATTACCGGCTCAAATAAAATATAAAAAATTGTTTTTGAACCCCTATAGATACCTATATTTGAGAAACTTTTCCTCTAGTACATAAGTGCCTACATATACTTAATGTCTATGATATAAGAAAATGATGCCTCGACTATTTAAAGTACCAAGAGGCAATACAAATATTTTAAATAAAGGGCCAATGACACGAGCATTACACACACACAATGAGATAGCAGACAGAACAGATACTGTCATATGCAGTATGAGCGAATTTCAAAAAGTCGCGTTATTTGTACTATGTTATTTAGTATATACATAGTTGGTATACATAATTGTCATTTGTTAACTATCGCATTGAAGTAATCTGTAATGATAGTTATAAACTTGGTAAATAAATAAATAAATAACCCTTCACTGCTGGGTCACAGCCTACTTTCACAAAGAGGTGGTATGGGCTCGTAGTGGAGTAACTTTTGATAAGGACATTATAATTACTGGTGTATCATCATCATATTAGACACAGGATGTCCACCGCTGAACAAAGGCCTCTCCCATAGATTTGCGGAGCAACTGGTTGGAAGCGGGCTGCATTCAGCAACTTCTCGAGATCATCATCAGGTCGTCATCCACCGCGTGAGTGGAGGTCCTAGCGCTTTGCCAGTATAGTTTCCACTCGAGAACTGCTCAGTTCTTCGACCAATGTTACCTGCCCACTGCACTTCAAGTTACTAATCTGCTGGGTTATGTCGGTAACTTGCTGCGGATTTCTTCATTGCTAATCCGACCATGTAGTGAAACGCTGAACATCACCTACTTGAGATTTCTTACGAGGCCTATTTGAGAGACCACGTTGAGTGGCATAAGGCAGCACTGGTAAAAGGTTGCATGGAAGAGATCGCTTTTAGTGATAATGTCGCCAAATTGTACATTCTATTCTTACCACTTTTCTAAAACTGTATTTTCTTTTCTGTTATGCAATAAAGTGTATTTGTATTGTATTGTAACTCAAATTGATTAAAGACTTTCGTCTTCACACGTCTTCGAGTAAATACTTTTCAATGCTTTTGTTTAATTGATCCTATTAATTATTTAAAAAGAGCAGTTTCTTGCTCGTTCTTCTCTGGGGAGACTGCCTAGTGAATGAGCGATAGCGGTATGTCATGACGATTTCAAATGCTATTCTTATAACTTACGAAATAAAACATTTTTGATTTGATTTGATCAATTGCGGCACTCAATATAATAAAGTCATGGTTTCCATTATAAAATATACCTAAAGTATTCGATGTCGACCAGGTTCCGCTTACGATATAAAGAAGAAAAAGAATTTATATTGAGAACCGTGTGTTTTTCCAGAACTGAGAATCGTATTGAACTTATTAGGTACGTAGGTACAAATTTGTAGGGCTACCCGCTAGGGGCATATGTTTGTGTTATGAATACGGACATGTGTACCCGAGTTATGGATGTTTTCATTTATAATAAGTATTTATTTACAAATATATATATATGTATTTATGTAGTATATCAACCATCTGGTATCCACAACACAAGCCTATAGTTGCTTACTGTGGAACTAGATGGCGCTGTATGTGTGTCTAAGGAAAAAAATAATTGTGACGTTAAGGACTATTGCTTTTTATTTTGTAAAATGAAGTAAACGACCAGACGGGTGTATACCAACTACAACTCCGTTGAAGGTGCTGGTAGTACCTATAAACGGTCTTCCAAACGTAAAATCCTTTGGATACTATCTAGGAGCGTGGGCTCTCGTTTCGGCAGTGTCCTATTGTTTAGGAATTGTCTGCCCCACATTACGATTCAATTAAATGACTAATTTAACGATCTGTCTACAACTTCCGACGTGCTCTCCAAAGATTAATCCGTCACGAATACAAGAAAGAATACGCTTTGACTTTAACCTTTACAAATTTTCAATGAACCAACCTACCTACAATACACAGTTCCCTTTTACCTTTATAAAACCGGAAGGGATAATGGATTATATCCCCCCGTCTTAAGTGATTAGAAATTTCGGCTGTTTTTTAAAAGGCGGATTTACGTTGGAAACTTTTTCAATCAACTTGTTTGTTTCATTTAGCATGCTTTATTTTTAAGAACTTGCAACTGTTTTATATATTTTTTTATCATTATCTTCATCATTAGTTGAAATATCAACAACAAAAATTATTATTGAACTGACAACATGTGCCCGATTACCATTAATCTGTAAGGAGACAATTACAGAGCACTTACAAACGCATAAATCAAAAAATTCAATTATGATCATGGAAGGGTAAACATGTGCATGCCCCTCATGCCATCCAATCGCACGCAATCTGTGAGCTTCAGACGAAGTAGTTTACCATCCCTCTTGCTCAAATTCCATGACCAATTTCTTATTAAGTAACGACGCACCGGATTCTTCCAAGCATCAGTGGTAATAGGTAATCAGAGTCACTCACGTTCGTTGATGTGTTAAGTGGTGGTCAGTCTCCTTTGACGGCTGGTAGCAATTCATTTTCGATGTGGAGACCTAACGTAACCGTAAACGTCACCGCGCCAAATTCGGCGATACCAGCGCCACGGTTCAGTTCTTGTAGCAAACCACGTATTATGGTAGTCACACGACTGTCGAAATTATAAATGCTGTTGCTAATTTGTCGCTATCTGTGACATATGTATATTTTATAAATGACTGGATACGCGTTTAACCACAATTTCACCTTTTGGAAAGTGACGAAGCGGTCGAAGATTAAGCACGCAATCTCATTTGATGCCTATTTACCCTGCTCTTGAAGATAGCAGGAATGTGGATTCGGCAAAGACGGAAGTCGGAAGGTGGAAAATGTGAACTTTCGTTGACTATGTAGATATTATAATAAAACATACATATCTAAATCTCCGAGCAAATAGGATATGTATAATTAACCGTGTTGCAATAAAATTAATTCAATGGACAATGGCGACCCAAATAATACAAAATTGACTATGCAAATGGACTTACAAAACGTGCTTAATTTATTCATAACAATATTACACACGAAATAATTAATAAGACATAATAGAATTAGCGATTCGTGAGTAAATTATGGCAATTTATCAGGTAGGCCTTTATGAAGAAAAATTGTTAAACAAATTTACTTTGATGAACAGCTCATTATGAGTGTTCGAATTTGCAAGTTAAGACGCGCACGCAAGATTAAGGGGCCCGCATCGCATGCGATAATTTCAGATTCATATTCGCATTTCAAAATTTCACATTTTAAAGCGTCCCATTATTCGCATTCTTTTCAGTAAGTCGATGGCATATGCTCGATGCTTCGCATTTCCGACACTTTACTTGACCGCCTCCCTGGCTTTAAATGTCCGCCTGGGTACCAACCAACTTATATAAGTGTGCCGCCAAACAGCAATGTTAATAAAATCCCTCAAATAAGATGGGGTTTCAAAAATATCGCGCCGTACAAGTCCGTCGACTTAAGTCGACTTTATCTAGAGATTAACTTGGAATGACAGTTCGAATAAAGTTTTAATTCAGACAATTTACAAATGGAAGAATTAATTGATGCAAAAATTACTCAAATTGAAATATTCAAATTAAACTTATCATTTCCGCATTCATTGGACAGAGGCGTCATTCAAACCGAGATTAATTTAGATGAACCATCGGGTAGGCATAGTCTGTCCCATGAGATTTAATCGGATGTCTTTGTATTAAAGACAAGTATCAGTTTCTAATCTTATAATTATACCTAGTATACTATTGACTGCACAAGGATAAAAAACTAAAAATATTTTCTTAATCTTTAGTTAATAATTTTTTTTTTTTTTTATATGAGAGGGCGGCAAACGAGCATGCGGGTCACCTGATGGAAAGCAATCACCGCCGCCCATGGACACCCGCAACACCAAAAGGGTCACAGATGCGTTGCCGGCCTTTGAGGAACGTACAGTGGTAGACTTCCACTCATCCAGGTGATGTGGATGGAAACTTAATTTTCGGCGAGAAGTGTATCGGTTAAATTGAGCAGCGGGTATTAGCTCGAACAGTTTTTCAGAACACTCCCCATGAAATATGCGATAGAGAATGTAGAGGGACGCGACGTCTCTTCGCAACGCCAGGGGATCCAGTCGGTCAGTGAGACTCTCTTGGCCGATTAATCGTTCGTTAGTTAATATTAATTATTTTGAGTGAGACCTTCAAAGTCATTCTTTAAAATCGTAATGGTTTAAGCTGAGCCTGCATAAGCACCTTTAAACCCTACTGTAAGAAGAGGTGTTTGGCCATTTCTTCTTAAAACTATTATGTTCTTCGAAGAAGTTTGTATGAAACCTGATCACTATCGCTTACCCTTAAAGCATGGTTTACTTACAGCTATTTCAACTTATAAAACTTGTTTCTATGTCAAAATCGAATAAACCTAATTCTGCCAACGATTAGACCAACTTGTCTCGTGTGCGGTTTTATTTCGAAAGTCAGGAGTTGCCAATTACGGTCCGCCGCATAAATTAGCGAGCAACTTATTTAATTAAAAAACTCTAGTAACAATTAAGGGAAAGAACCGTACGGTTTGCCAACTTTACTGACCTTGGATTTCAGAGAACATAAGGCAATTGGCAACTCCAGTTCAATAAATTGTATTGTGTGAAATAAGATTACAAGCCCTTGCAGTGGGGGAAGACTGTTGATATGGAACGCCAGATACCCAAATAGTCAAATTCAAATTTTATTTTGTGGGTATGCTTAAAATAGTCAGATTTAACATTTTTTTAGGTAATTTATTCAAACGGAAATTTTCCCCTGAGAAGAACAAACGAGAAACTCGGGCGATTGCTCTTTTTAATAATAGGTTTTTATATTACAAAAGGCACAATAATATTTCATTATTAATGTGAAATAGCCTGGCACGTTGAAAGATTAAATAAATAAACGTGTCCCAACACTACGCGGTTCCTAAACTTGGAACGTATCTGTAGACATGGGCATCTATAATATTGGAAATATGTAGACATGGGAATCTGTACAAATGGGAATCTGTACACACGGGAATCTGTAGTATTGACAATCAATAGACAAGGGTTTCTGTAATATTGGAAATCTGTAGATTTGGGAATCTGTAGACGTGGGAAAAATAGTCATTAGCTCGATAGCTGCACAACACTATCGGTACACATAATTTTAGATCGATATATAAAATAATGTGTACCGAATTTCTATTTTATTAAGTAGTATAAGGTGCAGGTGGGTAGATGTCTAAAAGTGTTTCAGGTAGTTTAAGATCATTAACAGTCTTCGTCTATTTCGGCTGATAACACACTTTTCTCAAACGTTGTTACATGTGACGTTCCCTCATGTGGTTCCCGACAGAGTAGAATATATCAGGACTTGTTACCAGTTTATTTTCAACGTCAAGTATAAATGAGTGTTTTATTTAGGTTTTTAACCTTAACCTTTAAAAAACCGGTTTCCTTAAGGAGCGAAACCAAATGGGTTTTGATTCAATTAAGCGATTTTTAACTTCAAACGACTCTGACATTAGCACTGTCTGTCTGCATGAAACCGGTTTATTAAAATTTTAGGTAGCGCTCTCATTTAGGACGCGCTCCGAACGAAACCTTTTCTAAAATCCAGTATAAACCTTTATTTACCGGTATTTTCGAAACCGGTTATCGGAAAAAGCGACTAAATGGTCGTGAGCAGTGATGGGCAGGAGCGTCACTGGTGTGAAGCTCCCACAAAACTCTCATTCCCCAACCTCACCTCCCCAGTGTGGCGAATAGGGCAAATTGCTGCATGGAAGAGGCTTATATTCAACAGCAGACTGTTGTATGCCCGGGATCCCTGGCGCAAGCTTTACTTTTGTAATTCAATCAGTAAAAACATTAAGAAGGTACAAGTAAATTTTAATTTAGATGTAACACTATTATATTTACCTCACTAAGGGGTACATTGCTGTCATTTTCGACGAGTTCATCTTTAAACGTCCCAACTGTTAGGGCACTGCCTTCTCTCGTATGGGTCATAATCCATCACGCGGGCCCAGTGCGGATTAATGGATTTGTACCACACTAGTGGCCATCTGACATTCTGTGTATTACCACCCCTATAGGCCGCCGACTTGGCCTAACAACTGCCTTCAATGGAAAACAACCTGAAGCGACTAGTGGCTATCCATCCAACGACTGACTCCACCAGACATTGCTCAATTTCGAAAAAAAGAAAAAACTAAATTGAATCCGCTGGCCGAACGAATAATCGATTTGTAACCCCATTGTATGGAAACTGAAATATCTTAACCACTCGACCACGGTCCTCGCATAAAACTCCTGACATATGCATCAGTCCAAAAAATTCCATCGTTTGTAAATGTATGTGAACTCATACCAATCTCAAAGTGATACCAATTCGAATCCCTCGAGAAATACCGGAAGATATGGAAGCATTTTGTACCTATCGAATATGTCAATATACTTTAAAGGAATCGACACAAGAATATCTCGCTGCCAGAGAAGTTAACGCTATCTGAAATAGAATTGTTCGAAATTGCTATGTCCTAGCTACCGACCCAAATGTACACTCTCAGTGGAGAACATCAATTTTTGCGCCGTTTTGGTCTGTGGGATCCAGGTGTGGGTATGCTCGGCGTTTCACTAAGTGATCGAATCAGGAATGAAGAAAGCCGTATGCAAACGATAGTCACTGACGTATCCCAGCAGATTAGTAAGGGGCAGTGTGCAGGGCACATAGCTTGAACACGTACGGGCCAGGCACCGTAGGACGTCCTCTCACAAGGTGGACGTGGGACATCGCCGGTTGCAGGCTGCTTCCAAGCGGTCGCTCTGGAAATTTATGGGGGAAGTCTATGTTCAGCATTCGACGTCCTGTGGCTGATATGATGATGATGAATGAGTGCAAAATCTACTTGCAACTAAATTTAAATTGAACATTTAATGTAAAATGCGAAGAAATGGTTAGTATGGAAAGAAAATATCATGAAAATATAACTGTACATTCATGAAGCCCAAGGGTTTTAATCTGTTGCAATGGAAACGTACAAGTGGCGGCCGGAGAAGTTATTGGCTGTTCAAATAACCCGTTAAAATAATTTTCACATCATATCAACATTTCGTAGCATTTTGCAGCCTCAAGGTATGAATATTCATTTGTTTTAGGATACTAGATTAGGTGGCACAGAAGCACTAGTAGCGCAGTCGATTCGCTATTCATTTTTTTAGCATCATAAAAATGCAGGTCGGTTCGATTCCCAGGCGAGGCAAGCAATTTTTTTGCAATATTTGAATTTTTATTTTAGACTTCAATAATTTTAGACTATTTTCTGGATACTTTAGTTCGGTTTTCGAAACTCAAGTTCCTAATTCATCTACCCGTTTCCCCAAATTACCCGAGCTTAATAATACCCTGTCTAGCATAGCAGTGAGCTCAGATGAAATATCCCGTAAGATCCAACAGCTGGATATCAGTAAAGGCTCAGGACCAGATGGGATTCCACCTAAATTCATAAAGGCCTGTAAGCAGGTACTTATCCGACCGTTAACCATCTTATTTTACAAATCATTGCAGTCTAGTTCTTTTCCGACCTTTTGGAAAACGGCGCTCATTGTGCCTATATATAAATCTGGCGATATTTCCAAATGTGAGAATTATAAACCCATAAGCATTCTACCATGCTTGGCTAAATTATTCGAGGCTGTGGTGTACGACCATTTATATTTTCATTTCAAACCTATTTTATCCCAGAAACAGCATGGTTTTGTAAAAGGCAAAAGCAGTATTAGTAACCTCCTTGAATACAAAAATTATATATGTAATGTATTTGCTAAATGTGGACAAGTAGATTCTGTTTACACCGATTTTCAAAAGGCTTTGACAAAGTTAACCACGCTATACTGTGCCAAAAATTATCGAGATTAGGTATTCACGGTAGTTTGCTTCGGTGGATTGAGTCTTATCTTAGCAATAGAAGTCAGCTTGTTGCTCTGAAGGGTCACACCTCCTTTCCTGCAAACATCAGCTCCGGAGTACCACAAGGTTCACACTTGGGCCCCCTTTTCTTTGTAGTATTCATAAACGACCTCGCCGAGCGCCTTTCATGTCCATGTCTTTTCTACGCCGATGATCTCAAAGTTTTTAAATCAATTGAAACGCCCGAGGATTGTAGTATGTTGCAGGGAGATCTTGATGTGATATCAGAGTGGTGTTCCCAAAACTTCATGTTCCTTAATGTAGGTAAGTGTTTCGTTATTTCATTTAGTAACAAGCGGTTAAAAACGTTACACAATTACGTACTGCACGGCCAACTTCTGGAAAGGAAGATGATAGCTAAAGATCTTGGTATTCTCTTTGACGACAAGCTGTCTTTTCGCGATCATTATGATTCTATAACCAAGAGATCCTTCCGCCTGCTTGGATTTATAACAAGAACGACTAAAAATTTCAAGAAACCACAGTCATTCTTGTGCCTATTCAATAGCCTCGCTAGGAGCATATTAGAATATGGTTCTGTTATCTGGTCTCCATGGTATAAAATCCACTCCAACGGCCTAGAAAGAGTCCAAAAAAGATGTTTGCGCATCATGGGCTACAGATTTGGATTTGGGCGTAGTTTGACGTCATATGAGGATCGATTGAAAATTTTTAAAACTACACCTCTCTACATTAGACGCAAACATTTATATTTTTTTATTATTATTATTATTTATTCTTCTTCACTACTCTCTTTGCTTAACCTCAACATTAACCATAGATTTCGTAACCCCAAAACATTTTTATTAAATGCCTATAAAAACAACACATCCTATTATAATCCCATGGTTAGGATGTGTAGGTTTTATAATGAGTTGTCCTCAACTGGTGATTCCCCTATAGACATATTCGACTTTAGAACAATACCATTTAAAAGGCTAGTAATAGATGTCCTCAATTGAGCTCTATCCCAATTTTACTTTGATGCTTAGCTACAAGATCCGTCAAAGCTAAAGTGTTTTATTCTGTCGGTATTCTTAAAAAAAAAAAAAAAAAAAAAAAAATTAAATATATTAATTAAGCTTGTTCTTGTTTAACCATGTTGTGTATACATGCTTGGGATTCCAATCTAGTTCGAATATAAGTTAACTTTAAGTTCTTCTCATGTACGATTGTAATCTGTTTTGTGTACCAAGAAATAAAATAAAATAAAATAAAATTTACGAAATTGTATTTTTGATAGGACAAATTAAGAAAGGAAATTTGACTTTCCACCAAAACCATCTATGTATATATTTCGAAGGGTGAACCGCGGATGTTGTTTCAAGCAAAAACTTTTAATGATTGGAACACCCAAGAGCTAATGTTTGGGATAACTCTGACCACCCCGTTTCGGATATGGGTGGTGACGTTATGCATGTATAATGTCTTAATGACTGCATTAAACGTATTGAGGCTAACTTCATTTCGCAGACAACAAAACTAAGTTTGTTTGCAAAAGTTTCTTGAAGAATCGTTTTATATTTCCTGAAATAGTTTCATCGATCTCTCTATACCCGCAGAAATTCTTTGTGAACGAAGTGGGTAGGTAATTTTTGAACATTTTTGGCTTGATCATCGAATGGTATGATAAAATCTATACGCGTATTACAAGTAGGTACATGACGTAGACAAATGGCTGAATTAGCCTTTCAATAGAACGCCTAGGTGAATTACAGGAAACTACTGCTCGAGGCTCCGTATATCCAAAGCAACTTAACATAACCAATCCAACTACAGTCCCCTTAGACAAGTGCCAAACATTTCTATAACGACATACGCTTAATTTCTTGCAGCTGATTGGATGCCAATAAATCGCGAACAATTGACAGCCAATCCGCTGCAAGAAATGAAGCGACTAGCGTTTGTCGTTATAGAAACGATTGCCATTTGTCTACAGGTCCTGAGCAGCACAGTTTTCTGTAAAAACGTCATTCGTCTAATAGTTGTGTGGCCTAGTGAAATGTTTGACAAATGATAAATGTCCCAAACGTTTTGTGTCATTATAATAATCAGCTTAACAATAATTCTACCAAATGAAACGTTGTCATACAAAAATTTTCTAATCGTTAGTTGTCAAAGTGAAACATCGGCGAAACGTTGATTGGCAAGTGATAATCTGCCAAACAATTTTCGGCGAAAAGGCAGGATACCAATTTAACCATATACCTATGACAAATATTAATATAATAATGAAACCGTCTCCGTGGCTCAATGTAAACAATACAGGGTTTACGAATTGGAGATCGCGGGTTCGATCCCCGGCGAGGTATATGTTTAGTAGGATGGATGGACGCTTTGGATGATGGTAGGGCATTTTAAATGTCCGCCTGGCTAGCTACCACCATCTTATCTAAAGCTGTCGCCAAGCAGCAATGTTAATAGCATTGTTGTGTTCCGGTTGTGTCAGAGATAAGATTGCCAGTCCGCCAAATGTGTTGGGGTTCCCGAGTCAGTACGCTTCCACCTTCGACCTCATCTTCACTTAACATCAGGTGTGATTGAAGTCAAGTACCAATCCGTTGTGCATAAAAAAAAATTGTTGTGTTCTGGTTGTCAGAGATAAAATAGTGAGTACCCCAAATAAGATGTGGTTTCCAAGTCGGTACATTTCCACCTTCGGCCTCATCTTCACTTAACATCTGGTGTGATTGAGGTCAAATGTTAAACCGTTGTGCATAAAAAAAATGGAAACGTGATTTGTCGTCAAAATTTACCTTTGGAGTCGTTTGGAAGATAAACTTTTCCATTCGAAGTCAAATATGAATAGGGAAAATATTTATCCAAGTCCGTAAAATTAATTTTATTATACTGGAAGAGATTCTTCATTAACCTACCTAATTAAGTATACTATGTCCCCTGAATTAATTACGTAATATACTAACGCAGCACAAAAGGTTGTTTATTTGGTAAATATATCAAAGTAAAACGAGCAAATGAAGTGAATGACTCTTTATTAATACGGCATTTTGGATTACACGTGTAGGGACTTGATTGAGACATCCTTCTTCTATTATCTGTGACTGATGAATGAACGAATTTTATTTAATTTAATATATTATTTTTACACAATTAGGTATGGTACAGTGGCGTGCACAGCGTTTCGTCACAGGGTAGGCAAAATGATAAAATTTTAAATATTCAATACTAGATGTTGCCACAGAATAATCAAAGCGGAGGTGATTTGAATTTCTAAATAATTAAATAAATAAATAGTAGTTCAGTTTTTGATACTTGTAGGACAATTTTGTAAGGTAGGCTGGCATTGCATTGCAAGCATTTGAAAATCTAATGTATGTTAAAAAAATATAGCATCATTTAGGAAAAATAGTGATAAACGTGATGTCAATACAAGAAATAAAGATACACTTGCAGGTCACATAAGTCGTCTCCGCAAAGTCAGTAATTCAATCAAAGGGTTATGTATACGCTTTTGCAATAAGCTTCCAGTAGATATACATAAGATACTATAAAACAGAAACTTATTAACAAAACATATTATAAAATATCAGACTATTTAGATGATAATCATCCCTGGACATAATCAGATCGTTCGCATGCCAGGCTATTTCACAATTAATAATGAAATATTAAAACCTTTTTGTAATATAATTTTTTTTATGTAAATTCAAAGCTTGATTTTAAAAGAGCAACCCTTCGAGTTTCTTGCGTGTTCGTCTCAGGGAAAAATTGCACTTTGAACAAGCAGTAGCTTAAAAAATGTAAAATTGATTATTTTAAATGTACTTGTGTACCTACAAAATAAAGCATTTTTGACTTTGACTTTGCCTTTCTGCCTATATGGAGGGCACGCCACTGGTATGGTAGTATTAAAAAAGTTCAGTGTATGGATTCACAATACTCACGCTTCCAAATTTATTATACAGTCGCGTTCAAAATTGTAGTCACAGTCCAAGTTCAAACGATTAAACTTTTTTTGAACACCTTTGTATTTCTAAATATATGACCTTTAATTCTTAAGCGTAACTTGATTTGGAATTACTTCACTTTTGAACGCGACTGTTGTTTTGTCAAAATATTTTCCTTAGTTACTAAAAATTGGAATTCATAAAGCGTTAAGAACCAAGGCTTGAATTCATGATAAAAGTTCAGCTAACCTTCCTACCTACTCACGGGATAATGTGACCCAGATATATTTTTTATTCTATTGGTATGAATTCCAAATGGCGACAGGTATTGCTCAAATTGCTAAGTTAGCGAGTTTCGTTGAGCCCCTTTCTCACATAAAAATGAATTATTTCACGATTCGCTCGCGGCGATTATGAGAAAAATTGCTTCCTAATTTTATGGCTTGTGTAGCCCGATAACCATTTTGTTTCCGGTGCTGAATTCTATAGAAGATACACTGAATAAAACTAAATTACTTAAAAAAGGAAACCATCAAGAAGCGACTAAGCCAGGTTATTTAGGCACAGCTCTGGTAGACCATGGTAAGCGAAGCGAGTTCTTTTTACATACAGCGCAAGCGAGAGATCTCCTAGGGATGCCTCTTATATAGGTTGTAGCGGGTTTGATTTCCGCAACTCGACGCAGCTTGCGCCTATTTTGCGTGATGGGTTGCTAACACTACTCTTGCCAACCCAGTTCCTCCAGGAAGCCTAGCAGACCCCCGATGTTGCCGACGACTTCTGGAAGCGACCCCGATGTCCCGAGGTGTTTTGCCCTGTAAACTGCCACATCTGGACATCCTAGGATGGATTATTGTCCTCTATCAGGTTTCCAGGAAGATATCTATTTTAGGGATAAGTTCGCCTTTCGAAAATCTTATTTATTAATAGCTAAGGATTGCTGTACTTGTTTTTTTTGTGTATGCAATAAAGAGTTATAATAATAACTGTATTACTAGTAAGTCACCCACAGCTAACGGATTCCATTTTAAATTTTATCAGCCAAGTCAGTCGCAAACTAGCCGATATGTATCCAAGCAAATCGAGTCCCTGCTGGCGAAGTTGAGAACCAATGTAATGGTCGAGTCAATTCAAATCGGATTCCTTAATACCCTGGATACAGACTATATCAACCAACGCAGCGTTACAACCTATTTGTGATACCTACTTCCTTCAAATAAATACATACAGGGCAAAATTTAATTCATGAATTCCTGTCAACTGATGACTCCACTCCGGATTGCACATTACTTTCCACTAGGAACCATGACCGAATTCGATCAAAAAATCTTTGATTACCATTCTGAAACTCGATAATGGGTAATCGATAATTTTATCGAATTCGACTATGGTTGCTTGGGGAAAGTTGTTCGTAATGAACACAGACAAATAAACGAATTCAGATTCTCTCTGTGTACAACGTCACGACTTTAATCCCAAATGGGGTATTCAAAGGTAAGAGTTTGGATGTTCAAAACATTAAAAGGCTTTTGTTAGCAACAACATACACAAAAATGTATATAGGGGACAAGTCCGTCGCCGTTGATACAAGTCTGTAAATGTATTTTGATATAAAATGGGAGACTCGTAAAAACAATTTTAAGTGACTTTTAATTTTGATAGATAACTTTAATTTAATATTGTAGATTTTATAACTAATTATACCAATATTATACCTAAAGCAAGCAACAGAATGGTTACAAAACATTTTCATTGTATTACTAATGTGTACTCCATCCTTCTACAAAAAATCGGGAACTTTACGATTATAGGAAGGTCACACCACAAAAATTACATATTTTTACTGGACTATATTGTAAACACGTCAGTCACAACAGGATTCCAGTACCTATAAATTTAGCCGCTATAAATTACAAATCTATCGTCTTCGATTCCTAATTCCTTTACCGCAATAGTAAATAAATCTAAAGTTTCGAAGTCAGTTACCAACTTCTACATTTGAAAAGTTTTTCAGATGTCAGTAGAAACTTAATTTCAGAAAGTTTGCAATTTGCAACAAAGGATCTTGAATTATCTCCGACCGAACGACTAGATTCCAGGCCAAAACACTTTAAAGAAAAAAGTCTCGTCCACAATGGAAACAGTTTATCGTTCGACGCATAGACTTATATTGGTGTCGGATTCGGATGTACACCAACTAGACTAAACTACACTAAAATTAGGTTTAGTTAAGTCAAATGACGTTTGCTATTCGGAAAAATTTTATATTTCATTGAAGTTTGATTTAGTGGAAAGGCAACCCTGATAACTGAAGTTAATTTAATCATAATGGTCCTTCCTCACCCCTCATTCCTTCAAGATATTACTTAGTGCAGGCGTTAAGTAAAGGTTTCATTAAACATATTACTATCTAAGAGTAACCTTTCAGATTATTGTGAAGCTATAAGATATGAATTTTATGTCTTGCGATCTAAGTCCAAATTTGCATGGTTAGTGTCTTGCAAGTAACTTGAAGTATGAGGCTCCGTCATAATTTCTCTATAGCGTTAACTACATTAAGTCGCCTGAAAGGTTTTATACTCTGTAGAGAATTCAAGCTTTATTACACTGGTGTATCCAATTAACCCTGCTTCCATGGAGTAAAGAAAGTGTATAATCTATTTTAAGAGGATATTGTCTTTGTATTTTGAAATGTTATTATGTATTTATCTTGGTTCGCAGCTACTATACAATTATGCCATGTGGATGTCACCTATAGATAAAATGTATAATATTCTAACTTTCCAAGTACCTACATTCTTGAAAATTTAATATCCAAAAAATATTGCAAGAAGGGCATTCAACCTAACCCACGATGTCGGGGTGCCCCGAACTTCCGTGCTCGCTTTGCTCGCACCCGCCCTATAAACGTTTTGTATAGTACTTCCCTACGTTCATCTAAATTATTGTTATTTGTTTTTAGGAGACAGAGTTTAAGAAAAATAGTGTTATACATTATGTCAATACAAGAAATAAAGATAAACTTGCATAAGTTACACAAGTCGCCTTCACAAAGTCAGTAATTCATTTATGTATAGGTTACCTACGTCTTTTCAATAAGGTTCCTTTTGATATACAAAGTCTTGCTTTCAATAAATTTAAAGATATTATAAAACAGAAAGTTATTAAGAAAGCATATTATAAAATATCAGACTATTTAGATGATAATCATCCCTGCACCACAGATTAAATAATAGTTATGTCGGGGGCCCCAAGGACCCAGAGTCTTAAATACAAAAGAATAAAATGATATTGAATCCGAGGCCACTATATTCGTTCAAGTGTATTTCAATTCCTTCATTTCAGAAAACTATACGGAAATTTTTCTGTCCATGGTTCCTTTATGAAGTACCTAGTGTTCGTGATTCCTAAATAATAATAATAAATAAATAAAATATCCTTGGACATATACGGACAGCGCCATGTAGTTCCACACTAAGCAACTAGGCTTGTGTTGTGGATACCAGATGGTTGATACACTACACAAATACATATTTTTTTGTAAATAAATACATATATAAATGAAAAACATCCATAACTTGGGTACACATATATGTCCGTATTCATCATACAAACATATGCCCCTAGCAGGTTTCGAATCCGCGACCTTTTGGTATAGATGCAGAGTTTCTAACCACTACACCAAACGGGTTATCAATATGTTCGTTATTTCTATAATTACAGATTAACTTGATTCCCTAAATACTTTGTTCTTAGTTCCATGTCCGTGAACAATTAACGTTTTGCTGTGTCATATAATTTGTTACGGTCTGCAGTCCATTTGCTGTTTCTGATTTTCTGCTATTTTTAGAAAGGAAAGGGCAGGGTTCAATCCAAAGGGTTTTCTACGCGCAGTTATACAAATATAAATATATATTTTACGACATCTTGTTGTCGCTTTGTAAATACCAATGTGAATAGACAATCCAGATATGAATATGTTGCACCTTAGATGGACACCATCATCACATCACACCAACTGCCTTACATGTCCACTGCTGGGGCACAGCCTCCTGTCACCTGTCAGGGTATGACCACATTATATCGTGTCGTTCCACAGATTCCATGGCAGTTGGTGTCATAGCAAAATTTAATTTAGCCTTTTTTTTTTTTTTTGCAAACTAAGGGCCGTATTGACGGTGCAGTCTCAGGATTGAGATCGAGTCTCACTCTCAATAATATATTATATATTTGATACTGTTCAAATTTAGATTAGACGGAAGAAATAGAATAATTATTTTAATAGTTTTATTAGTACGAGCCTTCTTTAATGTCTTGTTACACTTATATACGCTTATATTTATATTTATGTGTGTGTGGAAAAGAAATGGTATTAAATGGTATTCATCTATATTCTTCAACAACATCATCATATCATATCAGCCACTGGACGACCTCGGCTGAATATAAGCCTACCCATCGACTTCCAGAGCCTGATATGCTTTCATATCAGAGACACCCAACGAGCTATGGAAAGAGCGATGCTCGGCATTTCACTACTGGATCCAATCAGGAATGATGACATTTGTAGAAGGACAAAAGTCACCGACATAGCCCAGCGGATTAGATTGGTAGTGAGCAGGCCATATAGCTCGAAGAACTGATGGCCGTTGGGACATTAAGGTTCTGAAATGGAGACCACGCACCGGCAAGCGCAGTGTGGGACGTCCACCCTCAAGACGGACCAACGACTTGATGAAAATCGCCGGAAGTACCTGGATGCAGGCCAACCCCAATCGGTCGATGGAAGTCTACATTCTTACATACCTTCATATCAGCAGTTTTAAGCATTGTTTTGGGGTACAGCCTTGTACGAGTACGAGAGGGTAAGGGCTCAGTGTGGATTAGGGGATATCTGTCAGACTAGTACAGACTACCAGCCGCAGTGGCGGTACTTTCATATAAGCCCAAAAGACCGGCTAGCCTTAACGAATACTCGATCAGGACTATTAACTATTTAAACGGTATAAGAAATCTTTGATTTAAACATTCACATTTGCCGAAGTGAAATGTCGCTTGGTTACTTATCTAATTTCATTACCTGTGTCATCATCTCAGCCCATCCCACTGCAGCGATTTAGGCCACGCTGGCCCAATGCGGGGTGGGGACTTCACATGCCTTAGGATTTTTATTTCTCAGGCATGCAGCTTTCCGCACGATGTTTTCATTCACCGTTTAAGAGCAGTCGGATAAATCCAAATAAGTAATTAAATTAAATTAAAAAACTCATGGCTACATGGCCAGGCCGGGAATCGAATCCGGACCTCCTAAATTGGGAGACCGAGTCTTAATCGCTGAGCCACCGACGCTGTACCGCTGTACCGACCGATCTGTGCAAAAACCACAAAAACATTGTCCTATCTTGAAACCCTAGGCATGCCACTGCCTGACAGTCAGTATTTTCAGGCCGCTTGAAGGCTGCTTCTTCTATTACTTGTATAGCATTCATTGTAAACTATAACAATGCTGCTTGGTGGCAGACAAATATAAGATAGTGTACCTATTGATCAAATTAAATTAATTCTTTTAAATTTAATAAACATCACGATATCCAACATGTCTTATCAGTTTTATTCCCAGTTCTCCATAAACATACATACATACCGTCACGACTGTTATCCCAAATATAGTGGTAAGAAATATCCCAAACATACGCGTCAGGCTGTTCCAAATATAAAAAATTACCACGGTTCTCCTTCCGAGGCACAGAAATGCACCCGTGATCCCATCGCCATTGAAACGTGAAAGTCTATAGACGATTTTTGGTGGAAAGTCCCTTAGTCGCCTTTTGCGACACCCACAGGAAGAGACGGATTGGTTCTATTCTTTTATTTCTAAATTCTTTTTTTTTTTAAAGCAGAAATATATATTATATAAGAAACTTTATATGTCATGAAGGCAACTAGTTTTTCTTACCTATCACTAAAATCGATGGTTTCTTAGAACAATTTCTCCCCTAATTTTTTCAGATTTCTTCATACTGACCCATTTCAGTCTCACCCATATTACTGGTGGAGGGTAGCGACGTCATTGGTACGGAGCTCCTAAAAAAATTAATGCAAATCGCCCTATGGGAGAGCCTTATTCCAGTAGGTTAATTCCAGTAGTAAACATTTGTATATCGGTGCCACTGTATACAAGTCCCACAACCATTTAAAAAAAAATAGAAAATATTTTAATCAATGTAGGATACAAAAATAACACTTATTGAAAGTCAATATGTTATTTTTTTAAACTACCTCGCTTCACAAGGTTAGGGAGAAGAAGCGACAAGAAACTCCGTAACAACACATCTTTTCAATTGGTTTCCATCTTTACAATAATATTACATTTTATATTACATATTACAAAACAAAAGCAATTAACATAATGACCAGCTAACACCAGACCTCCTTATCGCCTAAATAATCATCTATCCTGTAATAACCCTTCTTACACAGAGTTTCTTTAATGTGGCGTTTAAATTTCTGTTAAACTTTATACATGTTCTGGTATTTTATTGTAAAAGCGTATGCTGTGTCCCACAAAGGATGTGCTAACCTTGCTAAGTCTAAATTGTGGAATTTCAATTTTATTTTAGTTTCTAGTATTCAAATTATGATTATCAGACTGTTTACGAAATAGGAATATATTTTTGCATACATACTTTATACTGTCATATACAGGGCGTCCCAAAGTTATGGGACATGAAGGGGAAGTACCTTAAATATTGTAGATAGTGAATTTTGCTCAAAGAAGACTTTATGTTATTTTTAAAAGTTAGTAATTCTGCATTCATAGATTTTCTAAAAATTACTTGCTTCGGCTGGGAATCGAACCGACTTAAATGTGAAAAAAAAAACACCCTACTTTTATGATGCCAATCGAAAGAATAGCTAAAAAATAATAACTCTGCCTAAGTAACATAGTATTTTAAAAGAAAGGAACAACATAAAATGATTGAGTCAAATTTCAAGAAAGTTATTTATTGCCGACGACGTTCGAAAAGTAGCGATATTATCATTCCAAAGATAGCATTGATTATTCGTAAATAAGTACCCACTTCATAAAATAGGTACTAACATAGTTTTCCTTATTATAAGTGCACGTGTAGATGAAATGATAAAACTTGTATTTCAATACGTCCTCTGTAAGCTAGACAGAAGGCAAATTAAAAACAAAAATAAATAATTTATAATTTGAAAATGGAACAGTTTATGACAGCGTTTGTTTGAATGCATACTTTTTAAGATATTTTAAAAAGAAGTGATATTTTTAAATGTTGTTCTTAAATTTGAAAATGGAACAGTATGTGCGAGCGTTTGTTTTTCGGATATTGATCTGTTTAGTCTCAATTCACTTACACAAGTGTTATTGTGTTAATTTATTGCGAACATGGCATATCAAGTAAGTTTTGATCTAATGGAAGCATATTTTTTGAACGATAAAGATATCTCTAGAAGTTTGCGGTGGTATGGCGTAAAATATCCTGATAGACAAATACCGTCTCGTAAAGTTTTGAAAAGGCTTGTGAACAATTTGAAAACTCTGGGACGTTTCGATAAACGCCCAAGAGAACCACAGCAAGAAAACCATACGATCAACGACGAAGAACTTGGTATTTTAATTTACTTTTCGGCTTTTCCGAAAGCATCGGTGAGAGAAGGAGAACATGAAATTGGAGTTTCAAAAAGTAAAATACACCGTGTATTAAAAAAACACGGTTTTAAGAGTTATGTTGAAGGACGATTGGTTCAAAAATTACTTCCGGGCGATACAGAAAGGAGAAAAAATTTCTGTCTTGATATCCAGGCACGATTGCTCGAAGATCCAAATTTTTTGGATAATATTATTTGGACAGACGAATCTAACTTTAGCAATAACGGTATGTATAACCGCAACAATAATCGTATTTGGTCTAAAGAAAATCCCCTACGAGTGACTGAAACTAATAACCAAGTGCGTTTTTCACTCAACTGTTGGTGCGGACTTTTAAAAAACCGGGTTTTCTTAATCCATTTTTACCAAGGAACCTTGAACACAGAAAAGTATTTAGGAATACTTCAAATTTTAAGGGATAAGATAAGAAACCATTCCGCGGCGGAGCAAGAAAACTTAATTTTCCAACAAGATGGAGCTCCGGCTCATAATAGTCGGAGAGCAGCAGATTTTCTAAATGAATGTTTTCCTACATGGATTGGTACAAATGGACCGATTAGATGGCCGGCCAGATCCCCGGACCTCACACCATTAGATTTCTTCTTTTGGGGATACGTGAAAGATATGCTATACAAAAAGCGATACGAGAACGTAGGCGAGTTGCAAACAGAATTGTGCCATATCACATCGAGTGTTCACCATAAAATGATTAGAAAATCAACAGGCAGCGGGCTCATTAAAAGATTGGCGATTTGCGTAAGACAAGAGGGATCACATTTTGAGCATTTAATTAATTAATTTACAAAAAAATACCTACTTAATTGACTACGGCAGTTTCATGTATGTTTTTTATTTGATTAAAATGATTTATTTCACGTTGTTCCTTTCTTTTAAAATACTATGTTACTTAGGCAGAGTTATTATTTTTTAGCTATTCTTTCGATTGGCATCATAAAAGTAGGGTGTTTTTTTTTTCACATTTGAGTCGGTTCGATTCCCAGCCGAAGCAAATAATTTTTAGAAAATCTATGAATGCAGAATTACTAACTTTTAAAAATAACATAAAGTCTTCTTTGAGCAAAATTCACTATCTACGATATTTAAGGTACTTCCCCTTCATGTCCCATAACTTTGGGACGCCCTGTATACATATATTGGGATGCAACAGTTAAAATACTTATTTCTTCAAATAGATCTCTTAGGGAGTCATGGCAGCGTAAATTATATATTGCTCTTTTTTGTAGAACAAATATTGTTTGAATATCTGCAGCCCTACCCCACAGTAGTATACCATAAGACATAAAGCTGTGAAAGTAGCTGAAATACCATATAACGAACAGCATAGGCAACTGAAATTTGATACGCAAGCAGTGGAAAGATATTCTCATTACGAGACCCAGTTTTCTACCAATGCAATGCAGAGTATGAATATTTATTCGATTTTTTTTATGCAAACTTTCATGAATAGTTGCAGGAAACTGAAACAAACCTTTTTCTGTTTCAATTCGAGCTGCCGACAAAACTTTTGCAGTCGTTTTACAGTGAATTAAAAACATCGCGCGACCAGCTGCTCAGTATGCAAAAATATTCAAGAATTGAAATTAACATAGACTTTACTTCCCTTATAATGTGTTAAAAGTTTTGGTATCGAATACGGCGACAACAGAAATTCATTACGCATTCCGAGAGCTCTCGGAGCGTAGTTAGAAATGTTGTCATAAGAACGCGTACAACCGGGCTGAACAATAATTAGGTAGGTATGTCGCTTCGAGTACACAGCCGTGAAATATGGTTACAGATTAATCACGGTATACAGAGTATTCGCTATTCGAGTGAATATTTCATATTCAGTCTCTAAACAAAGAGACTGAATATGAAATGGTGAATGAAAACATTGGAAATGTGGTGACTATTAATGAGCAGCCACATAATGGTCATTAAGTGAACGAAACTCTGAAAATAATTTTACACTCTTGTTTGAAATAATCAAAAAAAGTTTAGTTACTACTTAAATTTCTGTGAACCTAAATTTTGTGAAACCTAAGTTTTGTTTTGTTAATACTATACAACTTGTTTGATAGCACTCAGTTTATTAGTCGCCCTTTTTATGCTATTAGCAGCACAATTTTTTGATAGTGAAGCAAATAATTCATTTACATATATATTTGTAAGTTTTACGTACTTATTATTATGTAATATTTATTTTATTCTTTTTATTGTACTTTTTATTTGAGTGCACTCTATTCCCCTTCATTATTGTTATTGTTCTATGTCTGGTTTACTGGAAGATATCTCTACCTGTTGTATATCTTACTTATTAATGGCTAAGTATCGTTATAATTGTTTTCTTTTTGTGTATGCAATAAAGTATTATTTTCTCAGTGATGGCTAAGAACATTTATCCTCTTATTTAGACCCGTATTAATAAACCATTCTCAAGATTGAGAAGACCTTAAGTTAACGCTTAAGAATCTGTTGCATATTAAAACAGTATCAACAAAAATAGTATTGAGACTACTACTACTAAAACGGCCCTTAGTTTTTAATATAAAAAAACGGACCACACATTACTGAGATGCGTCCGGATAAATACTGCACACACACAAATACTGGACACACACAAAGACTGGACACACACAAAGACTGGCCACACACAAAGAGTGGACACACACAAAGACTTGAGACACACAAGAGTGGACACACACAGAGCCTTCAAACACATAACACTCGTCGTCTTTCGTGGGGGTTAATAAGTGCCTGATATGAAATCATCATAATTTGTTTTATTTATTCACACAGAATCAACAGCTTATTAGGCTGTTTTATCTAACTTCCTTTAATCTGTGTCGTAGAGACCTTGGAAAAGGGCTGAGTTGAATAACTTTGTGGATCAGACAGTTATTAATTACCCCTACTCCAATACTGTGTGCTTGTTGATTAATATGACTAATACGAATACCTATCTGGGATAATCTAGGATTTGTGAAGCCCTTTGAAACAAAGATAGACATGTATGGTACTAATACCTAATGTTGCTTGTTCTGTATGGTGTGGGCACATAAAAAGGGTAGAACCATTGATTGGTAGAACAACTGTTGAGCTATTTCTTCTGAAACCGAAGTGTTGAATACAAACTTTGTAGTTGAAATTTTTCCAATATAATCTAACAGCTCTCACCTTAATCATCATATAATAACAGAACATGGCCTCATTCAGCGACTTCCTGCGCCTTCATTAGGTCACGGTTGTCAGAGATAAGATAACCAGTTCCCCAAATATTTGGGATTCCGAGTCAGTACGCTTCCACCTTCGGCCTCATCTTCACTTAACATCAGGTGTGATTGAGGTCAAGTGCTAACCCGTTGTGCATAAGTAAAAAAAAAAGTCTCACGTCGCGCCGGTCGGTACGTGGTCTCCACTTCAGAAACTTCATGGCCCACCGGCCATCAGATCCTCGAACTATGTGTCCTGCATACTGCCACTAGGTACTTCATCATCAGTGGGTAAACATCCCACTGCAGGGACCTTCCCTCATATTGAAGGAGTATGGGCCATAGTCCGGAACGCTAGCTCAGTGCGGGTTGTTGACTTCACATGCCTTCGAGTTTTTTTTTTAATTTCTCAGGCATATAAGTTTCCTCACCATTCTTATCTAAGGCTATGTTGGTGACTTTTGTTCCTCTTTCTTCTTCCCTGATTCGATCTCGTAATGAAACGCTCTCTTTTCCTTCCCATCAGCTAATTTTACTAAGGTAAAACGTGATATCAAGATGATTTATTGATTAACTTCTTTAGGTACACCTATAATAAAATGTTGCATCTTAGTAAGTCAATATCAGACTATTACTTTATTGTGTTAGTTGTATTTTTCATACGTAAACGTAAACGTGTTATGTGCGTGTACATAGATGCAAATAAATGCTTATCTATCTATGAGAAGAGTTGCAATTGCATTGCGGAAGTTTCCCGTATTAACAATGTTCAGACATCTGCCGCCAACTACCATTTAAGTGTGTAAAATGAAATAGCTCTTCCGCAGCTAGAAGCTGGTTATCGGCAAAATAAATTGCAGGACCTCCGTTATTTTATTGATCCTGCACTTCACTTAAGCGGAAATGTGTCGGAAATGCGCTCATTTCGAACGAATTAGCGACAAAACGTACGCTCTGCGAAATCAAAATGTAAAGTCGTGTTTGCCGATATAAAAGTTACCAACGAGTAAATTGTTTTTAAAAGAAAATGCTTTATACAAAATTGACAATCTGGAAGCAGCACACCAACTCATCATCTTTTATGCGTCTTCTTCACTCCGTCAGTTCTGTATATTCTTTAGGCTATATTTACCTACAGCTTCTTCAATAACGCAGCGGCTGCTAAATAAATAAATAAAAAATAGTTTATTGACCAGCCAAAGAAGATTACAGCATATACCAAATACAGTTTCTGCGAGCCGCTCCAACAAACGCACCCCCAGCCGGACCCCGTGTTAGGAGTAAACCTGTGAGCACCTACAGCTGCTGACAAGTTGGCTCGGAACCGGCTTATCAAATAAATACTATTAAATATTAAAATCTAGTAAATAATCATTCTATGGCTAGTAACTAAGTTTTTTTATGCCCGACGGGTTCGTACTTGATCTCAATCACACCTGATGTTAAGTGAAGATGAGGTCGAAGGTGGAAGCGTACTGACCCGGAAACCCCAACACATTTGGGGGACTGGCTACCTTATCTCTGACAACCGGAACACAACAATGCTATTATCATTGCTGTTTGGCAACAGATTTAGATTAGAAAGTGGTAGCTAGCCAGGCGGACATTTAAAATGCCCTACCACCAACCGAACCGCGTATTTAAAACATGTACCCCGCTGGAGATCGAACCCGCGACCTCCGAATCGTAAACCCAATGTTGTTTACATTGAGCCACGGAGGCGGTTTAAGTAACAATGCTGGTGTTTTCTATTCTCAAACTAGTAATTTACGGTATTATTGGGAAAAGCATGATATACAATACTCCACAATTACAGATTTCTTCACCACTGGGTGACTTTTGTTTGAAATATTTCTCCGCCGTCTAAACTCTTTATAGGCGTGGATATTCAAAAAATCTTGGTGCGCCTCTAACCTGATCAACCGTCATTATGACGACCTGTTTAGTGTAGTGGTTAGACACTCTGCTGCTATACCAAAAGGTCGCGGGTTCGAATCCCGCTAGGGGCATATGTTTGTATGATGAATACAGACATGTGTTCCCGAGTTATGGATGTTTTTCATTTATATGTGTATTTATTTACAAAAAAAAAATGTATTTGTGTAGTTTATCAACCAACTGGTATCTATAATACAAGTCTAGTTGCTTAGTGTGGAACTAGATGGCGCTGTGTGTATGTGCAAAGATATTTATATTTATTTATATTTATTATCAGCTACAGAATGTCCATTGCTGAATATAGGCCTCCCCATAGTTTTCCAGAGAGACCAGTTACAAGCCTGCATCCAGATTCAGATTCCCAGGGCCTTCACCAGGTCGTCGGTCCACCTTATATGGACGACCCATGGTGCCCTTGCAGTGAGTGCCCACGGTCATCAGTTCTTCAAGTTATGTGCCCCGCCCAATGCCACTTCAACTTACGAACACGCTAAACCATGTCGGTTTTCATTCTTGTACGAAAAATACACTTGTCATATTTCATCAATACTTGTCAACGCGTTTGGGTTGTAAGGTAATCTCTGAGTAAGCCAGTCAATCCGAATATCCTTGCATTAATAAATTAAAGATTTTATGTACCTAGATTCTTTTCTACACAATGTTTGAATTTAGCAATGACGCCTTACGATTTTATTAACGTTATATTATAGATCTTAAAAGCTTTAACTAAACAATGGAGAGTAGAAATGTTAAACCAATTATACAGACATATTTCTATGAAACGAACAACATACGTTATACGTTATTACGAAGTCATACGAACAAATAAATCCATAAAGAAACACACACACACACACACACACACACACACACACACACACACACACACACACACACACACACACACACACACACACACACACACTTAATTCTTTTACTTTCACTTTTAACACTATGCAATTTGGACTCACTAACATAACGACTCGTATATTACTGAGGATTGTTTTATTGATATCTATACATATAATAACAATAATGTAAAGGTACCAATTTTCTTGTAATATAATTAAAACTTTACCCACTCAATTATAACGATAACCACTGTCGGTAACATAATGAGAATCACTAATTGGCATAACTTTGGTATTAGTTTACTGTAATATAATTTCTGCAATAATGCTGTTGATTCTATGTAAATAAGTAAATAAATAAATAAAATTGAAAATCTATAATTGAACACTGTATTTGTTTAAATAACTTTACTTGTCTTCTTACCAACTTTTTTTTACCAAACCAAAACAATTTTTTTACCAAACGAAATTGGTTTACCAATTTTTTTGTACATATTTTGTACAATCTGGACTGTACTATACTTGTTGAACATCACACACAAGTGCAAGTGAACAAAAGAGCACACAATTGTGTTCACTTACAAAAATCAAAATTTTGTTCTTACCGTCGTACTAATGTACTACGCACTCTTGCCCCTATTGTTCACAGCACTAGTACTTTGTTTCTCGTCACTAGCGATACATTATTAAGCCGCGTTCCCACTAAGCGACATTTATCGAGCGACATGTATCCCTGGAGACATCGGGTGCTATCGCCTCACATAGCCCGATATCTTGTCGCCGTCCACATCAGTTTAGTTGAAATTATCATATCAAGAGGTAGTGTTGTTCAGTGCAGCTTATGTTGTTATTAACAGAGTGACAAGGTACAAATTCCGCGAAGTCTGGCAACGTCGCCCCATATCTCCGGGATCACATGTCGCTCGGCAAATATTGCCTAGTGGGGACGCGGCTCCGTCCGAGTTGTCATATACTCCATCCCGTCTCCGCCTCTACATGTACCTCAAAGAATATTACACTGCTGTAAATAGATACCCTATATTCCGTCTCAGGGACACAATATTCAGACTTGTTGGCGACATATGCATAATATTATTAAATTTCTCGAGCAGTTGGAGTTTTATTAGTATAAATATTATTTTTTTATGCAAAACGGATTAGAGCTGAACAAATAAACATCCAAACTTTCGCATTTATAATATTAGTTAGAACTTATATTAGATACAACTTCTACGTTTGGTGATGCTGAGCAGTGTGCGAAGTGCGAGTTTTGTCTCGTTTTTAACTTTACCATCGCGTTCGCGTTTACGCAAAAAGTGGAACGGACTTCCTGCAGCGGTATTCCCGAACGAGTACGACATTGGAACCTTCAAGAAACGAGCCTACACCTTCCTCAAAGTATCTATGAAAAAAATGGTTTTGAAAACTATCCGCTAGAGGCGCTGCACATTGCTTCATACAAATCGTCACGTAAACGTGAACGCGGTAGTAAAGTTAAGTCGAAACAAAACTCACACTCCTCGAATTCTACTCGCTCTGGGCCAATTTATATTTTTGCTGAAATAAAATATGTTAATTCACTCTGTGGTTCTCTGTAACTGCGCGGGAGCCATTACCATAGAGAATATAATTACTGGTCATTACATTACTGCGCTGTTTGTCGGTTGAATACGGTTGCGTAATATAATAACTTCTACTATGGACGGAACTACGAAATTGCGAAAAAAAAAACAGCTGATTCATAAAAATAATTTACACATACCGATGAACATGAATGGAACTAACCTTTCTTGATTGTAAATGATTGATTGAAAAGAGACAAACCCTCTGAGTTTCTCGCTAGCTCTTCTCAGTAGTGGTCGCATTCCGAGCTAGTGGTAGTTTAAAAAACAAATGACGTCCATAAGGCATATTGTATTGCCCACATGAATAAATGATTTTCATTTCATTTCATTACTAAACATACCTACACCACTCACCAATTCCATTTAAGTCCAAAATTGACGCTTCATGCGTGGAAATTCCCACAAGACAGTTCATAGTGACAAGGGATGTTTCAGATTTATGGGGCCCAATCCATTAGTGCGATAGTGGTTGTTGGACTTAAGCTGGCTAGATAACCGCTGTATAAATGTGTTTCATTTATAACCTAAGTTTCGGCGAGTTATGTACGAGTTGTAGTGCTTGGGAGATAAGGGGCTTTAGCAATAACCAAGGCATTTTCTCTATCGCGGTTCGTAGGTGCTTAACAAACTGACGCTCAGGGTTCGTAGAGATACTTATTTGTGGGCTAAGTATAAAGAACGTTTGAATGTATTGTCAGAATGCGCAGAACTTACAATGAAATCAGCAATTTGTCCTAATGTTCACTTTGTCCCATTCCTCTCTGGCCACAGGAAAATTGAAACTACCTATTTGTACTTTATTATGCTAATAATATTTCAAGTGGGCGATTTTCTGATCGCTTAGTAAGGTAGTTCAAAGTGGCTCAGGGCCCTATTATTTCTTACATTTTAATTTTAATTCTACATTGTACAGAGCCAAGCATAAAAAAAATTGTTAGCCACTGGAAAGCTGCCCATACTCTCTTTGGTGGCAGCAACTACTCTGCAGGGGGGACTGAAAATCAGCAACACTGCTGAGTCCCTACCCATTCATCACAATACTGTGGTTCTCGATTCTATGTATGTTTTTTTTTTTGGTTATGCATAACGGGTTAGCACTTGACCTCAATCACACCTGATGTTAAGTGAAGGTGAGGCCGAGGTGGAAAAGTACTGACCCGGAAACCCAAATATTTCTATATTATATATATAATATAAATATTTATGCTTGTGTTTTCTTTTTGTGATGAATAAATACCTTTTATTATTTATTTATTATTTTAATAAACAGCCTACACTTGACATTTTTAACGATTCCATACACAAATTCAAAGATAAAATATTTAACTCCACTTATGTTACTTGACGTATTCAGAATCCGACTAATAATTTCATTCGTAACGTGAAATAGTTCTACAAAAGTGGTTACCTATTATAGGCGAAACAGTTATAACCGATTTCTATGGAAACCAGCTACGCTATTTAATAAATGAGTTCGGTCTGCTGCAAATTATAAGTCTATGCCATAATCAATTTAAAAATGGGGTCAGGACTTACTAAGTTTAAACTTGGGTGCACGGAAGTCTAAGTCCACGAGATCTCAACCGCAAGGCCAGGAGAAATTTAATGCGTACCATTAATCCCAGCGGCAAGTTTGAAAACAATATGATAGTGCGGTCGCTCATAAACACAAACTAAATTAAAACTTTTGAACAGAAGCACTTTGTGCACCACTAAATCCTTATTACGGATAACGGAAACGATTCTTGAAAACGCGCAACATGTCGCATAGATATGTGTTGTTGCTTTGCCATCTAATACTGAATATAAAATTGATTAGGTCGAAGGTTTTTTTTTATCCACAACGGGTTAGCACTTGACCTCGATCACACCTAATGTTAAGTGAAGATGAGGCCGAAGGTGGTGACCGAACTCGCTACCTCCGAAACGTAAACCCAATGTTGTTTACATTGAGCCACGGAGGCGGTTAGAGGAAGGTAGAAACGTACTGTCCCGGAAACCTCATCATATTTGGGGGACTACCTATCTTACGAGTATCTTTGGCAACCGGTACACAACAATGCTATTAACATTGGTCTTAGGCAGACTTAGATAAGATGTTGTCAGGCGAACATTTAAAATGCCATACCACCGACCAAACCGAGTACTTAACATTTACCCCGCTGGGAATCGAAGCTACATCCACCGATAGGTAAACCAAGTTATTTAATTAATTTATAGAATTAGGTACAATAGGTACAGTATAGTGCACTTCAGTGCAGTGCAGTACAATACACTTAAATACAATACACTTCAACACAAACCACTTCAATGGAATGCAACCCAACCCAACGCAACACAATACAATACAAATATACTTTATTGAACGACAGAATACAAAACCATATTTTCAGAAAGTTCGTACGCGAATTTTAAGTCAGTCAGTAAGAGGAGGATATTAGAGGCCTCTAATATCCTCCACTCACAAACAAATAATATTAGGTCCTTTCCATTTTCATAGGTATGAAATTGGCGTTTTGTGAAGAATTTCATTAAGCCTGTTTTCTCCATACAAACATTTTTGATTTTCTTTTGGGAACGGCAAATTCAAATTTAGCTAAACTTTGTGTGTATTATCGGATAACATTATGTTAAGTATAGGCAGCGTTTTTAATTTTTAAAAGTAACCGCTTTTTAAAAGTTTCAGCGAATCTAAGAAATGATTATGGGAAGCACATGAAAAGAGCGCTGTTCAAATTTTTTTTATCATGTGATTTAGCCCAGAAATTAAAAAATATTTCATGTGAAACCTTGAAATAATATTCCAGTTTCCAAATAAAAAACAAATTTGGATACCTATAGCTTTGAAAATCGCAGGAATTGGTACATATGATTAACGAAGAAAAAAAACTCCAATTTCATAGGTAAAGACCCAATATAATTTTGAGTCTATCACAAGGCCTCTATATGCTCCAGTCACAACTACAATAACATAATTCTTATTATAGTGTCAAACAAATTGATTTGTAGATCGAAAACGTACCTTACACGAAATAAATACTCAAATCCCCACGGGACTTAGAGCAAATTTATGGATAACGTCAATTTGAAGGATGCAAACCATCGAACCCTTAAGGATGTGAAAATATAGCACCAATTTCACCTTTCGACCTCTGAATTCCAAGGTGACACTTGACAAACGTATGTATGGCGTTTTCTCATTCCGCTTCGACATATGAAATGGAAAAAGTAATGTTATACGTAATAAGGATCCAGGAAAATCAAAGCTGAAAACTTTAATATTTCTTTTTCAGTTTATTTATTAATAAATCATTATTTGAAAAGCTTCACTATAAGACGCCTACGAAAACCTGTAAAGGTTTGATGTGTAGTGCGTATGAGGTCACTGACGCGTCGCGTTATTAAAAATTTAGGTAACTTAGATATCTAGGAATACATAAAAATGTGCGAAAATTTGTTGGAAAGGCACTTCCTACACAGATAAGTACTTCTTCAACAAATTTTTACATTGTTTTTTGTTATGTAATATATATTATTAAATTTAGGTAGCTGATATGGAAACACAACGCTATTTAATTTATATGTACTTACCTACTACTGATCCTAGTATTGTACGCTCGTATAGCTTCACCACTGCCCTTTGAAATATGGTTCGTATTGTTAGAAACAGGATTTTTCATCCTATTGTTCTTTAAAGAAATATTGTTTTTGTTATTTGGAGCCAAAAATTGGGCGTTTCATCGGGTGTTGTACCCAATTTATGTTATCACATTTTGCAAGTCCGTCCTTTTAGATCTCCTAACTACCCAGATAAACATGTACTTTTTTGTTGAATATAATTTATATTAAATAAAACACCGAAAATCGATTTTGTAAAATAGCTTCTGGACATTTTATGTATTGGGTTTCTGTCGAATAAAAATTTACTATTAATCGGTGATAATGAACATGAAAGTTTGATGAATGGATGTTAATAATTCCAGGAGTTTTTATTACATTATTACGATTTTTTTCAACTTAGGTACACAAGTTTATAGCATGGTGAATCAAGGTCATTTAATGAATTTTAAACAACATCAATCAAGTCACTGACGCACTCATAAAAGGTCAGGTGCGGTTAACCAACGCGAACGAGCGTGTGTGAAGCATTTGATGAGACTGGAAGAGCAAAAGTAGTATGTTAGGATCGTTGCAAATGGAAATCTAGTGTCTGCTTACCCCAACAGGAAACAGGCGTGAGCGTATGTATGTAAAATTTTGTGTCCATTTTGAGTGGAGAAATATTTCTCTTAGGATTAGGAGAGGATTAGGATTAGATTAGGAGAGGCATTAAAGTTCTTGAGTGGAATGGAGACAATACACCGGCAAACGCAGCGTAGAACGTCCACTCCCAAGGTGAACGGAGGACCTGGATGGTCGCGGGACGTCGCTGAATGCAGGCCGCTTCCCATCGATCACTCTAGAAAGCTATGAATGAGGCCAATGTTCAGCAGTGAATATCCTGTGACTGATAATGATGATGCTTATTGATTACATTGACGCACAATATACACTATATTTTATAGATTATTAAAATATATCCATGAGCTTAACATAAGGGAGTTCAAAGCAACAAAAGATTTTCACAAGGTGGACGAAAGACCAGGAATATCGCAGGAAGTCGCTGGATGCAGGCCGTTTCCAACCGATCACTCTGGAATTCTATGGAGGATACGAAGCAACAGTGGCTGACTGAAATCATAACGATGATTACATTGACGCAATATCTACACTATATTCTATAGATTATTAAAATATATTCATAAGCTTAATAAGAGAGAATTCAATGCAATAAATTGGTGTTTTCATCGACTAAAAGTTACGTCATTTGTCGCGTCGTGTCATGGCTTATTATTATGTCAGTAAATGACAATAGTGAGAGCAGCATTGAAATGACAAACATTTACGGTAGTTGGTTTTGTATCTAAAAGTTTAGAATGCATCGCTCAGTCCATGCACGCTGAAAACTTTTAATTAATATGCACCGGAACTCGTCTGAATGCGGTGTTTGGAGTAGCCAGTAATTAATCTATTCAGCAGACAACATTAACAGATGTTAATTAGAGACTTCCATGCTTAAACGAAAATGATTACGCAAATAAACCATGTATGCAAAACTTCAGAGACGAGTTAGTATTAAGGTATTTACTCAAAAAATTTAACAAACAAAATACATTCAGAGGTGCCCGCTTTTTTATCGCATTAACTTTTTTAAATTCACATACAACCTTAGACGAAGAAGCCGGCTTCATACGATCTTTAGTCAAACTTCACACTTCAATCATTTATTTGCAACCGGTGAGATACATGATATAATTTGTTGAACATCAATTTAAATCTTTTGGAAAATAATTATAGGGCTTATAACTGAAAGGGGTTGTAACTGAAAACTAATGTTTCGCTCTTTGAGTGATCTGCCACACTGAGTAATGACACATTAGTGTCACTGCGGCACACATGCACTCTCTCTTTGTATTTTCTGTTTTTTTTTTTTTTTTTTTTTTTTTTGTGTATGGCTGTGAACGCAGTTATTAAGGAAAGGCAGGTCGCGGTCAAGTATATAACACTACATTTATTAATATTTTAACCAAAAGCACAATTTGCACGCCCGTCAGGTCACCGTCCCGTCATCGACCGTCCTTTGTCCTGTCTTCTTCCGTCTCTGTCATAGATTAGTCAGCCAGCATCAGCCAGGTCCAAAAAGTCCACAACAGCAGTAGTATAAATAAATGCTTTATCTGTCCATCTATCAGTCTTATGAGTAGGACTTTAGAAAATTATCGGAAAAAAAATATAATACGTACAATAATGCAAGGTTAATATATGCTAAATCTGTAACTATACGGTTTTATCTTGAGGAAAAACTTCCAATAAAACCACATTAATGTGATTAGATTTCGTTACGCATCAGTAATCTGAAGGCCTTATTAAACCACGGATTTCGCCAGGAAGGTCAAAGCTGCCCGAAGTTTTTATTAAATTGTTTTATTCTTTACCTGGTAAAGGTGAGTTTTATTTAGAGAAAAGTTGCGTAATATTCGATGAATTTAGTTTAATAACGATACATTTAACAATATACATAGATTAGAGATGGTAGATTGATTTTTTCAACAGTATTTCTCGTATGATAACTATAAAATTAATCAAATTTTTAATGCGACTTGCATCCTTTTCAAATTGAAGAAAAAAGTAAAGATTTATCATTGGATCCACAAAATCCCTTATTATCCCTTCCTTAATTCTTTGGCATTACGCGGAAATAGTAACACCAGCGTTGCTAAAAGCAAAAATCGCTGACAATAAGAACACCCATAAAAGCTGAGTCGGCCCAAAGGCCCAAAGGCCAAAGACCATGTTGTCCAGTGTACACTTCAGAGTGGGTAATTGTTAGTTGTGAAGCAATGTTTTAAAATAATGTCCTGTAGTTAACCCATATCCGCACTCTCTCCCTCACATGTACCCAGAAGGAATAAAAACAGCAATGTGGCCTCAAATTACCTTTTTCCTTGTTTTAGTCCCTCGTATCTAAACTTTAAAGCTGTTAAGAGTGTTTCTGTACGTCGCCGTGCACTGTAAGGCTCCTGCCGGATCAATGTATGTGTGAAGCGGGGAACATGGTAGAGTTAACCTCAAAAAAAGTGCATTTTATCTTTTTAAACTAAAAACGTTTATTTCACTATCATTGCTCGGCAATACTCGGTAGACGAACGAAAGTTAAATTTTAAAACGAAATTTTATGGTCAGTCATTTACGCTACAAGCTGTACACCTTTGGAACTCTCTTCCGGAGTCAATTCGCCGCGCTCCATCAATAAACGCCTTCAAAGCGCAAGTCAAAGCGCATTTCGTTCATTAAAAAAAATTCATTGGAAGTCCTCTTATCTTCTCCGTGGTTGTCAATATGATTTCTAAGTTATTTCTGAGCAAACAAATGGCATATATTTATGAATTTTATGTATTCAATATTATATATTTATATATTTAATGCATATGTACATATATATATATATATATATATATATATATATAATTTATGTGTGTTATGTAGTGAATAATATATTATATTTTATTTATTTTATTTTATTTTCTTGGGAAAACCAACAGCTGTTTTACAAATTATCACTTAAACTAAGAAACTGAAAGCCAATTAGAGGTTTCCACTGATAGAAATGTTTTAAGTGCAGTTAAATTATCTAGTTATAGTTTGTAGGCTTAGTTGATGTATTTTTATCTTTACGTTATATAATAATTACCAACTATAAAATACACTATTAGTGGAAACCTCATCTACTGGTAGCTTGTATCTTTACGCTAAGGTTTGCCTGGAAGAGATCGCTGTTAGCGATAAGGCCGCCTTTTTGTACGATTAATGATGTACGCTGTATTCTACATGTAGCTTTTGTTAATTGTGCAATAAAGAGTATTTGATTGATTGATTGAAAGTCACCAATATAGTCCAGCGGATTCGCAAGTTGAAGTGGCAGCCCGAAACATATATACCTACCTACATATGTTTAATATATAGGTAGGTATATATATATATATCTTAAAATGGCACGTTGGTAATACAACAAAAGGTACATTATCAAAGTGTCACTTTTATCTCACTATCCCATTAACCTATTATTTAGAGGATTTAGAGGAATTAACTCTAAACAATATTTGCACACCACACAGTGGTAGAATTTGCGGAGACAATTATAGCTTTAAGAACTTCATGTACCAAATTCCGTAGCAAATAAACATTTCATTTCATTTCATATTCCACTTCCCATTAACCTGTGGGATATTTATTCGCGCCTGCAAATTATATACGTCAAGACTCGCGGCGCGCCGGGCATCTATGCGAAATTACCAGGGGTATTAAAAACACTCTTCTATTAGGTATATTCGTATTCTGTGAAAAATAGCTACTATATAGCTAGTTCTATAAATGAGAAAAATGTTGAGTTACATTGTGTAGGTGTCGTCGTATATTCAGGATATAAGGGGTATTTTTTTATGGAAATTGCCGATTCATTTCACGTTTGTCTTAATATTATATAAATGTGAAATTTTTTAATGTTTGTTACTCAATCACGCTATGACACTTTAACGGATTTGGAGATGGGCTATGTCCTG
Source organism: Oegoconia quadripuncta (assembly GCA_949316235.1). NCBI lineage: Eukaryota > Metazoa > Arthropoda > Insecta > Lepidoptera > Autostichidae > Oegoconia > Oegoconia quadripuncta. The sequence continues at coordinate 17,650,323 of OX438743.1, forward strand.
GATTAACATATATTATGGTACTTTTTACGCAGAAAATTCAAATTAATCCAGCGGGATGACAGACAACCAGATTCCACATGGACGGATCGAACGGAAGGCGCAGGTTTTTTTTATAGAGGAGTTAAAGGTGTGAAGTAGGAAAGAAGTTCCTCCCCCCCTCGGCAAATGGGAGAGTAGCTAATTAAATTCAAAATCAGCCTTAAGGATTAACGCATAAGGTAGGGGATCAAGTGATGCTCGACACCCTGGTTTTGATACACCACGTATAGCCGTCCATAAAGTAAGTGTTTGTCGTTTGAAAGAGCAGTGTCTTAATTCCTTTCAAAAACCATTGTTTATTTATAAATGTATTTATATATTCATTTATATATTTGTAGGCTTATTTACGTACTTAATATTATGTAATATTTATTTTCTTGTTTTTTATTTTACTTTTTATTTGTGTGCACTTTATGTTCCCCTTCACTATTGTTACTGTCCTATGTCGGGTTTGCTGGAAGATACCTCTTTTAGGGATAAGCTCGCCTTTTGCATATCTTATTTATGAATAGCTAAGTATCGTGATAATTGTTTTTTTGTGTATGCAATAAAGTGTTATTTGCTGAGAGTAAGCTCGTATCCGTTTATGTCCGAATTGAGTGATCCACGTAACGGATAATCACATCTAGTTCTAATGTTTGATATTCTTTTTGAATTCGGCGATGAGTTTTGACAACTTTTACTAAATTGTGGTTAATGTAAGTAACGTTGTTGAAAAATTAAAAAAAAAGACTCGATCCAGAGAAAAAGAAGACAATCCAAGGACTGTAAGATTCGGCGAACATCGACGTCGCCGACAGCAAGTTCCATGACTTGGTAATTACAAGGAAGAAGAGTTCAATATAAATTGAAACGATAACCATTATTACAATATGGCCACAAACACAATTTATGGAGGCATTATACCTGGACATTCGCTCACAACACGCAAAAAAATCTTTTGTTAAACCATGTCGTTATGCAAATATTGGGTAATATTTATGCGATCCGTACCTAATGAAAAGATCTAACTGAACGTATGGATTGTAATTATCATTTTTAAACTGAACACAAAGGATATACAGGTTGTTTACCGAACAACTTTTAAATGCTGTAGAAGTGATAATATCTTGATACTTATAACACTGATTTAATTAATATGCACATACACACAGTGCCATCTACTTCCAGACTAGGCAACCAGGCTAGTATTATGGATACCAGCCAACCGGAACACAACAATGCTATTAACATTGCTGCTTGGCGGCAGATTTAGATAAGATGGTGGTAGCTAGCCAGGCGGATATTTAAAATGCCCTACCACCAACCAAACGGAGTACTAAACATGTACCCCCTCAGGGGATCTAACCCGCGACCTCCAATTCGGAAACCCTATGATGTTTACATTGAGCCACGGAGGCGGTTAAAATATTATATAATAGGTCAGGACTACAGAGACATAGGGACCGTAGCCGTAGGGAACGTAAGACCTTCGGTTGTTAGGTGCCGAAGAAGGTCGCCGCGGGGTTTTAGTGGGTATGCCTCCCTAAAAGGAGGGGAGTCCCACATAACCATCTCGCCGTCCCCCAGGCGAGAGGTACGCGTAATGCGTTTCCCCGCGAAAAAAAAAATCAAAAGGTCCTACTTCACATAATTCTATTATAGTACACAATACACTCTGCTTACTTTTATTTTTTCGTGCTTACGAATTAGGTGCTTCTCACTCACGGTGACTTGTTGAGTCGTACACGACAGCTGCGGACAGCGTTCGACATGAAGCACGACATGATATAACTCCGCAGCATTACACGCGATATGACAGACAATCATTGGTGAAGAGAATTCGGTACGTGCTTGCACATTTTCGCTTTTAGTTAATTTCCCGCTATAGATATTTAATATTGCCTACTGAATATCTGTTTGAGTATCAGAATTAATTTCCTGTTCAGCGGAGTTTTTTTACGATATTGAATATCTTGTTAAATATTTTTACAGTTTACATTTCCATCTATTCGACGGCGCCCCGGAGCGGCCATTAGCAAAAAATTCGACACTTGTACCATCAGCAATAGAAATATTTTAATGAAAGCCTTTCTCCCATCGGCGGCGATAGATGACGCTTTTATATCCATTGCCAGCGATTGGTATCTGTGATCAAGAAGCAATATAATAAAAACGTCGACTACATTCGCGTCATTGAGAAGCCCTATGTGTGAGCAAGCTTACTCGTATAACAAGTACATTTGTGAATAGAAATGCTGTTTGATTATCTTTCTTTGTTTTAAACTCAGGTGTTAGGCGTCTACTTTTGTATGTCAGCTGGGTGGGTACCATGTCTCTTATCTATTTGTTGCTTGTTCCGTCAATGAAATGCCTTAGGAAAGCATCCTTCATGATTCAATGACTTTATTTTATATATACGCTAATAACAAAAGCATTTATACATAACAATATTTCCGCCCGTGGCTTCGCCCACGTGGAATTACCTACTTTACCGCAGACTTCTTCAGTATGGAAAGTAGGCTATGTCTTTGCCAAGGCTGTATTATTGAAATTTCAGATCAAATCAGCTGATCTAATCGGATTAGCTGAGTATCTAAGGGCCGTATTAATAAAGCGATCTCGAGATTGCGTTTCACTCTCAATTATATATTTTTTTCATGCTGTTGTTAATCGATCAAATCTTTTAAAATCACCTGCAATAATTAAAGAATGCGGAATAAATTGAGTGCTAAGACCACTGTAGGGTCGCATGACCCCGTGCGCCTCCAGGCGCGTGCATCGAGAAACAAATAAACACCTACGGTTTTGCTCAAGATTCTCAAGATACAAGAAGATAAATACGATATGAAAATTTTAACTTTAAAATTAACACAACTTTTTTAATTGATATATAGGTGTATAGTACGCCTAGTCAAATATTGCAGATGATTAAATCCACATCCTGTATACCCATACTGGTACTGTACAGGAATCGCTACATTAGACAAGACATGTAGTAAATTACATTCTTTATTACTACAGGTGAAGCAATAAAAGCACATGTTAAGTAGATAATGTACACCATCACGGTACAAAAAGGTGTCCCAAGGCACTTAGATGCAAAACATTAGGCCAGCAATGTGGCGGATAATGTTTCCAGGATGGCACACTGGACCGCTTGCTGAGTTATTCATTCCAGACTACTCTTAGGTCTTAGTAGGAAATCGTCATAGAGTTTTTCGATGTCATCTCATTCCGACATTTTTTATCACACTACTTCATCTTTTTATGGCTGTTTTATACAGAACGAGTTAGCACATGACTACTATCACACCTGATGCTTAAGTGAAGGTGAAGCCGAAGGTGGAATCGCGCTCACCAAGAACCCACAATTTATTTTGGGAACTGGTTATGCTTCAACATTGTTGCGTAGCAGCATCAGATATGATAGTGCTGGCGGGCCGGACATTTAAAAATGACCTGCCAAAATCAAACCAAGTACTAAAGAGCACCGCTTACTTAAGTATACTCTAAAATAGCATCCCTTTGGAAATCAAAACTGTAACCGTTGTGTAAAGCCTATGTTTAGTCATGGAGATGGTTCAATCCATAGACGTATGTATATTAGCAGACTAAACATAAACTAAACATAAATAGCGTAGTCTGTTTCCATACAATTAGCCACAACTAGACTTTGACTTTTTATTTGTGAACGACTGAAAGAAAGAAACAAATAGTAAATTGTATAACAAGGGAGCAAAATAATATTTTTACGGCGAGGGATTGAATGTAGATCGCCCGAGGTAAAAATAATTTTGCGCTCGCGTGATACACTCTAGGTACTTTTCATCTCCCTCTATGATAAAAAGAACAAGAAGCGCTTGTTCTGTAAATATATTATCGAGTTATTATTGTTAAAAACTATGCAATGTTAAAAATGGTCAACAAATTCGGTGCGTAATTCGCGCGCCTTTTATAGTAATTTACTTTTTCATACAATATTTTAGTTCGATCTCTTTGGTAGGATCGTACCAAGGAATTACGGAGCATATATTGGGTCTTTACCTATGAAATTGGAGTTTTTCTTCTTCGTTAATCATATGTACCAATTCCTGGGATTTTCAAGGCTATATCCAAATTTGTTTTTTATTTGGAAAATGGAATATTATTTCAAGGTTTCACATGAAATATTTTTTAATTTCTGGGCTAAATGACATAATAAAAAAGAAAATGTGAACAGAGCTCTTTTCTTGTGCTTCCCATAATCATTTCTTAGATTCGCTGAAACTTTTATAAAGCGGTTACTTTTAAAAATTAACGCTGCCTATACTTAACTTAATGTTATCCGATAATACACACAAAGTTTAGCTAAATTTGGATTTGCCGTTCCCAAAAAAATGGAGATAACAGTCTTAATGAAATTCTTCATACAAAACGCTAATTTCATAGGTAAAGACCTAATATATTTAAGAAACATTAATATAATCATGTTCCATGTTTCAAATTCAAAACTCTTTTATTCCCTGTTCTAAAATCGCTTGAAGAAAAGACCTACTTTGGGCGCACTTATTGAGGAACCAATCATCATTTTTCGAATAGATGATATGGAAAAGTTTTTTATTTGGCACCATTATTGCTTAGTTCTACTGTCTAATTAGTAGGCACTATATGAAGCGGTGGTATCAAAAAGGCATCCGACACAGCATAATGTGGCGACTTTAGACTCCCTAGAATCCTGTGACACGACGCTGGTATTCTGTGGACACCTGAGGACGAAGACTGAGTACAACATCGCACAGTACATACAAGTATGCAACCATAATAAAGTATCCAGTGCTCGCAGTAATTGGCTAATAATGTGGTACAATGGCATTACAATGTGTTTACAAAAAGACAAATTGGCTAATAATGTGGTACAATGGCATTACAATGTGTTTACAACAAGACAAATTGGCTAATAATGTGGTACAATGGCATTACAATGTGTTTACAAAAAGACAAATTGTTATAAGTGTAAACTTAACACTATTTAATGGAACATTTAATGGAAAAACAAAAAATTGGAATTCCAAAGCGTTACCTGTAGTGGAACTGCCTATGTACTTCTCTTTTTCTTTTTGTCACATCATTGTCATTAATTTAAATTACTACTCAACACTAGCTGTATCAACAACCGACTTTTCACTCGCGATTGACCACAAATGTACACGCAGACGGGAACATGCACGTACTTTTATGCACTCGTACTTGTAGGGGTTGTAACTGAAAACCAGTGTTTCGCTCTTTGAGTGATGTGCCACACTGAGTTATAACCCATTTGTGCTACTGCGGCACACACTCGCTCTTTGTATTTTCTAGTCTTTACGTTTATTTGTATGTATATTTCTTTGTAATTTAAAAATTGTGTAATTGTGTGAACGCAGTGGCGTAAATAAATGCTTATCTATCTATCTATCTTATCTATCTATTCACCAACCACTTTTATTGATGGGCGCAAAGTTATTACAAGAACCAGTTAACCATTTACGTCTCCCATCTGTTCCGCCGTTCAGATGAGGAACCCCTCACGTGCGTGTCCAGGGTATTTTCTGAAAGGAAGGTAGACAGGCCCGATGCCTGTGCCTTGCACTTTATATTTTTTTTTGTACACTAGCGCCGTTGCGGTGGTATTCGACAATTTTACAACTTCTAATCTACTTCGTTAGCCGTGTTGAACGGTCTCCGTTATTTTTGATTTTTTTTTGACAATTAATATTTAAGTAATTATTGGGTCTACACTCACCTCACACACACCAACGCATGACCACAATCATAACACAACCTATTTTACCCAAAATTCAGTGAAAGTGCTTCATCATTGCTGAGTTAGTAAGTTTCTTTGATTTCCAATTTCAAATTCTCCCTCTTGATCAAAGGTATTTAACGCTCTCGATGTGAAGGTTGTGACCGGCCTGATTAGAAGGGAAGACCATGGCTACTCGTTTAACAACCATCTCATCTGTTGGAATGTAACGATGTGATCAAAGTTGGTTAAAATCATAACCAAAGGTGAGGAAATTTCCACCAAAAACACATATCGTTTTAATGGCGATGGCTCACCCCCCCCCCTGCCTGTCACGTGTGCATTTCTGTATGTAAGGTAAACTTTTCATAGTATTTTAAACATTTAACTATTAATGTTGCGAGCCCAAACACTAATGTTTGGGATATCTCTGACCACCCCATTTGGGATAAAGGCCGTGACGTGTATGTAAGTATAAAAGTTGAATTGGACATAAGCCTCCCATCGCCTTAATTGCATGGTATACTTGTTAATAAATTATGTTGTAAAACAAATTCCAAGAATTTTGAACAAATTATTTTTCACTTAAGAGGCCTCGTCTGTGTCTACGCTGTAAGTGGGAGCTGTCTTGTCTTATATAACTCAGCCTAACATTTCTTTGATATGTGATTAGCAAGTTTCCAACCTTCCCAAGTTCGTGCTCGTTACCCTTATTAAATTGAAGTTATCTTCATGTGTCACATAATTTTATTACCACAAATCTGAGGTTACCTTATGAAACCTGTCTGATGTAGGTAGTAGGTACGCATATGTTCGTAAACAAAATACCCCGTCAGATTAATATGGACCATTTATACCTATATGTATAAATGAGCGTCGGTGGCTCAGCGGGTACCACGCAGTCTCCCAATTTAGGAGGTCTGGGTTCCATTCCCAGGTAAGCCATGTACCAATTAGTTTTTAAATTTAATATAATTACTTAAGTGCATTTATCCGACTGATCTTAAACGGTGAAGGAAAATATCGTGAGGATACTGCATGCCTGAGAAATAAAAATTCTAAGGCATGTGAAGTCCCCAACCCGCATTGAGCCAGTGTGGCGGACTATGACCCATACTCCCTCATTATTCGAGTGGAGGCCTTTATCCCTGCAGTGGGATGTTTACGGGCTGAGATGTGACCTATATATATGGTTTCGTATTTATGGGTTGGTACATGGCTTGCCTGGGAATAGAACCCGGACCACCCAAATTGGGAGACCGCGTCTTAATCGCTGAGCCACCGATGCAAGAGTGACTATGCCGTGTATTAAAGAAAACAGAATAGTTAGCAGCTCTGTGGTATTCCCAAAAGCCCAATTCGTCTAACCTCAAAGTAGCAGTGAACCCAAGCACCATTGGAAACCTAATCAAAGCTTTCAACAGGAAGGCTACCGGTGAAGTGCTGGTATTTCCTAGGAACATATTATGCTTTCTTGCAACATACACGAGGCTCTACTATCTGGGCAAGCATGTGCTCAATATAGTGCTCAGCTGCACGGCAAGGGTCTCCTGCCAGAAGAAACGCCTGTGCATCACCTAGGGTATTATTCTGTGTTATTTCTTCCTGCCTAATTACGGTCGCCTACATGATAGCATGAATCACATTACCCAATGACACGGTCAACGCTATTAGTCCCCTAACGTGTGAAGGACTGCAATACCTACTCTCATTTTGTTGTTATGTGGACTGAAATAAACTCTTGAAGTTGTCGCTGAAAGGGACTTGTCGTACGAAAAAAAAAATCTACTGTGTGAATACAATATGAATGTTAGAGATCATTTCCTACAATCAGATGAGATAAAACAGCTCGGTATCATAACCCTTATGTCCGTGGTTACACCTGTAACTAGAAACAGGACAGTCTACTATCTGTGGTTACAACAGTAACCAAAGCGCTCTACCTTCATGCGGTTCCAAACAATTCCTCCTATTACGTGTAGATGAAACACGTGTGTATATTCTTTTTTGGTCGCTATAGCTGTTGCAGTTTACCAGATATGAAGGTTTTTATTAATAAAGGTACCGTCTGCGCAGCACAAAAGTGTGACCGCGCGGAGCGGACAGTTGGCTGGAATTTGGTCGCGCGGGCCGGACGGTTGAGTAGATAAAAGTGGTGCAAATTCTCGAAGCGGCAAACCTCAGCAGCGGTTGGTACCGATAACAATAGATTGGCAATGGTCGCCAAATGGTTAAGTGACATAGAGCTCTCATAACCGACAGCAACTAATACAGCCCCACATATAACCATGCCGTTTGTGAACCGACGAATTATACAAATTGCCAGCGACGTAATATATTCACATCTCAGTAACAGTTGCAGCATATGCTAATTCGAAGATATTTTGAAAGCGCAGTACTTCCCGTATGAGACGTATATAATTAAATAAGCCTTAATATTTGTGGAGAATTGTTGTTTTGTATTAGCGACGTCTTATTAATGCCAAAGATTAGTAAATGCCTAAATACTTTAAACTTGGACAGTAGCAAAGTCGACTCTATATTTTTTGGGCTCATATAGGGAAGGGAACAATTTCGATAAAACTAAGTCGAAAACCTTACAGCCTCACTGATATGTACCATAATTCACCACATGAGCCCAGTGAGGTGGGAGGAATTGTGTCAGCATTCCCTGGCCAGCATCAGGTGAATTGATATAAGAGTCAAGAATGAATAACGATATCCAGTAAAATAATTCGAGGTAAGTTTTAAAATTGCTAATTTCTAAAACTATTCGAAAAACACAAAATATTGATCAAGTTTAGCGTCGCTGCTCTTCGCTCCCCCGCCTTATGTATCTGAACCTAAATTATTGGAGTCGTTTCTGCTCCGAGCCATCGTGCTAACTCGCTTGTCTATGGCGACGCGTATAATACGTGCAAGTGACCATTCATGCAAATGTCTTTGGCGCAAGTGTCCTTTTCATTGATATTGTAATGGCATGTTTGTTGATATTTTAAAACTATAATTATTTAAAATAATTATATATAGCTATATAATTATTTTAAAGCTATTGTATCGTATAGATGCAAAGAGTAAATAATGACGCTCTGGAATTTAGCTAGATCACTATATTCATTTAATTTGCGTAAATTAGGTACAGGGCTCTTGTATGGGGTATGTTGAAAAGTATGCAATGGCGGACAGTGTCTAGCGAGTGGGGTGTACCTACCGGCCAATACAAGACTCATACGTCATGCGTGAGGAAGTGTAATTGGATGTGTGAATGTGTGTGCCCAACAGTGTACCTGCACAGTATTTATGCATGTATGTGTGTAGTAAGTTGTCTGTCGAAGCACTAGCGTAGACAGCTGTCTACGCTATATAACAGGCAAGGAATGCTGTCAATCTCATTTGATCGATTCAACAACAATCTATTAATTTGAGTTTTACCTCACTGCTCCAGGAAAGAGGATAATGTGTTTCGGGTATGTATGTGCCGTTAGATTTGTCTTAATCTCCTGAGTGTCACTATACGAGTACATACAAAAAATGTAATACAAAATATACTGTCGTGTTTTTTAATCATTAATACTATATTGTTTTTGAGAATGAACCTTTTTTTTTTTTTTATTAAAAACTGGTTTCGCGTTTGACTACAATCTCACCTGATGGTTTGAAACAACCTTGAACCAGTTTTCGGTAAAACAATGTGCCTCATAGTGTGAGGATTTAGGCATTCCATAGTCATCGATGGTTGCGGTTCTACGAATATATTCTTTGACCTTTAAATGCGGTATGTCGCATTTACATTTTGGCACAGGTGGTAAACAATCGTTCGAGTTTACCCGGGAAACCTCTATTGTATTACATTTCCGCAAGGGAGATGGAGATAGAGATACCCAGTGGATATAGTTGAGAAAGAGCTGCCGATATCAGTCACATAGTCAGCATAAATGTGATTCGAATCATTTATTCAAATATTCGATGGAAAAAAGGGAAAATCGTGCTGACTCGTTTTTTTTTTTATCATAAGTCGTATATCAGCGATTCTGATTTTTTGCTGCAAACCCGTGCGTAACTAATGTTGGGTAGATATTGTGGAAAATGTAGGCGAAATGTAAAAGAAAGAGTTATGGCCAACAAAGTTCTGTTAAAACCTACGAACAATGGAAAATTAATGAGCCCGGTAATTTCACTGGCTCCTCTTATCCTTCAAACCGGAACACAAGAATCCGTGCTTAATACATAAATCGGCGTTCTAGCTCGTAAATCTAAAATCGATAGAACATTTCGTCGAACTTCTGTCGAAAGCAACAGCAAATGTGGTAAATTCGCAGACATAATAACAACATCAATTATATCATATACCGATTTTGTAATGAATCTGGCTAGAAAAAATAAAATAAATAAATCTGCAATGGCTAACAGCAGCGTACGGGGCGGGACGAGGAAGACAACTTGATTATCGTGGGGTACGAGCGTAGACCTTGTGACGTAATCGTACAAAAAAATGTGGCACGCGCACGCCTAGTTGCATACATACATACGATATAATATATCTACAGGGTAAAATTTAATTCGGCTAATTCCTGTTTACTGGTGCTTCACTCCTGATTACGAACAACTTTCCACAAGAACCATAGCCGAATTCAGCCGAAAATTGTTGGACTTCCATACTAGAGGTGGTTTCAGATTGGTTTACTTTGTATGAGTAATTAAAAACCCACACTTAGTTATAAATAGTTAGTAGTAAAATTTTGAAAATATTTTATTTAACCTTATTTACGATACTTTCAAAATTCTTTTGTATAGTTTAAAATTCTATGCCTACAGTTTTATAGTGTTATCGTACTACTTGCATTTGAGTGTTGTGCTCGTCTGTAATTGGAGTTCATTCCAGAAAATTTTAGTTTAAATAATTTTGTAAGATGCAATGTATGTACTCTGTTGGTGAGCCTAAATAAATAAATAAATAAGTATGTATTATTTCACTGCAAACTCTTAAACAGCATACGTCATTTATAATTCTTCACTGATAGATACAAATTTACAAGCAAATCACATCATATCACTGAGCTTAAATCCTATCCTATAACGTATCTATACTAGTCGTACTATAGCAGGATTTGTTGTCAACTATGTCTTAGCAACTCTGGATCAAACTCGCCTCGCTTAGGTTTTGATCACATTAGTTTGGCGTTTCCCATTAAGGGTTAGACGTGATAATTTTCAGCAATGATTAGAGGTTTGAGGATCTCTTAATCGAAATTGAGTTTGAAATTGTTCATATAATAACTATTTGTAGCTAATAAAGCGACATCTTTACTGAAATTGTCATACATGTGTTTCAAGTAAGTATTAATCCCATCAAAAACATTAAGGTAAATATATGGCCAACTCAGCTATCATTTAGACGTACAAACGAGTTGAAATCTAAATAGATCAGTACCAAGTGCTTAGAACTTCTTTCGTGGTTAAACAAATTATATTTGAAATACCTACATTCTCTCCCTTCGATGTCTTTTTACTTTTTAAGTAAATGTCTTTAATGAGGCCTATATTATTAAACAATTATTCTATAAATTGGTATATTACAGAATATCTTAAGAAGATAATACTTGTTCGATTGCTTAAATACTTTTCATATTTTATAATACAGATTTTATACTGTGGCAACTTTTATGATAATAATTAACTGACGCACTTATTTTTATTTATTTTATCATTTGTTGCACACAAAAAAAAAAAACATACAGATACAACATAATAGAGACGACATAACAGATTCTGCTTATTTCTACAATGAAATTTCTTCCAGCAGACCTAAGAAAGAGAGATATGACTGGAAGAGGCAGATAAGACGTGCACAATGGAAATCTAAATAAATATGATAGATAAAAAACCTAACTGAATATAAATATAACTACATACTAATAAGTACATAAATACATAAATAAGTACATATAGTATTTCAATACATACGAATATAAAATATAATAATAAATATACACCGAATAACACTATGAAACTTAGTGACTGGTAAATTAAAACATGAAGGAAAAAGAAATGATTGCAGATTCCATATACATATAAGTATCTCTTCTAAAAATCTCTACAATCACGACGGCATACTTGAAATAACAATACCATGAGCTGCGTTTAACGATGCTCCACGGAGAGTTCTAATGCGGGCGCCATTACCCGATCCGTGCTCCAGCGAGAACTCAAGTTTCAAGTACCGACGTACGTACGTAGAAAACACTTGAAAATGGAACTAGGATTTAAAAGCTGTAAACGAAGGAAAATATTAAAGTGCTTATAGAAATCCGGTCTAATAACAACGGAGATTAGAACGTCGTTTTGTCTAAGTTATGTGAGTGAGTCCTACCACGTAGTAACCTAGATCTAGCTTCGCTGAATGAATGGAGCAGAGTATTTTTGTGAAGTGCTAAAATAATTATTCACTTTAAAACTGTGTAATGATTATGGATTGAATTAAATAAATACCTTATAATTGATAAATAAACATCTTCTTCCCTAGTCCCATTTTATTTGGGGTCGGCGTAGTACGTCTTTTTCTTCCAATCTCGTCTATCAGCCGTTACCTCATCATTCACGCTCTTTTCGTTTATATCACCCCTCACATAATCCATCCATCTTTTCCGTGGTCTTCATCTTCCTTTCCAACCATCGACATCCATATTCATCACTCTCTTAGTACCTAACATGCGTTCATCAACAAGCAACGTATCTGTGACCATTTTGGTGTTGCGGGTGTCCATGGGCGGCGGTGATTGCTTTCCATCAGGTGACCCGCATGCTCGTTTGCCGCCCTCTCATATAAAAAAAAATCCCTGTTCATAACATGTCCATACCAAGCCAAACGATTTCGTTTCAACTTTTCTGTCACGGGTGCCACTTTTAAACTCCCTCTTACTAACTCATTCCTTATTATTTATCCATCCTCGTCACTTCCCCTCCTCCATCTTAACGTTCTCATCTCTGCTGTATGCAATTTTCTTTCATCCGTCTTCTCCGTGGCTCAACACTCCGATCCATACAATTACTACAGGTCTTATAAGTATTAGTTATAAATATTCAATTTCTGCCGTTTCTTTTTTGTTTATTACTGGGAAAAAACTAACTCTCCCGACACAGGGAATCTTAGTGTATTGAGAAAGAAACGTACCAAAATTTTTGCTTTTTCTAATGTAACTACTTTCTTGAAATTATTCATTTATTTATTAATAAATAATTTATTTATTATGTCGTATCTCGGATATGACAGTACCTTGAGATCACCAAGAGCAACAAGAGTTTGTTACATAGCTATGTATTTCAGAGTTGCACAGTCCTAATTTTGCAATATTAAATTGGTTTGACACGGTACCGATGCATCGGCGGGTGATAGGTGCCGTCAGAGAGTGCCCAGCCTTGTTCCCACTCGTCGCCCCTCGCTGCCGCAGTCGTATCCAACTCGACGCTAATGGGCACCGCTTGGTTCCGTTCATGTTGATCATCTCAATTTCCGACAATTGGTCATTCAGTAATGTCATTGGAATAAAGACTCTAGCTGCAAACAAGCTTGTAAAAAAGGAACCTGTCCTGGTTAAATAATACTATACCATTTGGCAAAGTCGCGATCGTCTAGTTAACTACCGCGATCAAAATAAATGGAAGAAAAAAAAAGAAAAATGTTTATCCATCGATATCTTACATGACATTTCGGGCGATATCTCAGAATAAATCGAGCCAAGAGGTAGAACGTTGGCAGCAATTTCTACGTACTATTCAGAAGCCATGCAAAGAAACCAATCAAACAGAGCTTCTGAAACCAACCGATCCTTTACGGACCGAAATGTGGTAGGTATATGAAAAAGTAAAAAACATCTTTTTTTTTTTTATGATTGACTGGATACGCGTTTGACCACAATCTCACCTGATGGAAAGTGACGATGTGGTCGGAGATGAAGCACGCGATCTCTAACATCTATTGATATTCACGTTTCAACGGCGATGGGCTCGCATGTGCATTCATATTATATATTTCGTAAGGTAAACCGTGGATGTTGTTCAAACTTAATTTAAACTCTATTTTGTATATCCCTGACCACCCCGTTTGGGATAAGTCATAACGTTATATACGTATGTAAGTATATACACCAGGAGAGTACTCAAAATATTGGGTCTTTACCTATGAAATTGGAGTTTTTTCTTCGTTAACCATATGTACCAATTCCTGTGATTTTCAAAGCTATATCCAAATTTGTTTTTTATTTGGAAAATGGAATATTATTTCAAGGTTTCACATGAAATATTTTTTAATTTCTGGGCTAAAACACAAAAAAAAATTTGAACAGAGCTCTTTTCATATGCTTCCCATAATCATTTCTTAGATTCGCTGAAACTTTTATAAAGCGGTTACTTTTAAAAATAAACGCTGTCTATACTTAACTTAATGTTATCCGATAATACACACAAAGTTTAGCTAAATTTAGATTTGCTATTCCCAAAAAAAAAAACAAAAATGTTTGTATGGGGAAATAGTCTTAATGAAATTCTTCATACAAAACGCCAATTTCATAGGTAAGGACCTAATATAAAGAATTTGAGAAACAGTATACCCATATACTCCGTGCTCGAGACTGCATGGGCACTCTCACATCTACCGCATCGTGTGAAACGATATCGTCATGAAGCACAAACGCCTTTATCAGGTATCACGCCAAGAAGATATATGATGAATTACTTCATAAGAACAAATTACCTCATGCTACCTGCTCACAGGAGCTACTTATAAGCATTACCCTAACGGAAAATTTAAAGTATTATAAGAAAATTTTAACGAAAAATTCACTGACAATATTTTTCAAGAAAATTAATATACATTTTTCCAAAACGAAGATGGACAAGCAGGATAGAACGGAGCAAGGTCAAAGCTGAAAAACAGGAAAATCTAAATTTATATTGATGAGTGCGACGTACTGAATATCAAATGAACCAAGATCAGAAACCTTCAATTAAAGGAAAATGGCCTGTCCAATGGTAAACATACATACATAACATCACGACCTTTATCCCAAATGGGTGGCCAGAGATATCCCAAACGTTAACGTTTGGGTGATCTGAGTTAAAAAGTTTAATGTTAAATGTTGTAGATGTTGTTATATATGTATAGACATATACCACACATACCGGTACCGGTACACAAAAATGCTATTAACATTGCTGTTTGGCGGCAGATTTAGATAAGATGGTGGTAGCTAGCCAGGCGGACATTTTTTAAATGCCCTACCACCCACCAAACCGAGTACTTAAACATGTACCCCGCTGGGGATCGAACCCGCGTCCTCCGAATCGTAAACCCAATGTTGTTCACATTGAGCCACGGAGGCGGTTACACGTTAAGTAGTTTACTACTTACTTTTTACGCCGTTTACGTTACGGCGCCGTTACTGCGTTTACGCCGCCAACACGACTGAATCGATTGGATAACAGTTTTTTTTTTATATAAATAAATATTTATATGTATGGATATATATTATTTTATATCCATACAAATTATTTAGTTATTATTGTGTTTCATCACATAGTATTAATGTTTTTCATACTTTAGGATGGCACTTCTGGAATTTCGTGTATTGGATAGTTGATTGACCCTGTCAGCGAAACCAACGGTTGAGGATTCGAATCCCGCGAGGGGTAAATGTCTGTGTGATGAATACTTGAAATGAATTTATTCCCGAGTCGTGGATGTATCCGTTATCTAGTGCCCACAGCACAAGCTTTGCTTAGTTTGGAACTATATAGATAATGGGGTACCTAAGTGTATGAAATATTAATTATTATTTATTGATTGTTATTTTCAATATAAATATAAAAATGTTTATTCCCGTTTCATGAAAATTCTCTTTTATTTTCCTGGTTTTAAGCCTCCATTTAATAAAGGATTTGCTTGACTTTGAAAGTTTCTATCTTCCATGGCCTTTGCAATTTTTATAAACTTATTAGATTAGTTAATAAAACTTGTTAACTATTTTAAAGCAATATACCTGATGAGTTTTTTTACCGTAAAAAAAAATAGGGTATATTAGGTCAGTGAAATAGAAGGTATTGGCATAGGCAGTTATTTTTTTTTTTTTCAAAACTACCATCGAATAAAGCATTAATTGTATCATCCGACGCTCGTGTTTGTAGCCTATTCCAAGTAATTACATCATTAAATTAAATAAAGAAAATTTCGCATGACAGAAACCCTATACATCAAACATGAACAGACGCGGGCGTCTTTGAAAAAAAATTTATTAAATAGAATTATTGGCATAGGTAATGCCACTAACTTCTATTTCTCTTATTTAATATACCCTATTTTTCCCTTACGGTAAAAAAACTCATCCGGCAGGTGTATTTAGACAAAGCAATCACTTCAACCTTGTTCGTTGGTTGTATTAGGAATAATTATTATGTATTCTTTATTGCACTAAAATATTACAATAACAGAGTACAAACAATAGGTCACGTACAAAGGTGGACTTATCTCTTTAAGAGATCTCTTCCAGCCAACCTGAGCATTGAAATAGGAAATTTAGTAAATTTGGGGTTTAGCAGTAAATTGTGTGCAAAAGAAAAAATCCTATAACGAATAATAAAACAAACAAAAAAAGAAAAGATAACTGAATAATAAACTTACACTAAATATATTACATATACCTACTGCGAAATATATACATAACATAATTTAAATATATATATAATATTTATATTATATATATATATATATTACTATAAACCTACATACACATACTAATATCACGAAAGATGGGAGAGGTAATGCTCTTTTAGCCTTTTCTTAAATACTGCAATTGAAGGGCTGTCCTGAATTAATTTTGGCAGTTTATTCCACATCATGGCTGCTTGAACACTAAAGGAGTGAAAAAGAAAGTTTGTGGTGGCTCTAATGATCGGTAATTATTAATATAATTCTCAATAATACTGACCATAATACTCGTATAGACACCACAAATCTACCTCTTCGTGCACACCCGATTGACAAAGTGCGTCGCGTCGGAAAACAGGAACCACTAAATCCTAATTCAAATACCTTCTACCCACATACCCGATGTTCCACCCATTCGTGGGTATTCTGGTGTAATGGAAATGAATAGTTCCGGATGAATTATAGGTTTTCGTTTCGGAAGACGCTATTAGAGATAGTAAATTTTAGAGAGAACTTTCCAAATCTTCTAGGGTCGCCAACTTCCTAAGGCCAAATAATTTAACGTGAACACCGAGTTTATTGACACGTTTGCCTGTACATTACCTACTAGAACAAAATAATTTCTTATGAATCTTTCGCTCATCGTCTTCTCCAATTGTCCATGACCAAATCACTAATTACCTTCAACTCTCCTTTGGCCTTTTGAGCAATTCTTGATTTTTATTCTTTATTAAGCTGTCTGCCACATTATAATGTTATAGACACAAACATATTGTAAGAAGGTGCAAGTACTTCTTTTGTTCGTAGTAATATCAATTGATATCGTTAAGAAATATACTTGGATCACAAAATATCAAAATGATGCCAACGAGTACAATAAAAAGTAATAAAAATTCTCCTACATCAAAATGCCATAATAATATATGCAAGTTGGAAATAGTAAAATCGGGTTTGCTCCAATATTCACGTCGTACCAGTGGTGAGCAAATGCTTGCGTTTCATTAAATATTCTTTCATAGCGACATTTTGCGCCGAAGTTTATGTCGTTTTAGTGACGCTTAGTCATTCATGCGGAATTCATATAAAGTTAGTAAAGGTTTGTACTCACTGAGTTCTGAAAACAAAGAAAATAAATATTAACTTGTAAATATAATACAGTAATACTAACCGGTTGATTCTAATCAGAGAAGGTGACTAACAATATATGATTTCGTTGCCCTCTCTCTTCACGTCTCGTCACGTATCTTGTTATAATTTTTAACATATTTTGTATACCAACTTACTATTTTATACTATATTTGTATGTGTATAATGTAGGTTAAGTGACTTGTATCCTGATCGACAAATAAATTTATTCTAATCTATCCCGAACTAGAACAGTAGGTAATAGGCAAACCGCATAATTGGTTCTTCCGTTGAGCACTCAAAAAATCAGCGGTAGCCAACACCTTTACTCAGCCAACTCCATATGAGCAAACAGACTTAATTGCTTACAATTAGTGCTGTGCGGTTTCGACGCGTAAAAAGAACGCTTATGTCTGGGATACCTCTGACTACCGCATTTGAGATTAAAGGTCGTGAAGTTATGTCTATGTGCCGGGTGATGCTTACATATATATACTATATATGTAAGCATCCGCCGGCACATACTATTGTGTGTGTGTAAATCATATACGCACGCTTTGGCCCGCCGGTGACCGAGGAATACGTACCCTTGACCGTACCCTTTGAAAGCTGGTGTCGTAAACTAATCGGGGATAAGTGAATGTTAAGCGACATTATTTACGAAGTTAATATTCTTGCTTATGTGTTTGTTAACGTTTCATAAATGAATCACTATTGTGAACCAAGCTAGGAATAGCCTCGGTGAGTATCAACCCTAAACTTTGTTGATTTCACCGCACTGGAACTCACCGTTGCAAACATAGTAAATTCTATTTGGCAGTGGAAAAATATGAACCGTAGTAAACTTGTCGGCTAAAATTAAGTTTCGTAAATAAATAAAATGTACTGCCAGACTAGAGCGTCGGCTATAGAGGTAGCTTGTAGCTCGTTATACAAAGTATTCAATAGATTGAATCTATTTTTCTCCAGCACACTTTGTAGTAGATGCAGGTCGAGGAGAACTTTTTGAGGATCTTGTGTTTCGGGATCTAGTGACCTATTTCGAATATAATAGATATTATGATTTCTTCGATCACTTGAGAACGAGGAATTCGGAATATAACACTCATCGCCGGTACCTGGTTTTCCTGGGGGACCAGTGTTTTTTTTTTATGCACAACGGGTTAGCACTTGACCTCATTCACACCTGATGTTAAGTGAAGATAAGGCCGAAGGTGGTAGCGTACTGACCCGGAAACCCCATCTTATTTCGGGGACTGGCTATCTTATCTCTAACAAACGGAACACAACAATGCTATCAACATAGCTGTTTGGCGGCATCTAGCCGATGGTGGAATCTAGCCAGGCGGACATTTAAAATGCCCTACCACCAACCAAACCAAGTACTAAATATGTATGTAGTATCGGCATTCACTAGGAGTTCTGGCAAATCCTGAAGAATATCGACTTATCTATAATTATTTCTTTAGTTGGTAGTATCGTGCACCCTACCTGTTTTTCTACCTACAAATGTCTCATAGCTGTGGGTTGTCTGGAAGAGATCGGTTTTAATGATGTGTTCTATTGTTATCATCAAAAATTATTGTAAATTATTTTGCGCAATAAAGAGTACTTATTTATATTGTATTGTATTCTAAAAGCAATGATATTTGTTTTAAACTTTTAATGTTTTGAACACCCAAACGCCAATGTTTGGGATTTCTCACAGCACCACATTTCGAACACAGTTCGACATATTGTGTATGTATGAGTACAGATCACAGATGCACAATCAATGCCATATTTTGCTTAGAAATTATTTTTAAACATAGAACTAATAGCGAGTGCCGCGAATTATAAAAATTTGAATTACAAAAGATTTGAAAGAAAAAAATTCAAAGCAATATTTTCCTTGAATTTGTAGTTTTCGTAATCGTATTCAACCGGTGGAAATTTAAAAATCGCATCCCGCTTTTGACTGCTTATGCGAAAATTACGGTAAATTCACGTTCGCATTTTCAAAGCCGGAAATTTTAAAAAGTCACATCATTCACATTCCCAACGAGTGGGTCTACCCATTCGTTTCGAATCGGAATAATCGTATGTTTTACAGATGCAAGTTGTCTGACTTTGGTAAGTATTGACGTAAAGAGGTAATATTTAAGAGATCTCTTCCCTCAAACTGAGAATTGAAGTAGGAAACGGAGTAAATTCGGGGTTTTATTAGCAAATCGTGTGCAAAAGAAATCAAATAAAAAAAGAAACGATAACCAAATAGATTACATTAAATATTAATACATATAGGTACCCACTGCGAAATACATACATACATAACATAAAACATATATTATAAACCTACATACACATAATAATATCACGTTTTTAACCGCCTCCGTGGCTCAATGTAAACAACATTGGGTTTACGATGCGGAGGTCGCGGGTTCGATCCCCAGCGGGGTACATGTTTAAGTACTCGGTTTGGTCGGTGGTAGGGCATTTTAAATGTCCGCCTGGCTAGCTACCACCATCTTATCTAAATCTGCCGCTATGCAGCAATGTTAATAGCATTGTTGTGTTCCGGTTGTCAGAGATAAAATTTTGGAAATGCCGACAAAAAATAATTATATCATCTGGTAAGCAAAACGACTGTGTTATCCAAATATAAAATATAAAAATAGGAATATAACATTGATGGAACAAATGATTATATCGGCCAGATAGATTCAACCGTCACCTGTAACCAGAAAAAAAAAGACCAGTCTACTGTCCGCGGTTACAACTGTAACCAAAGCGCGCAACCTGCATGCGGTTCGAAACAATTCCTCCTATTATCTGTTGTTGAACTGCTTGGGGAAAAAAAATCAGTGTGACCACTAATAAATTATCTTACGGCATAGGTTCATAGAGGGCAGTATCGGCTGTTCTCATAGACCAAAAAATGTCAAAGTTAGTTCTCTCCGTATATACGCTTACACCTTCGGCCTAATCTTCACTTTACATCAGGTGTGATTTAGGGCAAGTGCTAACCCATTGTGCATAAAAAAAATTCTAAGTCTTGAAACCTGAACGATTTTTATAATTTTTTATTCCATTCCATGCCATCTAATCTCTACGTGAAAACTTCTCAAAGTTCATGCGTGACTCTGGGCAATAGAAACAGTATGTCTTGGGTAAATTACCAACAAGAACAGTGCAACAATTTGTAAGGAACTCAACCCAAATACGAGCTCATTTCGGTGAAAACACTTTTAACGGCCGCATTTTTCGCAGCCGGAGTTTCCCCAATATGATTGCGATAACTCCAACGTTCTACCCATTCTACCTACTCACTATACAACCAACTAAAAAGGAACTTTGTGCATTTTTCCGGTCCTCACATACTGTGCTCAAACTCAGGTTTGTGTGACTTTTGAAATCGCGAATATTTGCACCGAGTATTTGAACTCTGTTCAAAATAAACCGATTTTTGTCCAAGTCTGGCTTTTGATTCTTGTTTACTATATCCCACCAAATAACATAAAATTCATGTAGCTTTTGTTAATTGTGCAATAAAGAGTATTTGATTGATTGATAAAATGTAAAAACCGACCGTACATGTCGGATTACGCGCATTCAAAAGTTTCCGTGGTCAATTACAATATAATAAAGTCATATTTGTAGTTGATTTATGTCATTTTTAACGGAGGTTAATGACTTGTTTGTTCTCCTTGTGTTGTTGCATAGAATGCCATATATTCCATCCTCGCGGGCAAAATTTTTTTGTCCGGCCAACAAAACCATCGTTTACACTGCCCCTTTTACAAACATATCGAAATAGGTTCGTTGTTTTTAAAGAATTATTGGGACTTGTCTAATTCGGTGGCATTATGCACAGGTTTTTTGGGATATCAATTTTAATCATAGGCACTCTCTGTATATGAAAATATATAATAAACTTCCTGACATAATAAAATTATTAGAGGGGAAACTGTTCAAGGTGCACTTGATAAAGTGGCTTCAGGACCACTGCTATTATAATGTTAGTGAATAACTTCAAATTAAATAATGTAATTTTAAATAGCTTTAGTATAATGATTAGACAAGACATCCAACTTGATGTAACAAAAAATTTGCACACTTGCATGCAGGTTGAATACAATGACTTTTTTTAACAATAACACCCTATAATTGTAAACTATGTATTCTTGCAAATAAATGATTTGATTTGAAAATTCCCACAACACGTGACCCTAGAATGCTTCCTTAAAAAATTTAATAACATTTTTTTTCCTTTGCGCACTATTTAAGCACAATTCTTTAATATTATCAAACTAGCTGAATTTCAATTAGTGTATTCCAGCACTAATAGCATGACAGGCGCGATAAACGGTTTTATCGCGCGAGATGATATTTGTCCTGCTCATTTGCTTGGACGAAAAATACAACTACCCCACTCTCACTCCTTCGTCGCGCGCGACTAACGATGTCATGCTACGGGGGCAGCTTCTTGTACGTGACATTATTATCTCATGTGGGTGGTGAAGTTACAATTTGCTTAAGTCATAAACGAAACCGGTTGTAACAAAATATACCAACATGATATTTCCGTTCAAATTTTTATTTCCAATGCTCAAACATTATTCGGATCCGTCACGTTCTGTGGCTTATTGCACACGTTCCAAAGATTAGTTACAATACGTCTCACTCTAATTGGATCGCCTGACTTGAATGCAATATTCTCTACACAAAGCTTCATAGCTTCATTTTCGCCTGCTTCCTATTTACCTACGTTCTCATTTCTTTCCTTAGTTGCGTCACAAAAGGCTGTGTCATTGAAAGATTTCAACCGCCTCCGTGGCTCAATGTAAACAGCATAGGGTTTACGAATCGGAGGTCGCGGGTTCGATCTCCAGCGGGGTACATGTTTAGTACTCGATTTGGTTGGTGGTAGGGCATTTTAAATGTCCGCCTGGCTAGCTACCACCATCTTATCTAAATCTGCCGCCAAACAGCAATGTTAATAGCATTTTTGTGTACCGGTACCGGTCAGAGATAAGATAGCCAGTTCCCCAAATATTTGGGTTTCCGGATCAGTACGCTTCCACTTTCGGCCTCATCTTCACTTAACATCAGGTGTGATTGAGAACAACACTTGGAGAAATAAATTAATAAATAAATTTCGCATGCTAGGAACCCTACATATCCCGCCTGCCGCACATTAATCTCCGGAAGGCGCGAAGATGATGGTTTTGAAAAAATAAATAAACTACCTATGCTAATAACTTATAATAAGAATAAGAATAGTTTATTATGAACGCCACAACACGATACAAAAACAAAGAAGTAGTAAATTATAGCTAAAATAGAAATACAATTATGAAGAAGATCCCGACAATGCTGTCACATGTTGCGGCGTGCACAAATGGGTTAGCACTGAGCTCATGCTGCGACGAATCACAGCGCTGGTTTTCAGTGCCCCCAAATGCCCAGTGACGCACGGACGCCACGGACTTCTATTTGTCTTACGTAATTTTTTAATTACGGTAAAAAAAAACTCATCCGGTATATTATAGCATTTGAGGGAAGTTAGGCAAGCCCCCAAATAAGTTGGGGATTTCCCACTTTCGGCTTCTCGTCACTTAAAATCAATGTGATTGAGAGAGAAACACTAACCAATTGTGCATAAAAAAATTGCGGACTAGTCTAACTAGACTGTGTGCCGCTTGAAATGCCGCTGTGTGTCTCCCTTACGACAATCATGTGATAAAATATTTGCCATATATATAAAAAAATATGCGTAGGCTTGCGTGTTTTTGAATATTCATTGAAATTGAAACATGTTCGTCCATTTTTGGGTAACCAAATTTTTACAAATGCAAACACCATTTTTAATTTGCATACTTACTTGAAACTCATACAAAGATGTCGCTTTATTAGCTACAAAATGGTTCTAATATCTTTTTTATTTATGATTAACTGAATACTCGTTTGACCACAATCTCACCTGATGGAAAATAATGTGGTCGAACATAAAGCACGCGATATCGTATCGATTATAATCACCCAGCACCTGTGTATAGAATAAATAATCTAGTATGTATTTTAAAAAAAAACTGTTTAAACTTACCGTCAGTGTCTGATCGGCGTCCGTGTTTTCGCCTTACGCTCCACTGAAAACCAGCGTTGTAGTCTAGACTGCAACTTATGCTGAGAACGAGACCTTCTTTGATACCACTTTGCGACACCGAAAATTAATTTTTAAGGACTTTAGTATATAAGTGAAAAATTGCTTAGATTTTTTTATTGTATTTTGTAACTGCATTATGAGATAGGAGTACCTATCCTATTACATGAAACTGTTTTGTGTACTACTCTTAACTCACTCGGTCCCAATTTCACTGTGTATATTTTCACATGTAATAATAATATGTGTGTCGCTAAATGGGTCAAATAAATGATTCTTATTCTTATCCCTATTCTCTCTGCTTTTGCAGATCCTAAGGTTAGGGTTCAGGAAAAATTGATGCCAGAAGGGAATTCTATGCCTTGGCCGTTCATATTATGAATGAGGAGTCGAAGTTCTACTATACATACGGGTGGAATCTGTCCCCACGCCTAGTAGTCCGAAGATGGAAAGGCGACAGTGGATTAAAATTATGCAATTCCAAGCACACTCACCGAAATGCATCCTGTGAAAGACTGAGAGACAGGTGACTTTACGACGGTGTTCGAGGCTCTGCAATTTAATAGTAATCGAATGATCACCATGAGACTTATTGCACGTTGTCCACGGAATCGTGTGCAGACAGTTGGTACTTAGCTGATCCATCCCAGAGGTGACAGCAGTATTCCATGCACAAAGCTATCAATACAACGATATATCAATGGTGTCAAACTGTGTTTAGATTAAGAGATCCTCAAACCTCTAAGTATTACTGAAAACTATCACGTCTTATCCTTAATGGGATCTCCAAACTAATGTGATCAAAGGCTTAGCGAGGCGAGTTTGATCCGGAAATGCTCAGACATAGTTGACAGCCAATCTTGCTATACTACAACTAGTATGAATACGTCATGGGATAGATTTCTAAGTTCAGTGATATAATTTTTGGTTTAGTGTGTAAATTCGAGTTGGATCGATCAGAGGAGACTTGTGAATTACTTATGAGTTATATGAGTGAATTCAACAAAAGTTGAATTTACAGTGTATAGATACAATTGATAGTTTTCATGAAAGTTTAAAATAAAGTGCCGTGTGATTTCGGCAAATACAAGAAATAGAAGCAACCCATCTCTTCCTATGGGTTTCGTAAATGACGGGGACTTTTCACCGAAAAATATCTGCATATTCCAAGACTCACTCCCCATGTTTAGACGAAATATGATGAAGGTTCCATAGACTGATAATTGACTTCGCGTACTGTGTCTGGTTGTTGTTATTTTAAGTTGGGGTTTGGGTAAGTGCCCAAACGTATTTAAAGTACTTGTAAATTTTTTTATAAGGTTTAAATTTCAATATACACAGTTCTATAGTGTTAACGTAGTACATACATTTCAGTGTTGTGCTCGTCCGTAATTGGAGTTTATACCTATTAATTTTTGTTTAAATGATTTTATAAGATGTCGTGTGTGTACTCCGTTGGCGAGCCTAAATAAATAAATAATAATAATAGATTTGCACATTTTAACGGCGATGGGCTCACCTCTGTCATATGTGAATTTCTGTTTATATCGAAAAACCCTGGAAATTGTTTCAAGCTATAAACTTTTCATATTTGGAAGATATAAACGTTAATATTTGGGATATGTTTGACCACCTCATTTGGGATATAGGTCGTGGCGTTATGTATGTAATTAAAATAAAAAAGAATTCGACCTCACAGATACACTTTGGTTCCCTGGCGACTTGGCCGCACTCTGGCGTACCACTTGTGTCGATACTTTGGCCCCATCTTGTGTACAGAGCTCAGCCCGCAAGGCCGGTGCCGCCGCCGACCTCGCCTAGACAGTAAAGTACCGCAAATACGCGTTTTTAACTATTAATTACGAGTTTGCCACACTTGCCTTCGAAACACTGGGCCCGTGGTCGTCCGACACCAAAAAATTCATAAAAGAGGTGTCGGACTTCCTAATCCAAGCATCAGGTGACCTCAGGGCGGGTGCCTTTTTACACAAAGACTAACTGGCGGTGCAGCGGGGCAACATATATATTTTTTTTATTATTACCTAATAAGAAGTTGTTGTTTAGTTACGACGGAATGTTTAATTCGTTCCATATTATCGACACCATGGTGTAATTTTTATTTATTTATTTTTTGTGTTTTTTTTTTTTCAAAATCAGCGTGTTCGATCCTGGTTAGGAATATTGATTTTTCAAAAATCCAATGATACAATTTTCATTAAAATCGGGCCTTTGATTACTTTTCGATATTCTTCAAAGTTTCAGATTTGGCCAAGCAAGCCCACTTGAAAAATTTACTCTGGACCTATATTTTTTTTTTCATGAAAACGTTTCATTGATATTCACTGATGGTGACACCCACTAATCCCATTTTACTAACCTTATAGTTCCTGTCATGTTTATCAAGTTTGTTTAATAGCCACATAATCGCCTCCGTGGCTCAATATAAACAACATTGGTCGGTCGCGGGTTCGATCCCCAGCGGGGTACATGTTTAAGTACTCGGTTTGGTTGGTGGTAGGGCATTTAAAATGTCCGCCTGGCTAGCTAACACCATCTCATCTAAATCTGCTTCCAAACAACAATGTTAATGACATTGTTGTGTTCCGGTTGTCAGAGATAAGATAGCCAGTCCCCCAAATGTGTTGGGGTTTCCGGGTTAGTACGCTTCCACCTTCGACCTCATCTTCACTTAACATCAGGTGTGATTGAGGTCAAATACGAAACCGTCGTGCAATAAAAATCGTAAATTCAGTAAAAGAATACTTTGCTTTTCACCTATTTAAATCTTATGATTTTCAAAATCCACCTAGCAACACTGCTTTCTGTATGAAAAACCAATCAATGTACAATGATTGATGCGCTAACACTGTTGCTTGGCCGAAAATTTACGTTATCAAGTTGCTTCCATAGATTTTAAGCGCTTAATTTTAACTAAATTCAGGGTAAGACGGTGCAAACTTCGTGTTGTCGGCATTTGACATCTTGCCAACTTGCGTTCAAGTAAGTTAGCTAACTCGAACTTAGAACCTGTTACGTCCAACAAGTGTGAAAACTGAGGATTGGATTTTGGATTACCTAGAGGGAAACAGGACTTACATACGTCATGAAAGTTGGTTGCAGAATGTTAGGACTTAAGACGCTTAAGTCTGGACATTTGCTCGGTTCCATAATTTGCATTTAGTAGGTTCGTAATTTCAAATACCATTCAAGTTCCATTTGTTTGGCTTAAGGGACAAGTTGTCTACTAGGAAACGGGCCCGTGGGCGAGATGTCTACTTTTCGAAACACCTTGACACACGGCTACTTTCGAAAATGGGCGGATGTACTCTCTAGAAGCATCTTTATATTTATTTATAATGTAAAGGTGTCGTTTTTTCCATTTTAGCACGGAATTCTAATATTCAGGTCTTTCTTGTTGCTTTATTATACAGCTTTATTTACAGCCACGGAGGCGGTTAGCAGGCAGGGCCTCTCTAATCATTACACCACCACCAATTTGGGATAAAGGTCACACATTTTAACCGCTTCCGTGGCTCAATGTAAACAACATTGGGTGTACGATTCGGAGGTCGCGGCTTCGATCCCCAGCGGGGTACATATTTAGTACTCGGTTTGGTTGGTGAGGGCATATTAAATGTCCGCCTGGCTAGCTACCACCATCTTATCTAAATCTGCCGCCACACAGCAATGTTAATAGCATTGTTGTGTTCCGGTTTCTGAGATAAGATAGCCAGTCCCCCAAATAAGATGGGGTTTCCGGGTCAGTATGCTACCACCTTCACCTGATCTTCACTTAACATCAGGTGTGATTGAAATCAAGTGCTAACCCGTTCTGCATAAAAAAATCAAATATCGAGATACACACAAATGAGCACGAATTCTATCTGTTACCCCAGTTCAGAAAGCAATCCTTTGTACTAGACTACAGTCGGTCAGTGAACACCTAGGTGGAACAATGAACTAGTTCTCCTTAGTAACGATTTAGTCAAACAAGGCCGTTCGCTGTGCTCGCTCCTACCTTGTTATCGAAGCGAAGTTACAAACTATTGTTGCACTCAAGTTGTACCAGACATTGTATCTAACTCAGAATACAATGCTGATTGTGTAAAAATGAAGGAAAATTGTGCGACATGAAGCATTGCATGGATTGTCCAGGGAAAATACGGTTTGACCTTCGTTCTCGAAACGTTTAATAAAATGTTTTAAATGTAGTAACAATTGCTAAAAATTAACAATTCCAAGGACAGACCCCACCAGACGTTGCTTAACTTCGCTAATTGAAAACGAAAAGCGACTACATCACCCAGCAATCAAAAGCTTTATGATAGACTTTCAGATTTGTATTCCAAAAACTCAACATTCAGCAGATAAATAAACAACATAAGATACTAACAAATTTTTTATATTTTTACATTTTATTAGGACTTTAAAAATAATCACTAGGACCGGGTTATCCTTAAAGTTTATTAAAGTAATATAGTTGGTACTTGAGGTTAGCAAAGCCTATTTCAAACTCGATATAAATACAATCTTAATTTACTAAGGTTTCTTCTACCACATAATTTACCTAAAAGAAATCTAGTAATTCTCATTCAATCTGCTAAGTTTTAGACAACGTTTCATTTTATACCAATAGTATCTCAAATATTTTGAGTAAGGTAGTCAGTTTGTAGGTAACTTCTCATGCAGCCAATTCCTCTTGCCTTCATTAAATTCAGCTGCCGTATGGTCTGTGCCTTGGAGTATCCACTTCGTTGTCAGCAGACCTTCCACTCCTACCGGACCTGAAAAATTATGAGATTGTTTATAAATCTTCGGACCTAGGAGGAGAGCAGGTTAAATATCTCTTAGATCAGAATATTTTCATATCTTACCCCTTGCATGAATTCTAGCTGTCGAGATACCAACTTCTGCCCCGAGGCCGAATCGGAAACCATCTGCGAAACGCGACGACACGTTATGGAAAACGCAAGCGCTGTCCACTGCATTCAGGAAATGAGTAGCTGCGTGTTCTGTAAATCAATAATTAGTATCTTAATAGGGCAACAACAGTAGTGGCATATTGAATACTAAACACAACTCGAAACTGATAAATTTTAAGACTTATATGTGGATAAGGAATAAGTTCATCACAGGAAGTTTGAAAGTAGAATCAATGATGGAAATGTTGAGGAGTAATTAATAGGTTAGTGTGATAAGGAATGAAGTCTGCCGTGTAACGAAAAGTGTTAAATGTGAATGTGGATAGACAGATGTAGACTGTAGAGGTAAGAAAAAGAAAAAAGGGATGGATAGTATGAAAGATTACATGAATAAGAAAAGAGAATACGGAGACGACGCGACGGCTAAAAGAGGGAAGTGAAAGTAGACGTATAATATGTGCCTATCGAGACCTCATATAATGTGAGATAAGGCTCTAAAGCAATTACGCATCTAAGGCCTCTTAGTTAAGAAACATAAAGACTATACTTTCATTTGCCAATATAGTTTTGTCTGTTCATTATCACGAAACGTACCCATGTGATGTCCTTTCAATGCACAGATCTAACAAATAAGTAGGACACACTCGAGAAATATTTTAGCGGCTTGTGATTTGTTGGATCAATGAATAACAGACTACCTAAATATCCAATTACGTAACAATTACGAGTAGGTACTATTATCTTGTCTAGACTTCAGAGTTACAAAATTATCATCAACTTTAAATAAATACCCGTAACAGTTAATTCATCAAGTCGCTACCTACCTATCACGCGTCAATAAACTGAATGTTGTTTCTAGTGATAGCAACATTATCATTAAAGTTTGCCTTGAAATTGTCGTAACTATTATTCAGGCTTCCTTGTTTGTTATAAACATACAATTATCATATCTGTAAAGGTCATATTTCACAATGAGAGTTTGAAAGAGTAATTCTCATTAGAGAATGTGTTAGGTAGTCTATTTCGGTAATTACCGTAGCGAGAACCAAGGGCGAGAGTGAGATACATAACGATATTAACTTATTAAATACCTAATAAGCTCCATTATTACACCTTAATTTACTCATATTAATATAATAATATAATACTCACCATTTTCAGTTACAATGACATCTGTGTGTGAACTTCCGAAAGTGTGAATATGGGACACAGCCTCATCAAGATCCTTTACTACTTCTATACAGCATTCCAGAGCTCCATATTCGTGACGCATAGTTTTTGCAGCAGGCGGACCGAAGGTCAAATGACTAGCCAGCTTAGGGCCGGCGTGAATTATCACTCCTTCGTGTTTTAACATATTGCAAATTTCCGTAAAGAGAGAGCTAGATAGATGATCTTCATGAATTAGCAAAGTTTCCATCGCGTTACATGCTGCTGGGTAATCGCATTTTGCATCACGAACAATTTTCAAAGCTTTGGCTGGGTCGGCGTCTTTGTCCAAATACACATGACAGATACCTTCAGCGTGCCCAAGAACGGGTATATGTTGCGATTGCTTTTGAATACTCCTAACAAGGTCTGACGATCCTCTAGGAATAATGAGGTCGATATATTTCTCCATCGCTAGTAAGTCGCTAATTTCCTCCCTAGTGGAAACTAAGGAAATAGCATCTTCAGCTCCTACTGTATTTAGAGATTCTTTCACTAATTCCATAAGTGCCTTATTCGAGTACGCGGCTTCTTTCCCACCTTTCAAAAGGAGACCATTCGCAGAAGCCATAGCTAATGCTGCAACTTGAGGTAGAGAATCTGGTCTCGATTCAAAAATGACTAAAAGGACGCCAATAGGTACAGTAACTTGTTTTAACATTAGATTGTCAGCTAATTTAGTTTTATTGAGCACTCTGCCTACATTTTCGTAGCTTGAGTCAGCGATTTGTTTCATCCCTACAGACAAAGTTTTTAACTTTCCTTCATTTAAAGACAGTCTGCTTAGCAAAGGCTTCGCAAGCCCACCTTTAGTCGCTTCTTCCAAGTCTTTGTTATTTGCGTCTAATATCAATTCCTTTTTATTCAACAATAAATCAGCTAACGAATGAATGGCGGAGGCTCTGTCTTCTGGTGTCAACTGTTGAAGGGTTCTGCTGCCTGATCGTGCTGGAAGAGAAATGGGGATATATTACGAGCAATCATAACGACTGTAATTGAATCCTCCGCCTTGATTCAATATAAGCAACATTGGGTTATAAATACGAGCTTGTGGGTTCGAACCGTTTAGTACAGTCGACAACAGAATTACAGTAGCAGGCCTTTCGTTGTTAGCATGTCGTTTTTACATTTCCCTGCACCCCCTGTCACGTGTGCATTTCTGCATATCTCATAAGCTAAACCGTGGATGTTGTTTCAATCATTTTTGGGATAGAAGTCGACACGTTATGTATGTGTATTTAGAAATTTATTTAATAAAGATTTAACAATCTGTACTGAATGACGTTATGTATGTATGTATGTTTTTTAAGTTTAACTTAAATTTATCCATCAAATGATATACACCGATCAATGTGTAAAGGAAAATATAACAAAATCCAACCAAGATCCTCCAAACAATATCATAAAAATTAAGCCTGCTACCTTAATTGTGTTGCCGACTGTACCTAGCATATTTTTAATGTCTGGCAAGCAATCATTCGATTTATTTAATCTACTACTAAAAGAATTATTGTGTTTCAACTGTTTGAGACAAAATAGCCAGATCGTAACTTAACCTCAGGTTTAGTTGATATCAAGAATTAAAAAAGAAATACACAAATTTGTTAATCTTTGAGCTTGACCTGAATCACACTTTCAACCTCCTCCGTGGCTCAATGTAAACATCATTGGATTTACGATTCGGAGGTTGCGGGTTCGATCCCTAGCGGGGTACATGTTTTAAACTCGGTTTGATTGGTGGTAGGGCATTTTAAATGTCCGCCTGGCAAGCTACCACCATCTTATCTAAATCTGCCGCCAAGCAGCAATGTTAATATCATTGTTGTGTTCCGGTTGTCAGAGATAAGATAGCCAATCCCCCAAATGTGTGGGGTCCGGGTCAGTACGCTTCCACCTTCGACCTCATCTTCACTTAAAATCAGGTGTGATTGAGGTCAAGTACCAACCCGTTGTGCATAAAAACACATAAGTGAACTTATGTGAAGAAAGGTATTAAAATCTTACCATTCTCTGCTAAAACATCAACCGACACAGACGAGTTCGTCGCGTAATCAGTAAAGAAAGTCCCAACTTTCCTTCCGCTGATGATGGTTTTTATTGCCTTTTCCTGCATACCGTTGCAGATGACTACACTGACTCCTCGAGCCATTGCCCACGTCGCTGCGTTCACTTTAGAGTCCATGCCTCCTGTACCCACCTAAGATTAAAATAAGCATAAAAAATATCAGAATTAACATGGCGAGTTAGAATTTTTTTAGATATTTGCCAATAATAATATGCAGTATATAAGGAAAAAATTAGGGCATATTAGGTAAGTGAAATAGAAGGTTGGCATAGGAAGGTAGTTTTTTTTTTTTTTGTCAAAAGTATCATCGAATAAAGCGTTAATTTTGTCATTTGACGGTCGCATTTGTAGTCTATTCCACATAATTACACCATAAAATTAAATAAATAAGGAAAACTTGGACAAAATATGAGTGCCACATAAATTTCACATGATATGAACCCTACAAATCTCCCTAATCGCATATAAATCTAGGGTTGTTTCGTGCGTTTTTGATTTAAAAAAAAAGTACCTATGCCAATAACTTCTATTTCACTTATCCAATATGCCTTTTTTTCCTTACGGTAAAAAAACGCATCCGGTATAATATAATAACAAAGAAAGTAAACTTCCTCCTTTATTTGTCATTTCTAACAAGTTCCCATGCGACATAGAATATATTATCCCAATATTATTAAAATAGAAAAATACATTAGATAAGAAATGTCTAATATCCAGCCCTCCGATCGGTCATCATTTCTCGATAATGTCACAGAAAATTGAAGAATGAACGGGAAAGGAAAATGTTAGACGTAGGTAATTCATACGAGTAAACCTATTCGTATGGGGTAAATTATGAGCAAACTTGCTTAAGTTGGTGAAATATTGGAAATCTGTGATGCCTTACGCAATTGATACCTCCGTAGCTCCATACATCAATTCTTAAAGCGAAGATATTCAGTCAGTTATTCCGTCTGTCTGTACACTGGAAAGCTCCTAAAAAGACTAAACTGATCGGGCTATTTGGATCGTTACGTAATGTAAAACTGCCAATCGGTATTGGAGGAAACATAATTCCCTGGAAAACCATTATTTACCATAATATTTTTGCATAATAGTCTATCCCTTGAATCCAGGGATATCAAATTTCATTAGATGGATTATCACCTTTTTTACGTCAAGCATCAAAGCCCATACTATTGTGGTTACGTATATATAATAAATATTTCGGACACTTACACCAATCATCTACTTCCAAACTATAAGCAAAGCTTGTACTATGGATACCAGATAACGAATAAACATACATAAATATTTATATAAACATCAATGACTCGGAAATAAATGTTTGTGTTCAACATACAAACATTTACCCCTCACGGGATTCGAATCCGCAACCGTTGATGTCGGCGACAGATCACATCCACTACGGTTGGGGAACCGGTCGTCGGCTGGTGAAGGATAAAATACGTCTTTGAAAACGCATATTCTGTATTTGACGTCGAACTGTCAAACCTTATTCTCTGAGAGATTACAGATGACCATGACAATAGTACCTAATCACTTTTTACCAGAAGAACTGCTATCCCATGAGAATAATCCATAAAATATATTTTACATGAAAATGAACTGAAATAGTCACTCGTATCTTTGTAAGAACAGAACATAATAAATCGTGAGCCTTACGGTAATAAATTTTGATATCGAAACAGCAGACTTGGCATGTGGGCTTGGTAGCATCTTGGCAATGCTATTATATCAACAAAATCGACATACTGCGCATGCAGTTTACTAACTTGGCAACCACGTTCCGACTTTAAAAATACTAGTTTATTACCACGTGGGTCCCAGCAAAACAAAATTAGACCACTACATCAAACCATGTTATCAAGGTGTCATAAGAAAGATCTAGCAATTTTTCCATGGATATCATAAAAAGGACGAAGCATATATAAGGTCTAACAAAATTAACCCGACAAATGTTGCAGAGTGTATGTATAGGATGGACCTATTACGATATAAATAAAAAATAAAACATTAAAGTTAACAGATTTTATTCAAAAAATAGAATTTAGAAATGTAAATTTTGTGAGTTGGACATTAATGGCCGCGCGCTCTATGTACATTGCCACAACACACAAACACGTGCGCGGTATCTTTGAAGACACCTAAAGGCTTCCACACGACTTGCTGTGATGGTTGCGCCCTGTGCCCCGCCACCCCCTTTGGCGTCTTCTATATGAACGTCGCCTGTTTTTTCTCATTGATAAAATAAGGTACAATCGAAATGAAGTAAGTCTGTTAATGTGTATTTTCATTTGCACTTACATTTATTTTTTTACTCGGAAACAAAATTTTTAAGGCTAGTTTTTTTATATTATTTTATTGTCATGTACGTGCAATTGCCAAAGTTTGTCGGGTTAATTTTGTTAGACCCTATATAGGTACTCTACAGAATGTCCATTGATGATCACAATTACGACTGATTAGTGTAGTGAATAGTGACCCTGTCTGTGAAATCAAAGGTTGCTGGTTCATATACCGCGAAGGGTAAATGTTTGTGTGATGAATACAAACATTTATTCACGAGTCATGGAAGTTTATATAAATATTTATATATGTTTATCCATTAGCATCCAAAGTACACACTTTACTTTGGGACTAAATGGTTGGTGTAAGTGCAAGATTTATTTATTTATATACAAATCCGCTATTCCAATGTGGCATCAAATTCCACTATGAAAACTATACAAATCAGGTTTTGGGAAAGTCTATTTAATGCATTGAAATCTACTACATTTGTTGTCCAAGCCCTTAGACTTGACTAGAATAATTGACTAATAATTTTCTGCAACTTGCTTCTTTTTTAATCTTCTCATATAAGTAAACTAATTTTGTAGTGGTATCTCTTACAAGTCTAGGAAGCATAGAGCACCATTTTTAACACCCAATGTAAAAAAGGGGTGTTATAAGTCTAAAGCCTATGTCTGTCTTTGTGTCAGAGAGTCTGTGTCTGTCTGTGGGATTTCAGTGCCAAAGCGGCTGAACCGATTCGA
The DNA here is from genome assembly GCA_949316235.1 of Oegoconia quadripuncta. Classification (NCBI taxonomy): domain Eukaryota; kingdom Metazoa; phylum Arthropoda; class Insecta; order Lepidoptera; family Autostichidae; genus Oegoconia; species Oegoconia quadripuncta. The sequence continues at coordinate 17,685,302 of OX438743.1, forward strand.
AACTGATTTTTACAAGCTTTTATTTTAGTTGCAATATGTATCATGTAAGTTGTCCGTTGCAAACCATTTTTTCAACCACTTGCTGGTATCTGATTGAGATGAAATTTGGCATATTTATGTAAGGTCGGTGACAGTGCAACATTATGGTACCATCGAGCTGATCTGATGATGGAGCCAGGATGTAAGGACTGGAACTCCCTGATGGCACATGGCAAGATAGTCGAAATTAGGCACTTTCCATTACAAATACAGAACTTATTTTTATTTTCAAAAGGTAGCGAGGTGGTTCGTAGCCTTGTTTGATAGAAATCGTTTGAGCCATTTCGAAAATATTTTTTTTCTTTTTTATTTAAGTTTTAATATACTTATCTGAATGATATAATCAGATTCTCTCGGGGGTTTTCTAAATGTTCAATTTATAGTTATTATCTAGGTATAGACTTTAGTGAGAGCTGTAGTCATAATTGATACAACTGCTACTCTATCATACCAATAAACTCTAGACATTGGTCTAGTTGAGTTTGAACTGTATTCGCCCAAGTATTATAAACTAAGCGCAAAAGAAACGTTCAAATAACTTACCTTGGACTTCTGCCCGAATTCAACCTGATCTCTGTCTTTAGAGGTGTAAGTGTGCATCATCCTTGCACCGTCTTCCCACGGCGGCTTGTTGTAGATGCCGTCCACGTCTGACATCATGATGAGTAAATCCGACTGGATCTCAGCAGCCAAGAGAGCTGATAGACTGTCGTTGTCTTTTAACCCAATACCCTGTGATGAAAAATTAAATAGTAATTTTAAGTTGAAATTTAAGTTCAATTTTTGATACTGGGTTCCTGTAGGCTGTTTCTTCTATTTATCCTAAACCAGATAATATAACGCTAATCACAAGAAAGATCAGACATTACTATTTGTCGTCTTGGTCTACAAGAGCCCGATCCACAGCCTCAAAATTGCAAGCATATCACTAGTCTTTCTTAATTCTTTCAAACAACTTTGTATTTATAGCAATTATAGATTATTATTCTAATGTAGTAAGATTTACTACACAAGAATTAAATATTATCATTTACATTTTAAATAATCAAGTGCTCAGAAAATTTTAATTTTTTTTTTTTTTTATGTATAACGGGTTGGTACTTGACCTCAATCACACCTGATGTTAAGTGAAGATGAGGTCGAAGGTGGAAGCGTACTGACCCGGAAACCCCAACACATTTGGGGGACTGGCTATTTTTATCTCTGACAACCGGAACACAACAATGCTTAACATTGCTGCTTGGCGGCAGATTTAGATAAGATGGTGGTAGCTAGCCAGGCGGACATTTTAAATGCCCTTCCACCAACCAAACCGAGTACTTAAACATGTACCCCGCTAGGGATCGAACCCGCGACCTCCGAATCGTAAACCCAATGTTGTTTACATTGAGCCACGGAGGCGGTCAAATGGTCAATTGGTCTAATGTTATTTTACAACGGTTTTAACGGAACGTTTTTGGTTTTGGTTTAGCTTTAGTATAGCTGAAGTAAAAAATGGTATCGCGCTATTTTTTCGTTATTATTATATCGTTGACGCTACCAAAGGAAAACCAGTCCTAAAATGTGTAGAGCTAACCACGAGTATATAAAAAAACTAGGTTAATTTCCGTCCAAATGATTAGCGCGAGACGAAATGTGCTTAACGTAACGTTTTTGGTTATGGTATGGCTTTGTTATTGTCGTTCTAACTTAGCGCGATCGGCCCTCTGGTGTTATCCAAGCATTTTGTATTTACAAAATGCTTGGATGGATATAGCTTATAGATAACCTACGCTTAAAAAGTACGTCAGAATATATATAACCTACGCTTAAAAAGCTTAAGCTTAGCTTAAAGCTTGTAGATAACCTACGCTTAAAACGTACGTCAGAATATATATTCTGGCGTACTTTTTAAGTCATCTATAAGCTTATCTGACTCCACGGTAAGATTTCCACTGGTCATGAACTTTAAGTTATGACCTTAAAGTTCATAGTCGTTTGCGGTGTCACCGTAGACTGAATCTACTTGTAAATTATGCCTGGAGAATAACATAGCTGAAGTGTATAACGTCACGAATTTCAAATCTACAAATGAGCTACGTACAAATGTTGATCACTATTTACTTGGAAATCTAACTAATATTATAAATGTGAAAGTTTGGATGTTTGTTTGTTTGTTACTCAAACGGCTGATCGGATTTGGATGAAATTTGGTATATAGGTAGAAAATACACTGCATCAAGACATAGGATATTTTTTATCCCTATAAAGTGAGTAGTTCCAGCGGGATAAATATATATCCGCGATAAAGTTATTCCACGCAGGCGGGCTGGAAACTAGTGGATTATAAAAGCAAAAACCGTAATTTAGCGCTTCCACCTTCGGCCTCATCTTCACTTAACATCAGGTGTGTTTGAGGTCAAGCGGTAATTTGTTGTGCTTAAAGAAAAAACATGAAAGTAGTTACGAAACTTCGGGAATCATTTAACTTAATGCTGATACTTAATAAAAGGATACTTCATAATAGGGGCTATAAGCATCAATATAGGTAATATTATGTTATTGGAAATAATGCCGGCATAATTGGAGATGAACAAAGGAATTTTATCTTTAGCAGAAATAAGAGATGTTAGGTACAATTGATTCTAGGAACAGTTGTCTAAATATAATTATTTCTTGCGGCTTTATCGCATTTTCAAACGAGTTTTTTAAATGATATATCGAAATTGTTTCTATGTCAATCAAACAATATACAAGGTATATTTTTCAATGGGTCATGGAGGTGAAGTGCCAGTATTTTAATAGCATGGTACAATCTGAAACACATAAATGCTTACAGCGTAATACAAATTAAGTTTTCTTAGGAAATCGTGCACTTTTTTGGATAATTTTTATTTAGTTTATTTCGTGAGAAAACTTTGAATTATACCGGACTCGAAATGTTTCTCGTTTTAGACTACAAAATTAGTTTTAGGTTAGTAAAGTTAAGCAACGTTTCGCGAGGCGGATGGGTAGACACGAGTGGCATTTCATAAGAGCATTTCCGTGTTTCAGAAGGCAAGCTAAACATTCGGTGCCTATTGTTTTCATTTTAAAACAAGAAAACTGTCAGATAGCCATTAATCGGCCAAACCAATCAATACCTTCTCCAGAGAGGAGGCTCCGCCCTAATAGTAGGAACGTAAAGCCGTTGATGGAAGCACTCGTGGCGCAATAGCATTCCTTATTCGTTTACCATTAGCAAAGTTAAGCAATGTCTGGTACGGTCAGCCCATGGATGGGTGACATTTTAATACGAGTGTTTACGTGCTTCGGAGGGCTCGGTAAATAGTCGTTCTCGATTATTTACAATTGAATTCAGTCGGTAATCCAAGTTGGTGGACTATTGGGCGGCTTAAAAACACTGACTGGCCGGTGACCACTAGTTTGGTACAAATCGGCCTATCCGTACCTGGCCCCTGTGGTGGATTGTGGCCACCCTCGCCAAGTGAGAGGAGGCTATACTCCAGGAGTGTAAGGCTGTGGATGATCATTTTCATCAGGCCCGTTCCTGGCCACCAAACTTCTTAAATTTATGAGTTAAGTTGAGTTTAAGAAAATGTTACGCATGACACGACTATTGAGACAAGTGGTCTGTGTCTGTCATCCCAATATATCGTTATACTGACTATGTATAATCTGTGGTTCTGTGTCATGTCAATCCACTCCATGGATGGAGTGGATTCTCCTTACAGTAAATTCTAAAATATCATCATCATATCAGCCGAAAGACGTCCACTGCTAGACAAAGGCCTCCCCCAAAGATCAAAAGCAATAAACTGCTTATAAATAACACACCAGAATTCATACCGTCTTATCCATAAAAATTAACAAACGCTTTATAAGCCTGTTTTAGTTAAAGTATGTTTTGTCTCTGTCGTTCATAAGGAAATGTTGTAATGAAAGAAAGTGACAAAACATATTTTAACTACAACAGGCTTAGCGTTTGTAAATTTTTATGAATAAGTGGGTAAATATATAAAACTAGAAAAAGAGGAGAAAACACATTATCCAATGACTCTAAAACATGTACTCAGCCCCGAAATCTAAGCAAAGCCGAAAACGTCTTCAAGATCGCTATTAGGCGGGAGGGTGCCCAGAATGCTGCCAGCATTACCAAGGTGGTAATGCAATACTGATGCGTTGGCCCAAGTAGGCGCCTACGATCGCCGGATAACTTTACCTTTTGTTTGTTGAAACATAATTAACTATTCCTTTTCATTTGGAAAAATGACTTTTAGTGAAAATTCGTAAATTGAATGAGTGAAATACTTATTGGGGACTACTTCTCATCGATATGTCTATATATTACTCACGTACGTACGTAACGTAATTTATTCACAAAATTTGTGCTGTCTGAAAAGTTTTCGTTCAAAATCTAATATTGTCTAAACCTAGAAATGTTAACATATTTGGGAGGGATCCGACTCCCAGACAGTATTACTAGTTTGGAGTCGGGGCTAGACGTGTAATTAGGTATCTAAGGCCCGAATTAAAAATCTCAAAATTGAGAGCAGTCTTGTGACCGGTCTCAAGTAAACGTGTTGATTAATAAACCTAACTAGAGACCTGAAAAGCACGTGCATACTTAAGCAGTACTCACTTGAGAGATGCGCGTATTATTAAACGAAACTCAAGACTATCATTCATTCGCCGCTGAACCGAATACATAAGAAGTGATCTCAGCTGAGTAGATTGGTTTATAAATTAGCACGGAGCTTGATATAGCGTCAATTGCTTAAGACAGCATCTCTCTTGATACAGCCTCAAGACTTGTATGGAGATTGGTTTATTAAATACGGGCCAAAGTTTAAGCAACAAATTACTTTATTATTCACATTCTTTTACGACCTCAAACGCGAATCCAGTCGATCATAAAAAAAAAAAGACCTGATAAAGGTGGCGGGAAATCGCTGGACGCAGATCGCTTCCAACCGGTCACTTTGGAGTTCTATAGGGAAGGCCAATTCATTCCGTTCAACATTGGACGTCCTGTGGCTGATATGATAATAATGATACATTGTACAAATTGTACATTCTATTCTTACCACTTTTCTGAAACTGTATTTTCTTTTCTGTTGTGCAATAAAGTGTATTTGTATTGTATTGTATTGATGATATTCTTTTATAGGGAAGGCCTATGTTCAGCACTGGACGTCCTGTGGCTGATATGATAATGATGATACATTGTACAAATTGTACATTCTATTCTTACCACTTTTCTGTAACTGTATTTTTTTTTCTGTTGTGCAATAAAGTGTATTTGTATTGTATTGTATTGATGATATTCTTTTATAGGGAAGGCCCATGTTCAGCACTGGACGTCCTGTGGCTAATATGATAATGATGATACATTGTACAAATTGTACAATCTATTCTTACCACTTTTCTGAAACTGTATTTTCTTTTCTGTTGTGCAATAAAGTGTATTTGTATTGTATTGATCATATTCTTTTATTCTTTTTTATTATTACCTTTTTCCCGGTCCCCGGTACAACCGAGTCGTCTTGTATGTACATCGGAGGGCTGACTGCGTCGTTCGTGTTCACAATTGGCACTATGTTCAGCGAGATCAACTCTGATAGAGTGCAGAATAGATTCTTCCGAGTCTCCTCGTTGTAAAAGTCTGGTTTCGTCACTAGGACCTGTGTAAAAGATAAAACAGTAAATATGTATGTGCAAAAATATATAACACAAATTAGTATCAAAAGGTGGCGGTGTTATGGATTACTATGTATTGAAGCGACTGCCTCAGGAAGAAGGGTAATTTTTATTGGATGTATTGGGTCTTTATCTATGACATTGGAGTTTTTTTTCTTCGTTAATCATATGTACCAATTTCTGCGATTTTTTATTTGGTAAATAGAATATTATTTCAAGGTTTCTCATGAAATATTTTTTAATTACTGGGCTAAATCACACAATTTAAAAAAATTCAACAGAGCTCTTTTCATGTGCTTCCCATAATCATTTCTTAGATTCGCTGAAACTTTTATAAAGCGGTTACTTTTAAAAATTAACGCTGCCTATACTTAACTTAATGTTATCCGATAATACACACAAAGTTTAGCTAAATTTGGATTTGCCGTTTCCAAAAAAAATCAAAAATGGTAAGGACCTAATATTTAGCCGACTGAGTCAGGAGGAAGGGTAAAACGTCTTGACCCATTTTGAAGTGCATTACATTCATTTTGATCCCTAGAGCGTCACAGGATACATTTTATTATAAAAAATCCAACATAGCGCCCGTATATACAAAAAATTATATCATATTTTGAGAAAAAAGATATAGTTTTTTTTGCCAAAATCGTTCTCAAATTTTATACTGATCAACTCAAAATATTATAAAGCACCCCTCGAAATATATTCATAGAAATGAACTCGTTGTCTCGATATGCCAGGCTATTTTATAATACAAAACCTTCTACAACAACCCTTAGAGTTTATTGCTTGTTCTTCTCAAAATTAATAAAAAAAAAATAAGTCGGACTATTTTACGTGTACTGTGTAACGACAGAATAAAAAATTTTACATCAATAAAAAATTGTTTAAATAAACCAAGGCAACGCCGTCTAGTGATATTTATTTAAATTACATGTGTCCCAATCACCTTAGGCCACTATTGGTATAGTTATAAAACCTTTTCAAAGAGGTTTATTTTGTTTCAGCGAATTTCAGTAACGATATTCAAATACATGCTTAGTACTCTCAACAAAAGACCATAATACTTCAAGCTTGTAAGCTCAACAGAAAACCGAGGCTTCAGTTGCAATTTCATTTTAGCCGCAAGCTAATTTACCTGTAGTACTGCATTAGAAACAGTGCTATATCTTCAATTAGGTAATATAAGATACTATTCTACCACTTACAACGATATAGATAAGTACGTAAAATCAGATTTTTAATTACATAGAATTCTGAACTTTAAATAAGTCCCACCATTAGAAATAAAAATTTACGATAAAGTAAATAGATTGGCTATGAATTCAAGAAATCAAATAACTATACAAGCATTTAAAAACCAAAAAATCCCGCCCATAAATTTAGTATTATATTTTATGAAGGTGTTTTAACCGACTTCAAAAAGAAGGAAAGGAATTCGGACGTTTGCATGTTCTTTTTTATACATTAATATCACGGAGATATTAATAACGCCCAATCACGGGATCGAGAGGTTGATTCGCTTGATTATTTTTGTAATTGTATTTTATGCTGGAAGTTAAGGTCGTCGTATCGTATCGACACGCTCTTGGCCGGTTTTTTTTTCATTATATATCCGATATAATAAAAAAAAACCTGCCAAGAGCGTGTCGGGCCACGCACAGTGTAGGGTTCTGCAATTGCCTGTCACAATATACTGCTTTAGATTTTTCGACGGAAAGTACCTACATTTTAAAAGCTTTTCGACTATTACTCATTAAGTTGTAAAGCCTGCTTGCCGATAGTTTTCCTTTTAACATCAATACGATATACGATATATGTGTACGGGAAGTAAATTAAAAATATATTTTTCAAGATTTTTTTACTAAGTATTTTGTCGGCGTGATTAATATGCCGGATGAGTTTTTTTAGCGTAAAGAAAAAAATGGGGCATATTAGGTAAGTGATGGCATAGGTAGTTTATTTTTTTTTTCAAAAACGCACGCACTCTCCTTATGTTTATATGCAACTGGCGGAATTCGTAGGATTTCTATAATGCGATATTTATTTGGAACTCATTCTTTCTCCAATGGTATATATCCATGCCAAATTACAGCTTTATAGTATTAATAGACTCTGAGCTAATCTAGGGATAGACAGACAGGCGGACATGGTGAAACTATAATGGGTTGTGTAACCGTAAAAAGCAGAAAGCAAATTTCGTTTTTTTTTTTTCGTTTCATTCTCACCTCTAGGAGAAGGCAAAGGGATCTAGCCCATAACAGCCATGTCTTATTTCTCTTATTTCTTCAGTTTGTAAGTCAGTCTCAGTCAAAACAAGTAATTCGTCGTATACTTGGCGTATACAGAGTCTAGTCACGGTCAAGACATTCTTCAGTAAAGTGGCAGAATGCTTTACAAAAGATTTTGGCGACTGCTTGTGGGAACCCGAAAGCTCCGTTACGCACTTTAATTTACACTTCCCTTCACTTGTACACCATCACTAACGTTTGCCGCACAATATTCTGCCATTATTAAGCTTCAAAAATTAGAATGCACAAATTATAAGAATTATAAAGAAAAATGCTACTTCACTCGCCGAGTTCCCGCCAAAAAGCCCTTTTTATTTTTTTCGTTTTATTCCCTGCTTTCGGAGAAAGCAAAGGGATCTAAGCCCATACAGCCATGTCTTATTTCTCTTATTTCTTCAATTTATTAGTCAGTCTCAGTCAAAACAAGTAATTCGTCGTATACTTGGCGTATACAGAGTCTAATCACGGTCAATTCATTCTTCAGTAAAGTGGCAGAATGCTTTACAAAAGATTTTGGCGGCTTCTTGTGGAAACCCGAAAGCTTCGTTACGCACTTTAATTTACACTTGCCTTCACTTTCACACCATCACTAATTTTTGCTGCACAATATTTTGCCAGTATTAAGCTTCAAAAGTCAGAATGCACAAATTAGAAGAATTATAAAGAAAAATGCAACTTCACTCGCCGAGATACCGCCAAAAAGCAAATAGTTTTTGACAACTGATCTATCAACTGAACTCACAACGAACAGCTGTCAGAATTACACGGAAATAAACATTGGACATTAGTCAGCCTCTAATGTTACAGATTCGAGGTCCTAGATAGATATTTTGTGTGGATTAGGTGTACACTTACTTGGATTAATTACTGGTATAATATTATAAACTACAGCTACCACCATTTTATTTAAATCTGCCGCCAAGCAGTGTCACTAGCTTTATTATGTTTCGGCTCTTTGAGATGATAGAAACTCCTTCAGCACTAGAAGCATGACAGGCGCGATAAACGTTTATATCGCACGAGATAATATATTTTTTTTTTATACACAATGGGTTTGTACTTGACCTCAATCACACCTGATGTTAAGTGAACCGGAACACAACAATGCTATTAACATTGCTGCTTGGCGGCAGATTTAGATAAGATGGTGGTAGCTAGCCAGGCGGGTATTTATATTTGACCTGCTCATTCGTTTGGACGAAATATACTGCTATCCCACTCTCACGTCGCATCGCGCGCAACGAACGATGTCATACTATGAGAGCTGGACCTAATTAAGGTTTTGATGAATAAAAAACTGTGTCATTTTTACTACACCACTTTCCAGCGATAAAATATTATTACAAAGTATCACACTTTCTGTAATAGAATATGCAAGATTGTCTAGAATTACTTAATTAAAAAGTTTTTTATATCTTTAAACGCTGAGGAAGATAAATTTTTATACATAGTTAAAGGAACCTTAGTTAACGATATTGTATCTTGGTCGAGACAGTTCGTTAGTGTAAATACCAAATCGCTATATATATGCCTATAATAAGAGGGGTGTTCCTTCAATTCCTCATGGATCCCATCATCAGAACAGGATTATGATGAACATGGGACCACCCTGGAAGTGTGTCTTATTAAATAAAAAAGATTTTTCCGAATCGATTTACAAAATGACTGAGTTCTGAGGCAACAAAAATTAAAAAAATAGACGTGATAACCTCCTCCCTTTTTGAAGTTGGTTAAAAATGAAATAACAATGCTTTGTAATATATAAAAAGTTGCATGGACCATGTGGTTAATGATATTATGTTAGTATAATATAACTTTTCATGTTAAGGGGGTGGGGGGCCAATAGATTAGATTACACTTTTGGCCTAACCAATGCACTCAGTTAACGTAGAGTGCAAGACGACGAGAGTTGCTGACATAGCTAAGATAATTATTTCAAGCAGAGTTATTAAGAGAGTAAGCAGCTATGTTATCTCGTAAGCTCACATGCACAATTCGCATCAGGGGTCTACTCTCCAACGAAAATTGCTTCAGACGGCCGTAAATTCGGACTTTTTCATTTGCAGTTTGCTATGTCAATTATAAACCAATCGTCATTATTTTACTTTTGTTGTATATAGTTGGACATCACAAGTTTGTACGGGATGCAAGGAACGACTGAAGTTACAGCCGTCCGAAGCTATTTTCGTTAGAGAGTAGACCCCCTGATTTCACGGTGAAATTCCAAATGATTGCAAACTTTATGGTCATAGGTTAAAGTCCAGGGCCACTGGAAATCTGACCGCATATTCGGATACGAACCGCACAGACGAGTCTACACAGTCAATGCCCGGAAGAACCATGGGCTGACCACGTTTTTCCGTGAACTGATGAACATTAAGACGAGTTATGAAGTAGAGACCAAGACCAATTCACCATACCGACACCTCCCCTACCAAAATCCAAATCAACACAAATCATTTTGAAGGCGAACAGTGCAATCTTAACTTTTAAAATCATAAAAACTGATCGCCTTAAGGAACAAACATACCTGGCATAAAAATATACATTCGAAATACAAAACTGTGCATTTTGCTTATACCGGATCAGTTGTTTTTAGTGATGGAATTATGTGAAATAGGCTACAAAAGCGACCGTCAAATGACACAATTAACGCTTTATTCGCTGATGGTTTTGAAAAAAAAAAAACTACCTTCTATTTCACATACCTAATATGCCCTATTTTTTTCCTTACGGTAAAAAAACTCATTCGGTATAGGCGGTTATTTAGAGTAAAGCGCATCCCACCAAAAACATTCTGTAAAAAACTGGCCAAGTCTCGATGGAGCTGCTTGATTATCTCTAAAAAGTAATGAAATCTATACAAAGTCGTGCCAAGTGTAAGGTTCCTTACTGCGGTTTCTTTATTATTATAGTTAATGTTGTGTGACTTGGCCATTGAAGGGTACACAGGGGTACAAAACCAGGTGCTCCATGACACCATTGCACCAATCTGTCGCCAGAACCGCTATTAATGTTATTAATTATGTTATTAAGAATGTTCAACGGCAAACTATTAGCGAATAATCTGTGTGGCGTTTACATAACATTCTTTATACGTTAGTGGCTTTATCAAGCCTACAATTGACTGGCTATTGAATCAACGTTTTCCAAGTGGCAATTTTCCATCGTCAATGCGTAGCGGTTCTGGCGACAGATTGGTGCAATGGTGTCATGGAGCACCTGGTTTTGTACCCCTGTGTACCCTTCAATGGCCAAGTCACACAACATTAACTATAATAATAAAGAAACCGCAGTAAGGGACCTTACACTTGGCACGACTTTGTATAGATTTCATTACTTTTTAGAGATAATCAAGCAGCTCCATCGAGACTTGGCCAGTTTTTTACAGAATGTTTTTGGTGGGATTTCACTTCTTTTTGTAGAAACGTGGGCATATTATATATATGCCCACGTTTCTACAAATATACTTGATACTGAAAGTTGAGTCAGTTCTACCATACACCAAGAAAGATATTGAATGGAAGAGACAAGACCCGTCTTTGGGCATACCAACTACTTGGTAGCCACTAAGTTCATCGTCGTATTTTAATATTATCGACATTTTTTACGATAATTATTATCTTGCGAAATCAAACACAATTAAACTCAACGACCTTTAGTATATGGACAACAAATCAGAAATACCGATAATATTTAAACTAAAACCTACTTATATCTTTAAGACTTCTTTTGTCTTAATAAAAAAAACTTAAACAAAATATTACTCTGCCTACTCAATCTATACAAACTATAAGCAAAACGTTAACTCTTAATTATTAGACAAGTGTCAATATAATTAATTATCAATGAACTTTCTACCAAAGGTGCTACCTACCTAGTACTGAAATACAGCTAAATTAATGATATTTTTAAACGAAACGAAATACTATCTAACTAAATAAACTAAACTAGAATACTAGAAAAGTACTTATAAACACGAACGCGATTCGAAGTACTGCCTAACTGTAAATTAAACCTAGAAAACTAAAAGTAGGTACTAAATAATTAACAATTAAATAAAGTATTCAATTGAAACTTCTTTTAATTCTGATAATTAAGTAATAATCAGTAATCCGTCACTAACCATATAATTCCTAACCTGTTTAAATCTTTGAATTAATATAATAACAACCTGCCAATTAACCTTAGCAAACCTCACGAAATAATCAGCGAAATCAACGAAATGCAAATAATCCCTCCTAATCCCTAGCAAACATTTTCAAGCGCAATAGAAGAATGTCGTAAACCACTGTAACGCGGCCGGTTGCCACTTTGCCATATAAGGTTATCGGAAAAACAAAACGTAAGCGCGTTTTAAAATACAGTCAACGCCATCTAGCGACGCGTGCGGGTATCACCGCCACTCTTAGCCAATGCATTATATTTTGACCAAATTTTCGTTTGTTTATTTAATTTGTGTAATGTTCGAGTAGAATAAAATTAATCGTTTGACTATTTCTTCTTGTAAACTTGTAATAAGTATTAGTAAGTATAGGTATAAAAGCCAGTCTAGTCTTATCCAGAGTTTTCCTTTAATTTTATTTATATTCGTATTAAAAGCAGAAGGGGAGGCATTCGCCCAGCAGTGGGACGCTATAGGCTAGATTAAATTAGAAGATGTGTCCCACTACGCTGGACAGTCGATTTTTTTATGTACCAATAGTAGAATGGGGCATTACCATATCTCTAATACAGCTGGGACCAGCTGAGGGTTCTTCGTCAGATATAAAGTTAATCGTTCGACTATTTCTTCTTGTAAACTTGTAAGTATAAGTATAAAAGCCAGTGTAGTCTTATCCTGAGTTTTCCTTTAATTTTATTTATATGCGTATTATAAGCAGAAGGGGAAGCATGCGCCCAGCAGTGGGATGCTATAGGCTAGATTAAATTAGAAGATGTGTCCCACTACGCTGGATTTTTGCAATGACAGTCGATTTTTCTATGTACCAATAGTAGAAGGGGGCATTACCATATCTCTAATACAGCTGAGACCAGCTGAGGTTTCTTCATCAGATACTTCAGACCTTCGATTTTTGACATCAAATGAAGCGGCCCACCAAGTTGAATATTTTTTGTAAAGGCGGTATATGTCGATCTCTAATAGTTTGGTTGGGCTCTTGTGTTACCTAATCAGGGTCACCAGGTACTCCAGATCTACGATTATCCTAGTTTTTATAGTTTTCCCTTTATGTGGCCATTGAACCATAACTCTGTACCAAATTTCAGCTCTCTGAGTTTATGGGAACTACTAGTTCTATTTTGATGATCATGAGTGAGTGAGTGAGTGAGTGAGTGTCATAAATGCGAAACTTTGCTTTCGCTTAACTTCGGAACTAAATGACCTACAGACTTGAAATTTTGGATTTTAAGTATGTGATTATAGCTTACTGGATGACGAAAATTTCTGCGTTCTAGTCTTATCCAGAGGTTCTAAAATAGGGGCCTGAAAATGCGGCGAAATGGTTCCAGTAAAGGATGGTACGGCAGTGTTTGCTTCGCGCTCGACTTGGCGGGGGCACTGCCGTGCCCCCAGATTATTATTAATAAGGCTTTTGGTGGTAGAGACTAAATTACAGTACGAACACAACAGCAATCTGATAACATGTCATGAAATAATAGGTACTTCCGAAGCAAAAAAATTCTTGTCCCGATCTTTTTTCCTAACAATACCAATTTTGTTTTAGAGTTGTCACACTGTGCTTTATGTAGTCTGGTATGTTAGTTTTTGGTTTCAGATTATTTTGTGTACGAGCAGTTACTGAGTAATCGCCTGTAGTAAACACTATCGTTTCCAGTCAAAATTAAAGTCAAATCAAAGATACCCAGGATTAAAACATAGGATATTTTTATACCGATAAAGCGAGTAGTTCTCGCGGTATAATAAATTAAACGTATCCTCGATAAAGTTAAAGAAAGCTAGGGAATATAAAATTGTTGTCCACATCAGCGCGTTTATTGCTTTTTTTAATTTTGACGCTATACTGTCGTATACATATTAACCTTGTGACGCACATGCATAGTTTTTTTTATGGAGAATAAAAAATGTGTGTGAAAGCTGCTGTGGGCACGGGTGGACAGAATTTACATTTTGCACATGCATGTCGCTAGATTTAATTATTGTAATTTCGTGCACCAACTTTGGTGTAGGTTAGGTACCACGTCCGCGTGCAATAGCACTGGGAAATGTTCTAGCGAACAATTTGCTTGTATTATTTCAATTTACATGTAGCACCGTACCATGGTATCGATGGTTGGTTTGGATATGTAGACAGTATCAAGGACTCATTGCACTGTTTATAAGTAGTACTCACTTACAGGAAGAGCAAACTCGACGGGCTTCATCATCATCAGTCCGTCCCACGTCCCATTGCAGGTATATGGACCCTCCCAAATTTTGAGGGAGTATGGGCCATAGTCCGCCACTCTGACCCAGTGCGGGTTGGGGACTTCACATACCTTCGATTTTTTTTTTACTTCTCAGGCATGTAGGTTTCCTCACGATATTTTCCTTCATCGTTTAAGAACAGTCGGATAAATGCTAAGTAATTAAATTTAATTTAAAAACTCATTGGTAAATGGCCTGCCTGTGGTCGAACCTGGACTTGGGAACTTGTCGAACAAATTGGGAGACTGTTTCTCTTCCACTGAGCCGCCGACGCTCCTTATATATTCTAAAATATTTATTGGCAATAATGTTGCAGGTCTAACCAAAGAATTCTGCAAGTTGAACAGAGAGCGAACCCGTTTCAGAGCTCACTCACTAGTCATTATGAAACGAGGGACCTCATATTTAAAATGGGCCCAGCTGAAAATTCAACCTGCAGAGCATGCAACAAAGAAATGGTATCAATGAAGCACCTTCTGTGTGACTGCGATTCCATGGCCGCAAGGCGTATCCGTCATTTGGGTAAGGGGTATCCCCAACCCAGTGACTATATGCTCTTTTCACTAACCTGTGTCATAAGGCTTATGAAGTCTATAAGTTGGCAGTAGGAGAGATCGAAAGCAGCACAAAAGATCCCGATTGGGTCGAAGTGCCTTTGGGCATATGTCCGTCCAACCCCACCGAAATTACAGAAAGAATTACTCACCTGAGCAATTTTCACGTTGTACTGGGAGAACATGGCGTCGTACATGGACATGAGCTCTGATTGGCCGACGGCCGCCGCGGCCCGAGGATCCAGAATACTGCCCGCATCCTGTACAATATTATAATTTTAAGATAACATCTCGTGGTTCTAAAATTACCGATGTATTTCTAGGTCACAATAATTATACACCTCCAACTGTCAAGACTGCCCGGTCTACATGGATTAACAAAACGGAGGAAGTGGATTCGATTAACAGCGGAATGAATAGTCATTACTCAATTTGATTGGTGGTAGGACATTTTTTGTTGCCGAAAACTTAAAATAAAATGAGTGACCTCTCTAGTGTGATCGCTGGGAGAGAGAGTCTCTCGCATTGACAGTGACATCAACAGCTCTTGCGTTAGCTTCTGTCGTCCAAAAGCCACGGCTCCGCTGGACACCATGATGCATTCCCGACCCTCGTGGTGGCATTCTGCTACCTGAAATAAATTTATTTAATTAAGAACATAGCCGGTTTTTTTGTTGCCTAATAGTAAAGTCACTTTCAATGTGTTGTAAATGTATATTAGGTCAAATCTGTTCAACTGAAAACAAAGTGCTCTACTTTTATGTCCCACTGAATTGAGCGAAATACCCGGAATACCCTAAAAAAATTGTTGTCTACATTTGTTTTAATGTAGTGTGTCTTGTAAAGAAGGGGTGTAGAGTCCTGTCTGGTATAAGCAACAAGAATGTTTTGATAAAATATTATTGTTGAAGAAGAAGTTAAAGTTGATCTGTTTGGACCGCCTCCATGGCTTAACGTAATGATGGTTTAACGAATGGGAGGTCGCGGGTTCGATCCCCAGCGGGGTACATGTTACTCGGTTTGGTTGGTGATAGAGCATTTTAAATGTCTGTCTGGCTAGCTACCACCATCTTATCTACGTCTGCCGCCAAACAGCAATGTTAATAGTATTGTTGTGTTCCAGTTGTCAGAGATAAGTTAGCCAGTCCCCCATTAAGATGTAGTTTCCGAGTCAGTAAGCTTCCACCTTCTGTCTTATCAACATCAAGTGTGATGGAGATCAAATGCTAAACCGTTGTGCATAAAAAATGTATTTACTTCAACTGACTCTATGAGGGGTTGACCCCATCAGGTGAGATTGTGGTCAAACACGTATCCAGTTAACCATATAAAAATAAAAAAAATAAAAGGAGCATTTAATTCCTAGTTTATCTGAGGAGCATTCACAAACAGAATGCATCTCTTTGTAAAGCAAATATCTAGAACATTCGATTATTAATTAATGAGAAAGTCGACTTCCAAATGTGATGATATGTAAAAAAAACATTAGTACTTTAGGGTTGAACATGATACAATTTGAAACAGGGTTGTCTCTGTATTACATTACACATAATTACCGAAATAAATCTACATTATAAAATTATTTTTGACTAAGAAATTAGTTTTACAACATTTATTTTCCCTAGAGGGCATTACTGAAATACTTTCGTGTGATTCTTTAAATATTTAAGCTTGGAAGTCGTGACCGCTTTCCTACGCCCGCTAATCCATTACCGTCATTTCTAGTAATTAGGAGTCAAATTGACGGCATTCCCCTCGGCGGTCTAATTATTTACGCGTCGATCGACCATTGGCGAGAATTTTAAAAGCATTTCGAATCTATATATAATTTTGTGGTTAAGTAATTCATTGCCACATTCTATACAGGGTCTGTTTTACAAGTTACTTTTATTCAAGTGGTTTGTTGTGCTACTCAATTATAACGATAACTATTGTCAGTAGCATAATACGAATCACTAATTGGCATAATAATCCTGTTGATTTTATGTAAATAAGTAAATAAATAAATAGACACGCGAAAAACGCATATTGCAGCCGGAAAAATAAAGTTACTGTAACCCTATATAAAAAATACAAACTAGCGTTGTGCTAGTGTGGATGATTGTAAAGCCAGCAACTTTATCCATAATATAACTTTAAACACTCCCATACATTTATAATGACATTCAGGGCTAGAAAAACTTATGTAAGGTGACGTAGAAAGCGACTCGATAAATTTTCTCGTGTCTGAGATCTTGTTTTTCAGTTGCAAAACATGACAGATGAAGAAAATTCGCATCACATGATTGGTCCGAGACCCCATGGTTATCTCTACGGACGGCGGTATACAAGCGTATTCATTTCATAGGCTTTTCTCCCGAGCCGCGCTCAGGTACTAGCCGTGCAGAGGATTTTTTTATTACCTGTTCTACTATAGACGCCAGTCGCCCCAAAGCCAGCCCGTTAGCATCCTCCCTAGTGATGACAGCGCTGCCAAGTTTCACTACGAGGCGTCTGGCATATTTCAGTTGCGATCTATCAGTGAAGGTCGTCTGCTTTCGTTCAGCGCTGGCCAGGTTCCGCTTGTCTATGTTGATTCCCTGAAATTTAAAAAGTATGTCAACAATCCTTCTGTCATTCCTCAAAAAATAGTACAATGTTTGGTAGAGAGCTGGAATATGTATTTTTGTACATTTTTTCTCTGCAAAAATATTCCCATTTGGCCTACTGTAGAACAGTCTAGTAAAGAACAGCATGTATTTACTTCGAGTTACCTTGCAATAATCTTGCATTACTCATTACTTCTATCCTCTAATATTCGCCCTTTTTGTTATCATATCAAAGCGACAGTTTACAATCAAAAAATAATTGAAAAAACAAAACTTAATTGAACCGTCAAACAATGGGAAATAATTGAAGAAGATATTGCAAACCTCCTCCTTTTTTGAAGTCGGTTAAAATTAGGTTGACGATGCCAATAACTGTGTTTGCTTGAGAGGAGATAGAGCGGTGTGTATGCGATGCGACCATATGAAGCACATGTGGCAATTGCAGCCTCTTCGTGGCTTCTGTGCTCCTGGTACGTTTTAACATAAATGTGGTAAACAAATATCATTTCTGAACATGTTTAATGTAAACCAAAAGCATTGTATGGACATAACAGTGCATGTGGGTGCACAATATTATAATTCAAAATTGTTTTGCTTAATAAGGAATTTAGGATACAAGCGTGGAAAGTACATCTTTCAACGACCCACAGAAGGATGATATACTAAAAACTATAAATTAAAAATTTTGAAAACCCCGACAACATTGATGGAACAGGTTATTATGTCGTCCTGGTGTTTAGTTAGACCAAAAGATAGTGTTCCAAGCTAATGGCTTAATCTTAAATGTAAAAAAAAAATAGAAAACCCTCGATAGTCTATGATATCATTGTAATACACCACACATACACACAACACCGTCAAACACAACACCCGTCGTTTTTCGTAATAGAATATATATTTCGTTTTTATACGGATAAGTTACGAAGGCATAACTTTCAAAGTAGTTAAGAGCATGATGTATATACAATTATAAAAACAACGCTGCATAAAAATCGGTGAAAAACGAAACGGATGGCATGAAGTAAAATTTAAAAGTAAAAGGTTTTGTAGATTTGATATATCGCTCGCTACGCACAGGTTTTAGCAGCGTTATTTGAGTTTCTATAACTGCTACAAAGCTACATTCGTAAATAAATCCACCTGAGAACCACAAAGCCGTGGATGCCGATTTTTGAAATTCGGATGCATATTTATAAAACGACTGTTTAATTTACCTTTATTTTATAGAATTTTAATTTACATTCGTTTTTTGTTGCATGGAAATTTGTTTTTTTAATTTAAATAATTTATAAAGGTATAGTTTCATTCCAGTTATTTCAATAAACGATATACGTACATTCGGACTGGATACACAAGGGATCGGCAAACACATAAAAGCCTTCGTTTTTCGCCGGGACTTAAAAATGAGATTCGTAACTTTAAAAATTATAAATGTTATTCCAATTCGAATTTTCTTGTATTCTCCAAATCCTGTGCAAATGGCCATTTTCTGGAGACGTGTGCGCCATCTTAAGCCGTACAGTCACTAACAATATATGAATGAACTGTTTGTATATTTTACCCTCGCCACGGAGTGGTGTAAAACTTTAAAACCTTCATCGGTTTGAGTCTGTAATTTTTTCTTGTGCACAACGGGTTAGCACTTCACCTCAAAGGTGAGGCCGAAGGTTGAAGCATACTGACCCGGAAACCTTATGTAAATGTAAATGTTAATTTCTGTCGGACATATCATGCAAAGTCTGGCGAGAATTTGTCACATAAATTACGCTTGAGCGGTAGACGGTGGTCTACCTCAAATTTCACAAAGTTCCTACCTACGTATATGACGCTAGAATAAACACAGTATAGAATTCAGCTTTTTTGACAATGTCGGACAACATATTTCGGTGACATTTATGCACAGATTTTTGATATATAAATTACTAGCTTTCCGACTTCGTCCGCGTGGAAGATTTGATCAAATTCGGTTCGGAAAAAATGTTTGCCTCTATGTTAATCCAGGTCCTAATCTGTCTACAAACCAAATTTTATCCAAATCCGTCCAGCGTGAAGAGGTAACAAACATACATACATACACACACACAAACTTTCGCATTTATAATATTAGTTGGGATAATCATATGTAAAGCAGTCTCGTAAGAGAATGAGGATTCCAGCAACACGGCACGCCAGAATGCTGACTTGAAATATTGAACGTATGACACAATTTTTTTTCTTTGGGCATTAATAGGCACTATTAAAGCACAATATTTTGACATATTGTGTATTCTAGTATTTCGTACGTGACAAAGTATACCTAGCCTGTTTAGTGTAGTGGTTAGAAACTCTGCTGCTATACCAATAGACCGCGGATTCGAATCCCGCTAGGGGCATATGTTTGTATGATGAATACAGACTTGACTGTTCCCGAGTTATGGATGTTTTTCATCTATTTATTTACAAAAAATGTATTTGTGTAGTTTATCAATCATCTGGTATCTATAATACAAGCTTAGTTGCTTAGTGTGGAACTAGATGGCGCTGTGTGTTTGTGCAAAGATATTTATGTTTTTATAATATCGTCGCTGGCATGTCCAAAACAATTATTAACTTAAAAAATAAAGTCTTTTCGCCAAAGTGTACTAAATTGAAGATTTATTACACATTTTCTACGTTCGTAATATAAGTACAAAGGTCATCGAGATCCCTTCTATCGCCTACGTAAATGCCTTTCGAGGGTATTGTAAAAGTATCAAACCGTCGACATGCCTTCGCCTTTTTATAAATTGTTCCCGTATTTCAACTTCACCAAAATGTCGACATAAATTACGAACGTCTCAAAGAATAGGTAGGTAAACAAGGGCTAAGTATATATTTTTGCTGAACATGGAAAACTACTCACAAGATTTGTTGAAAACTTCTTAAACTAATTACCAGTAGCAGCACTGTGTGGCAAAAAATATGCCATGAAATTAGTTGCTATGAGAATTTTTATTATATTACCCCGGGCGTGATGGGGATAATGCTTGTATCTATAGAGCTAACTAACCTTATTTAATACTAGCTGAAATATAAATATATACATATAATTTTTAAACATAGCAAAAGGACAATGACATCTAAATAACTTAGTTGTGTTATTGTATGGTACGTAAAAAGAATAGAACCAACCAGTCTTTTTTTTTCTTTTTTTTTATGCACAACGGGTTGGTATTCAAATACCAACCCTTGTGATTGAGGTCAACAATCACACCTGATGTTAAGTGAAGATGAGGTCGAAGGTGGAAGCGTACTGACCCGGAAACCCCAACACATTTGGAGGACTGGCTACATTTTTCGCCCTTTGTACATTTGTATTTCATTCATTTTAATGTATATTTTGAAGAACAACTGATTTATTTTTTCAAATTCACTCAAATATCAATTCGTTAAATAATAAGTTTTTTATATTTTTAATTTGCGCTAATTAAATTTCTAAATAAAATTCAATAAGCATTATGATAGAAAAGTAAATTTAAAAAAAATCTAAATATCCGGTTGCCTAAAATCCGAAGTGAAAGGATGGAATTAACTTGTGTAATTCTAAAAGGGCTCTTATGATTATATATCAGTCTGGAAAAAGTAATCTTGATATGGAAAGACCTATTTAGTGTTTGTTTGTTTGTAAACCTTTATTGTACAAAAAGGCGATATGTTACTTTTACATAGGTACAGAGTATGAGCACAACGGCAACGGTAGTTATTATTATTATTTTATATATCAATAAATATTTATTTAGTACACCTATATAATATTTACGTTTGTATTTTGTTGCTATTTTATAGGTGTTATGTTTAAGTGGGTAGTTATGATGTCACCTAATAGATGTTAAAATCATAAGAATCTTGCTCGCCATGAGTCACAAGTCTCGAAGCAGCGAAGAAACCTAATTAGGTATATTTGTCTATTGTGCAATAAAGTGTTTTTGTATTGCATTGTATTGTATTGTATTGTAGTTATAATGTCAATCGGGTTAAAAAGACGTACTTTTGCAGGTTATGCTTCACTAAGCTAAAGCTATAACGATATTGAGTTTCTTTTTGATATTTTTCATTTAACACATTGAATGTACTCTAAAAGTACAGTAACGTATAAAAGTACAATAAGTTGGAAAATTTAGATAACCCTCGAAACACTACATAGAAATACAATGTATTAAAAACTAAATATCATCGAAACGGCGAAACCGATTTTCATCAAACATTCTCTCGTTTAGTCTTTCATTATAAAAAAACCGCACTCGTACGTAGAGAGATACCTTCGGACAAAGAGTGGACAAATTTTTGCCTGGCACAATAAAATAGCAAAATACACGCTTATTTCAATTTTATCTCGTACCTCAATAACTACGTGGCACATAGGTCAACAGTCATTGACACAAAACGATATTGATTATATTATTAGCTTTATTAGCATCAGAAGTGGTATAAACTTAAAAAAAAAGACAAGGGCTTCTAAACTAAACATCTAAACATGTATTTTCATATCCGTAATATTGATATTTCATGAGTTAAGGGAGGAACAAATCATCCAAACTAAAAGAAATTATTATTCACTCTTAATTAAGAACATTATACGAATGATAAAGAAAGAAATGGCTCAATTGCACGCGACGACCGCCAACAACGAAATGTCCCGCGGCCGCGGTTCAGCTCGCCTTATATAGAAGCACCGGTTGGCATCGACGGGTGTTAGTAAGACCATGCTAAAACGGCTTCTCCTGACATTTGGTCGTCCCCGACCAAGGTCTCCTGGATGGTGTCACTGGAACCAGCGTTACTTGACAGCGGTCTTGGACCTGGTTCCGGATCGAGAGGTGCCATCGATAGTTCAACGCTGGGGCCAGGTGTAGGTTTTGACGAACCTTCACAGGGGTCGTCATCATCTGCAATTGGAAACCGAATTAGATAATCAGCCAACGATCGTGTAGGTAAGCATACATCTCACAAACTTTCCTTCCATATTTGTTCACTTAATTCACTCGTCACCATGCACTCATCGCATATCCTCATGTGCATCTCCTCCTATCGAGACGTCTCATTAAAGTAATTAGGTAATAAAACAAGGCCTTTTTCCTGTTTCCATTTCAACTGCGAAACTGCTGCTGCACCTTCAGCCCATGACCGCAAGCTCATGCAGCAACCAGCCGCAGCGGGGTTGACATCTTAATGGCCACCTGGAACAAGCCCGACCGGCGGCAAAAATGCGCACACGGGCAGCCCGACCGGCGATGATCGCACACGAGCCCAGCTCGACCGGCGATTTACGCACACGGGCAGCCCGACCGGCGATGATCGCACACGAGCCCAGCTCGACCGGCGATTTACGCACACGGGCTAGCTCGACCGGCGATGATCGCACACGAGCCCAGCTCGACCGGCGATTTACGCACACGAGCACAGCTCGACCGGCAATGTATGCACACGAGCACAGTTCGTCCGGCGATTTACGCACACGAACTCTACGGATGACTACACATAGTACCTTTATCTGACAGGATTCCCACTTGCCTCCGCAGGAATCCAATTAAATAACAATCGAAAAATACTCACATTCGAAAAAAGCGGCACACGTCTCTGGTGTCCACTCACCCCTCCAGGGTAACATGTACTCGGCAACAGCCTGAGTAGTTTTCCCATAAGAGACTGTAACCAATCGTAGTTCATATCCACCATGTGGCTGGACTTTGGTCACTCTACAGGGTCCTCTTATGCCGCTGTCTAGTTTTCCTGCACATTGTGATCGCTTCATTACATAAGTCAAGTCGTTAACACAAAATGTTTTAGTAGGAGCACTCCGATCTTTGTTCACTCGCGAGTCTTAGGCTGTTTGATTTTCTAGTAATAGACCTGCAGCCTGCTGACGTTAGTAGGCATCGGAGACTTAACTAAAGCCTCAATCTTGGGCAGATTCGGCCTTACCTGACCGTTACTTATTGTTCTTCAGAGGTACTTAGTGTTGAGAAAAGAGCACTTGCGTAAATTTATAGAAAAACCATGCTACGTTTTCTATCGCGACTGGGGGTACTTGGAAATTATTATTTGGTCGGATAATAATGATTTGATCTCACCGGGTTCAGGAATTTGAACGCATCTATGAGACGCTCCGTTACATCCGTGAGGGTAGCAGCGTCGCGGGATGATGCAGACCCCGACGACGACGCGGCGGCCGCATTGCTCTCGTTGACTGCCAATGGCGCTGCTTCTAGTGCCTCGGAGCCTGAGCGTTGCTCGAGGACGCTCAGCCGGTTCAGGATAGCTTCCATCGTCACCGACAGCTGACTTAGATTAGGGGGCGGTGTTGGCGTGCGCTCTCGTATGTGTTTTTTTGTTCGACCGCGGGTATTCTCGGACATTATGAATTCGAAAAATTATCAGAAATTACACGTCAGAAAGCTAAACAAGGATTGTGAAAGGTAGATCTGTTCCCTCCGTTGCTTGTGGGCCTCATGTTGTCCTTTATCCCACTTCTGATATTAGCTTTATTAGCATCAGAAGTGGTATAAACTTAAAAAAAAAGACAAGGGCTTCTAAACTAAACATCTAAACATGTATTTTCATATCCGTAATATTGATATTTCATGAGTTAAGGGAGGAACAAATCATCCAAACTAAAAGAAATTATTATTCACTCTTAATTAAGAACATTATACGAATGATAAAGAAAGAAATGGCTCAATTGCACGCGACGACCGCCAACAACGAAATGTCCCGCGGCCGCGGTTCAGCTCGCCTTATATAGAAGCACCGGTTGGCATCGACGGGTGTTAGTAAGACCATGCTAAAAATATTGTTATAAATTTTCATAGTCAATATTCAGTTAATGCAATTCTGGTGAAAACCGTAATTTGGAAAATCCTATAGCTTAGAAACCATCTCCCTAATAAAACCAAGATACCGATCTTATAAAAATGTATTGAAGCAAGCTACCTCTAATCCTGG
Source organism: Oegoconia quadripuncta (assembly GCA_949316235.1). Lineage (NCBI taxonomy): Eukaryota > Metazoa > Arthropoda > Insecta > Lepidoptera > Autostichidae > Oegoconia > Oegoconia quadripuncta. The sequence continues at coordinate 17,709,840 of OX438743.1, forward strand.
TTCTGCATATTCAAATATTAAACTTCGTGGGAACAGACACCTTCGGTAGACATTCCCGAGAGTAATCCCGGAATATCCTACTTCGCGCTTGGCTCAGCCTAATACCCCTTGATCTGAGACCTTATTAAGATTTCCGGTAACCCGTTGGTAATATAAGTATGTCCTTATTTGATTTCATGCGGCTTATTATTTAATTGTATTCGGCATATACAGGGCATCCCACGCCTATGCCACATGGAGGGAAAGTACCTTGAATATTGTAGATTGAACATTTTATTGAAAGAAGACATTATTTAAGCAAGCGCAGCGTAGGATGAACTCATGAAAGTCGTGGGAAGTCGCTGGTTGTAGGCCGCTTGCAACCGGTGCCTCTACTATGGGGAAGGCTTATGTTCAGCAGTGGACGTCCACACAGGATTGTCAATTTGAGTTAAGTTCTATTATTACCTTATAAATATTCTAAATTATGTTATGCAATTCACTATTCGTTTTCGATTAGAGAAAAGGCATTTCTATATGAGTATTTCCTTGCTTCGATAGGCACGTTAAAACCCTGACTGCAAGGTGGCCACTAGTTTGACATAAATCCTCCAATTCGCATTGGACTCGTGTGGTGGATTAAGAAAGAAAAAGAAAGAAAACATATTTTCAGCTTACAATGGGCATGTACATGAAAATTATGAGATAATAATACTAAAACATAATAAGGTTACCTATTGAAAAGCATAACGTTTTTCACCATAAACTGACAATTCATAATATTACTCGCCATAATAGTCATTTGAAATAAACGGTTATAGCATAACTTCATTACACATAATATCATATGGCCGAATCCTGTAAGGCATAATCATAGAAAGGCATAATTTTAATAAGCATAAGTAATGAAAGGCATAATTTTTGTTGACCGTCATATTTAAAAGACATAATTTTTAAAAAGTACACATGTCAACCGAACACGAAGGGTATGGCGGGCGATCCGGGCTCGCTCTGCTCGCCCGGCTCGCTTCCGCCATACCCTTCGAACCTAACCTATCCATGTCGGGGTGCCAAGAACTACGGTGCTCGCTTCGCTCGCACTCGCCCGGCTCGCTTCCGCCATGCCCCTCGAACCAAACCTAACCATGTCGGGGTGCAGTTATGCTTTATAAAAGTATGTCAGACAAAATTATGAATATGGTAATTTATGCATAATTAAAATCTGCGTTTCAAAGTATGCCTTATAAAAATATGGCAAATGAAAATATAGATTTATATGATTATGGCTTTTATTATTATGCCCTTCAACAAATCTGAGTTATTATGTTTATGCGTAATAATAAATTTGCGAAACACTATTATACTTATTAATTTGTATGCCATAATGATGTATGTCAATTGAACTTATGATAATAAACATTATGCGTTTCAAAGTGTCACCACATAATAATGCAAGCTGATATAGGTTCCAGCTCGGCATAATGCTATGGCATGAACCATATAGTACTATGAGTATATTATTTCTGTGCCACAGCGCTGATTTTCAGCTTGCACCTTTGTAGGAGGTTAGGCGCTCAAAGAATAATTAAAAAAAATAATAATAATAAAATAATAAAATAATCGACTCCACATAGGTATGGTCCATACCTTCTCCAAATGAGAGGAGGATGTGCTCCAACAGTGGATACTGTTGATGATGTTATGCAATAAAGAGTGTTTACATTGTAAATTGATATTTATTTCCCTAGGGAAAGAGTGTAAATGTACTTTGTATATTAATTGAGGTATTCTGGAGAAGATCTGTGCCTGTTACATAAATGCCTACCTATATTATAATCGTAATTAATTATCTAACATAATTTTCAAATAAAGTTTTTAACATCTTAGACAGCAAATTTTGTATAGATACTTTTGAAGGCGAAAGGTAATAATTTCTAATGATGAATGAAACTGAAAGAAAGGGACCGTTATCTATTCATAATTACCTTCAATTTGCAGAACATTTTATGTTACGCTTTCATTTAATAACTTTTAATTGACTTAATTTTTAACTTCAGATATTGTACTTACGACCCGCCCCATATGCATGTATTATACATATAAAGTTTCCGTAATAAATTTCCGTAGTAAATGCGTAGTTTGGAACAATTAAGTGCACAAACAGGCACACGCGTTTTTAACACGCTTTTTTGACTATAAACAGTTAGGCTGAGTTTTGCCTGCCCAATGGCCTTGTATAATGCCACAGGCAAAGTGTGTAATTCAGTTATTGTTATCTAGTTATTCTATACATTTCGGGGAGTGTGGGTTGGAATTACATAATCTTATTCCACCGTCACCCTTCCATCTTCGAACCACTAGGCGTGTGGAGGGATTCCACCCGTATATAGTTATATACCGAACATTCGCACTAAGAAGTTTGATTCTTCATTCATCATCCGAACAGCCAAGGCATGGAACTCCCTTCCGGCGTCAGTCTTTCCTGAATCCTACAACCTTGGGATCTTTAAGAGCAGAGTGAATAGGCATTTACTGGGACACGTGCTTCATCTTCGACCACATCGTCACTTTCCATCAGGTGAGATTGTGGTCAAACGCGAATCTAGTCAATCATAAAAAAAAAATACAATACCTACACTTGGTATTGTATCTAGGCAATGTGCAAAATATTTTATCTATCGTTACATACTGTGCCTAGGTAATGTATGAGATACCTTGGAATTGTATGCCATTAGGAGACCAGCTAAACTGTGAAATGATACAAATAAAACACTTTCACTAGAGCTACAATCATACCGAATTCGTCAGAATCGGCGAAGGATTCTTCGCGAGGTTTGCTTGTCAGAAAAATCAGACGCTTTGTTAGGTATTTCTTTTTTGTTACAATTCAGAACAACTTTGCCGGCTGTTCATTCGGTATTCTGCAGAAGACCTAGGTAAAGTGCGTTACGGTGGCTATGTGTTTAACTAATATACGCACGTATATCGTACGACGTTTTTCAACATACTTGCGAGGAAACAGAATAAAAAATCACACGTCGCCCTGCCTATTGGCTAGCACCGCGTGGCGGGCCAGTTCGAAATTAGAAAAAAAAAGAAAAACAATTAAAAGCATATTTTATTACAATTTTGTACAATCTACAGAATACCGGATTGTACAGATTGCAGTCAGAGTGACGGTGTACAGAAACACGCAAAAAGGTGTTTTGCAACCGAATTTAAAGGTGTTTTCGGGGGCGAACCCAGGCTTAGGACGTTGCTTGGGGGAGAATTAGACACGCAACTACCATCGCTAAGTAATTTGTATAGCCAGAAAAACAAGCGACGTAAGAAATTCTCTGACACATCAATTTAGCTACTTTTTGTTTTATACTACTTAAAGCAGGGATCTCCAATCAAGGGCCCGCGGGCCGCACGCGGCCCTCGAGGTCTACCAATACGGCCTGCCAATAAATCATGCGAACAAAGTTACAGAATTATTTTTTTACAAAGTTTAAAAAAAGGTACGGACTGAGATTAAACATGTTTGTTATTACCTGAATAATGTGAAATGTGAATTCGTGAAATTTAAAAAAAAAAAAGAATCAATTCTATTAAGATAAGACGTGTGTAACTGTGACTTGCCTCTACTGTGATTTACAATTTTGGATCAAATTTATTAGTGGAATTTATCAACTTCAATGCTTATCCAATAATTTGGATCTGTAAATATTCGTTCTATATTTCAGAGAACGGTTTTTCACACAGGGCTGTTTATGAAGTAACTATTGGGTCTTTACCTATGAAATTGGAGTTTTTTTTCTTCGTTACCAATTCCTGCGATTTTCAAAGCTTATCCAAATTTGTTTTTTATTTGGAAAATTGATTCACATGAAATATTTTTTAATTTGTAGGCTAAATCACATATTAAAAAAAAATTGAACAGAGCTCTTTTCATGTGCTTACCATAATCATTTCTTAGATTCGGTGAAACTTTTATAAAGCGGATACTTTTAAAAATTAACGCTGCCTATACTTAACTTAATGTTATCCGATAATACACACAAAGTTTAGCTAAATTTGGATTTGCCGTTCCCAAAAAAAAAATAAAAAATGTTTATATGGAGAAAACAGTCTTAATGAAATTCTTCATACAAAACGCCAATTTCATAGGTAAGGACCTAATATTTAGTATTCTGTGGCTAGGTCTTCACCTTTGAGACCTAGTGGAGGAGTCAATGGTGTCGATTCGGATATATACCAACTAATCTAAACTAAAACCAGTTTTGGAGTGGTGCCGTCGCATCGTACTGTTCCAGGGAGAAAGATACAGTACTACTTTAAAACTGGTTTTAGTTTAGTTTAGTTGGTGTACATCCGAATCTACACCAGTGTGGCCCTTAGCTAAAAACTTTGGAGATCCCCGACTTAAAGACTAGTGATACTTTAATTCATATTCCTGAATGACAACGATAATCTCATTTAATCGTCCATATCTCGATTTTACTCGAAGTAAAGTTACATCACATATTCTTCGAAATAAACATTGAATTTTACGGGTGATCTTCACGCTTGGTTCTTTTAACATTTTTTTTTAATGGAACACTCCAGTATTTTCTCATTTAGTAAGTGTGCTTCGAACGAACACTAGTTTTGATGGTCAGTATAGTAAGTATTATACTACTAGTACTTTCCACGTTCACTTCGAGCGTGTTTAGATGGTAGAGTTGTTGGCAGAGTGGACTCCACTAACCTGTTGCTAAAAACGATTTATAGATAGAAAAATGTTCACAACTGTTAAATTTGACAGATGTAAATTTTTCGACTTTTTGACGTTCCTAAATTTTGACATGCTAAATGGAAAACCCTTAATAATTATGTGTATATTTTTATATATACGAGTATGTCGTAGATAGTGATAGAATTCATAATTTAGATAGATGACTGTCATAAAACGCGGTTTGCAATGGGAAGTAAACCTGGTGGCTCTGGTATCGCCGGAAACGGTGCGGTGACGACGTTAACAGTGATATTAGGTCTGCACATCGAAAATGAGAAGCACTTTGCTACCAGCCTTCAAAGGAGTCTGAGCTCCACTGTACACATCAACGACTGTGAGTGATTTGGATTACCTACTATCACCGATGCGTGGAAGAATGAGTTATTAGTTAATAAGAAGTTGATCATGGGATTTGAGCAAGGAGGAATTATAGACTACTCCGGCTGAGTTCCACAGATTGAACGCAAGGGCCAAGTTGTATTGCATGAGGGTCGTGCATATGTTTACTTTTCACCAGTAAGCATCTCGGGTTCCATGATCATAATCGAATGCGAATACATTGTCTATTCGCCTATAGTAGCTTACAATAATAAAGCCATTGGCCGAGCCACCCTTTACCACGCGACTGGCACCATCCCGGTCGCTCGAAACGCCCACACCCTACTCCGACATATATTTAAATCAAAAGTGCAACCACAGTCCAAGTTTACGATAATTTAGTAGCATTTGTGTGGTATGATCTACTGTACCATTTCTGATGCTCGTCAAAAGTTCTGATGACAATACATTTATATGATATATATGAACTGGTACTGCAGCCAGGATTGTCTCCTCACGGAACTACTTAATTATTAACTAGCACGCATATGACATTTTGTATACCACGGTTAATTTTAATAGCTAAACATGGTTCTCACGATGACTTGATGCATACGAGTATATTTACAAGCTTTTATTTAACCTACTTCGTAGGGTATATATGTCTGTTCAAAATTTGCAAGTCAAATTATAACCATTTCCTGTTGAGCTTAGATTTTGCAGGCTCGTTCAGTTCTGATGACAATACATTTATATCATCATCATAGTCATCACCAACCCGTAAACATCCCACTGCAGAGATATAGACCTTCCCTTACATTGAGGAAATAAGGGTCATAGTCCGCCACGCTGGCCCAATGCGGGTTGGGGACTTCACATACCTTTGAATTTTTATTTCTCAGGCATGCAGGTCTCCTCACGATGTTTTCCTTCACCGTTTAAGAGCAGTCGGAAAAATGCACATAAGTCATTAAATTAAATTTAAAAACTCATTGGTACATAGCCTGCCTGGGGATCGAAGCTGGACCTTCCAAATTGGGAGACTGTGTCTCCTCCATTGAGCCACCGACGCTCTCACATTTATATGATAGACATTAACTGATACTGCAGAGGATTGTCTTCTCAAGAGGGAACTCTTCAATGATTAGTAGTACGGATACAATATTTTGCATTGTGGAGTATTAAAAGCTTGTATTTAAAAGTATTTGTAATGTAAAACTTATCTAAACATGTAGCAACATTATTTTGAATTGATAACTACTGGGATAACTATTACAATATGTGCAAGTATAGTGGCAATGCCTACTCTACCGAAGTAAACGGGCCATCAGTGTTGTGGTTTTAACATAATAACGGCAAGCGCTCTCTTGAAGCAAATAAAGATGTGGATTTAAGTATACTCTACTTTGTTCATTCAGTATGATGATAATAGTTCTAATAATGATTAGAACTATTATTTAGCAAGTATGGCTTTATTATTCGTAAAGAGTTGTTAAATATTTAAGCGTCTATAAATGACCTTATCCGATATCGAAAACTGACGTACCCCAATAAGAATTTGATTTATAAATAGTTGTTCTTTTAGATACTTATACCTATTATGATATTCTATTAGATAGATATAAAGCTTTATTAAATCCATTTCACGACACAAACAATCAGGTATTTATACTACAGAAACAAGAATTAAAAGGGTTTATCCCATAAGTCATTCCATTCATTCCGAAATGAATAAACCGATTCTAATGAAACTTTATACGTATAAGCAGGATACATAGATCTAAAAAGTTAGTAGTAAACATTTTCAAAATATCGAACTTAAAATATATATTGCATTGCATTTTTTCTGTTAATATGGAAACTTAAAATGGCTCTGTTATATTATTAAATTCTTTATTGCACACAAAAATAAAATACAAAGAACATTTAACATAGATGACGAAGTGTACAAAGGCGGTCTTATTTAGTTTCAATTACTTACTCTTTTTTGAAAATATAATTTTTATATTTATATTATGTTTTTCAACAAATTTGGACTAGAAAATTTGTATGAAACATATGATAAACCCTCTTAAGTACAAAAAGAAAGGAACATTGTGTTTGTGGTCTAATTGTCGGTGTCGCAAAGTGGCTCCAACTCACCATGGATTGTCGCTGTTGCACTACAACGCTGCTTTTCAGTGGACACATACGTAAATAATAAAAATCCAACAAAGACCATTCAGATATCATAAAATTTAACCCTGCTACCTTAATTGTATTACCGGCTGTACAAATTATTATGGTACACAGGGATATTAAGGTAATAAGTATTTAAAAACCAAAAAATTCGACAGCATATTTTGTATTTTGCGGACGCCATGTTAGATTTTTTACCATAAAATGTATTCTCTGATACTCCAAGTATCAAGACGAATCTAACGGCACCATACACTTAGAAATCGGTCAACGTTAAAGCTACAGGATGCGCCAAAGGAAAGGAACATACATAATATAATAATATAATATTTCGGACACTTACACCAATCATCCAGTCCCAAACTAAGCAAAGCTTGTACTATGGATACTAGATAACGGATAAACATACATAAATATTTATATAAACATCCAAGACTCGGGAATAAATGTTCGTATTCATCACACAAATATTTACCCCTCGCGGGATTCGAACCCGCAACCGTTGGTTTCGCTGATAGGGTCACTATCCACTACACCAATCGGTCGTCAAATACATACATACTTACATACATACACACATATACACATCAAATACATACATACTTCATAAATACACTCTACAAACAATACCTTCCTTTCTTGAAAAGTTATGGGTATTGACAAACCTGAGTAATTTAATAATATTGATAGTGTAAGACTATTACGAACAAATCTGAATTAAATATAGTAGTATAGTACCTATAAAAAATTGATAGATAGATAGATAAAGCCTTTATTTGTTTCCACAGTCATACACATACATTTAGCTTATACATATTGATACACAGATAAGGTAACACATTCACAACAATAACATAATATTGTAACACTAAAATTGGTGCCTAAGATATTTTATGTTTTAAAAATTAGACATCAGTTATTCGTAAATATCTGCCTGCCGTTCATGCACTATTATTTTGTCCTTGAAGATATATAAACCTTTGGAAAATTTTACTCTTCACATTCCTACATAATCAACATACAAGTGGGTGTACAGATAACTATAGGCAGACGTAATTGTGAGCAAGTTGTTGTTTACTTTATTAATGGATACATAAAAATTAGCATGTAATGTTTACCAGTGCATTGACAAAGACAAGAAATACTTACGAGTATAAATTAAAAATTTAGAAAACCTCCGACACTATTGTTTGAATACACACAACATCACGACCTTCATCCCAAATGGGGTGGGCAGAGATATACCAAGCAATAGTGTTTGGGAGTTTCAAACATTAAGAATTTAATAATTGAAACAACATCCATGGTTCACATTGTGAAATGTACAGAAACGCATACGTGACAGGGGGTGAGCCCATCGCCGTTGATATGTGCAAATCTATAGATATTTTTTGGTGGAAAGTCCCATAGTCGCTGCTTACGACACCCACGGGTGGAGAAACATTGTTTGAACAAATGATTATATCATCCAGGTAGACCTGGACCCAAAGATAGTATTAACAGCGAATATCTTCGAAACCACTTAACCGATTTCCATTATACATGGCTAAGAACGTGTATCCGGGCTTAATCTTAAATATAATAAAAAAAATTAGAAAACCCTCAAAAGACTAACTTCTAAATACACCAAAAACAATGTCAAAAGTAAATATCTGCGAAACGTCTAATCGATTCTCATTAAATATGGCTAATAACCACTCCCCTCCTTTAGTCTTTCATATAAAAAAACGCACTCAAATTACCGCGCATTACTAAGATACGTCTGGCCAAAGACTGGACACACACACACAACGCCAACAAACACATACACCCATGTTTTTCGTGCGATTAAGTAAGGTTAAGTGGGTTAGTGAACGGGTAACGGAAAAGGCGGAAGAAAAATTAATCAATTATGAAGAAATCCATAGAAAAACAAAAGCCTCGCCGATCTAAGTTGAAGCTACAGTAGGCATGGCACAAAGCTCGAAGAACTATAGTTAATATACCAAATATTCGCACTAAGAAATTCGACTCTTCATTCATAATACGAACAGCCAAGACATGGAATTCCCTCCCTGCGTCAGTCTTTTCTGAATCTTATGTAGGTACTTGCGAATATTATGTACGTACGAAAAAAAATTTCTGCATTCCCAAAAATTAGTAATAAGCATAACTTAAAATTTGAGATATAAGGACAAATTAGCCACCCCTATGTTCAGACTGAGCAAAGTTAATACATCATTTATGGGACACTGTATACGGTTTTATAACCTTATACCTGACATTAACATTAATCTAAATGAAAAACAATTTAAAAACCATGTCAAAACAACATTAACAAAAAAGGTTATCACAAAATTTGTGACTACCAGAATGACAAAAACGCTTGGTATGGTTGTATAATTTTATATATATGAAGAAAAAGAAAAGAAGGAAAGAAAAATGATCCAGTGGGTTTCTTGCGCCGCTTCTTTTCCCGCAGAATATTTCCCTTTCCGAAGCGGTGGTAGCATGGACATACTGACTGACCGAAAAATGCTTAAGCCCTATTTTTATTTCCAGTAGATTTAAATTGACATTCAACAAATGATATCATGTATCTTACGTTGAAATAAATACTTGAAGTTTGAAGTTTAAAAAATCCTACAACCTTGGGATATTCAAAAGCAGAGTGAATAGTCATTTACTGAGATCGCGTACTTCATCTTCGACCACATCGTCACTTTCCATCACATGAGATTGTGGTCCAGATTATCATAAAAAAAATAAAACTGGTAGCGACAAGCATAATGTATGACGCCCGACCACTAACTAGGTCGTGGGCAGCCGTTGGATTCAGGTCGCTTCCAACTGGTCAAAATCAAAAAAACAAAATCAAAAATGTTTTTATTTCGTAAGTTATAAGAATAACATTTGAAATCGTCATGACATACAGTTATCGCTCATTCACTAGGCAGTCTCCCCAGAGAAGAACGAGCAAGAAACTCCAGGGTTGCTCTTTTTAAAAAAGTCAATACAAATACAATTTGAAATAATTGTAAAATTTATGATTCGACAAAGAAGTCGCTCTGGAAGTCTATGGTGGGAGGTCTATGTACAGCGGTGGACGTCCTATGGCTGATATGATAATGATAACGTATACATATTTTAGAAAAGTTTGTGATGAGTAATGATGAGGATGAGATATTAACGGATGTTCAAATATTTTCTGTGATTATGCTTTTCGGGTTCAATCCTCAAGCAGGCCATTGAGTTTTTAAATTTAATTTAATTACTTATGTGCATTTATGCGACTGCTCTTGAACGGTGAAGGAAAACATCGTGAGGAAACCTGTATGCTTGAGAAAAAAAATATCTAAGGCATGTAAAGTCCCCAACCCGCATTGAGCCAGCGTGGCGGCCTATGGCCCCATATTCCCTCAATATGTCTATATCCCTGCAGTGGGATGTTAATGATGCTTTTCGGGTAGATGCTTGTTTGCTTGTCAGCGAAACCAAGGTTGCGGGTTTGAACTCTCGAGGGTAAGTTTGTGTGATGAATACGAACATATTCCCGAGTCTTGGATATTTATATAAATATTTATGTATGTTTAATTATTTAAATTCGTATTTGGAACTAGATCATTGGTGTAGGTAAATGTCCGAAATATTTATTTTTCGGAACAACAAAAACAGTTAATTGACCCATTTACTATGCGATAGTGACTGATACTCACTATACTATATAATTTTACAAGTCTCCGCAACAAAAATTCAATTCCTGCACTTTTATTGTATTTGTATTTTTTAAAGCTAGTATGCTAGTGTGTTTGTCTTGTGTAAATTGAAGTACTTTTGAGGTTTTAAACCACAAAGTAAAATAAACTACTAAAAACAGTACAATTTTCACACGCCGACGGGAAGTACGTACAAAAAAAACTGATACACAATTTCTGAGTTTAATAAAATGTAAGTACCAAGTAGCACTATGCGTAGTTACAGATTTAAAAGTAGTTAAATTCTCACTATATATCAAAGCCTTTTATCACATCTGATGCTAGAAGAATTTTATTTATTTATTTTAACATTTTTAGAATCCTAAAGAAAAACATATAACTCACCTGCCGTGGTGTGACACTACTGATCGGTAACTTATCCCAACCCACTACACTAAAAAATCTTCTCCCGACCACATTTTTCACCGCACCAGAACTGAGATACATCGTATTTAAACACTTCAAATTACACCTTTAAATTAGTATATAAAATTACTATAAAACTGTCATATCAACACAACTATGTTGCCGGAGTAGTGCCGTCTGAATGTGACAGATAGCGGACAATGGAGACTTAAATATTATAGCAGCTAAGTATTTCTCTTTGTTGTAAACAACTCCAATTATCTAATTTAATCTAAAATCCAATGCAATTACATTCTCTCATTTGTAGAGCCATTAAAATTCTAGTAATTAACAATACAAAGAAGCTGTATTAACTGAATAATAATAATAAATATTTTGGACACCAATTATATCAACTCATACTTCTTTATTTCCATAAGCATCATTGGAACACTTGGACACGTCAACATTGGTAAATGGGCCAACAGCTTACAATTGTATCTTGTAGACAAATTAATGATGTATAATAAGAAATAGTAGATGCTGTAAAGGGGCATTATCGATTAACTTAAACTGGTCAGCTGCTGTAGAGATGCATTGTCAACTTACTTGTTAAATGATTATAAACTAGTTAGCTGCTCTAAAAGGGCATCTAATTCCAAACTAAGCATAGCTTGTCCTATGGATATTCCTTCTTCGTCGTCGATGACAAAAACATCAAATTCTTGAGAACCAGAAAGCGACCACCCTTATGGCCATTGTACTTCAACTTGGGCTGAACTATGTTGCGACTTTCAGTCTTGTAAGGATTTGTTTACGTTTTTATTTTACGTATGGATAACGGATAGACATACCTACATAAAACTCCCAGGACTCCGAAATAAATGTTCGTCTTCATCACACAAAATTTTACCCCTAGCGGGATTTGATACCGCAAACGTTGGTTTCACGGGCAGTACACAAATCGGTCGTCAATGTGATGTAAAGAATGTCTGTAATTTATGGTTATTCGTTCTTCAAATGTTTATTTCTTTAAGTTACAATGGAAGAAAGGGATGAAAAAGAAACAATATACAGCAAAACATATTCACGGTAAGTGGTAATCAAATTGGTGATTGATTGGAATGGACTTTGGCCCATACCCTCTCCCAACAATACATAACGTCTCGACTTTTATTCCAAAGAGGTGGTTAGAGATATCCCAAGCCTGAGTGTTTGGGTGTTGCAAACATTAATAATGTTAATGCTTGAAACAACGTCTACGGTTCACCTAACGAAATATTCAGAAATGCACACGTGACGGAGGGTGAGCCCATCGCCATCAAAACGTGCAAATCTATAGATGTTTTTTGGTGGAAAGTTCCTTAGTCACCTTTTACGACACTCACGGGACGAGACGGATTCTTTTTACATGCCAAAACCACACAGCATTATAGCATATTTCACACGAACCCCAAAGAATACTAACTTCACAGAGTGTTTTTCCAAATAGAAAACCTAATTGGAAAATTTAAACAATAGGCAGTCAGAATAATAATTGAACATTGAACATAAAACTTTTATCGCAGTCCATTGCACTATCCGTTATAGATACGAGGTACGCTACTCGATCAAATTTCACAATATACAAGAACATACTCATATACAGGCATATTGCCATGACAGTAGACATGTGAACATGCAGCGAATTAGCGACTAGCCAATGAGCCTTGGTAATTCAATTTATACCCATGTATTTATGGTGAAGTATTAGAACATAGAGCATTTCTTCAAATAGGTACATTGAATGTGTTAACTCAATGCAAATGTATTATCTTTATCCGTGGACGCTTTGTTGGCTAATGTACGATGCATACTGCAACAAATACTCCTGTAATATTTATAGCTGTTTGCTTTCCTTTAAATAAATAAAATTAACAAAAAAAACATGCAAAATGCAACCCGTGGTCAGAAAAGTAGAACACGAACAAATGACAAATATCAGTCTATACAATATCTAGGTAGGTATAAAAAATAAAGGTGAAATAATTCCGTAGGCCGTGGGGCCGGTCGGTGGCCTCGATACTGTTCGTCATAGGTAGGCAATTTTTTTTTTGAACGATATAGGCACTTCTTTTAGTCAAAATCCATCACTTGTGATGCGTGATAGATTCTAAGTGATGCCTTAATTGATTTATTTTGATGTATTCTCTATTTAAGAAGAAATCTTAATTTATCCGATGAGGGCGCCACTGGACGGAATAAAACCCTCTTAATAATAGGTTAACGACATCTGAGGATTGGATTATTTTCAATTAAAAAAAACAATAATTATCAAACCTAGTAACTATTTCAGTTCTTTATACAACTTTACAAAGAAATAGCTTAAGATCAAAAAAAAACTTTACAAAAAGGATAACTTGTTGTAGTTTGCTGTACGTTATTCTGAATCATTTTCATCATCTTCAACTTCATCACTGGTTTATGCTACCAACGACACCCACGGGAAGAGAGTTGATCTCCAAATCTAGTGCAGCTGTTCACAAATTATGAAACGTAGATATTTATCAGCAATGAAAACTAACTAATAACACAGATAACGTTATCAAGATACGTTATTAAGTACCCATAATAAACTAACCTTTTGATATGAAATATCTAAAGTAAATAATGGATTAACTATTGCAATAGGTAACGACCGTAGTGGTTCTGTTTCGGGTAGACTGCGCTTGACCTAAATCACACCTGATGGTAAGTAAAATTGCCGAAGATGAAACCCGCTCAACCCGAATCTATAACTTATTTGAGGGACTAACTATATCAAACGGCTGGAACTCAACAATGCTGCTTGCCGGCAGATTTATGGGTGATGAAGATGGTGACAGCTGTGGCAGATATTTAGAAGTGCTCAACAACTCTGGGTAGTAACTCGTATACATGTACTCTACTGGGAATAGAAACTGTGACCTACATTTTATAAACATTTGATTACTACAAAATTGCAGAGCCTCGAACACCGTCCTAAAGTCGCCGATCTCTCAGTCTTTTATATAGGATGCATTTCGGTGAGTCAAAAATCAAAATCAAAAATGTTTTATTTCGTAAGTTATAAGAATAACATTTGAAATCGTCATGACATACAGTTATCGCTCATTCACTAGGCTGTCTCCCCAGAGAATAACGAGAAAGAAAGTCAGAGGTTGCTCTTTTTAAATAAGTCAAATACAAATACAATTTGGAATAATTGTTAAATTTATGATTCGACAAAGAAAAATAAGAATAGAATATACTGGATATTGCCGAGCGGTTCATGTCCATTCTTATCATCCAGATAGTCAGAAATTTTATAATAGCCTTTGGCACATAGTTTCTGTTTAATGGTTGTTTTAAAGTTATTTAAAGGAAAATTTTGAATGTCTACCGGAACCTTATTATTAAAGCGTATACATTGTCCCTTGAATGAGTGTGCGTTGGAATTCTCTAATTGATAATCTTATTCCACCGTCGCCTTTCCATCTACGGACTACTAGGCGTAGGGAGGGATTCTACCCGTATATAATTAATATACCGAACATTCGCAGTAAAAAATTCGACTCGTCATTCATAACACGAACAGCCAAGGCGTGGGAACCCCATTCCAGCGTCAGTCTTTCCCGAACCTTAAAAAGCAGAGTGAATAGGCATTTAGTGCCATGGCGTGCTTCATCTTTGACCACATCACTTTCCATCAGGTGAGATTATGGTCAAAGGCGTTTCCAATTAAACATAAAAACCTTATGTTACGTACAAATGTTGTCCATGTACGTTACTCCAGGTAATGAAGTCCCACTCGCACTTCTTGTATCCTAATTATATGTTACCGCATAACTGTTACCGTGAACTAATTTTTGACGATTATTTTTAATTTCAACGAGTATTTACTTATCTATACCAGGCTTGTCTTAAATTGTCCCAATGAAGGGTCAGGATCTGATAATGAGTGACTTCTCTTAGACGTGTTTTTCTGATTGGATTGTTTTGAAATAGGATGTTAGCTTATAGGCACTGTCAAACTATGTAACATAAGACCACACCAACGCACGGTTTGACATAGGTCTCGCCCAAGGCCTACTCGCGATGTCCACAGAAGCCGCTTGCTCTAATGATTACCGGTTCTACCACAAATATGACCTATTAATTGCCTGTTCTCTGATTGATTACCTCATTCCGTGTCTTGTCCTCAAAGTAATTCCGATCTCAGCTCTTACCTTATAGTGAGCTACAGCTTGAGCGTAATACTTTCTTTACCATTATTATACGTAAAATTATTATAAATTATAAAAATGAGTATTTGTATTGTATTAAGAATTCTTTTTAATTACCGGATAAATACAAAAAAATGTTCTGACCTACACTCAAGAAGCCTAAAAGCTAATTATAAATCATACATAAATTACTTTAATTGCGGTTATTTTCGAGAATTGCAAATTTTAGATAAAAACGGCCACTTTTCGTAATCGTGAATTCTCGAAAATAACCCCCATCAAAGCTATTTACGTATTACTTACAATTATTTTTTAGGCTTCTCGATGGCAAGAGCTATTTTTTATTCATTCTGAATTTAAATCTTAATTTATCCACTAAGGGCGCCACTGGACCGAATAAATAAGAAGAATCACCTATGCCACTTGCGGTCGACTCTATTAACGCATTAAGCGATTATATCACCCAAATCACTAATTGCTCTTAAATGTGAACTTAATTAACTATCGTAAATTAGTTACTTTATCAACGCTTCTAATTAACTTAGCACGTACATTAATATGTCATAACGACCCTTATCAGTATTATTTCCTTATTTATCTCACTACAGATGTTTATTATCAACTGCCATGAGGTCATTGGGTGTATATGTCCATGAATGACATTGGTTTTTATTCATCCACTATGAATTGAGTGAAGATGGGATCTATAATAAGGGTTACCATAATATCCATTTTCATAAATAAAACATGAAAAAAGCGGGCAAGTTGGAGCGTACGCTAATCACGTGTTGTGTTTTGGATACTTTGATCCCCTCCCATTGGTGACCCTTTATTGAACTATCTCCGGATATTTGTTGTCGTCCCGAAAAAATGCACATGATATTTCTTCAGACCCGCGACGGGTCAACTTCGTGATATAAAATAATATTTGTACGTACATAGTACAATCGACAACACAATTAAGGTAGCAGGTCTTTATTTATATACAGGGCGTCCCATGCCTATGCCACATGGAGGGAAAGTACCTTGAATATTGTAGATTGGACATTTTACTGAAAAAAGACATTATTTTAATAATAAAAAAATTACATGGTTGATCCGGAAATTGACCCCGCTACACGAGAAAAAAAATTACCCTGTAAGTTTATCATACCTATCGAAAGGCTTCATCATAAGAGTTATTCTTTGCTAAATAACACAGTGTCAGAAATAAAAGGAAGACCATGAATTTTAACATTTTCAATTCAAAATTAATCAATTTAACTTATCAAATGCTCAAAATGAGTCCCATCCTGTTGAAAACAAAGTCGCACTCTTTTGATTATTTCACTCCCTGTCGTTTTTTATCTATTTCTGTATCCTAATATAAATGCGAAAGTTTGGATGTTTGTTTGTTTGTTTGTTTGTTGTTCAGTCACGGCAAAACTGATGAACGGATTTGGATGAAATTTGGTATACAGGGTGATTGGCCCTGAATGGAAGTTTTCATCAAAATCCGGCTCGAGTCTCCTTTGAGTACTTTTCGCTATTCCCCATAGTTTAGGATTTGGCCGTTCAGGCCCACTTAAAAAATTCACACTCTATAGGTAGAACATACCCTGGATTAAAACATATGATTAAATTACTATTTACGATTCAAAATTACGATTACACTTTATCGGGATAAAAAGTTATCCCGATGAGGTGAATAGTTCCCGCGGGATAAACAAATTTCCGCGACAAAGTTATTCAACGCAGGCGAAGCCGCGGGCGGAAAGCTAGTAGGTATTTCATAAGATGAACTGTAGATGTTTCAATCATTAAACTTTTAATCTTCGGAACGCCCAAACGCTTTTGGAATATCACTAACCACCCCATTTGGGGATAGAGGTCGAGACATTATGTATGAATTTTTAGTAATTTCTTTAATATATATTTGATTTAACAATCTGATCTGAATGACGTTTACCGATGTGTGGTATGTATATTATGTTTAACTGAAATTTATCTATCAAATGATATACACCGATCAAGATGTAAAGGAAAATGTAATAAAATCCAACCAAGACCCTCCTACAATATCATAAAAGTTAAGCCTGGTTACCTTAATTGTGTTGCCGACTGTACATTCGTAGGTATTAACATCTGCAGAAATGTCCTAGGCCCCGTATTAATAAACCATTCTCAACATTGAGAACGTCTTGTGACTGGCCTCAAGTAAACGTGTTGATTAATAAACCTAACTTGAGACCTGAAACGCGCGTGCTTACTCAAGCAGTACTCACTTGAGAGTTTCACGTATTAATAAACGGAACTCAAGACTATCATTCATTCGCCGCTGAGGTGAATACTTGAGAAGTGATCTCAGCTGAGTAGACCTCAAGATTGGTTTATATATTAGCACGGAGCTTGAGATATCGTCAACTGCTTAAGACGCATCTCGGTTGATAGAGCCTCAAGACTTGTATTGAGATTGGTTTATTAATACGGGCACTAGATAGGTGTCAGAAATCGGGCATCTTTACTTTTATAATATTAGTCACATTAATACTGTAAAACGGATTTCTGATGAGTCGCCTTTATCCCTTAACACGCTGACCTGCAAACCCAAAATTAGACATTAGTCACGTGTGCTCACCCGAGGCGACCACGCGGCTTCGGCACACTGGCGTTCGGTTTAGAAAAACAACGTTACGACTGTGCTGAGAGCCGCCGAGAGGGCTTCCACACGGCAGTGCGCACCGACCGCCCCTCGCGGCTTCCACACGGCAGTGCGCACCGACCGCCCCTCGCGGCTTCCACACGGCAGTGCGCACCGACCGCCCCTCGCGGCTTCCACACGGCAGTGCGCACCGACCGCCCCTCGCGGCTTCCACACAGCAGTGCGCCCGAGCCCCCGCGCGTCGTTGGGAATGTTCATACATAGAATTTAATTGAGGCTAAGCGTAAAGTCATAGCGATAACAGAAGTACCCAAAAGTCCTATTTAGAAGTCTGGTATTCAATTATTATTAACTTAATTTGTTTGGTAATTAATCCAACGAAATGGTCCCTAATGTATGTAAATTGGTATAGAAAATTAATTTTTAAACTAATTGTTTAAAAATTAATTTGTGTAAGTAAATTATTAATTAATGTCCAATGGAATCTCGTTATCCCTTTTCTGTATCATAAAATATTTTGTGAAATCTGTATTACAATTGGAAAGGTGGTATTCAAACGTACATATTTTCTTCTATATGACTTTCAGCTATGCAACACTGGGTTCAGGTTACTTATTTGTGCTCTTTGGAGTCGGAAACTTAGGTCCGTGACGTTTCTTTAAAGATCTGTCGTCGCACGTGTATGAGACCTCGGATGACAAATGCGATGGACGGATGGAGACTAACTTTCCAGAGGGAATGTAAAACGTGGTACTTACAACAATGACCGCCTCCGTGTCTCAATGTAAACAACATTGGGTTTACGATTCGGAGATCGCGGGTTCGATCCCCAGCGGGGTACATGTTTAAGTACTCGGTTTGGTTGGTGATAGGGCATTTTAAATGTCCGCCTGGCTAGCTATCACCATCTTATCTAAATCTGCCGCCAAGCAGCAATGTTAATATATAGTATTGTTGTGTTCCGGTTGTCAGAGATAAGATAGCCAGTCCCCCAAATGTGTTGGGGTTTCCGGGTCAGTACGCTTCCACCTTCGACCTCATCTTCACTTAACATCAGGTGTGATTGAGGTCAAGTACGAACCCGTCCTGCATAAAAAAAAACCGCATGAATTGCATAGGATCTTTCAAAAAACTAGCATACAAATCGGACCACGCATTACTGAGATATATACATACATAACGTCACGACCTCTATCCCAAATGGGGTGGTCAGAGATATCCCAAACAAAAGTGTTTGGGTGTTCCAAAGATTAAAAGTCTAATGATTGGAACAACATCTACGGTTCATCTTATATACAGAAATGCACACGTGACAGGGGGTGAGCCCATCGCCGTTGAAACGTACAATAGATGTTTTTTGGTGGAAAGTCTCATCGTCACCTTTTATGACACCGACGGGAAGTGACGCGTTGGTTCTATTCTATTTGAGTGCCGAAACCACACAGCACATTACTGGGATACATCCGGAAAAGACTGAACAACACACACACAACGCCGTCAAATAAATAACACCCGACGTTTTTCGTAGATGGTAAAAAACCAGAAGCATTATAAATAAATAAATAAATAATAAATAAATAGCTTTACACATACATACAGCGCCATCTAGTTCCACACTAAGCAACTAGGCTTGTATTATGGATACCATATGGTTGATAAACTACACAAATACCTTTTTTTGTAAATAAATACATAAATAAATGGAAATCATCCATAACTCGGGAACACATGTCTGTATTCATCATACAAACATATTCGAACCCGCGACCTTTTGGTATAGCAGTCAGAATTTTTAACCACTACACCAAACAGGTCGTCGTATACATTATGATGTCTACATACAGCAATACGAGAAAATATACTTCCAGTAGTAATAGGAAAGAGAGGAAGGGGAAGACCTAGGCGTAATTACTTTGACCAAGTGAAAGAGAAGGTGAATGTCGTGTCGTACCAAGAGGTTAAAACGAGGGCGGAAAGTAGAGAGACATGGTCGTTACTCCACCGACAAGAGCATAGCTCTTAAATTGAAGAAGAAGTAATTTGTACAAAATTACATACATACATAAAGTCCCGTCTGTTTCCCATATAGGGGTAGGCAGAGACCACAGATTTCCACTACGATCCTGACACACCTCTTTGTAAAAAATCACTTCTCAGAAAGAATCATATACCTTTGTGTATTGCCTTTTGTGTATCGTACTTTCTGTCCTATGTTTTTTTCAATGTGTGTGTGTATACTTATATGCAACAAAGTGTTAAAATAAAACAAATAAATAAAATAATATACCTATCGCATTGGTATTTTGAAGTCAGAAAGTTGTTTTTAGGGTTCCTTATCCAAATGACAAAAACAGAATCGCTATAGTTTCTTCCTTTCTCCGTCTGATTTTATTTCGATTATTGTATCTTTAGATAGAGCCTCCGAAGTGACAAAAAGTATGTTCCAAACTTTTTAACTAAAGCAATTATCCGTTACCAACAGACTTAATTATGAGGCCAACACCATGGCTTATAAATCTTTTGATGGTCATATAACGATTTATAGCTGTTAGGATTAAAGGCAGATGCATCCTACGAAACCCTTAATTGATGCATAGACGACCGATTGGTGTAGTGGATAGTGACCCTATCAGCGAAACCAACGGTTGCGGGTTCGAATCCCGCGACGGGTAAATGTTTGTGTGATGAATATGAACATTTACTCCCGAGTCTTGGATGTTTATATAAATATTTATGTATGTTTATCCGTTATCTAGTATCCATAGCACAAGCTTTGCTTAGTTTGGGACTAGATGATTGGTGTAAGTGTCCGAAATATTTATTTATTATTTATTTATATCCGGCACGCACTTGATCGGTTTCTATTAATTCACAGCAGTTAAAGAAATCTTGTAAAATCTATGGATAACTTTATCACAAAAGTACTTTTCAGATCTATTCTCAGAATTTGTCTCTTCTTTTAGACGGTGAATGTGATCAACCGAAAGTACCTATGGTATTTTATTTAGTATATTTTTGTATGTCTCATCTGGCAACACCAGTGTGCGTGTGTGCGCTGGCGCTAGCTACTACGTTATAGTGTACGGGACGTTTCTCTTGAGTATTAAATGATAAAGAGATATTAAACAAGTGAGCTTGCTTATCCTATACTCCTGCGCCGACCTCGCATTCAGCAGCCGACGTGAGCATCGACAGTGAAGGTACCTACACGGGAATCGAACTTCAAATAACGACGATTACTTAAAAATCTTGATTTGATAATACCTACTTTATATTTACAGACCAAACTCCAACACGAAGTTCAAAGTCTAGGATTAGATATTATCTAAAGAACATACATACTTCCGAGGACATTTTATGATCAGATTACTACCTACATGTAGAGATAATTTGTACCAACAATAACAAACGCTATTAAGAACAAATAATAATTAATGTGTTTAAAATATATTTTTATTCTCGTTGGTGTAGTAAAAGGACATCCCAGGACGAAATCCCGGTCAAGTGCTGGCATTTAGTGAGAACAGTTTACGGGTTTGTTAAAGGCCTTCCCTTTAGATTAAGCGTAATCATCACATATGATGATGTTTGTGTTGCTCGTAGCAGTAGAATATTACCGTCCAGCAACAGCAGTCCAACCGTCTCTTCCCGTGGGTGTCGTAAAACGACCGATTGGTGTAGTCGATAGTGACCCTGTCAGTGAAATCAACGGTTGCGGGTTCGAGTCCGCGAGGGGTAAATATTTGTGTGATGAATATGAATATTTTATTCGCGCGTCATTGATGTTTACATACATTATGTCCATGGATTCCGGAAGAGCGACGATTTTTAAACATCTATTGAGTCGGTAAATTTTTGAGATTCAGTGACAAAGGAACTGGGGCTACCTCAAACAGCAAATTCAACAGGTTAATAATAAATGAATAAATATTTTGGACATTTACATAAAATTATCTAGTCCCAAACTAGTCAAAGTCTGTACGTTACTAGAGAATGGGTATATATACATAAATATTTATATAAACAAATGGAAATAAATGTTTATTTATTATTTATTTATTTAACACTTTATTGCATGTAAGTATACAAACATACATTGAACAAACATAGGACAGAAATTACAATACACAAAAGGCGAGCTTATCTCTGTAAGAGATTTCTTCCAGCAAACCCTCGGAAGGAAAAAAAACAATTTAATCAATGTTCGTATTCATCACACGAAATTTACCCTTAGCTAGTTTCAAACTGGTTCGGTTTCGAGGGCATGGTCAGTTTGCACGAATCGGTAGTCGAATGATGGCAGTTTTTTAGAAACCCTGATCCACAGTATGAACACTACGGTTTCCGTCTTCCATAGTCATGGAGAATAGACAGCGTGTCAAGATCTATTTCCGTGTTGTTGTTAATACTTTTTATTTTATTTTATTTTTTATTTATTTTTTATTTTATTTTTTTTCAAAATCAAAATCAAAAATATTTTATTCATGTAGGATACAAAAATATCACTTATTGAAAGTCAACATGTTATTATTTTTTTTTTTAAACTACATCGCTTCGCAAGGTGTTATGGTTAGGGAGAAGAAGCGACAAGAAACTCCGCAACAACACATCTTTTCAATTTGTTTCCATCTTTACAATAATATTACATTTTAATATTACATATTACAAAACAATAGCAATTAACATAACGACCAGCTAACACCAGACCTCCTTATCGCCTAAATAATCATCTATCCTGTAATAACCCTTCTTACACAGAGTTTCTTTAATGTGGCGTTTAAATTTCTGCTCTGTTAAACTCAATACATGTTCTGGTATTTTATTGTAAAAGCGTATGCTGTGTCCCACAAAGGATGTGCTAACCTTGCTAAGTCTAAATTGTGGAATTTCAATTTTATTTTTGTTTCTAGTATTCAAATTATGATTATCAGAATGTTTACGAAATAGGCATATATTTTTGCGTACATACATTATACTGTCATACCTATATATATTGAGATGCAACAGTTAAAATACTTATTTCTTTAAACAGTTCTCTTAGAGAATCACGGAAGCGTAAATTATATATTGCTCTGATTGCTCTTTTTTGTAGAACAAATATTGTTTGAATATCTGCAGCCCTACCCCACAGTAGTATACCATAAGACATAATGCTATGAAAGTAGCTAAAATAAACGAGCCTCGCTGTTTTAATGTCAGTAAGTTGTCTAATCTTACGAACAGCATAAGCAGCTGAACTGAGCCTGCTCGCAAGTGTCTCAATATGCGACCCCCACTGTAGTGTGGAGTCCAAAGTGATGCCAAGAAAAACAGTGTTCTCAACAAATTCCAATGCTTCACTATTCAACTTTAGGTTGTTTTCCCCCTGCCTTACATTAGGTAAGGAAAACTTAATACATTTGGTTTTCTTAGCATTTAGGACTAAATTATTCACAGTAAACCAGTTCGAAACCTGTGAAAGAGTATCGTTTACATCGTCAATATCATTCGACCCTCTCTTTATTTTGAATATAAATGAAGTGTCATCAGCAAACAACACAATATCAACCAGGTTCCGAACTAAATAAGGCAAGTCGTTAATATAAACTAAAAACATAAAAGGACCCAGAATTGATCCTTGAGGCACTCCCATTTTCACAAAAGATCCAGTCATATCTCTCTTTCGTAGGTCTGCTGGAAGAAATTTCATTGTAGAAATAAGCAGAACCTGTTGTGTCGTCTCTATTATGTTGTATCTGTATGTCTTTTTTTCTTGTGTGCAATAAATGATAAATAAATAAATAAATAAAGATTTTTCCAGATTTACTTGAACTTTTTGAATTCTATTTTCTAAATAAGAAGTTAATAAGTCGAGGGCTTTGCCGTGCACCCCATAATGTTCTAATTTAAATAAAAGCGTTTTGTGATCGACACAATCGAATGCCTTTGAAAGATCGCAAAACACACCGATTGCATCGCTGCGATCTTCCCAGGCATTATAAATATTTTTAATTAGAGCTACACCAGCATCCGTTGTCGAGCGACCGTTAGTAAAGCCAAACTGTTTATCATGTAGTAGTCCATTTGTATTGAAATGACACAGTATTTGACCCAGAATAAGTTTCTCAAAAATTTTACTAAGTACAGGTAGAATGGAGATGGGCCTGTAATTATTGAGATCGTTTTTACATCCTGATTTAAAGAGAGGTACAACCTTACTATGTTTCATCAGTTCAGGAAAGACACCTTGATCAATACTCGCATTGAAAATTAAGGCTAAGTAAGGAGCGATCGTAGTAACAATATGACTCAACAGCTTTACCGACATGCCCCAGACATCTTCAGCTTTTTTTAACTTTAGCGTTTTGAAAGCCTTTATAACTTCGAGAGGGTCAACATACCTAAATTTAAAAATAGTGTGGCATTTTTTTACATTAGTTACCATCAATGATTTAGCACGATTTGGTGACGAATCTAGTATTTCAGTAGTTTTGACTGGAATATTTACAAAAAAATTTTCAAAATGCTGAGCTACTTCTATATCGCGATTGATAAGTCTATTATTAATTTTAATTGAATATCCATTGTCACGTGGTTTAACACATGACGTTTCCCTATTTATAACCTTCCAGACTGCTTTAATCTTGTTATCAGCAATATTTACAATATTACTAATGTATCTGGACTTAGCAGCAGTACAAACTTTTTTAAATATTTTTGAATAATTTTTAACAAATTCGCAGAACTCTAGGTCACCCTGCCTAATTGTCCTATCTTCATAGAGCTGAAACAACTTATCTCTACTTATTCGAATCCCTTTCGTGGCCCAGTTACTGAATTTAAATTTATTTGTATTTTTAACTTTTTTAATTTGAAAGATTTGTTCAAACTCTTTATTCAAAACATTGAAGAAATCTGTATAAAATTTATCACAGTCAATTGTTTCAGACGAAGGTAAAGGTAATTTATTTAGCAAAACTTCTTTATATATTTCTACTTTTTCTACAGGTATAGGTCTAGTAATGAATTCTACTGTGGGATTGGATAACTTAATTAACGGAAAAGCAACAAGTTGCCCACAGTGATCAGACCTTAAACAGTTTAGTATAGACTGATCAATGAAATTACAGTTACAGAAAAAGTTATCTATGCAAGTGGCTGTAGATTCAGTGATTCTAGTAGGCTCTAGGAATACGTTGTTTAAATTAAAAGACTTAAATAAACTTATTATTCGAGTAGTCAACGACTTCTGCTCCAGCAAATCTACATTAAAATCACCACAGACTATAACTGACTTTGTCCCTCTAGTTACTAGTTTTAGCACATCTTCCATGACCGACTCAAACAAATTAAAGTTGTAAACATAAGGAGGTCTGTATACGCAAATAACAATGTAATTCTCCAACTCCACAGATGAAAGTTCAATAGTACATTCAATCGAAAGTGCAACAACATCTTTGCGTTCCTTCGCTTTTAAATTATTTTTAATTAAAATTAAGGAACCTCCATGTGTCTTAAATTGTCGATGGAATGAACTAATACAATAATAATTGTCATTTGAGATAATCATTTCGGTTTGTTTTAGCCAATGTTCATTTTTATATGAGAGAGCGGCAAACGAGCATGCGGGTCACCTAATGGAAAGTAATCACCGCCGCCCATGGACACCCGCAACACCAAAAGGGTCTTCTATTACCTTTCTAGGCGTTTAATGTAACTTGAACAAATATTTAGTGATAATTTTGATAACTTTACATCTCAAGTTACATTTTTATATGTTATTCAAAGTCGCCGTCAAGGAGCATTTCCTGGTACTTTAATCTGTGTTCTCTTCTTAGCTTCTCTCTATACCTTAGCACAATCCTGTTGTCGCTTATTATTATTATTATTTTATATATCAGTAAATATTTATTTAGTACACCTATATATTTACGTTTGTATTTTGTTGCTATTTTATAAATGTTATGTTTAAGTAGGTATATTTGTCTATTGATCTATGTATGTATGTGTATGTAAATATATGAAATTTATTGACGTAGTTTGTATCTGCATCCCTATTTAATACCGCACAACCTACCTATTTCAAATGTACTGTCCTTATACCCAACGGTTGCCTGGAAGAGATCGCTTTTAGTGATAAGGTCGCCAAATTGTACATTCTATTCTTACCACTTTTCTGAAACTGTATTTTCTTATCTGTTGTGCAATAAAGTGTATTTGTATTGTATTGTATTGTATGTTATTCATGTGTAGGTATATAGTCATTAGTGTGTAGGTAGTTTAGTTTTAGTTTAAATTTGCTGTAATTTATATACGCACAATCTACTGTTTTCTAACTAACCCTATGGTTCATGGGAAGAGTCCGCCGTTATACTCGTACTCTGTATCTATGTAAGATTTGTGTATTGCCTCTTTATACAATAAAGCGTTTACATACAAACAAACAGTCTGAATCAAAGTTTCCTATCAGTATTTCTATTAAAATTCGGAAACAAATTGTTAATAACTTTTTTGGCGCAAAAATTGATTTCATAAGTTTGTATCCAAAGTACAATGGTGTCGATTCGGATGTACACCAACTAAACTAAACTAAAACCAGTTTTGAAGTGGTGCCGTCGCATCGTACTGTTCCATGGAGAAAGAGATAGTATTAATTTAAAACTGGTTTTAGTTTAGTTTAGTTGGTGTACATCCGAATCGACACCATTGTTATAATTACTATAGTTGTTTATCCTAACTGTAAGCTTTGTTTACCTATAAGTAATTGTGCATCGTAATTAGGTATCTATGTACTGAGTAAATCTTGATGCTATTGTCAGATGTAACAAGTGTTGATAAGCCTATTAAATAAAATAAAACTAAATAGTGTTTTTGTACAAAAAAATTACCTAATTATTTTTGAAAAAGTATAAGTAGAAATTGGGTCAGGGTTATTACACGCGCATATTGCTTACATTACTAAGTAGATAGGTAAGTACTTACTTCAAGTGACACTCCTTTAACGCTGAAATTTCTTCCTAAATCGAATCTGCCACCAAACAGTCTGTGTCTGACCCCACTGCCCTTCAAACGGATCAACAAAGAATTATAACACATTATCACAGCCAAATTTGACAATTCTACTTTAAATTATGTCCTTCCGTACACTTGATATTTCGCGCGATAATTTTGCTCAAATATTTTATTGTTGTACTAATAAAGATACATCTAAGTCGATAACATGCTGTTAACTGCGATAGTATAAAGCGACATTTGCTCTTGTGCCTTCAATAATGCTCCAGTGACGTTGTTGATAAAGTAATATTCAGTTTTACATCACACATACACACATACCTACGTACAGAATCAGTCTATGAACGTTCATATGCAACAGTGAGTTTTCCGCCGCTATAATTATTTACCAGTTATGATTTATGGCACTGAAACTATGGGCTTCATAAAAAAGGTCAAGGTCATGTAACGAGCAATAGATAGAGCGATGCTCAGCGTTTCACTATGAGATCGAATTAGCAATGGGGAAATCCATACAAGAAAAAGATTAATAAATAATAAATATATATATATATATATATATTTCGGACACTTACACCAGGAAAAAACTCTTTAGGAAAGGACCATAAGTTTCTGGTTTGAATGTTTTACAGGTTTCAGTCTGGAAAAAAAAGAATTTGCATTACAATGACAGAAACACAAAGTCAAATCAAAGGCCTACTAAAATAAATAAATTAAATAAATATTTCGGACACTTACACCAAAGCTTGTGCTATGGATACTAGATAACGGATAAACATACATAAATATTTATATAAACATCCATGACTCAGGAATAAATGTTCATATTCATCACACAAACATTTACCCGTCGCGGGATTCGAACCCGCGGCCGTTGGTTTCGCTGACAGGGTCACTATCCACTACACCAATCGGTCGTCATCGTAATAAGTTGAAGTGGCAGTAGGAAGGGCACGTAGCTCGAGTAACTAACCGGCAATAGGGCATTAAAGATCTTGAGTGGAGACCACGCCGGCAAGTCACTGCTACGTAGGATGTCCATTCAAGGGTGGACAGACGACCTGATGAAGGTTGTGGGAAATCGTTGGATGCAGGCCACTTCCAACCGGTCGCTCTGAAGATCTATGGGAGGAGAGGATATTTTTTTTTATTGACAAGTGATGAGCAATTGACCTCAATCACACCTGACGTTAAGTGAAGATGAGGCCGAAGGTGGAAGCGTACTAACCTAGAAACCCCATCTCTTATGGAGGACTATCTTATCTCTGACAACTGGAACACATTGCTGTTTGGCAGCAGATTTAGAGATAAGATGGACCACCATCTTGGACTGGACTACCAAGCTAGAGAGCTAGACATTTAACATTTTAAATGGTTGGTGGCAGGGCATTCCCGACCACCAATCAAACTGAGTACTAAACATGTACCCCGCTGGTATTGGACCCGCGACCTTCCGATGCGTAAACCCTATGTCGATTACATTGAACCACGGAGGTAGTTGAAAAAGATGTGATGATGAAAGAACGTAAGGTTCCATACGACGCCAAATTCTCGAACAATAGTTTATCTGCTTGAAAGGATGTCAAAGAGTTCGAACAAAAATTGTATGACTTTTACAGAATAGGTGACGAAGGGTGCGTTTCCATCAGAACTGTAGCTAAGCGTCGAAAATATCCACCAATATCATTACCGGATCAGGAAAATGAAGTGATGCTATTGGTAGATTTTTTCCTCGCGCACGGCTTAGCTACCTCGCGCAGTTAGACATGGACACATATTTTGCATGAAATATACTAATTAAAATTGTAGAATAACTATCTATATAATTATGGCCAGTACTTACTATAGTAGCAAAAAATAGGGAGGTATATAGGTAAAGAAAAAATTACGAATGAACTATGAATATACGAGTAAAGAAGAGGACTTCCTAGACCTTGGTTAATGGAGCAGCGACGAGACGGGAAAACATTATCTACATAGAATTACATAGAGTCTGGGTTATGGTAGTAGAAGATGTTCATATCTTTTCAGAGGCTTTTAAAAAGAAAATGCTATATTCTCGCCTTTCTCCTCTCTAGCATGCTATTTATAATAATATATTTATAAGTCTAACTGAGAAAGAAGAGTGTTATCGCCATTGTTACTAAGTAGATTACTTGTTAAACGATGTAAATGTAGATTTAAAATCCATTCCACTAATGACATTGAAGCGGCTGTAAAATCTAGATTGATTCAGGTAGTAATACCTGGAACTAATACTTACTTACTTATATAATACGAGGAATTTCTATCGAAAATATTCTTGTGAAAATAATTCTCTGCGTTTTAATAAGCAGGTAGGGTACGTAATGAACGGATGATGATTAAAAGCAAACATTCAAAAAATATTATTTTATACTAAATACTGTAGGATACCACAGTAAGCTTTTAAAGTACCTACTTAGTCCAGCTCTATCAATTTAGATCTTTTAAAACATCTTTTACATTTCTAACTGAAAGCAGGTACCTGCATTAGTCTTCTCCATAGGATGACGACCGATTGGTGTAGTGGATAGTGATGCTTTCAGCGAAATCAACGGTTACGGGTTCGGATCCCGAGAAAGGTAAATGTTCGTGTGATGAATACGAACATTTATTCCCGAGTAATGGATGTTTATATAAATATTTATGGTTTATACACAGTACAATCTTGCTTAGTTTGGGGCTAGTTGATTGGTGTAAGGGCCGAAATATTTATTCATTTAGAAAACCACTATTCCAGCGTAGCAATTACGACAAATTCTCCTACGAAAGCTATACAAATCAGGTTTTGGGAAAGGCTTAAGTCTGTTTAATGCATTGAAATCTTCCACATTTGTTTTCCATGCCCTTGGACTTGGCTAGAATACTTAACTAATAATTTGCTGAGTTTGGGACTAGATGATTGGTGTAAGTGGCCGAAATTATGATTATTATTAAGAGCCCATAGTGTCCCACTGCTGAGCAAAGGCCTCCCTCATCTGTTATAAGTAATATGTAATAATAATAATAGATGATTGGTGTAAGTGGCCGAAATTATTATTATTACGAGCCCATAGTGTCCCACTCAGGCCTCCCTCATCTGTTATAAGTAATTCCCGCGACCTTCATAAGGTTGTCCCAGCTTTAAAATATATCTATTTTGTACTTTATTACTATTTTTGCTCCTTCTGTCGATCGCTCTATCTCTTTCTGCTGTCTTAAAACCCCTCACTGGTTACTGTATATTTTACCGAATAACTGATATTTTCTCTGTTAACACTAGAATATCCTACATCCTTACCTACCTATATTAAAGGATAAAATTATGCGTAATAGGAGCATTAGCAAGGTCTACTTGTTATATAAAGTATCAACAACAAGACACGTGACCGATGTGCATATTCCTAACGCAAATGCAGTTTTATTAGCCTTGATCAGAGACTATGCAAAGTGGATCGTGCAGAGATGAGATTGGGTAAGAATAAGAAATATTATTTTATTTTTAAATACATTTTTTTTAAGCACGACGGGTTAGCACTTGACCTCAATCACACTTGACTTTAAGTGAAGATGAGGCCAAAGGTGTTAGCGTACTGACCCGGAAACCTCATCTTATTTGGGGGACTGGCTATCTTATCTTCAGAGATAAGATGTCAACATCTAGATTAGATTAGATTTATTTAGTTCACTTTCACAATCACAATGTCATATCATACATTACAGTTTCGTAAATTAATGAAATCTAATCTAAGTAATATTATAAATGCAAAAGTTTGGATGTTTGTTTGTTTGTTGCTCAACCACCGCGAAACGGATGAACGGATTTGGATGAAATTTGGTAGAAAGGTAGAACATACCGTCAACAAACAAACAACAAAGAAACAAACCGCCTCCGTCGCTCATTGTAAACAACATTGGGTTTACGATTCGTAGGTCGCGGGTTCGATCCCCAGCGGGGTATATGTTTAAGTACTCGGTTTGGTTGGTGGTAGGGCATTTTAAATGTCCGCCTGGCTAGCTACCACCATCTTATCTAAATCTGCCGCCAAACAGCAATGTTAATAGCATTGTTGTGTTCCGGTTGTCAGAGATAAAATAGCCAGTCTCTGAAATGTGTTGGGGTTTCCGGGTCAGTACGCTTCCACCTTCGACCTCATCTTCACTTAACATCAGGTGTGATTGAGGTCAAGTACAAACCCGTCGTGCAAAAAAAAATACCTAAATATTTTCGCGCCTGTTCGCGGTCTGGATACTCCTGTACTTTACTGTACTGTATTTTACTGTATATTTAAGTTCCTTTATGTTCTGTATTCATACAAATAAATGGTTTAGATACTTTAACCTCTTGTACGTACGTTAGTACTTACCTAAATAAATAAGATAATCGAAGTTAAGCAATAGATACCTACATTTTATGTTCCGTTTAATTCTTAATCTGTGGCTAAATAAATATTGCGGAAATGATCTTTGTTCTAATATACGCACGCACGTGTATGTCAACTTCATTTGTTCTATTTGTATATATGTGTACGTACACACGACCGCA
Organism: Oegoconia quadripuncta; assembly: GCA_949316235.1. NCBI lineage: Eukaryota > Metazoa > Arthropoda > Insecta > Lepidoptera > Autostichidae > Oegoconia > Oegoconia quadripuncta. The sequence continues at coordinate 17,741,554 of OX438743.1, forward strand.
TGACAATCATGACATTAAACATTCTATAAAACAGAAACTTATTAAGAAAACATATTATAAAATATCAGACTATTTGGATGATAATCAATCAACCTGGCAAATTACTTTTTGTAATATAAAAATCTGTTTTTAAAAAAAGAGCAACCCCTCGTGCTTCTTGCTTGTTCTTCTCAGGGGAATATTGCCTTTTGAACAAGCAGTAGCTTAAAAAATTTAAAATTGACTATTTTAAGTGTAACCTGTGTACCTACACAATAAAGCATTTTTGACATTGACTTCGAAGTTACGTAACTGGTACAGCTACAGATACAGACAGCTTTGTGAATGAGCAGTAAATTTAAATGAAATATTAATAGTGACGTTTTCAAGTGATAATTTTATCCTATGAAATAAAAATATTTTGATTTGATTTGATAGGCCAGATTTGTACTAAACTGGCACAAATAAGAGATGAAGTGCTTTGTACTGAGCTGACATAAATTACAGGTGAAGTTAATTGACATGCCAGATTTGTACTGAGCTGACATAAATTACAGGTGAAGTTAATTGACATGCCAGATTTGTACTGAGCTGACATAAATTACAGGTGAAGTTAATTGACATGCCAGATTTGTACTGAACTGACATAAATTACAGGTGAAGTTAAATGACACGCCAGATTTGTACTGAGCTGACATAAATTACAGGTGAAGTTAAAAGACATGCCAGATTTATACTGAGCTGACATAAATTACAGGTGAAGTTAAATGACATGCCAGATTTGTACTGAGCTGACATAAACTACAGGTGAAGTTAATTGACTTACCATATTCGTCTGACACAAATTACAGAAGAAGTTGACAGATTTATGCTGTAGGTGATACGCCTATGTATTCAGTGTATTGAATTTTAAAGTTATATGTAAATCCACTCGCACGGTAGCAATGTCGCCGACGGCACACACACGCACGTAACACATATTATTTTGCAAAATAATTATTATGCATTGTCTAGTGTCCTTGATTTTTTATTTTTTTTATTGATAATTGATCTTCCCCTTTCAATGTAAGTAAGTTTTATTAGATTCATTTTTATTGTAACTGCCCATGCAAGACAGCAGCAGCAACTATCTATGTTGGGAGTACTTGAATTCAGCAGCTTTGCTAAGTCTGTACCCTATCATCCCAGTATTTTTCTAGGTAAACGGATTATTTACATATTCAGGTCAAATGAACATGAAGCTTGTAAAAATCTTGAATTCGTCCAACATACTGGATAAGACAATTCTCTTCTAATCCGGAACCTTTCGGTTGCCACAATCCATTCGACCGCAACCTACGTAAAATTATTTACTCTGCACATTACAAGATTAACCTAGTTCGTAGTTTCCCCATTTAAATGAATTAACGCTTCAACACTCCCAGAATAGCTACACAAGTAAACTAACATACTCGTAGATATCCATCTTGGGCACACTCTACCTAATTTGGTTACAAGACCTAACCATGTAACGTTAGTTATGTACACCATTGGGAAGAGATACAAACCGCTCCCTGGCTCGAGGTATAGGTAATCCAGATAACTATTCTGGGAGTCAAATGCCGAGACTTGTATTCCGAGCTTTAATCAAATCTCGGAGGTAAAATGTTTGTTGGATGTGGTAGTTTTACACTTCACTGGTGAAGACATTTTTGTCCACTACTGCACTGTGACTTATGGTTCGCGTCGGCTACAGGCCAATGTGTGCATTAAAAGTCGACCAAGTGCGTGTCGCATTCAGGGTTTCGTACCAAATGTAGAATATATACCCCACCTTCTATCTCAGGTTCTCTTCCGTTGTGGCAGTCGTACAACCAGATGCAGAGACTTATTCTCTGTGCCTTACTCCCGCACGAATTATACGAAGAATAGTTTCATAAGACGTACGTGTAAATTATATAACAAAAAATTCTCGGAACTTGATATATTTAATGTAAATCTATACAAAATAAAACGGTATTTCAAAGACTTTTCCAATAAATAAATAAACAACTGGGTTAGACAGTATCACTTATTTTATTAGATACTATAATGAATTTTTTGTTGGCTATTTATTAACTATATCGCGAAAACACCACTGCACATCCACTCCACACTGTCACACGTATACACAGTTTAAGACACATATTTACAACACCACCAAAGAGTAAAATAACTATACCAATACTATACACCACACCCTTCTGGATTGTTTTGAATTTCATAAAATCTTACTAGGTAGGTACTATATAACAAAACTACAAATTTTACCATTTTTAATTTATTCAACTCCGCTCCCTACGCGTACTGCTGAGATTGTAACCCCTTATATTCCTTCTCTAAATATACATTAAGTATAATGTTATAGTGGAATTTTGTGATGTCTGATTTATTATCTACTATTTTTAATTATTTTTTTCTTTTTTTGCTTTGTTTGTAAGGGCGTTTAAAACCTAACACCAACCTACTCTGTTACTCTTAAACGCTTTATTACTACAATTATTTAGAAATATCTCAATCCCTTCTCTGTGTACACCATTCATACTTAATATGTTACCTACCTATCTGTGGAAACAATTTGGTCTATGATCTATCTATAATTTACTTTAATATAGTGTTTTATAATGTACTGTAAGTTTCCCAAATAAAAAATTGAAAATTGAAAAAATTGAAAAATATAAGCCGTATATAGACGTCTATAGAAAATGTGAGAATTTAAAAGAAAAATTCAATTTATCAATATTTTGGTGTTTTGTTGGTAAAATATATGTAAGAATAAACATTATCACCAAATATTAGGTTATTAGATCAATGGAAAGTTAAAAATTTCGTAAATATTGTAAAATTTTTTAAAGCTCCCTGTTCACTTATGGGAGCCCTCTAAAATATATTAAAATATTTTTTATACTTACCTAGCTTGGGGTCAGCAAGACACACCTTTGGTGCCAATATTAAAACTATAGTTTCAACGGTTAAATTGCTAAAGCTTTGTGACAGACGACGGACAGACGAACGCGTACTCCGTTCCGGCTTCGTTTGGCCTTCGAGTACAGAACGCTAAAAATTAATATCGAAACTAAAAATAATAGCATAAGCTGCTACGGTTTATTCACATCGTTTAAATAATACCGACGTGTGTATGAAAAGAAATAAAAAAAAGGTGGGAGAACGTTGCATACCTACTTAACGCTCGATCAACATGCGGACACGACGAACATCATTTCGTTAACATCCTATCTGTGTTGAAAACTAACAACAGCGATGGTGCGCCAACATATTGACCAACTAGAATAAACCAGTGTGCGAAGTGTAAGTTTTGTCTCGTTTTTAACTTTACCATCGCGTTCGCGTTTACGAAAAAAGTCCCTATGAAAAAACCGATTTGCAAACTATCCGCTAGAGGCGCTGCACATTTCTCCATACAAATCGTCACGTAAACGTGAACGCGGTAGTAAAGTCAAGTCGAAATAAAACTCACACTCCGCCCTCTGGATGACCATAAACCGCACTAAATGAACACATTAAGTGGTTGTTATTTTGCAATGAAACAATATAGGTAACAACGGTTGATGTTATTAAGGCTATCATACTTCCTTTGGATGACAGATATGCAAACAATTGGATTAATCAATGTAGCTGGCATCCTGAACACGATATCCATACCTACTTTCTACATTTTGCTTAAATCAGAAGGTAACCACTATGCGCGGTGAAACCACTATGTCCCACGTGTGGGCGGCAAGAGTTGCTTCTTCTTCTTAGCGAGTCGATGGCAAAAACATCAAATTCTTGGGGATCAGAGTTGCTATAACCGATCGATGATTTTTAGAGCGTCACATCAAGCAGTAGAAAGAGACAGGTGCAGGTTTTAACCGGTGATAAGCATTCCCATAAGCAATAATAAGCAGCACATTATTGTTTGTCAAAAGTATACATATTTTTTGACATAATATATTTCAGACATTGTCACAGTTTATGGAGGTGACCCCCAATACCCCGAATTAAAATGAGAATAGGAATTTGTTTGAAGGTGAGACTGCGATGACTGAAAACCAGCGCTGCAACCCTGAGAATCACCTGCCAGCAAAATGCTGACTCGATCTCTGATTGCCACAACTGAGTATGTCTGTGATTTTATGTATGGTACAAACGTGGAAATAAAGGACTTTTTTGTATTCAAAAAAAAAATAATTATATCTCTATTGTATACTCGTACAACTTAACTATTTCAGAAATATGCATCGTATAGAAAATGTACAAAAGTGAGCTTAACTCCGACAGAGTTTTCTACTGGATAACTTCAAACTTCATGATAGCATTAATTTTAAAAATATAACTTGACGTTTGGTCATTTATTTATCCAGCGCATCATTAATTTACTTACTCTGTACGCTTTCTTAGTAAATAATTATATAACCTACTAACAATGAATCAGCCAAAATACCTTCTCCATTTAGTCTAAGCTCCGTAGCAAAATGAATACGGACGGGAGTCTCCGCTTTGTATACAGATATAGTAGACAGTGGCAGCAAGATTAAATAGAGTCCAGGCCACAGTTTGCAGCTGCTGTCCTTGCCAATGAATCTAGACGTTTAATTAATATACGCAACACGCAATTCTATATAATGTTACCCTATGGTTGACAGGTACCTACATTACTACCCTTCAGCCTGCGACATCGCCCGCGTAGATCTCGATATAAATGGAAATTGGACACGCAAAAAATCCGTTCCCGTAAAGATTTCCTGTGAGAATTTTGAATTTCCCGTTGGAATTTTCCAAAATCTTACCTATGAGTTTACCTGCAGCGTTACCGTTTTCCTGTTCCCGTGAAAAATTCACATATTTCCCGATCTTGTGCAAATATATAGATGTTTTTTGGTGAATGTCGCTATGCAGTTACAATTTAATAAGGTTATCAAAATTTGTATAATGTGCCTAATTGATTAATTTATTACCTATCATTACTTTAAAAACTGCAGTAAAATAACTGATCGTACGCAATATTCAATTCCTGAGATCTGACTTATATATAGTAGGCCGATTTTTCATTCTCCAGCGGCCATTAATTTTATATATTTACCTTGTTTGAGAAATAAATAAAGATGTTTATGTTCACATGTTTTGTACATAACAGAAAAACTTTGATTAAATGTAAAGCAATTACATTTTGGCCCTACTGTCTTTCTCCAAAGTAGGTAATCTCTTTACTACGAGTATGAAACAGGTAGTGCCTATATGGACAAGATGACACACCTGTCAAGATTGTCAAAATCAATAACCAACGAAATCATTTTTATAAACAAAGTTTGAGACAGAAGCCCCGAAAAAAAAAATTAAATCATGTCGTGAAACCAGATTGTGCAATTTGGTCAGATTGTTAAAGTAATAGCTAAAGTAATAGATGAATAGTAATAGATAACGCTAACTCATGTTCATGTCCAAACGGGAAATTATGCAAAGGATGCAAGAACAAGTAATTCATAAAGTAACTAAGTACCTGTTTTCGTTAATAATACCCCGTTCATGTTGTGTTGTATATACTAATGAATTTGCAACTTGTACCTAAGTACACCAAGTACAATAACCGATTGCGACAAATATATTTCGCCTCAGTGCCGCCCGCGAAGTTTCGGCAATCGCGCAACCTGTAAGTTCAGTCAATTTAAAAATATGGCTTTTATGTACGATAACCCGTTTCGCATTCTAGTCTATAACAGACTAATAAGCATTGAAAATTTAATAAAGAAATAATAGTCAAACATCAACAAGCAACAATGGTTTTGACCAAAGTAACTCGCAATGGAGATACACAGCTCACTTTAGAATTTTTCAACAGACCTCGTGTTCACATCGAGGAGCCGCATCGACTGCCTACCCCGATCGTCGTAAGCCGTTACAAAGAAAAGTCTGGCTACAGAGGCTGGCCACTGCACAAACAGCAACAACCTACTATAGATAATGATGGCCCCAAGAGATGCACTAGCACATGCGCAGCATGGTGGAAAAAACGAAAAGCATTAAAGTTTTTGGAAAAACAACATAAGAAAGACCAAGCAAAGTTAAGGGAATTCCAAAAACGGAAGGAAGAAGACGGGAGGAGATCCGTACAAGAGGAATTATGGCAAGCACAGCGTGTAAAGGAATTAGAGTATTTTGAGAATGCTAGAAAACAAGCGGTAATTGAAAAGGAAACTAATGATTATTTGGAAAAATGTAGATATAAACCAACGAAAACGAAAAGACAGAAGGAAACTTATGACCATTTATTTTTTTTTAAAGAAAAGGAAAATAGACCTAATGTTTTCACTCCAATGACTGAAAGCAGACATTCAAAGAAAGAAAAGAAGAAACCGGCGAAAGTTGCAAAGAATCCTTCTGCCGGTGACATAATCAGGTACGAGCCCCAATTTCTGCCGATAATTCAAGACCAGCCTAAGAAAGAGAAACCTGTGAAACCTAAGAAAGAGAAACCTGTGAAACCGAAGAAAGAGAAACCTGTGAAACCTAAGAATGAGAAATCTAAGAAACCCCCTAAAGAGATAATTGAACCAAAACATCCATCAGTAACGCGATTCTCTGTTAAACAACGGTAATGTTAGCACTGTACACATACATAAAGTTACGCCTGTTTCCCGTAGGGGTAGGCATGACTTTGCTTTGCCGTAATATTTGCACTATTTATGATAATATAGGTAATAGGATAATAAAGAGGTGCGGGTAAGAATGTACATGAATGTATTAGATCCTAGTGTCATTCTGATATCCTTTTCGCCTTTAGTAGATTGAAATGATATCTCAATTTCCCGAGCTACCCTACGAGCACGAGAGGCTGGCACCGTCCTAGCAACACCCGCGTTTCCCCAATCTACAGCATTTATGAAACTAGACCTTTCGACTTCGCCGTCAATGTGTTCTAAAAATGTTGAACTTGCTTAACTTAAGAGCGTTTATTGCGTCGAGTGGCACCGTAGTTGGATAAGTTAGGTTTTCTTTTTAAATACAGAATAAATCAAAAAAAATCGCTCTGACCTGCACTCCAGAAGCCTAAAAGATAATTATAATACCTATGGTTACTTTCCCGAAGTCACAATTTTAAAAATGTGGTATTTTTATCCATAATTTGAAATTCTCGAAAAAAATCAGTAATTAAAGCTATTTAAATATTATTTGTAATTAGCTTTAAGGCTTTTCGAATGAGCAATCACAGCAATATTTTGATTGCTGTGTTTAAAAAGAAATCTTAATTTATCCAATGAGGGCGCCATTGGGCGGATTAAGACCTCCTAACTCTATTTTCGTTGGGGTGTGTCGTAGCCAACAGTTGAGGAGAACGTATACAGCAGTGGTAGTGTTAATGCCAATTAACTCCCGCCATCAATATTACGTTACATTACCCCTTTAAATTCCATTAAAGAGCCAACAGTCTAAAGTTTGCGTAATATTTCTCTAAAGACCCATCGGCCAAGAGCGTGAATTTTATGTTATTGTATATCCTCACAATATCCAATCATTGGCCTAGTAATATTGGTAAATGAACAAGATTGTTATATTTGCTCACAAACTGCCATCATTGGGCCAACAGCGTAAATGTTTCAATAAATTCCGCAATATAAAATAAACCCCAACATAGGCCAAAAACATTGAAGTTGGTTAAAAATCCAATTATTGAATCGAACTACCTCTCTAAAGACATACCTACCTACCTACCTAAGCAGAAAAACAATTTGGGGCCAATAACTACTGTTACGTATTCATATACAGGGCGTCCCAAAGTTATGGGACATGAAGGGGAAGTACCTTAAATATCGTAGATAGTGAATTTTGCTCAAAGAAGACTTTATGTTATTTTTAAAAGTTAGTAATTCTGCATTCATAGATTTTCTAAAAATTACTTGCTTCGGCTGGGAATCGAACCGACTTAAATGTGAAAAAAAAAACACCCTACTTTTATGATGCCAATCGAAAGAATAGCTAAAAAATAATAACTCTGCCTAAGTAACATAGTATTTTAAAAGAAAGGAACAACATAAAATGATTGAGTCAAATTTCAAGAAAGTTATTTATTGCCGACGACGTTCGAAAAGTAGCGGTATTATCATTCCAAAGATAGCATTGATTATTCGTAAATAAGTACCCACTTCATAAAATAGGTACTAACATAGTTTTCCTTATTATAAGTGCACGTGTAGATGAAATGATAAAACTTGTATTTCAATACGTCCTCTGTAAGCTAGACAGAAGGCAAATTAAAAACAAAAATAAATAATTTATAATTTGAAAATGGAACAGTTTATGACAGCGTTTGTTTGAATGCATACTTTTTAAGATATTTTAAAAAGAAGTGATATTTTTAAATGTTGTTCTTAAATTTGAAAATGGAACAGTATGTGCGAGCGTTTGTTTTTCGGATATTGATCTGTTTAGTCTCAATTCACTTACACAAGTGTTATTGTGTTAATTTATTGCGAACATGGCATATCAAGTAAGTTTTGATCTAATGGAAGCATATTTTTTGAACGATAAAGATATCTCTAGAAGTTTGCGGTGGTATGGCGTAAAATATCCTGATAGACAAATACCGTCTCGTAAAGTTTTGAAAAGGCTTGTGAACAATTTGAAAACTCTGGGACGTTTCGATAAACGCCCAAGAGAACCACAGCAAGAAAACCATACGATCAACGACGAAGAACTTGGTATTTTAATTTACTTTTCGGCTTTTCCGAAAGCATCGGTGAGAGAAGGAGAACATGAAATTGGAGTTTCAAAAAGTAAAATACACCGTGTATTAAAAAAACACGGTTTTAAGAGTTATGTTGAAGGACGATTGGTTCAAAAATTACTTCCGGGCGATACAGAAAGGAGAAAAAATTTCTGTCTTGATATCCAGGCACGATTGCTCGAAGATCCAAATTTTTTGGATAATATTATTTGGACAGACGAATCTAACTTTAGCAATAACGGTATGTATAACCGCAACAATAATCGTATTTGGTCTAAAGAAAATCCCCTACGAGTGACTGAAACTAATAACCAAGTGCGTTTTTCACTCAACTGTTGGTGCGGACTTTTAAAAAACCGGGTTTTCTTAATCCATTTTTACCAAGGAACCTTGAACACAGAAAAGTATTTAGGAATACTTCAAATTTTAAGGGATAAGATAAGAAACCATTCCGCGGCGGAGCAAGAAAACTTAATTTTCCAACAAGATGGAGCTCCGGCTCATAATAGTCGGAGAGCAGCAGATTTTCTAAATGAATGTTTTCCTACATGGATTGGTACAAATGGACCGATTAGATGGCCGGCCAGATCCCCGGACCTCACACCATTAGATTTCTTCTTTTGGGGATACGTGAAAGATATGCTATACAAAAAGCGATACGAGAACGTAGGCGAGTTGCAAACAGAATTGTGCCATATCACATCGAGTGTTCACCATAAAATGATTAGAAAATCAACAGGCAGCGGGCTCATTAAAAGATTGGCGATTTGCGTAAGACAAGAGGGATCACATTTTGAGCATTTAATTAATTAATTTACAAAAAAATACCTACTTAATTGACTACGGCAGTTTCATGTATGTTTTTTATTTGATTAAAATGATTAATTTCACGTTGTTCCTTTCTTTTAAAATACTATGTTACTTAGGCAGAGTTATTATTTTTTAGCTATTCTTTCGATTGGCATCATAAAAGTAGGGTGTTTTTTTTTTCACATTTGAGTCGGTTCGATTCCCAGCCGAAGCAAATAATTTTTAGAAAATCTATGAATGCAGAATTACTAACTTTTAAAAATAACATAAAGTCTTCTTTGAGCAAAATTCACTATCTACGATATTTAAGGTACTTCCCCTTCATGTCCCATAACTTTGGGACGCCCTGTATATATATGATAAAATGCTGCAAGTTTTATTTTCTTACAGTTGGTGTTTAATATCTATAGCCTTTTATGAATTTAGGTAGTCTTTAGAAGTACAAAATGCAAATTTTTTCAACGCAAAACGTCAAACACTCAGAATTGAAAGTCAAAGTACGTACTACAGTACATATTAATGTAGTACCTTCTTTGTCATGCATGGTAAAATATTATGGAAGTTTGTTGCATGGTAACCAGAAAGTTTGATTACTTGCACCAACTTGCTTGCTTTGGCAATTTTGGTGCAATCCATCACGTTTGATACTTTAAATCTATTACGTACAAATGTGAAAGAAGTTTATAAATAATGGGATACATATCAGTCTATGGCTATCATGTATACTGTGATAATGGGTAGAGTAGTTGACACTTAGTTGGCCCTAAGGACAAGGTCGCTCGTCATTGGGCCTGTTCGTTCATACCTACCTGTGGTAAAAGTGTTAGTAGGTAGTAGTGATTAAACTCACCGTTGGCAATATATCCATGGAGGCTTCAATCAGGGGTTCTATTACATAATTATATCGTCATCGGTTACGTTCTGTCATGTGATTGGTTGGCTCATCGCTCACTCGGTAATTTGACGGTTTCTCATTGGTCAATGTAATCGATGTCGATACCGATGAAGTTACTTAATATAAGGGCCGGTGTTCTATTTTGTAATGTCATGGATATCGTCAACGATTACGTTCTGACGTGTGATTGGTTGACCCATCAGTCGCTTGGAAAATTGACGGTTTCTCATTGGTTAACGTTATCGATGACGATATCGATGTAGTTACATAATTCAGGGGCAGAAGCATGGAAGCAATAAAATTCCAAAACTCGAGAAGCTGGTTAATGAGAGAACGAAATAAAGCATTGATATTATGAGGTACTGTAACAGTGTAATACGATTGTACAAGCACATTCACATTGTCGCGCCAACGTCCTCGCCATTTCAACAGTTTGTTCTAACGTGTTTTTATTTTTCTTTCAGAAAAAAAGAACCACTGAGCACAAGATTCGTGAATTGCTTCTACAAATTTTGTTGCGAGCTTTATTGTTGGCTCACCGTTTTATTTCTTATTGGTATAGCTTTGATACATTTGTTATGATTACAACTACGTCTGTCAATATATTTAAGCGATACGCGATGTATTTTAAAAATTGCAATTTTCATTGTCTTTTCATTTGTCAATTTAGTCGTCTGAGGGCGGGAATATCGAAGCACTCCCAGTAGTCTTACCAGTTGGGTTTACGATTCGGAGGTCGCAGGTTCGATCCACAGCGGCATGTTTAAGTACTTGGTTTGGTAGGTGTAGGTAGTCGGTAGGTAGGGCAAGTATGAACCCGTCTAGCATAAAAAAAAAAAAAAAGTTGAACTACTTGGAAGTTCCTTCTCAATAAACTAACTGATAGTAAGACTTCGCTGATGTTAGCTTTTCCCGTTAGTTTTACTTTATAAAACATAGACCTCGTAATTGATAGACAGTAGCTTTATTAAATCAAAAAGGATCTACTCCAACCAATTGAACATATTGGATGACTTTTCTCCAATTTTTTCAACTTCAAAATGTAATTGAACTCTTTGGACCGAAAATAACAATAAGTTCAATCACGATATTTACACCTACACATTAGATGCAACCTCTTTGACCCATGAAAAAACAAAAAACAAATGAATGCCGAAAAAACAAGTGAATGCCGAAAAAAATCCTTAGGTCACGTGATTCGATCGGCTTGTCCGATCGATCGGATGACGAATTGTTGGATCGATTGATTGAAACCTGCAAGTCTTTAGATGTTTTTTGGTTCCACCTTCGGCCTCATCTTCACTTCATTCTATTCTATTCTATTCTATTCTAACTAAATGTTGGAATTTGATATCATTGATTGTACAGTCTGATAACTTGTTCATCTTGTGATACCTGTGTAGGACAATTTACTACGGTAGGCAGTACCCTTCTGCCTGGATGAAGGGCACGCCACTGCCACCGTGTAGCTATTTCTAGATAGAATATAAAACTCAAAGGCATAAATCAAATAATGTATAATGACAATTTATGTACATACTTTGATATAATTATAAAATACGAGTACAATACTATAATGTATGAACACAAAGAAATACAATTTGGTGTTTCAGTTCGGAACAACCAAGGCGACTTTACAATAGCATTTCTATAATAATAATTGAATCACGATTATTATCTTTGTGAATATTCAGCCTTCGGTACAAACTATTGATCAAACTCTTGAACATTAGCGAACAATATCTTAGGCATTCCATACAACATATCTTTGGAGTGAACGTCTGGATAACCACAAAAATAACAACGTATACATGTGATAACTTGTTCTAACCTATAACTACTAAGATCTATCACGTCAAGGCACTTGGTAAAATAAAGTCCTAATTTATTAGCCTGTATCATTCATACAATTATTACACCACTTTACAACATGATCGTAACACATTGCACACTTATGGCACAGATTACTGAATAGTTACCTACTACGCTTGCGAATTATTGCAAATTTTGCACTGGTACCTCGCTTTCTCTCGCAGGACACTAGCTGAAAGGCAGTGTAATACCGTTATAGATGAGGACCCACACTGAGCGATGCCCAATTCCAAGTCCGCATATTGTTACGGGTAAATACGGAACCCTACATTTTTTTTTATTATTATGGATCGAGACAAATAAATTAGGACCTGTAATGTTACAATCATGATCTAATAAAATATAATATTATGCAATGCACCGTTATTAAAAACTAGCTGTTCCCAGGGTCCGCAGTCTCGACATAGATAGCAACCGATTTCGGTCGTTAACTCTTAACGATCTTATTCTAAATTTTATAGTGTTTATAATCATATCGGTTTTTGTTGGAAGCCTGAATCCTAATTTCAATGAAAACCGATATTTTGATACTAAAGACTCTAATTCTCCAATTAAAATAACATTGTTAGGACTTAACGACCGAAATCGGTGGTATAGCGATCGCTATCTATGTCGAGACTGCAGGCCCAGGGCTATAAAATGCGATCCTATATTAACATGTTAACAGGCACTAGACTGCTATCATTCTTAGCAATAAAATTCTGTTATCCGATTCACTGTCCGTTATACAGTAAACATTTCCAAGTGACACTTTCATCCTATGAAATAAAATCTATTGATTAGTGATCTCGAGCAATGAGACTCGGACTCTTTGTTTTGCTAAGAAGCCTTTATTTGCACAACTTTAGACGTTCCTTGCGTCCCGTACTAACTTGTGATGTCCCACTATATACAACAAAAGTAAAAATAATTACGTATGGTTTATAATTGAAACTGCAAAAGAAAAAGTCCGAAAGTTACGCCCGTCCGAAGCTATTTTCGTTAGAGAATCGGATTGGCGCGGGTATATTATACTAAATTACTAGATAGGTAGAAAGAATGGTACGTGTGGTGTCATATAATTTGATGCACCTACGTTATTTAGTCCAATAAGCCACCCTGTGTATAACATATATCGGATTCACTTCTAATACAAGGTTGTGGCGTGATACAAACATACTGGACGAGTTTTTTGGCCGTAAGGAAAAAAATAGGGCATATTAGGTAAGTGAAATTAGAAGTTATTGGCATAAGTAGTTATTTTTTTTTTTCAAAACCATCATCAACGCACCCGCCGGCCGCAGATTGAAATGCGACCGGCGAGATTCGTTCCTATCACGCGAAATTGATTTGGAAATCATATTTTCTCCCAAGTTTTTTTATTTAATTTAATGATGTCATTATGTGGAATAGGCTAAAAATGACTGTCAAATGACACAACGCTTTATTCGATTACGATAAAAAAATAAAATAAAATATCTATGTTCGGGTAGTGTTATTCCTCTATGCTAATACCTTCTATTTTCCGCCCTCGTTTTTTTTTTATGCATCACGGGTTCGTACTGACCCGGAAACCCAAACACATTTGGAGGATTGGCTATCTTATCTCTGACAACCGGAACACAACAATGCTATTAACATTGCTGCTTGGCGGCAGATTTAGATAAGATGGTGGTAGCTAGCCAGGCGGACATTAAAATGCCCTACCACCAACCGACCGTTTTAACCTCTTGGTACGACATTCACCTTTTCTTTCACTTGGTCAAAGTAATTACGCCTAGGTCTTCCCATTCCCCTCTTTCCTTCAATCTTAAACGTGAAAACGAGGGCGGAAAGTAGAGACACGTAGTCACTACTCCACCGACAAGAGCATAGCTCTTAAATTGAAGAATAATACCTTCTATTTCACTTACCTAATATGGCCTATTTTTTTCTTTACGGCAAAAACACTCATCCGGTTTATTCCAGCACTAGTAGCATAACAGGCACTATAAACGTTTATGTCGCGCCAGATAATATATGTCCTGCTCATTCGCTTGGACGAAATATACAACTAACCTACTTTCACTCCTACGTCGCGCGCGACACGACGATGTCATGCTATGGGGGCTGATCTCTACGTAGCGACAACTATTGATGGAAGGACCGTTTTTGTTGTAGACACTAGAATTTTACACAGTCGTCGGTTCAATGTGATTAGATACTGGCCTAATAACCATTTAATATTTAGGCTTAAAGAGTACTTACTTATTAATTTTTACAAAAACTTTTATAATATACAAGAAAATACTAAAAAGTCATATCGTATGGTCAGCAACATAAAGCAGCCGGAGGTGGTCAAATATTGAATGACTGAATGATTTGATTATTGTTTAAACTTAAGGCTACATACAACTATTTGATGTTGGAGCCCCCATTAATTAAAAAAATACCTGTGGAAGGGTGTTCGCTCCTCCACATTAGACTAACCAATTTGACAAAATGCCATGCTTAGTAACAAAGAAAAAACCTTTTGCATGTGTGTTAAATAAATCTTAATCTTAAAGACGTTGCAATAAAGTAGATTTTACCTTGGACATTGCAGACCGTCTTAATAAAAATGAAATATATTGCAATGTCATAAACTGTCTGCTAATTTTATTTAAACTTTGGATATACTTTGTATTTCTATTAAATTACGATCGACTGAAAAGCACTCTTAATTCCTATGAGACCAAATATACATACCATAATACTATATGCTTGTCAATCGATTTTAGGCATACATAATATGTATGACACAGCATATCAAACAAATGGTATTTTTGTGAATTACTTAGGTCATAAACGAATTATTCCCTATTTCACAAAACATAAACATTTATTACTTTACGGACTAGCGGTCGTGACAAACCTACATTCATACCTATTTTGTTTGTCAGTTGATTTTAGGTACCTAAATTATTTAAGGTTCATTATCTATATTTGATAACCTCAGCTGCCAATATAATATTGATACTGACTGTACTAACAAACGAATCACAGTCTGGCGAACGGGCCTCAAAGAGCCATTTTCAAGGGTAGCTTCCAAATATCACATAGAGACGATGTACAAAGTCTTATAGTCGAAGCTAAATTATTGGTGTAAGTGTCCAAAATATTTATTACTAGCTTTCCACCCGCGACTTGGTCCGCGTAGAGATTTTATCAAAATCGGTTTAGCAAAAAAAATTTGCCTATATGTTAATCCAGGTCCTAATCTGTCTACCCACCTTCATTCAAATCCGTCCAGTCATATAGGCGTGAAAAGGTAATATACAATACATACATACACACAGACATACACACACACACAAACTTTCGCATTTATCATATTAGGGATTATTATGAATCCAATTTACATTACATAAATTAGAAAAACGAAGTTTCGATGACTTATTTGTTGATCAACACGGCGAAACCACTGAACCGCATTGGTTGAAATTTGGCACACATGTAGAAAATGATTTGGAAAAAGCTATAGGATACTTTTTATCAAAGTAAAAAGGTTCTGAAGAGATATCTTACACAGGTTACTCTGCGATAACGTAATTACACGAAAAGCGAAGTCGCAGGATGAAAGCTAGTAACATTAAGTTAGAAGGTGGAGATCTGGGGGCCTGAAATATAGGGCCATTACCTAGCACTTTCAAAGATTTTTGGTTGTTTTCGTATTTATTACAATGCTTCTAGTAACATTAGGTTAGGAGATGGAGACCTGAAATGGGACTTTACCTAGGTCTTCCATAGATTTTTTTCTTTATAACAATGCTAAAACTTATAATATACAAATCTTTGTGGAGAAAATAAAGATTATATTTATTTGTATTTATTATAAGTTAAATCAGAAAACCCCCAAGTAAAGATATCTTGGAAAGGGGTGAACCGATTTCCATCAAACATAATAGCTAATGATTTCATCTCGCAAACACTAACTTTCGAAAAAAAACCACTTTCAAATCGGCGAACTTTCACATCTCGAATGAAGACACAAAATCCCACAGACAGACAAAGGTTTTAAATTTATACGTTGAATCAGGTGTTAAAAATGCCTTTTCTGCATCTTGCATGGGATTTGTGCTTCTTCATACATTTCCTATCCAAAATTTAAAAAAGAAAAAGATTTCAAGCTCACCTTCATAAAAGCGGCAAGTAAAAGAAAAATGCAAGGGGCATATACTGGATATCATATTAAATCAAGTGACGATAAACGAAGATCGCTTTGGATGAAAGTGGGATGAAAGGTATGAAATTAAAAGAGAAGAATATGAAAGATAAAAGCAAAAAAATATAAAACATACAGCTACGAGATTTTTTTCATTATGTCCTTGAGCAGCACCATCTAAATTATTTGGATGGAAGCTTGCCTTTCAAAAGGCTGATTGTTTTCATACGCCAGTAAAAAGGTACAATCTGTCTTCGTCTGAAACCTAGGAGAAAATATCTTGAAAAATTGTACGTCTTTGAAAAATTCCACAGAGTTCAATTCTTAAGACAACAAAATAAAAATAGTTTTATCACATAACTTTAAAAAAGTTATTCACGTGTTGCTTTACTGTTAAATGATAAGTGGCGCATTCGGTAGCCACTTGTTTTCGATTTCTGGCGTAGTCGTTATACAAGGTTAGTCGGTTCCATGGGTAAAATATTTAAAAAAAAAACAACTTTTCTATAGCCAGTACAGATGATCGGTCGCATTTGTATGGAAAGTCGATTTTTTTTCTTCGAAATTAATATTTTATGCCATGGCAATAATGTCCTGCTCATATTCTTTATTGCAGGAAAAAATTACATATAACAGAGTACAAACAATAGGTCATGTACTCTTACAAAAGTGACTCATGATGCCTAAAAAGTAGCTTTCTGTTTAGTACCTCTTTTATGACTGACCTTGTAGTAACATTTTCATACTAGGCTGTAGTGGCCTCTCGGTTTAAACAAATCCACCAATCAGCACTGCATCCGCCTGTTGGATAAATACCCTCTCCTAATGAGACCTCCTCTCATGTATGATGTGTTGGGACAATGACCTTTTCACTACAGGTTTTAAGAACTTTCCTTCCAATATGTTACGGTTGGACAAAATGACCATACAGGCCAATAAGAATAAACAATTGTGATTATACATAATAAATAGTTACTGTATTGTGATCAGTTGAAACAACGAAATACAGTAGCATTTTCATGCAGACATTAGGGTGAACTCACATGGACGGAGGCGTGATGTGCCGTTTAAACATGTCAATTGATTTCGACGACCTGTTTGGTGTGGTGGTTACAATCTCTGACCACTATACCAAATGGTCGGTTCAAATCCCGCTAGGGGCATATGTTTTGTGTGATGAATACGGACATGTGTACTCGAGTTATGGATGTTTTCATTTATAATAAGTATTTATTTACAAAAAAAAATGTATTTATGTATTAAATCAACCATCTGGTATCCACAATACAAGCCTATAGTTGCTTACTGTGGAACTAGATCGCTACCAACGCCCGAGTTTCACCGACATATATAAAGACTCGTAGATGACGAAACCTGATAGAGATAACATCGACTTTTGCATAACACTGCTGCTATTTATAAGTACGTATAATAAATAATGGAGGGTAGTAGACGTTTTTATATTTTGAATGTAATTTTAACAACTGCTAAGTTATATTTGTCACTCGTTCATCTATCACAACAGCACCACCATCACTTGCAACGTCTCTTTGTCGATATTTATTCACTGCTAATGTAAACGCTATAGATCAGTCTCGCGGATATACGCCACTTTTTCGCTAAAATTCTCTTTTTCAACTAACAGTTTCTTACTCTCTGTCACCAAATTTTCTTTAGATGCCGAAGCGCACCGCTTCCTATTCGGACTCCGTTCTACATTTGCTATATTATTTAAATCCTTCAATGGCGAACGTATCTGCGATACATTCGCTTCTTTATCAACCGCCAAATTACCTATCGAAGACGTCAAATCGGACGGTACATTACCATCCAAGCAATACATTAACGAATCGGTTAATTTCTCTTCTGTATCATTCGACTTGTTCAATATGGATAGATCGATAGGGGTGGCTGTTAATACTGACCTACTAAGTAGATACTCTCTAAAAGGCTCCGATAGTGATTTGGTTATGACTTCGTGTGATATTTGAAAGTTTGGTAGTAACACGTCGGTTTCGCGGAGGGTTGTATTAAGGTCTTCCTCGATGTTTGGTCGGTCGCGGCTGATGACGAAGCGAGTGTTTTCTGAGCGTTGAGGACTAACATCACCGATTGATATAGAGCGAGCATCGAAGGGTTTCGCTCTCGATAAAGACGTATTTGCTGAGTGATTTGTCCTGTAAAACAAGAAAACCTTTATATTTTTTAACAGTACGCTATTTTACCATATGCCTGACGGGATCAGTCCTTGGATGACCACGGTGGTTTTTATGCGTTTGCGTCTTAATATTAAAAACAGTTTGGACCCGTTTATTTTAATTTTTAATAAGATATAATACATACATTCATAACGTCCCTATTCTCATTCCAAATCGGATGGTCAAATATTAAAAGTTTATGAAACGACATCTACGGTTCATCTTACGAAATATACATAAATGCACACGTGGCAGGGGATGAGCCCATTGCCGTTAAAACGTGCATTTCTGTAGATGTTTTTTGATGGAACGTCCCTTAGTCGCCTTTTACTAAACTCACTAGAACAGACGGGTTGGTTCTATTCTTTTAAGTGCCGAAACCACATAGCACTCTAAAATGATAATGAGATATAATGCAACAGTGGCAGAGACACATTTTATAACCAGACTCAGTGTAAAGAAGACAATAAAAAAATATTTAAATATACTTTTTGTGTGTATTATGTAGAACAGTACAGGGTACGGTACTAATACAATTACAATATTGCGTATTGAAGTTGGTGGTTATTCTATCGAGGACGGGGGTTCCATAAGTGAGAATCGTAGTCTACATATAGTGATGTCGCAAGAACAAGTCCCTTTAATTGTTAAACAAGCGTATATATAATATCGATTTTGAAGCTATATTATGAAGTGTATTGTAGAAGTTTTGTGCAATAAAGTGTACTTGATTGATTTATTGATCGATATCGGCACTAATTAAGCGATATGCGTCTATGTTGCAGTAAGCCATGACGCTACGGTTAAACAACGAAATGAAACAAGGTTATCAACATAATACAACCCGACACATATCTCACTGGGCCCGCATAGTCCTCGGGCCTATCCTAGTGAGAGCAGGCTGTGCTCCACATGATGATAAACCAGGTTTTATGTTTATAGTTGGCTTTCAGCATTTTGCAAATCTTAATTTATATAAAGAGAGTAACGCTGTGCGTAGAAATACACTGATTCTTATTAAGAGCGTTTACACCCTCACCGTAATCTTCCATCATCATATCCGCTGAAGATAGGCCTCCCCCATAGATTCCGTCCGTGAATGGACATCTTACGCTGCGCTTGCTGGTGAGTGAAGCGTAAAGCCGGACCAACTTCGAAGAAGTCAATCGTCGAATCCAACTAGGCTGGGCAGCGTTTGAGAAGCTATGTAACATCTCATCCCAAATACCGCAAAGTCGAAAGAGTGTGTTGCCAGTGATGAGATATGGAAATGAAATGTGGTCGCTCGTTATAGGCCTCAAAGGCTCAAGGTCACCTAAAGGGCAATGGAGAATGCTCGGTGTCTCCCTGCGGGATCGCATAAATGAGGAGATCCGCTGGAGATCAAGGTGACCGATATAGCCCGAAGAATTGCCAAACTTAAGTGCACACTTCAATAAAAGTTTATTATAGTTACCTTTCGCATGAGAATGATGTTCTGGACATCATGTCATCGTCTGAAGACACAAAATCACTGTCGTTCTTAGGCGACATTGAGTGATATATCGCTTCAGAATTGCGCTCTGGTGGTTTTTCAATAGGTTTCTCGTTTTCCGGCAGACTGTCGCGTTGTTCTGACGTTATGATTAGTGGTTTGCGGGAGCGAGGCGTCATTATTGACTCCTGTAATAGGTATGGTTAACAACGATTAGACTGCTACTTGTATTTATTAAAACAAGCCTTTACAACAATGTCATCCCTTTATTGAGAGGTGGGAATTAGTCGGAACCTACTTCCTCCTAGACCGCATGGACAACGGATTCACTTGCTCTACAGGGTGAAATTTAATTCGGGTACGTCCTGTTTACTGGTGACTCTATTCCTGAATAGGAACAACTTTCCACTAGAAACCATAGTCCGAATTCACCCGAGATTGTTGCGAACATCGTTTCAGAATGGTTTACTTTGTACGGATAGTCGAAAATTTTTTGATCGAATTTCTTTGGGGAAAGTTGTTCGCAATCAAGAGGGATGCCACCAATTAATGGGAGTTACACGAATTCAAATTCACCCTGTATAAACCAGCAGGAGAAGACTGTCAAAAAATTCCGACTCTCATTGGCCCGCAGAAGCTGGAGCCGTTGACTTTTGAATCCGAATGTGAAAATTCCAGTCTCATTCACATTTCAATAGGTCGCATTTTTGAAAAGTCATGCATTCTCATTCCCGACGAATGGGTCTACGCTCGGCTTCGAATCCGAATAAGAACAATTTATTTCAACAACAGCTAAATACAGTAGTTTACAACAGGTAAACTTAGAAATTGTAAAATGTATTTCTGAAATATAATGTTCCCAGTTGGTGCCCAAGCTAAGCATTAAAAATACTTTTGCTAACTCCTCAATGGACTAAAAATAATCGCAAGTTTTGACAAAGGTTCAACATTGATCAATATAAGTTGCGTTCAATTTACCGCTTTTTGACGTTAGTCCTATGCCTTACAAGAACTATTTCTTGCATAAAATATTTTGCATGTAATGGCTAATATTTGGTTTTTTGACGAAATTGACAATACAGCATTAGAATGGTCTGAAAATGCAGAAAAAAGGAACCAATACAAAACGTGGTCGTCGTGGAATCGATTCAGACCAGAAAATTCAAAAAGCGCAACCTAACTCCTTTAGATCTCAGAGCATCCTGCTTATAGAACTTTATAAAACATGATGAACGGTTATTTCCAAAACCAGACCAGGAATATTGGACCTTTTGTCCACATACTCTATATACATTACATTAATTCTTAACAGAACTCTTAGCAGAACAATAATATTAACACCAATTTTTTTTTATGCACAACATTTTTGCCCTTGAACTCAATCACACCTGATGGTAAGTGAAGATGACCCGGAAACTCAAATATTTGGGGCTATCTTCTGACAACCGAAACACAACAATGCTATTAACATTGCTGCTTGGCGGCAGATTTAGATAAGATGGTGGTAGCTAGCCAGACAGACATTTAAAATGCCCTACCACCAACCAAACCGAGTACTCAAACATGTACCCCGCCGGGGATCGAACCCGCGACCTCACATTCGTAAACTCTATGTTGTTTACATTGAGCCACGGAGGCAGTTTTATTATTAAATTTGTAAAATAAGTAATTAGATCCCATAGTTGCGGATACGAAACAGACAAACGGACTGATTTTATTTCTATACAAATGGAGAAACTGACTATAGTGCCAGACAAAGTTGCCTTTAGCAAAGTTGCAAAGTTGCAAAGTCAACTGGTTAACTTGTGAATACTCAAAAATATATTTATTGTATAATTGTGAAAAATAAACTTATAATCAATTTAGTTGAGACATTCCACTACATAATATGTAAATTAAGATTTAGTACGAACAAACTCAAAACATATACTTAACATGGAGAACATTCACAGACACATACATCAGTCTTTTACAAAACATGACATGACAATTAGATGAAGATGATATTGGACGAAAACATGCACGAAACATGCCAAGCGTACAAACCTGCATAGCCTTCGATAACTTTTGCGTAGATTTCGTAATAGGCGACATCGATGCCCTTCTGAAATTCATCGTATACGGCGTCGTACAGTCATCGTCGATTACCGCCTCAGAAAACCCAGGTGTACTAGTCAGGTACTGCATTTTGAGCTCAATGTCATTGTCTTTACATTTCTTTGGCGTTTCTTTGATTGGAGTCATATTCTCATTTGTTTCTGGACATGACAAGTCATTTTCAGACCCTGTATCTTGCTCATCGAAACAAGACACACAAGACGTTGGCGTGGCTCGAATGACGGTCACCCTTTTCTGATATTTCTTATTGAGATTCTGGGAAGCCGAAAGAATCTTAGACCGGAACAATCTCGTGCGTTTTTTAGTGTTCTTCGGAGTTTCATCGGGTTCTAGAACGCTCAAATTCGGTTCGGAAACAAACTTCGGGCTTAACTTCCTCGACTTATTCAAAGCACCTTCGGACAACGTACTTTCGTTGCTCGCATCCGATTCGTAGTCATCGTTTTCGTCCAAAGACTCTGAGCTAGCGATTTTGTTGGCTAAATTCTTTAGTACTATATTTTTGTGAGAGACATCGACTTTCGTTTCGTCAGAGAAACGTAGTTTGGCTTTGACTGATTTCTGTAAATAACGCATGCGTTTAGCACGTGACAAGAAAGTTAGGAACAGAAGGCACACGTTTAGACATTCAAGATCAAATGGATATTAGCAGGTGAAACTGTAATTACGAGAAAATAATAAGGATGACATTACATTTGAGACCTGTCCCTTTATATAACATCCTCAAAGGTTTCTTCTACTACTGGCAATCGCCAACCTATTCGGTCGTCATTTCTGCCAGTGCCAATAAATTATACATATTTTTATTAATCTTCTGTAAGGTGACAATGCCTTACTCAAGATTTTGGCAGCTTTTTGTGGGAACACGAAAGCTCAGTCATACTCTAACATTTTACCTTGAACACCATCATTGACTTTTGCTGCACAATATTTTTTTGCAAATGCGATACACTCGCCAAATTCCCGCCAAAAAGCCCCCCTCAAATGTTTCTAAAGACCATTGTGTAAACATGACAACTGAAATTCCTTAGAGATTAGTCAATAAAGTGACTGAACTAAAATATTATGGTGTCCTTGTTGTGTGCTCGTAATTAGAAAGGATAGGATTACCTATTTTATTTTCCCAAATTTAAAAATCCAACACCAGTTTCTGATCAAAAAGGAAAATTAACCAAAGCAGTAACTGCAATAACGCTCATTTTAAATTTGAGTCGCAGTCCAAACTAAAATATAGAAAAATTGGTTTTATTGCTACTAGCATCCATAAGACCAGAAAAAAATTTCGCTCTCACGGGTTTGCTGGAAGAGATCTCTTATAGAGATAAGTTCGCCCTTTGTACATTTTTCTTATACGTTTGTTAATGTCCATTTCTTGTGTGTCTAGTGTACAATAAAGTGTTAAAATAAAATAAAATAAATAAATAAATAAAAATATTTGACAACCTTTGACGTAATATCCATTTGACTAAGACTGTATGAGTAAAAGATACATTTGAATTAATGAATTATGAGTAAACACAATGCATGATTGATTATAGTTAGTTATGTTTATGAAAACACATGCAGACATATAACTTTTGCACTTATATTTTAGGTTTATTAATGTTTTATACCTTTGTAATGTATTCTGGATTATTATCAAGTAAAAAAGGAAATATATTTAGATACTTCTAAACAATACAATTAAATATACCGGATAAGTTTTTTTACCGTAAGAAACAAACTAGGGCATATTAGGTAAGTGAAATAGAAGGTATTGGCATAGGCAGTTTAATTTTTTTCAAAACCATCATCGAATAAAGTGTTTATTGTGTCATGTGACGGTCGCGTTTGTAGCCTATTCCCCATAATTACATCTTATGAACTTATGTTCCAGCGCCTTTCTTTTTTATCTGTATGTTAGTATGTTTTTAATTTCTTTCATTTACATAGAAAAAATGTATATTTTGACTTGTTTTATATTATTAGGTAATTATTAAGTTCCATGTATTAACTAACATTTCAATATTATAATATTATATTACATCTTCAAATTAAATAAATAAAACTTGGAGAAAATATGAGTTCCAAATAAATTTCGCGTGATAGGAACCCTATGAATACCGCCAGTCGCATATCAATCACCGGCAAGCGCGTGCGTCGAAGATTTTTTGAAAAAAAAAAAAAAATTACCTAAGCCCATAACTTATGTTTCACTTACCTTATATGTTCCTTACGGTAAAAAATCTCATCCAGTATAACAATACCATTTGATCTATTTAAATTACTCGTTCTGTGTAATATTTCTTTAAAAAAAATACAATAACATATAACACCCAGCCGAATCTATGCAGTTGAATATATTTGTGTATTTCTGTAATATTGAAATAAACATTTTCTCTATCTAAATGGATCTTGAGAGGTCTTCTTTCGTCTTTATTATTAGATAGGTTTGAAAAGTAACAATTAAATATTTGAGTGCCAATGAATGCTCGGCACCCTCTTATATATCCTCATATACTCAGCGTATATCTAGATTCCGGACTTCGCCGATTAATTAGTGCCCTTTACCTGGATAGGCCAATTCGCACTGACAGCTGTATTCAACGTCCTAACAGAAATCCAGTACATATTACATCAGAGCACAACTTTAGCAAAAAACAGGAATACATGCTGTCTTACCTCCTCAACGGTGTTGATGCTACATCCGGACCCCTTTTTAGGTGTCTTATTCAAAAGACCCTTATTGAAAATATGTCTCTTGATGGAGTCCCCGAAACTACGCGAACCGGCGACTTTGCCTGTCCTCTGGATCTGTATCGGTGTTCCTGGAATAGAATTGAAGAAAAAATTTAAACAAGACCACTAGGTCCCAATCAAAGACAGGTCTTACAATTTATATAATATTTTTAAGTCAGCTTAGCTGGAATTTGGGTTGTAATATTTACATAAACATCCTCTGTTACACTAAATAACCAACATCTGCCTGCGTTTTACGTTAACATCGTTTGTTACGCGCGACGTACGAGTGAGAGTGGGATAGTTGTATATTTTGACCAACCGCTTGAGCACGACAAATATTATGTTTTTCGCGGCCTGTCACTCTACGGGCGCAGGTCTCCAATGTTCTTTATATGGAACATGACATATCCGTTGTACAGGTTGAAGTGCTTGAGCTGCGCATTGAATATTCTTGAAGTGCTCAGTAAGAGCTATCTGTGGGTTTGTACTCTAAGAAGTACATTCAACAAGTTTTATGGTCAAAACATCGTGTAGGTACCGTATCCGTTCTGCCGGTAGTGCTTGATGCGCCATCGCTTATGCTGAAAGTCGGGCAACGCTTGAATAAGCGCGTAGAGCCAAGCAAGAGCTGTCTGTGAGTTTGAAATATTTACATAGAATAGAATCGGGTCTACAGTGTTCTGTATATAGAACATGACATATCCGTTCTACCTTCATGACATATTCTTGAAGTGCTGAGTAGGAGCAATCTGTGGGTTTTATACTCTAAGAAGTACATTCATCAAGTGTTCTTTATAGAGGGCGAAGTGACGTTAGGTACCGTATCCGTTCTGTCGATTGAAATGCTTGATGAGCCGCCGCTTGTGCTGTGAGTCGGGCAGCGCTTGAATGTGTGCATAGAGCTGAGCGAGAGCGGTGTCTGTGGGGTTTGTCTCATTCTCGACCTGTGTCCGGTGACGGTCCACGAATGTGTACACTGTGTTCGCTGCTGTTCTGCAGAGATAACAAAGAAAAATGTAATGAATAATGGCAACTTTGTCATACCTAAACCTATATATACCTAAACTTGTGAGGATATTAGAGGCCGGGAGGCATCCCAGGCTATGTACTAATATACCTCCTCATAACAGGCGAAGGACATCTGTCAACAGATGAAGATGATAGAACAGATGAAGCGCCCCGTCAAAAAATTACGAATCAGTTATTAGTTATACATGTCAGCCTATTACAAATCAAATCAAAATATTTTATTTCATAGGATAAAATTACAACTTGAAAACGTCACTATTAATATTAATATTATATTTAAAATTACAGCTCATTCACAACGCTGACTCCCCAGCGAAGAACGAGCAAGAAACGCTAGGGTTGCTCTTTTAAACAGATTATGGGTTACAATTTGTGATTTGACGTTTGTGCCTATCACTATTTTTAGTGAATATTTTTTTTTTTTGCATATAACAAATTCTCATAAATATATTCAGATGTCATTGTTAAGATATTAATTTCCTTAAACTTATCTGTAAGGGACACTCTAGGTCCTAATTTATAAATGGCATGAATAGCACGCTACTCCACACTCTAATTGGTTGTCAAGGGCAATTAAATAACAACCTTGCTTCGATCAATCGGAATCAGAAAGTTGACAGAATTTAAAGACAAATTTTCTAAAGAAATGTCTTAATTTATCGAACCCAGTTCTTACCATCAGTTAAGATTTTGGCATTTGATTTTTTATGTCATGTAATATGTCCAATACACCTTAGATTATTTAATGTAGGAGACTGTAGATTAACAAATATTGTAATATTTTAAGAGTACATGAGCTACTTATGTAATTTATGTAAGCCACTGTTTGTCTCTCATGTAAATAAATTAAAAAAATTAAAAAATCGGAACGGCAAATCAAACAACCTTTATTGCCTGACGACGACGCCGACCTGTTCGGTGTAGTAGTTATAAACTCTGACCACTATACCAAATGGTCGCGGGTTCAAATGCAGTCTGGGGGCATGTTTGTGTGGTGAATACGGACATGTGTACCCGAGTTACGGATGTTTTCATTTATAATAAGTATTTATTTACAACAAAAAAAATATGTATTTATGTAGTATATCAACCATCTGGTATCCACAACACAAGCCTATAGTTGCTTACTGTGGAACTGGATGGCGCTGTGTGATGCCAAAGGATATTTATTATTTATGATTGATGCTCCGAACATCCTAAGAAATCGATGAATCGTCGACGCGATTTTCTACCTGTACAGATTTGATTTTAAACTATTGAACGGTTCAATCACAGGAGTTTCGCTCGTACACCTTGAGTACGCTCGTAAGTTTGGAACCATAGATCTACATAAGATATCTACAAAACTCATATTGAAGCTATCTAAAAGAGATGCGTGCGGTATTTAGACTTTGCAGGACATCAGAGACCTGTATCACTGCGACCATTGCCAATCTATTGTGATCACCACTAACCTACAATTCGTTACTCAGGTTTGCCTCTTTGAGGAATTAGATTTTTTTCCTGGTGCCGATAGTTTTTATCTCATTCGGGTGCAGTAAGGGGCCGCACAGGTGAATATTGCGTTTAGTTGGTGGTAGGTCATTTTAAATGTCCGCCTGGTTAGCTACCACCATTTTATCTAATAAATCGTTCTTAAAATTGAGATCGCGTCTCGGTCTCAAGACCATTTTTTCTGATGCTGTTTTAATATGCAACAGATCTCGAGCATCAACTTGAGGCCATGTCAATCTTGATAACGGTTTATTAATACGGGCCTAAGTCAGCCGCCAAATCGCATTGTTATAAACGATAAAAAAAAGTTATCGGTAAAAACAAGGCTTATAAAAAATCTGTCACATAGTAGGAACAAACTACGCATTTTCGCAAGTAAGGTATTCCTTACTCAGTAGATCGGTTTGTACATAAATATTAATACGGTAATAATACTTACTTGTCAGTTATGCTCTCGTCCAAGTCGACGTCTGGCGACAATAGACGCTTGCGTTCCCGCGCGGTAAAATAAGCCGTGGCATCCGTAACTAATTGCGGTGGCGCGGCGAATAGTCGGGGCGATTGGCGAATCATGAAACTGATCACCGGTGACAGAGCCACCGCATCCGCGTGGAAGGTCTCAGGAGATAACTGGAAGTATAAGATTGATATTTTGTGATCACAGAGCAAAAACAATTTAGTGTATACACAGCATGGAATCAGCCGCACACGTACTTTTGGAATGCGAGGAGATGGCCACATACTGAGCCACCCATCTTGGAGGACCGGAGTCACTCCCTGAAGCCTATGGCAACATCCCAAAGTTACTCGGCTTCCTTCCGGACCTTGGGTGGCAGTATTAAGTTGTAACGGCGTCGTTCTTTTGAGCTGATACTCATTGGTGGGTTTGGGTTATTGGAGTTCAAATTCGAAATTTTAAACTAACTGACTAACTGATGAACTGACGGATCTTATTTTTGGCACATTGATTTCCAGTTTCAACTCAGTATCACTGTTATTTTTAATCATTTTTTTCTACATATCAATAGCTTCAAGACCCTTTCGATCCTCTGTTTCATGCAATAAATAAGTTGGTGTGGTAATCCGTGTTCTATTTTGACCCTGGCCTCAGCTGTCCCGCCCTTCCTGTAATACACCTTGTGACTCGACCCAACTGGGCATAGGTGGGCTGGGAAGATCACAAAGTAAAAGTATCGCTTTGTCGGGTTCACACAAATTGCGATGTGGCTGCGGCAGACACCAACTATGAAGAATTAAATTTTTCGTATAAGTGTTTATGGGGTTCATTAAATGCTACATGATTACATTTCACATGTTGAGATTTAAAGAGAGGGCCCAATTGAATTCCTAAAATGTTCCAAATATAATAAATAGGATATTTGACACATAACAGCACCTTATGTTTCAGGGTTCGGCTGATACATGGACCTACGATGCTTGGTTATAGCTTTTGTAATGACGATTTAAAGATAAGTGTATGATTTCAAGATAAATCTTGTATTTTATTTAGAACTTTTTAGTGGCACAATATTTTGCTAACAGTTCAAACAAAGAGTAATAATTAAAGCAGCTGTATTTCTTGATATTATTCATATTAAATAATACCTATGTTAAGATATGATTAACTACATATTTATTGGGTCGATTCTAGGCTACGCAATCTTTCTAATTCGAATCATGGTTCTAGGCTACGTAATCTTTCTAATTCCTGTAAGGAGCATGTGAACGTCTCACAGGGCGAGGTACTACTCTGTGTAAAAAGTATCGGGAATATGTCAATAAAAAGACCCGCGTAAAAGAGGTCGTTCTAATTTTTTTACTGCATGTTGGTAGCACTGTACTGATTTAGCGCGCAAAATTTGAGCGGGATCTGTCATTTAATTTGTTTTAAACTACACTTTTTGTTGGTCATAGTTTTGAGTCCTCGGCGATTTTTACAATGGAAAATATTGTTGAACAAAGAGTGTGCCTTAAATTTTGTGTTTCAAATGATATTTCATGTGGTGAATCACTAAAAATGTTGCGAAATACCTACGGCGAATCGTGTATATCGAAAACAAGGGCTTATGAATGGTATACGGCTTTTAAAGAAGGCCGAGAAGTAGTAGTAGACTTGCCTCGTTCTGGTAGACCTTCAACCGCTACGACCAAAGAAAACATCGACAGAATCAAGAAGCTAGTGCTCGAAAATCGACGTATGAGTCTGAGAGAGTTGGCTAGTGAGGTGAACATATCTTTTAAGTCCGTCCAAAACATTCTCATTGACATTTTAGGCATGAAACGCGTCGCCGCTCGACTAGTTCCAAAAGAGCTCAATTTTGTTCAAAAAGCGCAGCGAAAGCATGTCGCTGAAGACATGGTTTCCCGAGCTTCTACGGATCCGACCTTTATGAAACGTATAATAACTGGCGACGAGACATGGGTTTATGAGTACGACATGCAAACAAGCCAACAGTCTTCAGAATGGCGTCTCGAAAACGAGCCGAAACCCAAAAAACCGCGGCAAAGTCGCTCCAAAATCAAGGTGATGCTGACAGTTTTTTTTGACTACCGTGGTGTGGTTCACTCCGAATTCCTTCCAGAGGGAGAAACAGTGAATAAAGAATATTATTTAGGCGTCATGAAGCGTTTGCGTGAGAGTATCCGCCGAAAACGTCCAGATTTGTGGCAACACAACTCATGGATGCTGCACCATGATAATGCATCATCACACACAGCCATTATAGTGAAAGAGTTTTTAGCGAAAAATTCAACAAAAGTTCTCGACCAAGCACCGTATTCACCTGATATGGCTCCGTCTGACTTTTTTTTATTTCCCAAGTTAAAATTACCACTTCGAGGAAAACGTTTTGAGTCGATAGAAGCCATAAAAGAAAATTCGCTGAATGAGCTAAAGGCCATACCGCAAATAGCCTATGAAAAATGTATGGAAGACTGGGTGAAGCGGTGGAGATGTTGTATTGCAAGCGATGGGGCCTACTTTGAAGGCGATAAAATAAATTTAGATGAATAATTTGTATTTTTTGTTTTATTGACAAATTCCCGATACTTAGTACACTGAATGTATATAAAAAATAATACGCCATCTAGAGGACAGCGGCGACACTACGCACTGCATAGCGCAATATTGAGTAACCTGTGATTGCGCGATTTTATATACCACACCATCGATCGGCAACAAACTACTTTCATAATCTATATTTTGTTGCTACTCACTACTTGTTATTCAGAATATAGCATTTTTTGTTTTTCCTTTGAAGTTATTATAGGGCCTAGAACCTTAGGGCGTAGGATTATTACTCAAAAAAAAAAAAAAAAACAAAAAAAAAAATACATAACATACATGCATAACATACATACATACATACATACACAGGGTGTTAAAATCATAACCCTTCCCCATAGTGGGGTAAAAAGTAGGTCTTGTGTAAACCATTTACATACATAATAAGGGTGTCTGGAAGAAATCACTATCATGGAATATCCATACCCACATACATACAGAACATACATACATAACATACATACATAACATACATACATAACATACATACATGACATACATACATAACATACATACATAACATACATACATAACATACATACATAACATACATACATAACATACATACATAACATACATACATGACATACATACATGACATACATACATAACATACATACATAACATACATACATAACATACATACATAACATACATACATAACATACATACATAACATACATACATAACATACATACATACATAACGAGGAAACGCCGCCAGCGTTTTGGGTACCTTGCCTCGCGGCCCCAATCTTTTACATTTGTTCTAGTTTATATATGTTAAATGTTCTTTGTATTTTATTTTGTGTGCAATAAAGAATTTAATAATAATAATAAATTCACCTTTCTAGGGCATAACAAATGTGGTGTGAACATAGTGGCCAGTGTGTCTGGCGACATCCGATTGGATGCTTCATTGTCAGCCACCAATCGCAGCAGAGTAAGCAACCTCTGCAGAAAGCTTCTGTGTGAAGGTGTTAGTAGCAGCAGTAGTAGTTGCAGAGCTGTTAGGAGTTTGGACTCTGATGACTCTGCATTTGGTGGGTATTGACCTGTAGAGAGCGGGTAACAAAAAAAAATTTAAAAAAAATGCTAAAGGTATGGAAACTGTAGACAGGAGCAATATAATACAAGAGAACTAATATAAAACTTTTATATTTGAAGAAGAATGCTATGCAGTTATTATTTTTGCATTAATATGTCCGAAACGCAAGACTCTTCTGAAATAATACTCACCAGCTAAAGTACAATATGTCTGATAATACTGATCCATAAGCAAGGGCTGAGGCAGTTCAGCCAGGAAGCCCTTCAGCACTGAGGCACAGTCGTGAACTGAGAACTTGGACTCATCAAGACCAAGGTTGGACCCAGTGAGGAGGAGTTGGCGAAGCTCCTGCTGCCTGTTAAGCGAGCCAGTGCGCCTAAATATACCCTCTTGAGTAACATCTGGAAAAAAAATCATTCATAATTTATGCTCAGCACTTTCTTTACAGAAGTCAAGATGTAGGTATCTAGTTAATAAAGTTTTAGACAAATCCATTAAGCCATTTGAATTATATGATGGAATAAATAGTTAGATGTACATACAATCAGCAATATGGAAATGCATAATGTAATTCAGTCACGTAAATTAAAATATAGTTTTACAATGTAGCACCCCATAATACCATATACAGGTTTTTATTTAGTATATTGCTTTTCAGCCAGTTCAAATCAAAGCGATATTGAAACAAGGTTTATTATTAATTTGAAGTGGTAAGATAATTAACCTACACGTGTATCTACTTGAAATTCATCACTATCATAATACATAATTATAAAATGATAAGGGTAAAATGAGTTGATACTATTCCACTTAAAATAAGGAAACTAAAATCTCTACTATCTCATGCTAAATATATGGGAGTGTTTAATGTATATTTTTTTTGGACATTTCTCGTTTTATTTTTAAAAAGTTATTAATGTCATTTTACTCATTAGGTAAAGTACTTTCGATATCAGTTTAAAGTTTTTTGATATCTATAATAGTTACGGAATAATCGCCTGTGCACATGATGAGGTCTCTACAGATGAAAAATATCTCATAGGTTATACGGAATAAAAACCCAAAACATAAAGCCCTAAGCCTTATAATGCATGTCTCACGCATATGTTAGCCTTAGGATTCATGAGTATTTTAACCCAATTGCTACATTCAGTAAGTATTCATAAAAATCGCAGTGATGACCAGCATTTTAAAAATAGTGCAGTTAAAAACCTTTTTTTATAGCAGTAATTCCTATTCACTTACTTTCAGATTTTGATAGAAAATCTATCAACTCATTCAATCTCAGTATTCCGTCTTCTGTAATAGAGTGTACTTCTATGTTACCCTTTGCAGTACTAGCGTTTTGACTAGAATTGGAGCTTGAGTTCTTTGCTTTTTTGTGAAAATTCCACCGGAATTGCTTTGGTTTGTCTGTTGAACTGTCAACACTGGAAAAAATGTTGATTAAAAGGAAAGCTATCATTTCTACCACTAGGTATTATAAAAGCGACTGTACTGTACGCGAGTCAACTGTTGGATATAAGACTGTGCAATTTTCTGTCGCAGTGTAGCATTTGTGGAAGGATTTGCGCTAATCGCCTTATGATAATATTAATAAAACCATACACAGTCAAAATTGGTAAGTTATTTGTTCTCATAATTAAACACAAATTAAAAGTTTATGAAACCCACAACAAAAAGAATATAAAATAAGTTTACTATATTTGTCTGTGATAATTTTAAATACATTTCTTTTAAGTCTAATAATTATCTGCCACAGTAAAATTCAACATTTTATTTTATTTATTTTTACAACCCATTAACAACGACACTCTGACCATTTTTAGGGGACTATAAATTTTAGCTAGAGTACATAAAAGTTTTTTTTATTTTAAGTACTTACTCGTCGGTGTTTATGTCTACCACAAAGGATAAGTGCATACGCACTAATGTGAAAAATTGTTCTAAGTTCTCTTTTCTAAGTCTCTCTATCAATAATAAATCGGGAGAACTCATTATAGCTAAGAAAATTAAAGGAAAACTATACACTAAAAACGCTATAATTCAACACATGTGGAACACATATTTTAAACAACAACTGCATTGAGAAATCAAATTATGTTATTACAAGCTAATATTCTAGTCAAAAACGCTAACAATTTAAATAGAAATATAAGAAAAATGCAGTAATGCATTGTTTTCAAATGTCATTGTCACACAATCAACGGCCGAATTCAGTGTTGCCAACTATTCGCAAGCCCAGAGTGGGCCGATACAAGACTAAGTAAAAACCAACAGTTTTCTCACTGTGGATTGGTTCTCAACAAGAATCACAGCTTAGTGAACTGTAAACGTGTCGAAATAGGTACGTAAAATTACAATAGCTCAATCTGTGCAATAGCTACAAGATTGTATAAAAAAAAAACATTTTTGATCGTTTTAGTTAATTTTCTTAGAAAAGATAACATCCAGAACAATTTTTGAAATGGAAAGATTCATATAAAAGATGTCGCATAATATGTGGATTAGCGATTTGTTAAAAAGTATTGGACGATCGATTGGTGTAGTGGATAGTCACCCTATTAGCGAAACCAACGGTTGCGGGTTCGAATCCCGCGAGGGGTAAATGTTTGTATGATGAATACGAACATTTATTCCCGAGTCTTGGATGTTTATATAAATATTTATGTATGTGTATCCGTTATCTAGTATCCATAGCACAATCTTTGCTTAGTTTGGGACCCGTATATACATTGTAGTCTTTGTTTGGGACTAGATGATTGGTGTAAGTAGGTAAGTGTCCGAAATATTTATTTATTTTATTTATTTATTGATTTGGGTCAATTAGGACGGCTTATCAAAATATATATATTTAATTGAACCTGCTATATTCCGAAAACTAGAAGTCCTGTCGTTACGAGCCTGGCTGCCAAATTCTGTAGCATGTAAGTTTCAAGTACATTTCTAATGCCCTCTGACGGTTGAAGATCTGTTTTCATTTTCTTTAGCATGAAACCAATAGACCACCGTTACATTACACCTGATGTTAAGTGTAAATGTTGATTGCTTACAATTTATAAAATAAACAATAAAATAAATAGTCAATGTACAATATTCTAATGATAGTACATTTAAAAAATAAATAAATGATGATACCTATACAGTGTGGAAAGATAAGTCGGGCCCTGGAGGGAAACTACCTTAAATCCTAAAGCTGGCTCATTTTGCTTAAAGAAGACATTCCTTTATTTTTTAAAAGAAACAAAACTGCATTCAAAGATTTTCAAAGACTCGCTTGCCTCGCCCGGGACTCGAACCAACTAAAATTAAAAAAACAAACACTCCCTATTTTATTATACTAGTTAATCGATAGTATTATTATTCAGGATAAAATTAAAAGTACACTTGAACGCCAGCAAAAAAGTCCAAGCTGCCATAATGTCGTGGTAAAACCACTACATTAGGAACACTTGATTATAAAAAAGATGCCACGATGCATTGAAATTTTTAATTAATCGATTTGTATTCGTCCGATTTAAGACAAATCGATATTTTTATAAAAACATTAAGTATGTCTAAAATATAATATATAAAATAAATGAAGATTGATCCTCTTCCTGCTATGTGGCTGGTAGATTCTGTAAATCAAACGTAATATCATCCGAGGCCAAGAGCGTTTCACAGGGCTTGGTGGTCACAAATCGTAGACAGTCACAAATACAATATACCATATAGATTCTCAAGCGTCAAAGGTCATCTCAATTTTGAGAACGGTTGAATTACAATTTGAGTTAACTGGCATGCAATACTACAGTACCTACCTACTATACAAAAAATAATTGATACTTTAAGTATTTCAAAGTTTTTTTTTACCAAGTATAAGAATTTAATAATTTTGTGCATGTGTATATAATAAATATCCTTAGACATACACACAGCGCCATTCTAGTTCCACAGTAAGCACAGTAAGTAACAAGGCTTGTGTTGTGGAGACCATATTACATAAATACAATCTAATTCCACTTTAAGCAACTATAGGTTTATGTTGTGGATACCAGATCATTGATACAAATACATTTATTTTTGTAAATAAATACTTATTATAAATGAAAACATCCATAACTTGGGTACACATGTCCATATTCATCCATCACACAAACATATGCCCCTAGCGGGATTCGAACCCGCAACCTTTTGGTATAGTGGTCAGAGTTGCTAACCACTACACCAAACAGGTTGTTGAAACAACAATAAAACCTTTTTTGTCACTGTTTGTGAAAGTCTTAAAATTCATAAATTAAGGTTTCATCAAAACAAAATTGTTTAGATACAAATAATAATATATTTACTTTTTATGAACAACCTTAGAACAAATTTTTATATGGAAATATACAATCCTGTAAGATTAAAACATATCATCATGACCTAAATCAGCTAACATATTGAGACCTCTTTCTTTTAGTGCCTTAGATAACAATTTTTGTTGTTCAATCTTGGCATCTTGTTCACGTCTTTGGGCATCTAGGATATCGTCAACTGATACTTCCGTTAGTGGCAAATTGTCTTCTTTATCTTTGTCCTGAAATTAAATTTTGGTTAACATCTGATACAAAATGAGATCCCCATATCTAGGAGAGTGGGAGTCTGGAGACTTGTACGTACACCCCTCCACTGCGTCTTCTCATTGAGATTTTAAACATATTGCTATGTTTAAACTATTTCTATTTGCTCCGTGATTAGAGTGTACTTAAGTATTATTACTTAAGGAGCAAATAGAAATAACATGTTTTCCCTTGCGAAGGGAATGCGGAGCCCATTTTGCTGTTGGTGAATTATCACTACCATCTTCAAACGATCTCAGCAACCTATGACGATTTCACTATAGATGGTGAGCAATTATAAATAAATAAAATGAAAGCCTTATACAAGGTGAATTTTTCAAGTGGATGTGCATGGCCAAATCCGAAACTATGAGGTATAGGGAAAGCACTCAAAGGAGTCTTGGGCCTGATTTTGATGAAAGCAAAAACTATCTTTTGATTTTTTTTAAATCAATATTCCTAGCCCCGAGTAAAAACACATACCTACTGTATTATTATACCATTTGATAGTGTCGCTAATAAGGAACAAATTCTGGGAAGTAATGGCATATGGCAAACTTGAGGAAAGAGCTCATTTTTAACAAAATACTTATTTTCAAACTTAACTGATCAATTGTCTTAAATCAGTTTTTTTTTTTCAAAATCAACAGGTTCGATTCCTGGCTAGGAATATTTATTTTTCAAAAATCCAATGATGCTACATAACTAACAAAATACTTACAATTTCACCTAAAAGAACCACATTTTCTCCTCTAACAATGAATATACCCCTCGGAATATCCCCGTACTCCTTTCCGACGTGTATTCTTTCAATAGTTTTGTGTAAAACTAAATTTGCAAACTGATCCACGCATCGAAGGTATCCAATCAGCGTCCGGCCATCGCGCAGCAGCACCATAAGTTTCTCTTCATGAAACAAGAACCACTTAAATAATAATAAATAACCAGTATTTTAATAGACACTAATATTGTGCAAAAAAAAAACCTACTGTCCAATTCGTCCAGCAAATGTGCAGTTCCAGCTAATGAATTAACATTGCCTGACATCATGATAGTGTAATGCAATTTGAGGGAATTTATGTAATGATTGATTTCTGAGATTTATTATGATGAAAGCAAAGCGGCTTTCTGCGAGCCAAACAAGGGTAAGTAAACTGATGGTAATATAACAAATACAGACAGGGAACAGTCAATCAACAACAAAATGATAACAAAAACCACAGAATACTAATAATTTTTAATTTTTTTTTCGTTTTATGACTCCTCTCGGAGAAGGCAAAGGGATCTAAGCCTATACAACCATCTCTTATTTCTTCAATTTAAAAAGTCTGTCTCAAGCAAAACAAGGTATAGGTACTTGTCATATACAGTCTAGTCTGGTCTAGTCATGGTCAAGTTATTCTTCAATAAAGTAGCAG
Source organism: Oegoconia quadripuncta (assembly GCA_949316235.1). NCBI lineage: Eukaryota > Metazoa > Arthropoda > Insecta > Lepidoptera > Autostichidae > Oegoconia > Oegoconia quadripuncta. Next base: position 17,779,158 of record OX438743.1, read on the forward strand.
AATGTTTTACGAAACATTTTGGGAACCCGAAAGATACGTTACGCACTTTATTTAAACTTCCTTTCACTTGTAAACCATCACTGACTTTTGCTATACAGTGTTCTGCCGATAAAACTTGAAAACTTAGAATGCACAAATAAGAAATGAAAACAGAAATGCATCATCACTCGCTGAGTTCCCGCCAAAAAGCCCCAGGTGATATGATGTAACATTTTGTGTTTCTTTCTTGTTTGCGATAAATGCAGCACTCGTACTCGTTATTTAAATAGGCTGTATAGCTACGCTTCCTTTGCCTGTCTAGTATTGTAGATTTGAAAGAAATAAAATTAAAAAAAATAAATAAAAATGGCGGCTGCTTTGTGCGACGATCTGCCACTTCAATGAATGGAATGATGCCTTTGCCTCGGCGTAAAAAATATTTTGTGGTTGAAAATGTGTAAACAAACCGTGTTCTAAAAATTTTTATGTGATGAGTTACTGTTTTCCACAATTGCAGTCGAGTTGTGAAAACCACGTAAGACATATAAGATGGAACAAGACGACGAAATCAAGTCCGGTTGTTTATTGTTTCCACCCGCTGGAGGGAACATGTTCAGCAAATTTCCTAAGAAGGTACTATTTTATAAATATACTGTTTTTGAAAATGTGATTTGAAAAATTGAGCGACTGCAGGTTATACTTGTAATAATGCCGTGTGGTAATAAAAAGTTACGACATTACGGATTTTAGAATGACTCACAGGTAGATGTAAAGTTGTTTTGATTTAACCGATTACCTTTTACTGTTGTTAAGTTTATATACATACTACAATGAATTCACAGAAAACCGCCAACATTATGTATTCTTGAATTATTTCTGTTTCCAGAAAAACTGGCAGCAGAAACATTGCATACTCTACAATGCAAGCAAACGAGGCATAGAACGGCTTGAGATATATGACCATAAAGAAGAAGCGACTACTGGTGCTATCCCCAAGATTATTACTCTTGAAAATTGTATAAAAATAACGCATTCTAGTCCAAACACTATTACTATACTTACTAAGTCACATACACAGCAAATTAGCTCACAATCTGAAACTGAGACATTAGAATGGGTGAATGCGCTGCAGTCAGTAGCCTTTAAAGGGAGAGATTCCAGTCCAATTTGCTGTGATGAGGATAATGATCTGTACTGCTCATCAGGTGAAGGAGTTTTTTCTGTGAAAATGTGCCCTTCTGATGCGTCTACTAGATGTGGATTTGAGCCAATCAGATACATACTTTTACTTACATCAACAGCTATAGAGTTAAGAGATTTAAATGACAATAAACTGTATGCCACATGGCCATATAGGTACATACGAAGATATGGCTATAGACAGGGTAAATTTACATTTGAAGCAGGCAGGAAATGTGACACTGGAGAGGGAATTTTCCACTTGGAACATCCAAATCAATCTGAAATATTTAAATGTCTGTCTCTCAAAATGAAAACTATGAAGCAAATGATCGGCAATGATAATTTAAACAGTCCAGAACATTCTGAATTTAATATACAGTCTAGTGCAAACTTATTCCCTGGTTCCAGGAGCCCATTGGTAGCTGCAAGACCAGACGATTTGAATCTAAGTTCCCTTTCATTTAAAACAACTTCTATATCAAGTCAGCAGAGCTCCTGTACCGAGAGAGAAAGTGCTCCTTTATTGATGCCTAAGCCAGCACTTAAACCTAAGCCTCAAAAACCTCCACGCAAAATTATTAATCCTCACAAAGGAACAAACAAAGATCTACTGAGCTCAACTGATGAAAGTATAGATTTTGGTAGATACAAGAAGCTTGAAAATTATAAAGACTTCCTCAGTTCGACAGATGACAGTATAGACTTTGGTAGATACAAAAAACTAGACAATTATGAACCAATTGATCAAATAAAAAGGGACAGTCCACCCTCTGTGCCTTATGATAAAGTTGAAGTGCGTAGTGAAGCATGGAAAACTTTAGGTATTGATGACCCTGACCACACAGAATTCACACCTAATTTGGGTAACAATCCCAATTGTATGAAGCTTATATCCAGGTCTCAAGACAATTTAAATAGTACCGGGCCAGAGTCCTCTAGAATTATCCTCCTACCAAGTCCAGTTGTAGACCCAGAAGATGAAAACTATGATAGGTTGCAGTATTTTGGATCAACAAGTAAGTTGAATAAATCTGCCCGATATAAGAAAATTGAAGCTCGTCCTACAACTTTGCCATTGGGTGAGCCAAAGAATAAAGATACATGGAATGATTATGATGAAGTTGAGAATGTTATGCAAACAGCTCGATTGGCAGATGATTCTCATTTAGGTTATGGTATGATACGGAAGCCAAACACCCCTGGACCTCAAGTGCCAACAGCAGCTCAAGCACAAGCATTGCAGAACCAGGTTTGTCTAGAGGATGTTACACACAACAGTTGCAATGGTACTGATTATGCTATTATAAGCCGTCCAAAAAGAGTATAAGATTATGGTATTCCAATGAAATTTATTTTTCTAAGACTGAAATTTTTTTATTTGTTGAAATCACTGAATGATTTCTAGTTTGTAGAGAGAACACAAAAATCTCAGGTAAGATTTGAATAACTATTGAAAGAAAATGTGTCAAAAATGGAATACATTCTGGAATTTTTTTAAATAAGTTTTTTGTAACATTCATTTACGATTCAATAACATTGTATATTTGTTGTTATTATTCAGTAAAATGTAGCTCCATTTGTACCTATTACAGACCAATGTTTAAAGCAACCTGCCTAGGTTTATACGTAAGTATGGCAAACAGTACGGCTTTTATAGCAAACTATGTAGCTCTTAGCAAAGTGCCAGTGTAGGTAGTAACATAATGCAACCTAATACAGCCTGTTAATTTGGTTTAGAGCTGCACAGTTTATTATGTTAGTCGAATTGTACCTAACTATTCTCCTAGCTAGGCAATTAATTTAAAAGCTGATTCAACCATAAGGGCTGTGATGGCTCTGCTATTACCAACTATTACATTCCATAAAACATTCATTATATTTTATCTTTAGGAGACCAGTGTAATTATTCTGTATATTTTATGAATGTACGTACAAGTATTTTATGTATAGGAGATTATGTAAGTATTATAATAATGTGATTATGCAGCAGTGCCTTATTTTTGTGTGTATTTTGAATATGCATCAATTGTTTTAATAATTTTTATGGAAATGTTTACCACAGTGTGCCAATTGAAAATAGATTTTTTACAGTTAGCTTTTAAGTGAAAACAGTAGGTGCCTATCTTTTTACAAGTAAATGTAAATATTCTCTGACCAAATGGCAAATTCAGTGCCTTCTTTTAGCCTAAGATCTTACAATCAAAATGTGGGACATTGATTGCGGTCTCACAGAACCTTCTATGTAAATGGCAAAAAGTACCTAACTACAGATTGGATTGGATATCCACAAATTTCAACATCCTGAAGCAGTGGTACTATTTTATCTTGTGGGTAAGGTGGCAGCTTTTTTATAAAAACAGAATATGCGTTGGACCAGTCCCACCTCACGGAAAGTGATGGTGTGGTTGAAGATGAAGCATGCGATCTCAGTAGATACCTATTCACCCTGCTCTAACGATCCCAAGGTTGTAAGATTCAGGAAAGACTGATGCCTGAAGGGAGTTCCATGCCTTGGCTGTTCGCATTATGAATGAAGAGTCAAACTGCTTAGTGCAAATGCTTCACATATAAAACAAGCCTGGAGCCTCGTTAAGATTGTAAGCATGACTATGTTATCATTACTTAAATACATTTTTTTAAACTATCTGGAAGTACAGAAAAAGAGGGCAAAGGGTGTGGGACCAGCACCCTTATTGTTTAACTTCAGTGGTAATGAATGTCAGCAGACTGTCAAATTAACCAAAATTGAGCAATGATTACATGGGATTTACTGTTGAATTCTATGAATGGTGAAGGTTAATTATCAATGAAATTACACAATAAGGGTGCAGGACTGACCTTGAACCATACACCAGTACCTGTGTTACAAATTAACTGGTTTTATTATAGGTACATCCTTTTATACTCGCTGTAGACCAGTATTTACTGATAACACATGGTTACAAAACACTAAACCTTTGATTACCTACTTGCTCCAATTATTTTTACTCAGTGTAGCGGGAATTACTAACAGGTATCATCCTGGTATATTAACTGGTACTTAAGATCTGTTATTTTTAACTATGGGTATCTTGGTGCCCGAACAAGAAATACCAATATTACTGCTTTGATACTTGTATTTTTCTAACTGGTTACAAACCCTGCACTATTATAGCAGTAACATCATAATCTGTTCATCAAAACAACGGTCTGTTTGTAAAAGGGTGAAATGTTTCCTAATTTTAAGTTAAAATAAAAATGTAATTAGTTAACTTGGCCATATTTTTGTGATCATAATCTTGTAATGTTACAATTTCCAATAAAACATTATAATCTTATTATCAGTTTTTTTAATACCTTAATGATTTTTTTTTCTATAACATGAAATGAATGCTTAATGAAATGGTGCTGTAACTTTCAAATAAATTATAATCGAAATATTTACAAAACACTAATGATGAATGTTATGCTTTGCTACCTGCTAGCAAAGAAATATAAAAGTTCAGAAAGTACAATGTATGGTATGCCTAAACAAGATCAAGAATAGGTAAACAATTTCCAATACTGTTCAAGTGATCATATTTAATTTAACCTTGTAATAATGGACTTTCTTCTTGTTTTATTGTTTCTTTAGCAATAAACTCCAAATCCTCTGATGTTATCTTCTGCACTGTTTCACCTTTTTCTGCCATTATATCTTCAATATTTTTCTTCCCATTCATATCAGAAAACCAGTTCAAATTATCAGCAATTAAGTGTTTGTTCTCGCATCCGTCACAATTAACTATCACTACACCCTTGTAATAGGCAAGTTTTGTGATAAATTTTGAATTTCTCGTGTTACATTTCTTGCATGTAAACATAAGTTGAAATTTACCTTCAGATTTCTTTGGTTCATTCGAAACTGGTTCATGTAATTTAGTTAATGTGGTACTGAAATTCCTTGGCGACTGAACTGTTGGAGTTGAGCTTGATAGAGGAGCCGCTGGTACCACGAGACGTCGTCCAAAGTATGAATTTCCATTGCTGGGGAAGAATACGAGGTTATTCAACAAACGCGGCTTGTGATATCGTACTATAAAATCCAAAAGACTTTTTTGCGACATTATTGAGAATAGGGATTTCCTTTGTAGTAGTTTGCAAACACATTTAATTATAGTCTAATTTATCTTTTACTATTACACAATTTTCAATCAAAATTTCTTGTTTGTTTCATTATTTTTTTTTTATTACGGCTTAGGCAGACAGCTAGGGCCATCCATGATGTCAAATCGATGATGCTTTAGGCGATTTTCCCAAAACTTGGAGAAGAGAGATTCGTATTTAGTACCCAACCCAATACCGATACCGAGTAGGATTTGGCTTTTTGGCGGGAACTCGGCGAGTGAAGTAGCATTTTTCTTTATAGGTCTTAAAATTTGTGCATTCTAACTTTTGAAGCTTAATAATGGCAGAATATTGTGCAGCAAACGTTAGTGTTGGTGTACAGGTGAAGGGAAGTGTAAATTAAAGTGCGTAACGGAGCTTTCGGGTTCCCACAAGAAGCCGCCAAAATCTTTTGTAAAGCATTCTGCCACTTTACTGAAGAATGACTTGACCGTGACTAGACTCTGTATACGACGAATTACTTGTTTTGATTGAGACTGACCTATAAACTGAACAAATAAGATAAATAAAAATTTTCACTCGAAACTGGCAGTAATGTCCCTCGACAATGAGGTTGACTGGTTGCCATCCTCAAAAATAAGAAGAAGAAGAAGAGTAGGATTTGACAGCTGTAGACGTCGAGTAACTGGTGGAAGGAAGCTATTGCTGAAATACCCTGAAGTCAAGCATTTTTTCACATGAAACATGTTTCTTTTTCATTATCTTTAATTAGCTTTCTCCCCGCAGCTTCACCTGCATGGAAAACATAAAGCATTTCTGAGTTTGACTTTCTAAATCCTTTGAGACAAAGAGTAAACTTTGAGAAGCTAAAGCCAAAAATAAAACTAAAAAAAAAGTAAAATATAACCTATCTTTGTTTGATTGATGTTATTGTAATGGTTTTGGTATTTTTTATCTAAATTACAAGTAATTATTCGTGTAGTTAATGCAACATTGTCTTTAAATTACATAGTAAATGTGGGACACTAACTGAAGTAAAGTGTAAACTCGCATTCCAAAATGGAATCTGTGTGGTTCAAACCTGAATTATCAGGTGCTATAATTCAAGATGATTATATTTATGAAGAAATGCAGAGTATTATTGCAGGTCAGTAATAGGGATCAATAACAGGCTTTGTTCTATATGTATTTATGACATTTTAGGTTATGTTGAATTGGAATGGAATGCATGAATTCTACACGGTGTGGCTTTTCATGTGGTCGCAACGAAACCCCCTGAAGTCGAAAAGGGTCAGGGTCAAAGGGTCGATAAACTTTTTTGGGTCGCAGTGTAACCTTCAGGGCGGGTTGCACCGCTGTTTTTTTTTTGTTTTTTTGTCACTTAACGACATCCTTTTTTTTGGGGAAATTCATTTACGCTTTCGACCCGCCTCTGACGGGGGTCAGCGGCAAGGATATGTGGGACTCTCCGCTCCAGAGATAGGAGCGGTCCTACCCACTAAAACCCACCGGTGTTCCTCCACTCGCACCATAGCGGCGTGGTCACGGGTACCCCGTGGTAGTCGTCCGCGGCCACGCCAGCGCGTCGCCCGCCGCCTTAACAACGGCGGCGGCGACTTAACGACATCCTAACCTAACCATTTTGGGTAGGTATATGGACAACTTAAAATGCTTTTTATAATATATCTTTTTGAAATTCCGACTGCTTAGTATTTTCTGAAAACTTTTGAAATCAAATTTTATGGCTTTGCATAATGTCAAGCTACTCATGGTTAGATATGCATCTACTATCATTTGTTTGTGAGTAGTCGCCGTAAGGGACAAGTATGGAAAATGAAACTTGGCCGAACAATTATTTGTTATATATCTCGGTGTATATGAAACGAAGAACAACAACGCTCAAAGCATTCCTTTATGTCTTATGTCGGCAAGTCTAGGTATTCTTTGTTTTTCTTAAATTTTTCACTTTATTAATGAAGTGCTGATAAGTGGTGAACAACCCTAAGTTATATAACTACGTATGATACTGCCCTGGCTTTTTGGAAGTCGCACAGTCACTCACGGAAAGCAGTTGTATTCACCTTCTTTTTTCTCTTTCCATTTGCTCCATGGCACTAATCAACAGGCAGACAGACATTACGTCGAATGGGGTGGCCAGAGAGATATCCCAAATATAATTAAGTTGCAAACATTAAAACTAAAGCTTCAATCTACATACATGATTCACCTTTGGAATTATACGGAATCGCACATGTGACAGGGGGTGAGACCAACACCCTTAAAATGTGCAAATATATAGATGTTTCATGGTGGAAAGTCCTTTTATGACCACCCAAGGTCCACATGGTATTAATCTAAAAATAAATTGCGTAAATAAAAAGAAAGTGTACAGGATTTATGGAATATATTTAATGTCAGCTTTTTTGTTTTCAGACATGTTATCGGGACATATAGACATAACATACATTGTAGAAAACATGGGCGGAGTGTTGACGGACAAGGAAGCTGAAAATCGTGCGAAAGGAATGCGTTTCTTCACTTCACTATTGACTAAGCTTCCTAAAGAGTATCTAAATGAAATGCAAGTTACATTCATATCAAAATTCTACATAGATCGTTTGAAAGACAATCATAGAGTACTGCCTGCTGTATTGGAAGGTTATTTGGTGATTATAGATATGAAGAACTATAACATTGAGAACATTGGAAATTTTTTTACAATTCTATTCAGAGAAGTGGCTTGTCAGTCTCAAGTGAGGCAGGAGAGATATAACATATATTCGATTATAAAACAAATATTGGATAAGGAACCGGAATGTAAGGATACAGAACATGTACTGGCCCGTATTACAAAATCATACTTTAGTCTTGATCTCTACTTATACAAGTTGAAACTCACAGGGGTATACCAGGATCTCCCCAAAGCCATCAGTAACCTCAAGTGATTGTTGGGCTTCCTGGTGGAGATTGATTGGCATGAGTGAGGCCCCAACAATTCAATGCAATTAAGACGTTGTATTGCGGAAAAACCTTTGCCTTTATCTTAAACCACTTGAAATATCATATTGACACACATACATAACGTCACGACCTCTATCCCAAATGGGGTGCTCAGAGATATCCCAAACAATAGTGTGATAGTAATTATAATAATATTTGTACTGCAGAATTGGTTTGTGATACGGACCTTACATTTTTATAAATAACATTTACATTTAATCACTCCATCTGTGCTTAAGGTTGTTCTCGGTGTGAGGTGAGCTACCACAATAACTGTAGCCCATAATACATTTTGATATTAGTGCCACAAACAGAATCATGGGCTACATTGTTTTCTTTAGCCAGAACAGTGATGTTCTTATCATCATTATTTCACTGGGTTAGATCAATTTGTAAACAATATTATTATTTACTATTCATTTTAATCTTATTGTGTCTAATACCTAATTTAGAACAAGATAAGGAAGATCACTCAAACTGTTGTAAATATTGTTCGACTTTACTGACACATTTTACGGTTTACAATCTTTTTATCTCAGCTGAATGAATTCCCTGTATATAGAGAAGGTTGCGGGGAGTCACTGGATGCAGGACGCTTACAATTGGTCACTCTGGAAATGAATGGGAGAGGCCTATGTTCAGCAGTAAACATCCTGTGGGTGATCTGATTCTTTTTTAATGATGGTTTTATCGTGAGAAAGCGATGTGACGAAACCCTCGTTGCCACTCTCATTGGGAGACCAGAATACTATTAACATTTCCAATGGTACTGTTTGCTACAATGGTGTTGTTTGTATGCAGACATTTGTATTCTTTGATCCTCGTTCCATGCACTTTCCACCAAAATATGAAGGACATACTCTTCTAGCCCACACAGCTCACAATGGGAAAGTTCTTTTTTTTCACCATGAACCCAAACTTATTTAAGCGGTATGTGTCCGGAAAGTAGTCTCAGTCCTCTAATAAATGACCGCCTCCGTGGCTCAATGTAAACAACATTGGGTTTACGATTTGGAGGTCGCGGGTTCGATCCCCAGCGGGGTACATGTTTAAGTACTCGATTTGGTTGGTGGTAGGGCATTATATTGTCCACCTGGCTAGCTACCACCATCTTATCTAAATCTGCCGCCACACAGCAATGTTAATAGCATTGTTGTGTTCCGGTTGTCAGAGAGAAGATAGCCAGTCCTCCAAATGTGTTGGGGTTTCCGGGTCAGTACGCTTCCACCATCGACCTCATCTTCACTTAACATCAGGTGTGATTGAGGTCAGTACAAACCCGTTGTGCATAAAAAAATAAAATTCTTTTATGTTCCAGATATGAAATCACTCGGACCTGATTTCGTTTACGGCGTAATCTCAGCAATCGACGGCGAAAGGGATCCACGTAACCTTCTCTTTCTTTTCTCATTCTTACCAAACTTCATTGCTAATATTCCACTAGGGCATTTAATTGAAGAAATGTTTGAAGTTGTATCCTGTTACTACCCCATTGACTTCAATCCATCTCCTGAGGATCCCACAGCTGTCTCAAGGATAGATTTGGCGACAGCGTTGGCTCCGTGCTTGTGTGCTATACCTGATTTTGGAGAACTATGCCTAGTTTTGCTGATAGAAAAGTTAGATTCCTCATTGCGTGTAGCTAAACTTGATTCATTGAAGTTATTGGTTAGTAAAAAAAGATTTGTTTTATCAGTAGCACATATAACACATATTCAACATGTTTTTTTGGATATAATGTGTCTGCCCTTTGTTGCCCACCTGTCATAAATAAATAATAATAAAATAATAATAAATATCCTTGGACATGCATGCAATTCCATCTAGTTCCACTTTAAGCAACTATAGGTTTATGTTGTGGATACCAGATCGTTGATACAAATACATTTATTTTTGTAAATAAATACTTATTATAAATGAAAACATCCCTAACTCGGGTACACATGTCCGTATTCATCATTTTTTTTTTTTTTTTTTATTAAAAACTGGTTTCGCGTTTGGCTACAATCTCACCTGATGGAAAGTGACGATGTAGCCGAAGATGTATCACGCGCACGTATCATACAAACATATGCCCCTAGCGGGATTCGAACCCGCGACCTTTTGGTATAGTTGTCAGAGTTTCTAACCACTACACCAAACAGGTCGTCAGTCGTCATATTTTAACACGAATACCACAGATTACTAATAAGTTACTAAAGTAACGAATACTTCCAGTCATTTTTCTAAATTCTATCTCAGAAACTACGTCACCCTTACTCTACTTTTTGTAATTAATTAATTATTTATACGTATGTGTAGAGGAAGAAATGGACCAATAAAGGTTACTTGCACAGATGCTAGTTCAGACATCATACTAGATGTATTTATCGTTCGATTGCTAATAATTTACCGTTTAGCTCGCTTGCATTCGATCTGGTACCACTGAAACGCCCTAGAAGTAAGGATAAGGGGATAAATATCAAATGGATAGACGTATCGAGTTACCATAATTTATTTCTAGGGCATTTTGTGGTACCAAATTGAACGAACGTAAGCTAGCTAAACGGCAAATTTTTAGAGATCCAACGCATAAATTTTTACGTTGTACGGCTGCCGACTTGTGAGACTATTTTATATATCTCGTCATCAATTACGTTTCTGACGTGTGATTGATTGGCTGATTATTACTCACTCGGCAGTTTTCTCGAGAAGAAAAATGTTCGAATATATATTTGCTATAACGTTGTTTACTCTGACAAGAATTTGACAAGCAATTATAGTCAAGTACCTGCAGGGAAGTAAAATTTAAAATTGACGAACGATTGGTGTAGTGCATAGTCAGCGAAACCAACGGTTGCGGGTTCGAATCCCGCGAGGGGTGAATGTTTTGTGTGATGAATACGAACATTTATTCCCGAGTCATGGATATTTATGAATATTTATGTATGTTTTTCTGTTATCTAGTATCCATAGCACAAGCTTTGCTTAGTTTGGGACTAGATGATTGGTGTAAATGTCCGAAATATTTATTTAGTTAATTTATTTTTGTAGGCCTTTGAGTGATAACTGACTTTGTGTTTCTGTCATTGTAATGCAAATGTTTTTATTTTCCAGACTGAAACCTGTAAAACATTCAAACCAGAAACTTATGGTCCTTTCCTAAAGACATTGTGGTCGTCTATCTATAGAGAAGTATTAAATAAAACTGATGAAGAACTAACGTTGGCTGCTCACGAGGCATTGTCTACGTTAGTAATGAAGTTATCATCGACATCAGACACAGATCAAGTGTTTGAAGGCTTTGTTAAAGGAGTCCTTTTGTCAATGCAGACTGTTATTGCTGAGTCCACTACTGTGGCCCAATTTGTACTTGCCACCAGAGTTCTATTAACAACTGCAAACGCATCTAAAGAATCCTGTTTAATTATAATCAAAATGATGATTCCAGCAACAATAGCGTATTATGGATTCAAGACATCACCAAAATTACAGATAGCCAGTTTAGATTTCTTAGGTGATTTATATGACATGGGTAAACATTGGGAGATTTTGGATAGAATTGATAAACAATTGCATGAGATACCAACACAATGTTTGGCCGCTGTCAGTCAACCAGGAAAGGAACGTCAGATAGCTGGATTCAAAACCTTAATAAGAGTGCAAAATGTCTTGGAGACTGATTTAGTTGTGGCATTTGTTGAAATTTTAATTCATAATGTGCAACACGCTCAAGATAGCGAGCTATTGAGGGTGAGTGTGGAAACCATTCATGCTATAGCAAGAAAATATCCAGAATTGATTATGAATTTAGTAGTGAAAGGTAAATGCGACTTGGATAATTTGACGCATGACGACTCGTCATTCCAGAAGAGATTGAATTTGCTTACGAACTTGGCAAGTATCGATGATTTCACGAAAATTATTATTGAGGAGATGCTAAAGTTGATATCCGATAGAGATAAAAGTTCTTTAAGTGTAGTAGAAGCACTGAGTGAATCCATATCAAATACAAGTTTGTATTCAGATCAAAAAGTGGCGCAAATAGAGAGTGATCATGGCTTAATCGAATCCATACTATCTTGGCTTTTTAAAGTGATTAAAGCCAGTAGCGAAGATTCCCTATCACATGGCTATACATTAATTTCTAATACAGTTGGCAGCCTACCCGCTGATAAGCAGCAGCTTGTACTTACAAAACACACCCCAAAAATTATGGAACTATGTAAGACTGATGAAGTTTATTTTTTTATTATCGACAGTATGTATAGTTCAATACATCAAAGTGTGTATGATGATAAGTTTAAGGAAATCATGTCTTTGTCGTTGACGTTATCGTTGAATAGTGATAATGAGTTACTAAGGACTAAAGCGTGTGTGTTGGTGGCACATTTTTTGAACAAAGTGGAGTTCGGACCGAAGTTTGAGCTTTTTTACGAGTTGCTGAAGGACTATCTGTCGTCGTGCAATAAGGATGACCATGCAATATGCCCTAGATTGATAACACTGTATGGTTGGATTGCCAAATCGTTAATAATGAGGGGTAGCGATCTATTCTCCTTTTGGCTGCAAAAGGTAAGAAAGAATTATGTGAAATTCTAATTACAGGTGGCACTATTATTGATGTACCTTGCTGCAAACAAAACTAAACCTTTCTTAGTGTGATTAAATAAGGGAGGGGTTTCTAATAAGAAAATGTCAGCCTCCCAGGTATTACAAAGAGAGGTAACTGAACTACCTTAAATCTATACTATATAGACGATCGATTGGTGTAGTGGATAGTGACCCTATCAGCGAAACCAACGGTTGCGGGTTCGAATCCCGCGAGGAGTAAATGTTTGTGTGATGAATATGAACATTTATTCCCGAATCTTGGATGTTTATATAAATATTTATGTATGTTTATCCATTATCTAGTATCCATAGTACAAGCTTTGCTTAGTTTGGGACTAGATGGTTGGTGTAAGTGTCCGAAATATTTATTATTATTATTATTTATACTAATGTCTACGTTTATCCGCTACACTGACTGTCTCTTTACAAAACGGTCCTTATTTGTATAAACATAAGGAGTATTGTGATATTTACAGTTGGCCCAAATAAGGAACGCTCAACGGTAGCGCCGTTAGACAATATTTAGCAAGAAAAATATTAAGTTTTTAACCCCATTATCATCTGATAAGTTCTATTACGATTGTAGTAGTGGAGCCTTTAAAGGTGCATTTACGTCACGACATGTCAAGAAATTTATGTGATACATGTGCGATATGGAGCAATTTTAATAAACCAAACACTACATTCTATACATTTGTATTTAATACTTTTTAATGTGTATTTTGATGAGTATGTACAATAGTGTTAAATAAATAAATACATTCCTGTGGTCGCAATTCAGTTGAAGAACTGTCGCTCAACTGGACGAGTTTTTTTTTTCCGCAATTCGTATTAGCGAAATTGAGCAATATGGAATACTAGCTTTCCCACCGCGACTTCGTCCGCGTGGAAGATTTCGTCAAAATCGGTTCAGCAAAAAAATTTATCCATGTCCTAATCTGTCTACCAACCAAATTTAATCCAAATCCGTCCAGCCGTTTAGATGCGATAACAGACAGACACACACAAAAACTTTCGCATTTATAATATTAGTTGGGATATATAAAGCAATATTGTCAAAAAAATTGTTGCATTTTATTGAAATTGCTTCAGATTGCTCCACTTCTTATTCCATTACCTCTTTTATTGTTTAAAAAATTGCTGAAGTCTCATTTCCACTCAAGAGTCATGTATGAAACATTTTTAAGCAGAGCCGGTCATTTTTACGGTCATCGACCACAGTTTTCTTGACATACCGCCGCTATCTAAATCTGCCGCCAAGCAGCAATGTTAATAGCATTGTTGTGTTCCGGTTGTCAGAGATAAGATAGCTAGTCCCCCAAATGTCTTGGGGTTTTCGGGTCAGTACGTTTCCACCTTCGACCTCATCCTCACTTAACATCAGGTGTGATTGAGGTCAAGTACCAACCGGTTGTGCATAAAAAAAAATATTGGTCTTCTAGAACACTGGACTGGGCGGAACTTGAATTTGTAAGGGATATTAGAAACAGGAATTATTTACAAGAAAAGGAAACAAATATGAAATACGTCACAAAATATCAGAAATTTTATTAATATTATTCTTTATTTATTCCACACAAAATAAAATACAAAGTATATTTAACATAGATGATAATAGTGTAGGCGGTCTGATAGCGTTTTCTTCCAGACAACCTCAGTTAAATAAGCTTATTAACAGGTAGATAGTGCGAAGTAAAAAGTGAATAACTTTAAATATCAGTAGTTACATAGACGAAACATACATACGTATAGTAGAATACATAACAAATATTACTAAAATAGAAACAATAAAACCATATAATTTTGACGACCTGTTTGGTGTAGTGGTTAGCAACTCTAACCACTATACCAAAAGGTTGCGGGTTCGAATCCCGCTAGGGGCATATGTTTGTATGATGAATACGGACATGTGTACCCGAGTTATGGATGTTTTCATTTATAATAAGTATTTATTTACAAAAAAAAATGTATTTATGTAGTATATCAACCATCTGGTATCCACAACACAAGCCTTTTTTTTTTAACGGGAGGGATACCTACTAAAACCCCGCGGCGACCTTCTTCGGCAATAGGGAGGACCTGGGAACGCATAGGCGGCTCCAGGTCCCCCCCCCCCCTCACAAGGGGAGGCCCATTCCCGGAGGGCGTCTAGCGCACCCTCCGTAGGGGGCGCTATCGTGCCTCACACCGCGATCAGCAGCGGTATGAGGCGCGACAGGGCCCGATGCGACGACACCCCCCCGGTCGCTCCGGGGGGTATCATCCTCTCCCGGGCCGCGTCCGACGACTACATCGCCCCGAGATGTAGCCGCCCGCGACCCTCGGGCGACGTGTAGGGGCTAGCGAGCGTTGTTGTGGAGGGGGCCGATCCACAACACAAGCCTATAGTTGCTTACTGTGGAATTAGATGGCGCTGTGTGTATGTCTAAGGATATTTATTTATTATTATTATATAAATAAGTACAATATAAAATATACATTAATAATAACAGTACATATAATTCATATAATACTGAATAAACGGGAGTCTCAATTTTTACATACTATTCTTTATTGCACCAACACATTACATATAACAGAGTACCAACAATAGGTCATATACAAAGGTGAACTTTATCTCTTTAAGAGATCTCTTCCAGCGCGCTGGCGCGTTAGTCCGTAACTTCATCGATATCGTCATCGATAACGATGTCCAATGAAAAAACGCTATATTACCGAACGAGCGATGCGCCAACCAATCGTACGTCAGAACGTAATCGATGACGATATCGATGGAGTGAAACAGTGTAAATTTGGGGTTTAGCAGCTAATTGTTTGTAAAAGAAACATTTATATTTATATTTACATTTATATATATATATATGTCGTAGATGGGCGGGTGGGCGTTGCTAGCGACCGGGACGGTGCCAGTCGTGTGGTAAAGGGTGGCTCGGGCAATGGCGATATTATTGCAAGCTACTATAGGTGAATATACAACGTATTCACATTCGATTATGATCATGGAACCCGAGATGCTTACTGGTGAAAAGTAAACATATGCCATACAATTGCGGCCTCGCGTGCAGTCTGTGGAATTCAACCGGACCTAGTCTATAATTCCGCCTTGCTCAAATCCTATGATCAACTTATTAATTAACGACTCACCGGACTCCTCCACGCGTCGGTGATAGTAGGCAATCAGAATCACTCACAGTCGTTGATGTGTTCAGTGGAGCTCAGACTCCTTTGAAGGCTGGTAGCAAAGTTCCTGTCATTTTCGATGTTATATTAGCTATAGACCTTATATTACTGTTACGTCGTCACCGCGCCGTTTCCGGCGATACCAGCGCCACCAGGTTTACTTCCCATTAATCGCGTATTATGATAGTCAGTTGACCGTTCGAATAATGAATTCTATCGCTAATTTATCGCTATCTACGACATATATAAAACAAATAAAAGACCCAAATTATAAACTTATTACATATACCTACTGCGATTTTTGTGCATGCTTTTTAAATTAAACGTTATAAATTCCAGATAACGGTTGCATTGTCGAGTCCAGAATACTGCTGTCACAGCGCCGACGCAGTCAGAATCATCATGACGGACTTCCCCGGTTCCCTGACCGCCCGTCAGCACTGCCGAGTCAGTCTTCTATATAAGCAAAGGATGTTCCAATCGTTTTCTAGTCTGGCCGATAAACTCGGACCATTACAGATTGAGACGAAAGAGAGCTACCTGCTATGTTGGGCGTATGTGCTCATGAAAGCACCTAAAAGTGTACTAAATAATCAAGTTGAAATGGTGAGTTTGTGCTATATGAATTTATCGGTATTTTGGTAATCTCTGATAGACAAGGCTCCGGGTGAAAACCATAAAACTATCAGTAACTATAAGCAACATGTAAAATATTTGACGAGCTAATATAAATGAATTATAGATATTCTTTTTTAGAAAACAAACATGAATTTATATCGCGGTGAAAATTTTTAAAGCTACTCCCACAATCGTATTCCGTAACGAAAGATATTGCGAATGTGATTCACGTTGCGTTCGCTGGGCCTGCAGTCTCAACGACATAGATCTTGGTCGTTAAGTCTTTAAATGTACTCAAAGTAAAAGCGGCCACTTTCATTTATTTTTAAACTCTGGTTAATAACAGGAATTATTATTTATTATATTTAGACATTATTTTTTTAGGCTTTTCCGAGTGCACCGGTGAGTATACATATTTGAAGTCGCTACCTTTATCCCAAATGGGGTGGTTAAAAATATTCCTAAGTTAAGCGATTAGATGTTCCAAACATCAAAAGATTAATGCTTGAACATCCACGGATCAGGTTTGACATATGTATACAGAAATGCATACCTGACAGGGTGAGCCCATCGTCGTTAAAACGTGCAAGTCTACGTGCTGTTTTTTGGTGGAAAGCCCCTTGTAGCTTTTTCGACACCCACGCGAAAAGTTGGGGTTGTTCTTCGAAGCGTCAACAAATTTTGGATTCATGTTGTATTTGAACAGAAATCTTAATTTATCAAATGAGGGTGTCACAGGACTCCATGTACTAACGACCAAATTAGTACCCATCGTTATCTATGGCAAGACTGCAGGCTCTGCCGTCGTACAGTTTCCGGTAGCGTCACGCGGTCATATATACGGTAGTATACATACGCGGTAGTGGTCGTGTTACGGTCTTCTTGCTGTCGATCTTATTATCCTATTGTGTAGGGAACAAAATACTAGGTCGTTCATCTTTAACGTAAGCTTTAATGTAATTTCAGATCGCACCATTGGTGATAGACTCATTGGGTTACGACCATAAAGACCTACTAGCGGTTATGCTCGACGTATTGCATTACTTCGTGCTGTCGATTCACGTGACCATCTCGGACAGCTTGCAGACGATACTGCCGAGGCTTGTGAAACTGTCACAGTATGTCAAATCTATGGTGAGTATATGATTATGAATAAATATAATAAAGAAATTGTAGACAGAAACAAATAGATATAGGTAAATCACCGTACACGTAAACGCCTCCGTAATAATAGGGTTTACAAAAAACGAAGTCTGGGTTCGGTGATAGTTTTGGTTGGTGATAGAGCATTTTGAAAATGTCTGTCTGGCTTGCTATCACTTATTATGTAAGTCTACCGCCAAGCAGCAATGTTTATAGCATTGTTGTGTTCCGACAGTTTGAGAAATGATAGTGTAACAAATAAGCTAACGATAGATAAATAAATAACACATTTACGCATTACGCACGATTATAGAAACGCATACAAATATTTTCAACAAATTCGATCGCACAATTATTCTGCTTGGTGCTAAGTGATGTGCAAGTTGTGCTGTAGAATAGGCCACCAGCAGCAACCAATAATATAATTATTATTTTATAGGCCAGTCTATGATTTTCTATACATTTTTCAAAGTCACTACATGACGATTGTATAAGCTGTTCATTAACCATTATGTATATTTTCAGGATGTTCGGATAAAAAGTCTTCAATGCCTCTACGATATCGCAAACTCATACGGGACACTACTACTCATACCTTACAAACAGGACATGCTTTTGGATTTAGCGCCATCTCTGGACGATAGGAAGCGATTAGTACGCAATGTGGCGGTGAAGGCACGAACGCGGTGGTTCCTGGTTGGTGCGCCGGGCGAGGGGAAGGCGAGCTAACCAATCAAAAAGCGTTCCACAATTGTATCTTGCACAACTTCCTATGACATTGTTTTTCTTTCTTTATTTCGCATGAAACTTCGGTCCCAAGATAAAACTAATTTTACTGCAATGTTTATAAATATAACTTTCCTTAATGGTCCAGATACTTTTGATAACTTTGATGACTGTAGGTACAGTCGGGGTCAGATGGAAAGTAAATCCCTAACAATTACATTGCGAATTATTGTGAACGTCTTTGTCGTTCAGTAAATTAAACCAGGCATAACGTCAATGTTATCAATTCGTTCCAATCGCCATTGGCCGTGTCGATATTGGAAATCACTTTGTGTGCCCCTAATTATTTGAACATTATGATCGTGCTGATATTGGTGATCACTTTGTAATCCCCCCATTAATTCAAAATCTTGACTACTCCGTCCGTGTCGATATTAGTGATCATTGTGTATGCCTCTCATTATTTGAACATCTTGAGCACTCTGGTCGTGTCAATATTAGTGATTACTTTATATGCCTCTCATTGTTTGAATATCTTGAGCACTCTGGCCGTGTCCATATTAGCGATCACTTTGTATGCTTCTCATTATTTGAACATCTTGACCGATTCGGCCGTGTCGATATTGGTGATCACTGTATGCCCCTTATTATTTGAACATCTTGACCGCTTTGGCAGTATCGATATTAGTGATCACTGTGTATGCCCCTCATTATTTGAACAGTTTCAGCACGCTGACAGTCAAGCACAATATTAGTGATTGCGTTGTATGCCCCTCATTATTTGAACAGTTGGAGCACTCTTACAGTCACGCACGATATTAGTGATTGCTTTGTATGCCCCTCATTATTTGAACACCTTGATCGGATTTTACTATCTGACACTCTGTATGTACCCATAAAAACTTAAGACTCATACATAATATTTTGATTATGAATAGGCCTAAATTATCACTGCCTACTTCCAGCTGCCTTTGTTTCTTTATAATTTTTCTATTGGAATATCTTTTTTCAACTCTGACTTATTCCTGTGTCCTGTGCCTAATACAGACTCTATTCTCCGTATAAGACGAGTTTCTTGCCTTGTTTTGAACGATCATTAGCATTTACAGAATATTTACAGCTTTATTACGTAATTTCTCGATATCGTCATTGATTACGTTCTGATATATGATTGGTTGGGTCATCGCTCGCTCGGCAATTTGACGGATTCTCATTGGTCTACGTTCTCGTTGACGATACCGATGGAAGTTACAGCATTTTAGACCTGGTTGTTCTAACCTCTTGTTCGAGATAATATTCGATAAATTATAGTTGCATTGTATTACAATAATTATATACAAATTATTTATAGATAGATGTGTTGATCTGATTTGTTTCTAAAATAGCAGTGTATTGTTAAATCCCTATCTATTGTTGTTGCAATTGGTATTTATTTTTTTGTTTTAACTGTAACAAAATTGTTGCCTTGTATTTCATAATTATAAATAAAAAAATGTATATTTTTGATATTTTTATTTGTTACCAACTTAAAAAGGGCAACGTCTACATTTGTCGAACATACGGCGTAGATACTTACGTATGGATTGTCTCACTTCAATGGCAGTGAACGTTGTCATTGGTCGCATTTGAAAATTGAACCCTTACTACTGGTGGAGTTTGGTAGTTGGCGCGGCGTGCCAATATTCAAGAAGGCCACCAGCGAGGACGAGATGGATCGCGTTCGCAAGAGCCCGTTGTAGAGGGCGCTAAAAAAAATAAAGAATTATTCTCTGCATTTAGGATGGTGGTGTAATAAGCGGTCCATGATTTCCGATTCCCTAATTAGATTTCCTAAAAATAGGATAGTGTTACAAGCGCTTAAGGTGTGTGTGAGAACTGAGGGCCACTTTGTAAATTTTTTTTGAAAGTACGCTTACGATTTATTGCACATAATAAAAACGGTGGACACTTTGGGTAATTTTTCTCCGGCAACATAAAAGTAAAGTCTATGCTGATGAAGCTATGAAGAACTATTTTGTTCTTCGCTTAAAACTAACACTAGTGGGTAATCTACAAGTATTAGTTTTAAGCTCCTTTGCCAGGGTTACCCAAAGTGACTGCGCTAAAAAACTAAATTCTTATACCCCTCTATATAAAGTACTTAACTTTTTTTTTATAATTGACTGGATAGGCGTTTGACCACAATCTCACCTGTTGGAAAGTGACAATGTGGTCGAAGTTCAAATCAAATCAAAATATTTTATTTCATAGGATAAAATTATCACTTGAAAACGTCACTATTAATATTACATTTAAATTTACTGCTCATTCACAAAGTTGACTCCCCAGAGAAGAACGAGCAAGAAACTCTAGGGTTGCTCTTTTAAACAGATTTATGGGTTACAATTTGTGATTTGATAATTATATGAATAATAAGACAGCTTTGTCCATGCTTGCTTGCATGATTCAAATTGTCAGTGATTTTATAATAGCCTTTTGCTAATAATTTCTGTTTTATGATTTATTATTTAAAGTCAAATTTTGAATGTCTACTGGAAGCTTATTATAAAAACGTATACTTTGCCCTTTGAAGGATTTACTAACTTTGTGAAGTCGGCTAACATAAACAGATAACTGGTTTATATATTACATTGTGCCTATCACTATTTTTAGCGAATAAGGTTATATATTTTTTTTTGCATATGACAAATTCTCATAAATGTATTGAGAAGCCATTGTTAAGATATTAATTTACTTAAACTTATCTCTAAGAGCACGCAATCTCGGAAGATGCCTGTTTACCTTGCTCTTGAAGATGCCAAGATTGGAGGGTTTCGGAAAGACTGACGCCTAGAAGTTCCATGCCTTGGCTGTTCGCATTGGGATCGTGTAGGGCGAATGTTTGGTATGTCAACGAATACGAATGGAAACTAGTAGTAGTCCGAATTGCCAGTAGGTAGGTACCTATTGTAAGTCTGTGACCCGAAGATGGAATAAGATTATGCAATTCCAACGCGAAGCAACGAGAAGCACTCGTGCCCCACTCATTCTCTATTCGTTATAGATTAGCGAAGTCAAGCAATGTCTGGCGCGGACAGTCCTGGGATGGGTGACATTTTTAAATAGGTTTTTCTGTGTTTTTTTGAAGGCAGTCGTTAAGCCAAGTGGCCTCCAGGGGCAGGTTAAAAACACTGTCAAGTGGCCACTAGTCTGACACAAATCTACCATGATAATAATCCTCTCCCAGTGAGAGGAGGCTGTGCCCCAACAGTGGGGACAGGTATAAGGCTGTGGAATTCTAATGCACGCCGAAATGCATCCTGCAAAAAACAGAGACCGGCGACTTTACGACGGAGTTCAAGGCTCTGTAATTTAGCAAAGATAGTATTTATCACCTATGACAATTTCTTGAATAATAAATAAGAAAAAAATTCAAGCCTGCAATATTATTAATTAAATTCAAGGATGTTTTTACAAAAGCTGTGTCAAGTGTTTCTATCTATAATTATACAACGTGTAACCGAAAGGGTGGGTCGGACACAGTATCTTGCTCTGTGCGTGATTTACGAGTAAACGCAATTTCTTTGAAAAAAAAAATGTTATTTATCAATTAATTAATCTCACATCAAAATAAAGTTGTCCAACACTATACTACGAACTTGGAACTTACAAGGGGCCGCTCGACAACCGATGCAGGTGTCGAGCTCTTACAATATATTTTTGAGGCTTGGGAAGATGCGCGGGATGCAATAGGAGTATTTTGCGACTTGTCCAAGGCCTTTGATTGCGTTCATCACGACACTTTAATCAGGAAATTACGTCATTATGGTGTAACCGGCCGAGCTCTCGACCTTCTGAATTGTTATTTGAGTAACCGAGTTCAGAGGGTTGATATCAGTGGTAATACATCGTCAGGGTCGACAGTCTGTATGGGCGTCCCACAAGGCTCCATTCTCGGACCATTTTTGTTTTTGGTTTACATAAATGACTTGCCAAACCTTGTAAACGATAAACATGAAATAGTATTGTTTGCTGACGATACCTCTGTAATGTTTAAAGTAAATAGACTAAAATTAAATTATGACGACGTGAACAATGCTATTTCTCAAATAGTAGAATGGTTTACGGCAAATAATTTGTTACTGAATGAGAAAAAAACTAAATGTGTAAAATTTGTACTGCCTAATGTCAGGGAGGTGCCCACAAATATAATGATAAAAAATGTCACTCTAGACCTTGTTGAGTCCACTGTATTTTTGGGCATTACTTTGGACGCCAAATTACAATGGGGTCCTCATATCCATAAATTGGCGAAGAAGCTCAGCTCTGCAGCGTATGCAGTCAAAAAAATTAGACAAATATCGGACGTAAATACTGCTAGATTAGTATATTTTAGTTATTTCCATAGCCTGATGTCTTACGGTATCTTGCTGTGGGGAAATGCCGCGGATATCAATACAATCTTTGTTTTACAAAAACGAGCCGTTCGCGCAATTTATCAATTGAGACCTGCAGTGTCACTTAGAGATAGATTTAAAGAGTATAATATTCTAACCTTTTCGTCACAGTACATTTTTGAAAATCTAATATATGTCAAAAAAAATATAGCATCATTTAGGAAAAATAGTGATAAACATGATGTCAATACAAGAAATAAAGATAAACTGGCAGGTCACATAAGTCGCCTCCACAAAGTCAGTAATTCATTCAAAGGGTTATGTATACGCTTTTTCAATAAAGTTCCTGTTGATATACAAAATCTTCCTTTCAATAAATTTAAAGATACTATAAAACAGAAACTTATTAAGAAAGCATATTATAAAATATCAGATTATTTAGATGATAAACAATCATGGACATAACCAGCCCGTTCGCATAACCAGGCTATTTCACAATTAATAATGAAATATTATAATATAAAATAATAATTTTGTAATATAAAAACCTTTTTTTAAAAAGAGCGACCTCTCGAGTTTCTTGCTTGTTCTTCTCAGGGGAAAATTGCCTTTTGAACAAGCAGTAGCTTTAAAAATGTAAAATCTGACTATTTTAAGTGTACCCTGTGTACCTACAAAATAAAGCATTTAAAAAAAAAAAAAAAAAAAAAAAAAAAACGTGGAATAGTGTCTATCGTACTGGTGATGTTAGTGTTGTGCAGATATCGATATAAAACCAATTATGTAACAATTTTTTTTATTATCAGGTAGTATAGTATAGTAGTAGGTAAGTATAGCCGGGAAATGGATAGTGGTAGGTACTCAATATAGGTAGGTGGATAGAGTTAGGTACCTATATTTTACTAATTGAATCCAATAGGGTACGGCAATAATCCAATATTCACTTCACAGTCATCGTAAGGCTGCCCGCCCAAGGCCGATAATCGGTGACCGATTTTTTGTAGGAGAAAAATGGAACGTACCTACTGATTGCAATGTTTCAATGCCCACGTCCTACAAAAAATCGGTCACAATATCGGATTGAACCTAGAGGATTAAAAGGAGTGTATGGTCTATGTTGTTTCTGTTCCTGACCCGCTATCCGTTTACGTGATAGTGTATGTACTTAGACGACTAAAAAGTGCTTCATATAATTTAAAACCATTAACAGACATCGTACCGCTGTCCGTTTACATGATAGTGTATGTACGTAGACGACTAAAAAGTGCTTCATATAATTTAAAACCATTAACAGACATCGTACATTTCGGCTTGATATAAGTAACCTTTCCGTTACTCTACCTATTTTAAAGAGTTTTCGCAGAATTGTTCAGTGAAAATGGTTGTATCAAATTGTCTCTGTCTGAGGAACAACCTCCTGGATTAATGGTACAAATCTCTGCCCACTAACAATTTCATGTTTTGCATAATCTCTTATCGCAACCCTGCGTTTGCCGCACTTTAAATGGTAATGAAGGGATCCGTAAAATGGAGGATTTTTTAATTGTAGTCTGACTATTTGAATGGTCGTTTTAGATAAGAAATAAAGGCTTCGGAAAGATTTCTTGGTTATATTTAAAAGCGTTGCGAGATCATGGTGGAAGAAGATAAAACGATTTGAAACATTTCGAACGGAAACCGCTTCTTTCCCATTAGTTTTTAAGGTTCCGTGGTCCGCAAGAAAAACACTTATCATTTCGCCATATGTTTGTCTGCCTGTCTGTTTTTCCGTGGCATAGGTCAGAGGCTCGGCTCTTAGTATTAGAAAGTGTTAATTTGGCGTGGGTATAGATATTACTCGCGCCGACAAATTGGTAAAATCGAATCTTGAAAAATAGTGGTACCTCCGCTACACGTGACGTAGAGATGGATCGAATGGCATGTAGTTTAGGATTGTAGCTTGTTGCAGTATCTACTTTTCGCCATTGAAAATTCAGGCCTCTAGCTTTACCCAAAAGGAAGTTACAGAGGGGTCAAAAGAGCCCTGAGTGGCTTCGAGAAAAGAATAGTACGGCCGTGCCCTTTTCGCTCGACTTGGCGGGGGCACTGCCGTGCCCCCAGATGTAAGTATATATTTATTTATTAAAAAGATACAGGCATTCCTCACTTATTTTATAATTAAAACTTACGTACGTATTTTATTTAATATTAAATAGGTGTTTATTTTATTATATTTGAAGTATTATTATTATAGTCTTTTGATTTTAAGTTGATTATGAACACTTTTTTCTCAGTGCATGTATGTATGTCTATCCTATCGAACCTGTTTTCCTACACACTTGCTGGAAGAAATCTCTTTTTACAGATAAGCTAGTGCCTTTTGTACATCCTGTATCTACTATGTATTTGACTTTTATGTGTACTCGTGTGCAATAAATTATAAAATAAATAAAGATATAATACATTGTCTCATGTACACCGATAGACGGGGTAGCTGTCAAAGGTAAATCAGTCAGTGACGTTGATTAAAGTTGGACGTGCGCCTGCGGTACTGAGTGTAGTAGTGGGCCAGTGGAATCCGTCAGTACTGCTGCCACTACAAGTGGTTAGGGTCAAGAAAAAAAATCACGACAGTAGTAATGTAATAATGAGGTTAAACGAAAGCTATCTCAGGTAAGTAGACATTACATGGTTGAAGAACTTTTAAAATGTAGTTTCGTTGAAAAGTATTTATCACACAACAAACCCTTCTCTACGTCCGCATATTATAGTGACGGGTACCTATAACTACGGAACCTACTCTACGCGTGGCCCGGCACGCACTTTTTTTATTATATTAGTATGCACACTCCATACTCTGACTGCACTCAAACTATTCCCTCACTTTGCAAAAATGGAATTGCAAAACCGCAGAAATCGTTAATTTCATTATTTTTCTTTAAAACAAGTCCCACCAATCTCCATTTTGGTAGGTACAGTCTGAAACGGAAAGATTTATTTTAGATATGAAAACTCAACAGTGAAGTTAGGCAAGTTTAATTATCTAAGTACCTATCTTTAATTAAAACCGTTTTTATCATATTCATTTCCTTGAATTGTCTTTTTTGGCCCGAGTCACAGTAAATTCCAAACTTTAATGTTATTTTCATATCAAATGTTGTAGGTGGTTATTTAAGCATAGGTCTACTTATGTAGTTTAAGTTTTTGTCAAGGGATGTCTTTACGAGTGGGATTTAAATTTTACATGATGATAGATATTCTCAAAGAACCACGAAAGATTTTTCAAAAATTTAGAATCCAAAAATATTATGTGCTGTGACTTTTTTTATGGAACTTTAGACAAAATATAGTGTTAGAGCTAAATATCTTCGAAAAAGCTAACCGATTTTCATCAAACATGGCTAAGAACCTATTCCCGAGTTTAATCTTAAATATAAAAAATAAAAATTACGAAAACCCGCGAAAGACTGATACCATCGAAATACAGCAACCAACTGTGTTAAAATCTAAATGTCCTCAAATCTGCTTAGTGTGCCCGCCCACGACTGTCTTTTTGTAGGACCGATAATCGGGCCGATTTTTTCGTCAACACTTTTATCACCGATATTGTGACCGATCTTACAAAAAATCGGTCACCGATTGTCGGCCGTGGGCGAGCCTTAATCGATTTTCATCATACATGTCTAAGAACCTCGTCCCTTGTGTATAGTCTTTAATACAAACGCACTCAAATCTGACCACGTATTACTGAGATACGTCTGGACAAAGATTGAACACATACACACATAGCAGCCGTCGTTTTTCGTCGAGGGTTAAAAACTCTTGAAATCGTGTAAAACAAAGAAAAATACCTTCTAACGATTTCGGACCGGAACAAGTTTTTCAATAATGTAAAATATTGACGATCGGTTGGTGTAGTGGATAATGACCTTGTCGGCGAAACCAACGGTTGCGGGTTCGTATCCCGCGAGTGGTAAATGTTTGCATGATGAATACGAACATTTATACGAGTCATGGATGTTTATATAAATATTTATTTATGTTTATCCGTTATCTAGTATCCATGGTATACAAGCTTTGCTTAGTTTGGGACTAGATGATTGGTGTTAAGTGTTCGAAATTAATTAATTAATTTTATTTATGTAGTGCACTAAGCAAACATATAATTTAAAAGTTATAGGCACTTAATATTCTTAGTGAGTATTCTGGCGTCAGTTGGGATACCTTTAGGTCATTTTGCTCTTCTCGACAATTTTGTGCTCAACTGTACTCGTATTTGTACCGTGAAATTTGCGACAGACTATGCAAATTTAAATTGAATTATCCATGGGTAGGATTTGTAAGGTCTAATCCCGGTGAGGGCCGGCGTAATTTTATAGCATTTAACTGTCAAGAGACTCATCTACGGACTTACGCCTTGTGTGCCCCGGGCAGGGAATACAAAATGACCAAGTTATATTTGTACCTATATAAATCAGGCAGCGAACGCCCTGTGGATAATGACATAATATATATTAACTTCTTAAATGCGAAAAATGTATATAGTTTAAATTTTTAGGACATTAAAAAAGAGACTTGGGCTACGGACACAGAAGATAATATTATATCTAATTTCTAATTAAGTAATTAATATTATTAATCAATCAATCAATCAGTCAAATACAGGCTTTATTGTTTAAATAAGGAAGGTTCATTAATTAATGTAACTAATATTATAAATGCGAAAGTTTGTATGTTTCTTTGTTTATTTGTTTGTTGCTCAATCACGGCGAAACGGATGAACGTATTTGGATGAAATTTGGTATATAAGTAGAATATACCCTAGATTAAGACATACGATATTTTTTATCCCGATAAAGTGAGCAGTTCGCGTGGGATAAACAGATTTTCGCGATAAAGTTATTCCACGCAGGTGAAGTAGAGAAACGATCGAGAAAATATTGCTGTCACTTTTGTTTTAATTTATTGCGTAGGTAAATATCAATTGGCCAAATAACAACTGTACAACTTTAAGTTTAAATATATTTTTTACCAATAGAAAAATATTAGATATTTAACCAAAAATACTTTATTTAGGCTTGGCAATTACTTCTAACAAAAATGTCCACATTACACATCCGAGTTTTCTTATCACATTTTCGCATAGGTATAACTACTCATTTCTAGCGGTATCACACATCTCTCTGTATATCACATAGTGTGTTATAAATAAGTAAGTATTGACAATTACTATTTAAGAATTTATAAACCAAAAAACCCGACAGCATATTTTGCTGATGCCATATTGCATTTTTTACCATAAAATGTATTCGATGACACTCAGAGCACCAAGACGAATCTAAAGACATCATGCACTTTGACATCGGTCAAGTCGTTTAGGCTACAGGATGCGCCAAAGAAAC
This sequence comes from Oegoconia quadripuncta, assembly GCA_949316235.1. NCBI lineage: Eukaryota > Metazoa > Arthropoda > Insecta > Lepidoptera > Autostichidae > Oegoconia > Oegoconia quadripuncta. Next base: position 17,807,422 of record OX438743.1, read on the forward strand.
GGACACACATACATGTATGTACGTACATATATACATGTATGTATGTTCGTTCCTTCAATGCTCAAGTTGTGTCCTGAACCAGACTTCCAATTGATTGCTCAGGAGTAGGCCGCAAAAAATAATAAAATCAGGAACACTTGACCGAATATAATTGTAATAAAAAGGCACTCTGAAAAGGTATAAAAACACTGAATATGAATATAAAAGATAGATTGAATAAAACACATAAGAATTTAGAAAAGAAACCGAACACAATAAACACTACAAAACACTCACGTTATAAAACAATGCCTTTACGAATGATAATGAATTTTATGATAGCGATAGCTCCAGCGCACTCAGAGGAAATATAATAGAATTAGGTTACAATATAGTAAGTTTGACAGATACGTCCGAGCTTTTGAGCTGTTGAAAATGTAATGACGTTGTTTTGTTCGGCCGTCTGAATTCGAAATAGGAATTTGAATTTAAATATAAAGAAACGAAAAGGAAAAAGAACAAAAAGATTACTAACTAAAATCACCAACGAGACGCAATACCGTCACGTTACAAAGTTCCTCCGTTCCGTTCCTCAATACCAGCTCCTTCAAGATCCAAGGTCATGGCTTAGAGATGATCTTTTAGATAGCCCCACAGAAAAAGTCCAAGTCCCCCATTGATTTCCAGAGGGATTTTTTTTTATGAATAACTGGATACGCGTTTGACCACAATCTCACTTGATGGGAAATGACAATGTGGCCGAAGATGAAGCACGCGACCTCAGTAAATGGCTATTCACCCTGCTCTTGAAGATCCCATAAGGTTGTAGGATTCAGAAAAGGAATCTACAACGGAATATCGAAACACTGTCCGCCGATTCACGTTTCGTCGAAATCACTGTTGACATCCGCGGTTAACAGTGATTTCGACGAAACGTGAAACATTAGAACTTCTGTAAAATGCATTTTTCGAACAATTGAAATTCGAATTGTTAGATTAGTTATTCATGTTCTTGATTTTCTTGTAAACTTACATTAATTAGTTATTCATGTTTTTGATTTTCTTGTAAACTACATTTTTCTTTTATTTTTGATGAATAAATAGGTGTGCTATAGTTATAATTATAGTACCCTACACAACGATATTCGGAGATGCACTTAACGAATAGAAGAGAGAGATTTCAGCTATTTTGCTCATCGACTATGAATTTAATCTATAAAAAGGAGCATTGATCAATCAAGTTTTGGAAACATGAATCGATTAAGAGTCCGTTCTGTATAAGATGTCATCGGTCAGTAGTGGTTTCGACGCCGGAAGGGAATTCCACGCCTTGGCTGTTCGCATTATGAATGAAGAATCGAACTGCTTAGTTAGCGATTGGTTGGAAGCAGCCTGCATCCAGCAATTTCCCGCGACCTTCAGCAGTTGGTCCGTACACCTTATGTGAGTGGACCTCCTACACTGCGTTTGCCGGTGCGTGGTCTCCACTCCCACTGCCACTACAACTTACTAATCCGCTGGGATATATCAGTGACGTTCGTTCCCCTACGGATATCTTTAATTCCTGATTGGATCTTGTAGTGAAATGCCGAGCATCACCTTCTCCATAGCTCGTTGCGCGATCTTGATCTTTCTTAGTTTGAGTGCCACAAGTCAAAACAGAGGTATTAAAAACTTTTGTCTTCAAACACTGAGGTATTTTGTCACCAATTCTTGACTTTAATTAACCTGGAGACATCTAAGTCAATGTTTTCATTGTGAGTACCATTGCTGACGGACACCCAGAGTTCATAATTTTATTATTGTTCTTGTATGCATTAATTAATATTGATGATGCAAATCCATATTAACAGATGTAATGGAGCTGTATGTACCATAGGCGAATGACAAGCATGTATCATTCATTAGACGTGTTAGTAGGAATGCTGCTTACAGCGCTGATTACGCTTAGCGCTTAATTACCTACCACTGTAGCTGAGTGCTATGTAGATAAATGATGAGAGTTTAATGTCCCTGCGGTGTGCTTAATATATACAGACATACATAACATAAACATCCATAGGTAACTGTAAGGTTTCATATTTATATATGGATCTTCCTGAGGTATATTAGCGCGAATTGGCCATCCTTTTTAAATTTGAATCGGATTAAAAACAAAAACCTACAAACGGCCGAATTGAGAACCTCCTCCTTTTTGAAGTCGGTTTGAGTATTCAAATTAGAAGAAAGAAGAATTTTGGCGACCGATTGATACAGTAGAGTGAAGTTTTCGGTCTTCTTACACGGCGTATAATAAGTACTTGAAGGCACGATCCGCTCCCAAAGCCCTGATCATGCCACCTAATATAACAAGACCTCTATCTTATGATCTAACTGTATACTCTAGTCTAGACGGTATTTTGGAGGTTAACGGACTGACGGTGGCACATTAAATTAAATAGGCAGCAACCTCCAAACATTAAACATGAAAAATTGCCCCTTGTGAATAATTATAGCGCTAATTCTGGATAGGCCGATAAATAAATAAATAAATATTTCGGACACTTACACCAATAAATCTAGTCCCAAACTAAGCAATGCTTGTGCTATGGATACTAGATTACGGATAAACATACATAAATATTTATATAAACATCCATGACTCGGGAATAAATGCTCGTATTCATCACACAAACATTTACCCCTCGCGGGATTCGAACCCACAACCGTTGGTTTCGCTGACAGGGTCACTATCCACTACGCCAACCGGCCGATACTTCATTTATATCTCTAAAGCCGTGATTTTCTGAATAAGCATTGCTTTTCCCGCCTACAGCTGACAGGTTATATATTATTTACTTAACGCCCTCTATATGTCGTAGGCAGATCTTTAAATTAGCCGTTCAGTTGAATGCCTAGTCGAAGCATAGTGTTCCGCGGACATTTTCGATTTTACAGAATACTTTACTGCTCAGAGCTGGTTAGTTAGGACTTTCCAATAATGAAAGACATGTCTGCCATACCATACATAACGAACGATTTGAATGGTTAATTTAACCATCTGCCTACAACATATATATACTGAGTATAGCATCGTTCGTGCGCTCCCTGAAGACTAATAGGAATCGAGTCAGACGGAGTGTCATGAATATGTACAATCGACATACATACATAAAGTCACGACCTTTACCCCAAATGAGGTGGTCAGAAATATCCCAAAAAAATAGTGTTTGGGTGTTCCAAATAATAAAAGTTTAATGATTGAAACAACATCCACAGTTCATCTTACGAAATATACAGAAATGCTCACGTAACAGGGGTGAGCCCATCACAGTTAAAACATGCAAGTCTATTGATGCTTTTTGGCGGGAAGTCCCTTAGTCACCTTTTATGACACCTACGGGAAGAGACGGGTTAGTTCTATTCTATTTGAGTGCCAAAACCACACAGCACATGTCCAATCAAACACCTTTATATTGAAGGAAAGAATCTCTTCTAATCTCATGTCAAACGTATTTGTTTTGACTGCATAAGAATAAAAAAATTATTATCCGATACTTACATACATAAAGTCAGTCATTTTGACTTGCTATGTTCCAGTTACACCTCTTTAGTTTCATTTACTCTCATAAAGTACACTTACAACCTTGGGATCTTCAAGTCTAGAGTGAATAGACATTTACTGGGTGCGCGTGATACATCTTCGGCTACATCGTCACTTTCCATCAGGTGAGATTGTAGTCATACGCGAAACCAGTTTTTAATCGCCGTGATCTTCACCAACCCAAGGTTACCTTCCATATTCGGTTCGTATGTCTCTTTCATTCATCCTTTCCACATGTCCAAATAATCTAAGCATACCTTTTTCAATCGCTATCCGTTACAAATTCAAAGACATTCTTAAAAATACAGCCACACACCGAACGCCCACACACACACGCACACACACGTACACGACACACACACAAACACACATGCACAAACACTCGCTTGCATGGTAGATTTAAGTAGTATGTAATAATAAGCTTGTATTTAATAGGTTAGTAGCTAATGTCGTAACTGTCATCATGGAAGAGCGAGGACTCCTGGTACAGATATTTATTTACTTATTAGGGGTCCTCAGCAATCAAATACTGTATTGTTAACGCAAAATATAATGTGGTATATGCGTTTATATTGCAGTAAACCATTACGCTACGGTTAAACACCGAAATAAGGCGAGGTTATCAATATACTACAATAATAAATAATTTTGAGCTGACACTGAATTTGAACGTTTGAACTCTACTACCTAATAAAAATTCGTTGTGAAAATTGAAATTTCTCTACGTTCACTGTTCGACTCTTCAAAGTAGGTAGATATTTAAAAACAGTAACCCATGAACACAGTGAGGTAACTAACGAAGTCGGAGTCAGCTAACCCTTTGCTCGATGAGTTAGCAAAATTGAGACCAGTAGCGTTGGCACAATGTAACAGAGTATATCTATCTATAGTTAAAGTTACCCTTTAACCCAACTATTCATTGACTCGGCAAAACTGTGCCTCGGAATTACAAGATATGGCGTTACTGGGGTTAATATATAGTGTGTTCATCCATTCTCTCATATTAGATACAGAAGAGGGGTCTAAACAGGCCACATAAGTAGTTCATCTATAAGGAAATAATTTTGCGAAGTGCCAGCAGCTCCTTAGCGATTCCTCTATTTTTACCCGAGTGCACCAAGGAGGATGGTGTATGTAGATTTCTATGTTACTTTCAGAGCAGCCTAAACAACCAATTTTGAAGTGGAAGGTGTCGTTAAATTCGTCTTGGTTACCAGAGTGTCATAGGATACCTATATTTTATAGTAAAAGTCCAACATGGCGTGAGGGCATGCAAAATATGCTCTCGGGTTTTTAGGTTTTTAAATAATTGAACATGTAGTAGAGCATTGGGATAAAAGAGTAACTTTATATGTGAGAACATTAACGCTGACCAGTACTCGATAGTAAGAGATAGGGCTCTAAGAAATTCCATAGCTGATGTCCAACAAGTAGTACCAGAAAAGAAAAAGAGAAGGACTAACTACAAAAAAAATGAGATCCCATCAAAAAAGTAAAATGTACAAAAACGCAATTCTTCCGCCGTAAAAAGTTGTAATAAATGTGCGATACAATTCATTAATAACGATCAACTGAGTATCGTAATACGCGGTTAATGAGAAGTAAACTTAGTGGCGCTGGTATCGCCGGAAATGGCGCGGTGACGACGTCAATAGTAATATAAAGTCTTCACATCGAAAATGAGAGAGACTTAGCTACCAGCCTTCAAAGGAGTCGGAACTCCACTGAACCATCAACGACTGTGAGTGATTCTGATTACCTACTATCACCGACGAGTGGGAGAATCCGGTGAGTCGTTAGTTAACATGAAGTTCATTATGGGATTTGAGCAAGGAGGAATTATAATTTCGGTTCGGCTGAATTCCACAGACTGCACGCAAGGGCCAAGTTATATGGGATGAGGGCCATGCAAATGTTTACTATTCACCAGTAAGCATCTCAGGGTTCATGATCATAATCGAAATGTCGAATATGTTCTCTATTTGCCTATAGTAACTTGCAATAATGTCGCCATTGCCCGAGCTACTCTTTACCACGCGACTGGCACCGTCCCGGTCGCTCGCAACGCCTACACCCATCTCCGACATATATATGTTTTTTTTATGCACAACGGCTTGGTGCTTGACCTCAATCACACCTGATGTTAAGTGAAGATGAGGTCGAAGGTGGAAGCGTACTGACCCGGAAACTCCAACACATTTGTGTTTGCTAATTAGTTACGGTAGCAACATTTACAGTGACTGTATTAATATTAGATGTCTTTATATCAGTAAAAGATATAATGACTTGGCAATCGTATCTACTCCCGAATAGAACGGATTCTAAAATTGGTATACACTGGTAGACTATAATGAAATGTGATAATTATGACGGGGCATTAAAAGCTTCTTTTTAATGTTTTTTTAATGCAGAAGTTAGTTTTATTTTATTTGCAAAAAGAATAATCAAAATCTTTACCCACGTAGCACTTGTAGATCGTAGCTGTTCTACGACAAGCTACAGCCTAAGAAACTACGAACCGCTACGTGAAATTTAAATTAGGTACTTCTCTAAATCTGTATAGAAACACTTTTTGTACCAATCTTTAGGAAAGTGTCTTCAGTTTTTTCAACATCAAGGTGCGGAGTAGGCACAGCAAACGACCATTATCTTATGTCAGCTCTTTAAAAGAAATTCATGCCCTGCAAAATTAGTAAAAAACATGTGTACCGTTTTAATGAAAGTAACAAATTACTGAAACAAATAGAATAGAGAGTAATTTGCAGCTTCCCCAACATAAAGGTGCGGACTCACTAACAAGGCGTTCAATAGCAGGCCGACCGGCCGCCGTAATAAAGAAAATCCCCTTTTCATTGTTCTTTATGCGTCTGCTGGCACGCAATATCGTTAATGCTTTTAATTTCATCGCCTTCTGTCTTCGAAAGATGAATTTAGGAGGTTTCTTCCATATTATACTACACCATATATCTTTGTCGAACTTTAATTACTCGACAGGATTATTGAACAAGATTATTTTAATCATAATTTCAAAGTTGTTTCCATGATAACAGTTGTTCTTTTCTGTGGTAATAAAAGAAAGTAATTATCGCCAAACATTTCATACATAATATGGCAAATAGTGCGTGCTATAAACTAATTCTAATAAATGTATAAGTAAACGCAATAGTATAATATAAATACAATGATAGAGGTAGAGCACAGGTTCATTACTTCAGAACGACGGCAATATTGACCAGGACGTGAGGAACAGAATAAATGTAGGATGGATGAAATGACGACAGGTTTCTGGGACTACATGTGACCCACGGATATGCCCCTAAAACTCAAGAGGAAAATTTACAAAACAATCATAAGACCTGTCACCATATATGGATCTGAATGTTGGGCAATAAAAGAGACTGATGAAAGTAGAATGCATGTGGCAGAGCTGAGAATGCTAAGATGGATGTGTAGTGTGACTAGAATGGATAAGATCAGGAGTGAGTGGCGCCAATAACACAAAAGTTGAGGAGTAATAGGTTAGCATGGTTTGGACACATTATGAGGAGGGATGAAAGGCACGTAACAAGACGAGTGTAAAGTATGAATGTGGACGGATACAGAGGTAGAGCAAGACCAAAGAAGGTGTGGGTAGACTGCGTGAGGAATGATATGTGTGTGAAAGGGGTGAGTACGGAGATGACGTCTGATAGAGAAGAGTGGAAGAGGATGACATGTTGCGCCGGCCCCACCTAGAGTGGGATAAGGGCAGGAAAATGATGATGATGATAGACCATAATAAACTGAATAATTCTCGCGGCTCACTATTAACAACATGTTTAGAATGATCTCAGCGTCGCTGGTTCGATGTCCAACGGAATACATGTTTAGCACTAGGTTTGGTTTGTGGTAGGGCTTTATTAAATGTGGGCTGGGTCAGCTACCACCATCTTAACTAAGTTAGCCGCCAAGTAGCATTGACAGTCAATGCCCCAAATACGTTGGGTTCCGGATAAGCCCGCTTTCACCTTTGGCGTAAAAGTAAACTTTAAAATACTGGTAATTAATTATAGCAGCTGATAACGGCGCGTGACTAGGGTAAAACTCGTACCTACTCATGCCACGGGAAAGACAAAGTCCTTAGATAGACAGTTAATGTGTTGTGTAAGATAATGCTATTAAGAATTGAACATTCTTTGAACATTCATTGGACGACTCACACTTATCTCGACATTAGTCCAGATTAAGGTCAAGAGCGATCCCATTCTAATTTAAAAAAAAAAAAAAAAAAACGACCGGATGGTGTAGTGGATAGTGACCTTGTCAGCGAAACCAACGGTTGCGGGTTCGAATCCCGCGAGGGGTAAATGTTTGTGTGATGAATACGAACATTTATTCCCGAGTCATGGATGTTTATATAAATATTTATGTATGTTTATCCATTATCTAGTATCCAAAGCACAAGCTTTGCTTAGTTTGGGACTAGATGATTGGTGTAAGTGTCCGAAATATATTTATTTATTTATTTATTCAAGTTTGAAATAATGATTAATTCGAAAACAGTAACCTTGGTAAGCGAATCAGGAATGATAACATACCTACAGGGTGTTGGGGTTGCGTGCATGCACCTCTCGGTTCGCACGGCCATTGTCCGTATCCGTACGGCGTTGAATGACCGGATGTTTCACTACATCCTGTAGATATATCATACATTTAATAATTATTTCCCCTTCATGTGGAACTATTGGGAATAAAGACTAAAAAGTTTGTAATACTCTTGAACTAGTGAGTTGCAGTAGTTCCATGTGGAACTAGCTACATGGAACTACTGGGAATAAATCAAATCATGTCGTAAGTTAAATCAAAATTATTTTTAGAATTTTATTAAGCAACTAGATAAATTAATGGCAATGTAGCCAGTAAAACTTCAGCACAGACTTAAAGATCTCAAGATTATAAGTTTCGGAGAACACCGAGACGCATGATTCCATAACTAAGCAGTCCGCGTTATGATCATTATGACGAAGGAGCAAATTGAGTGGAGACCCTCCCCATTGTTAGTTCAAAGATGGATAGGCGATGTAGTAGTAGTAGCATGTAGTGGATAGTAACCTTGCCAACGAAACCAACAGTTGCGGATTTGTGTGATGAATACAAACATTTATTCCCGAGTCACGGATGTTTATATAAATATTTATGTATGTTTATCCGATATCTAGTCTCTATAGTTTAAGCTTTGCTTAGTTTGAGACTAGATGATTGGTCTCAGTCTTGGGATAGTTTTATTAGTACGAGCCTTCTTTAATGTCTTGTTACACTTATATACAGCTTATATTTATATTTATGTGTGTGTGGAAAATAAATGGTATTAATGGTATTAATTGTTGTAAGTGTCCGAAACATTTATTATTATTTATTATTTATGTACTGAACCCCAGAGAGACCGATGGCGGGTTATAATTTACTTTTTTCTATACCTGCATACCTATAAACGTCGTTAGAAAAGTGTTTACTCTGTTAAATAGCCATTCAAGAGGAAAATGTCTTATTTTGTAACCGATTATGAAATATGGTTACGAAAGAGAAAATGGCGCCACGGCTATGGTCATGACAGTTATACCAAACCAATTACTCAAATTGCCGTCCGAATGATCAGACTGGGGACGGCTTAGCAGTGCCACTGGAGCGAACATGTAATCCCTTGAAACGCAGTAGTCTACAGCACCATTTACGTAGTATCGATTAGAGGTGGAGAAGCATGCATAGGGTTGAATATACATACACATATCTTTCGACACGTATGTGTTGCAGGAATCGAAACGGAATGTAATTAAAAAAATGTGCTAAATAGTGCCAAATAGTGCCCAAAGGAAAAAAAGTAGTGCCGCTGTAATTTAAGAGTTATTCAATATTTATTTTTACTTGTTGGAATCTTCACGTATACGCAGAGACTACTTTACCCGTGTTTACAAATTATATCCCAAAAAACTGTGCATAAACAGTGCCACCGAAATTTGCAAATCCCATGAATAGTTCTTCAAAAACAACGAAGTTATTTAGATCTCTTTGTGAAAAAGGGAAGCGCCGACGACGGAATTTATGTTTGTCAAATCACATCATGGCTACACTGGCGGACGACTGCGAGTAGTATATGTTGTAAATTAAAGTGATGTTAGCTATTATTGTCCCAAATAAAAATATCATAAAAAAAATAAGAAGTCTGTGGCCCATGTTAAGCGAGTAACTGACACTGATACTGACAAGATACATAACAATAATCATTGAACATTCGAGGAAGTGCTAGAAACGTCCGTAGTATGAAGATCTGAATGTAGTAGGAGGTAACAATAATATAAATATTCAGAGAAAGACTACGATCTTTCAAGTACTACTTATGTAGATATTTCTACGAGATGCTACGACGGCCTACGTAGCTACGAGCTGTTTTACTTTTCTTTTGTAGTATGGTCTAAGTTCGGTTCTGATTAGTTAGTAGTTGATACAAACTATGAAGTCCGAATTTATCGAAATTAGTAGACCGTTTCTAATGAAACAAGTATATGAAACAAGAAAAATAATGAAAAAAGTTAGTAAAAAACATTTTCAACATATCGAATTTAAAAGAATATATTGCATTTTTTCTGTTACTACGAAAAACTTAAAATCGTTTTAATTTGTTTCAAAAATTTTCTCTACCAACTTTTCAGATCTATGTACGTGCTTTATACGTATATAAAGTTTCATTAGAATCGGTTTATTCTTTTCAAAAAATTTAAACATTGAAAGCCTGAATATATACATGCAATTGATTTGAACCCTCACCGTACTCAAGGAGGCGACGATATTTGTGTTAATAAAAAAAAAACAAACGTCAACATACAAATGTTTTCCAGCACACCGGTTAATCGACCCGAAGCTAGTTTGTTTCACTTTAGCGCTTGAATTATTTATTTATAAGTTATAGATTTAAAAATATATTTCAATGACTTAGTATGTATTATGTATATAACTTTATACTATATTAAACACCACCTTCGTTGAATCGAATTGGAAGCATTTAGTTTAATAAAATACGTAATTTTTGTGGTGTAACTTCCTATATTTTTATTGTTAATTATTTTGCGCAATAAAGAGTATTTGTATTGTATTGTATTGTATTGTATCGTATCGTGTCGTGTCGTGTCGTGTCGTGTCGTGTCGTGTCGTGTCGTGTCGTATCGTATCGTATAGTATTGTATTGTATAATCTTAAAGTTCAAATTTATACCCAACTGCACAAAGGAGTATGCATGTAAGTATGTATGTATATTTGTTACCTCCTGTAACCTAAACGGCTTGACCGATTTCGAAGTGGAACGTATCGTTAGATTTATAGAAGGATAGATTCAACATTTATTTACTGATGGGTAATAGAAAAAAAAAAAGTTTTCTAACAATAGCTTGGTTTAGTTATACTATAGGTATTTAGTTATAAAATCTACAATATTATTCTGTTCTATAAAGTTATGCTCCTACACCCAAAGTTGGCCTGGAAGAGATCGCTTTGAGTGATAAGGCCGCCTACTTATACTCTTTTCAGTATTGTGGTTTGTAAAATGTATGTTCTCCTTTTGTACAATAAAGTGTATTTGTATTAAATTATAGTTACCACTGTGAACTTCATTGTCATGTAGATGATGCTAAAATGTCGTAACACTATTTTCTAATAAATAAAAGCTTGTAAAAAAAAGATATGAAATTATGAAGTTATATTTTCTAAAAATAGTTTATTGACCGATCGGTGTAGTGGATAGTGACCCTATCAGCGAAACCAACGGTTGCGGGTTCGAATCCCGCGACGGGTAAATGTTTGTGTGATGAATATGAACATTTATTCCTGAGTCATGGATGTTTATATAAATATTTATGTATGTTTATCCATTATCTAGTATCCATAGTACAAGCTTTGCTTAGTTTGGGACTAGATGATTGGTGTAAGTGTCCGAAATATTTATTATTTATTATTATTATTATTATTATTGAGTCGTGATATTTGCCCTCGGTGAAATTTTTCATAAAAAAAAAAAAATACGCCCCAAATGCAGAACCTCCTCCTTTTTTGAAGTCGGTTAAAAATAGAGAAGTTATTGATTGTTTTCTTGTAAATATAGTTACTGAGGTTCTAAGTATATTCTCCGATGCAATGAATACACCGTGGTCATTTAATCTATTAGTCTATGTTTGATTACTACATAAAATTTAGACTTAGCAAGGTTAGCACATCCTTTGTGGGACACAGCATACGCTTTTACAATAAAATACCAGAACATGTATTGAGTTTTACAGAGCAGAAATTTAAACGCCACATTAAAGAAACTCTGTGTAAGAAGGGTTATTACAGGATAGATGATTATTTAGGCGATAAGGAGGTCTGATGTTAGCTGGTCGTTATGTTAATTGCTATTGTTTTGTAATATAAATAAATAAATAAATAAATAAATATCTTTGCACATACACACAGCACCATCTAGTTCCACACTAAGCAACTAGGCTTGTATTATAGATACCAGATGGTTGATAAACTACACAAATACTTTTTTTTTTGTAAATAAATACACATATAAATAAAAAACATCCATAACTCGGGAACACATGTCTGTATTCATCATACAAACATATGCCCCTAGCGGGATTCGAACCCGCGACCTTTTGGTATAGCAGCAGAGTTTCTAACCACTACACCAAACAGGTCGTCGTCAATATGTAATATAAAATGTAATATTATTGTAAAGATGGAAACTAATTGAAAAGATGTGTTGTTGCGGAGTTTCTTGTCGCTTCTTCTCCCTAACCATAACACCTTGTGAAGCAATGTAATTTAAAAAAAAATAACATGTTGACTTTCAATAAGTGATATTTTTGTACCCTATTGAATAAAATATTTTGGATTTTGATTTTGATTACTACATACCTATACCTACTAAATCTAAAGCAATCTACCGATTTGTTAGAGTACACTTTTATTCTATCATTGGCAGATACTCTATACATGTGCAAAAAATCACAGCCTTTAAGATAGGAAGTTAAAAGTGTATCCTTACTGGACAAATTCGACGGTTCTTACGTCGAATCGCTCCGATTTACCGACGATTTTTCAAGTCGATTGATTTTTACCACAGTCGTCTTGTCGAAAGACAGTGCGCCAAATTTTTATTCTACACTTGACTCTCAGGCCACATTCTAAATCTGACTATTGTCTCCAACCACAACGACTTAATAACCGTCATTGTCGGATCCCGTTCTTTCAGATCGTCTTTCATAAAGTGATTCTATCCATTTGCTGGCCCTTTTCTATATAATATAATTGATAAAAATACTAACACTTTACCCGCTAAATCGTTTCCGCTGTAAAAGAATAGTTAATGACTGGCTTCAAAATATTAAATACGATGAAACCCGAAGACTTATTGCAAGTACTTGGGTAGTTTATTTATTAAGTAACAACTATAAATTGAAAGTTTGGAAACAGCACTCCAACTGGACCGCTTATTGCTTGCGGATAGAGACTGGACATGTATATATATACTATATATATAGACAAAAACTGATATATATATATATATATAACATACATAACGCCAACAAACACATAACACCAGTTTTTGTCGGGGGATAAAAACAGTGCACAACACTACAACTCCACTCCAAAAATTAGGTCTTATGTTTCGTGATTTCCTTCTCGTTTGTTTCTTGCCCTATGTGTTTTCTTCCTCCATCGCCATATATGTATTCTATGTATTAGTATTAGTAACACTCGTAGTCACACATCGTTAGGCGATACACATGCGTCTTTTCACTTCTTTCTACGTTGCGCCTGCGATTCTTTCGTAGTCAGCTAAGTCGTGCTAGCCGTGCTATGGTTCCACATTTACGTCACAAACATAAGCTATATGTATACGTTCGCACTCACACTACACGGAGTCAGGGCGGAACGTCTGACATAATTGCAATTCTTGGCAGGAACAACACTATAAAACGCAAGCGGCCGGAATCCCATTGTGTAATGCGCTTTTGTGAGAAAATTTGTGCATTCCCGTTTATTTTAGGTGGTTTCCTCTGCGGTTTCTTGGATTGCCTATTTTTACCCCTGACGCAAAGGATATATTATAAATTTGTAGCCTATGTGTGTTTGTGGCATTGTAACACTAAAACGGTTAAAAATCGAATAAAAAAGGGTTTTTTAATTTCGAAAACTGGTAGTGGTTGTTAGGCATGTTTGATGGATATCGGTTAAGCCTACGCGACGTCCCGTGGCTGATACCATTTTTTTTTTTATATGAGAGGGCGGCAAACTAGCATGCGGGTCACCGAATGGAAAGCTATCACCGCCGCCCATGGACACCCGCAACACCAAAAGGGTCACAGATGCGTTGCCGGCCTTGACCATGATGACGAGACAGACAGATAGCATATCTTTTATAGTGTTTTTATCACACATTATTTCTACCGTAACCTGCAAATTCTCGTGATCGTTTTCCCATTCATGCATATGGGTTGATACTATATAGCGCGTTGTTCTGCTATCTAACCTCCCCGTCAATCCTGCCTAGATCCACCAGAAAAAGAAAAGAGTGCAGAAAATTAAACTGAAGGAGCTACTAACTGTTGGTAGGTATCCAAGTAGGCGAGTTGAAAGGAGCAGCTTGAGTGCCAGGGCGACAAAATTAATGAAACCTTCATTAACTGCAGCGAAACAAAAGCTTCACACACGAGGGAGTGCATGTCAGAATTCGGTATATTACTATGGAACAAAGTCACTTTAAATTCGCTTTGAAAAACTGTAATTTTTTAAACGATAGAATACAAAGACACACATGCTGCTTAATGACGTATGAGCAATTTTAAAAGGGTTATAAATCCTATTGTTGGTTTTTTTCTTATCAGCAAGCAGACGTCACTTAAATTCGCTAATCGAAAACTAATAGCGAATGTTTCTTATTGAAACATTCATATGGATCTATAATAGAAATGAATGAGGTTTGTGACGTTCGTACATCACATCAACCCTTGCACTAATGTAAGGAACATATTATATTTCATGGTAAGTCGGCCATAATTTATTAATATGTAGCTAATTCATAAATTAGCTACATACCAATGGCATTGCTGTCTAACAATGGTCTCTGCTCTTAGTTCTACGACGTTTACTCTACTTTTTACTATATACATATGGGAAAAGACTGGTTAGTACCGTACTATTTTAGCCAGGAAACGCAACAGGCGTATCCAACTAACTATCGTATTATATGTGCTCGATTTTTATTTCCTCATGCGAGTTTCGTGTGACTTCCATTTTTTTGGTTCATGGTAGTAGTAGGGGTGTCGACTAGCAAACCCGACTATTTGTTGAAACCGCGCTAATAAAGACTTCCACACGCGTGCCGTTGACGGAGCCGCACCAAAATGGCGCTCTAACAATGCCACAGTCAACTCGGCAGCATTCGCCTTAGTTGAGGTAGACGGCGAAAATAGAGTAATAATACTATGAGATTATGTTTAAAAGTAAATAATTAAACGTAGAGACTGCTCTGTTAGTTACATACTGGACTAAATGTTGGTTATGGCAGAAGAAGCATAAAAGTAGTATTAGTGCATTGGAAATGAGATCATTGTGATAAATGTGGGGGTGAGTTTGAAAGATAGAATAAAGAATAGTGTATTAGGGAGTTATGGCCTGTGGAGCGAATAAATAAACGGTATTTTATTCATGACAAAAAAGAAAACACAAGCATACATAGAATCTAGAACCACAGTATTGTGATGAATGGGTAGGGACTCAGCAGTGTTGCTGATTTTCAGTCCCCCCTGCAGAGTAGTTGCTGCTACCAAAGAAAGTATGGGCGACTTTCCAATGGCTAACGACTTTTTTTTGTTTTTGTTTTTAAGCTTAGGCGTGGCTCTGGACAATGTAGAAATTAAATTAAAATGTAAGAAATAAGAGGCCCCATCTGTTAGCGCCATCTTTCGAGCCACTTTGAACAACCTTACTAAGCGATCAGAAAATCGCCCACTAGAACTAAAATAAAATATTATTAGCATAATAAAGTACAAATAGTTTAAATTTTCCTGTGGTCAGAGAGGAATGGGACAAAGTGAACAATATAATGAATGAATGAAGGAATATTGTTAGAAGAGGAAGAACACGGTGAAAGTCCCACGATCAAATCGGATCACGTCTTAAAGAATGGCTAACTCAAGAGTAATCTAAAGCGTGAAAAGACTGAATGAAGTGAAATGATCATAGCTAGTGGATATCCATGGTCTCAATCTATCTCTACGGAAGACAAGTGTGTATGTTTCTTTGTTCTCTTCGTTACAAATATTAATTTCTACTATCCGTTCGGGTGGGTGTCGTAAAAGGTGACTAGACTTTATTTTAATAAACAGACAGACTTGGACGTTCCAACAGCGATGGGCTCACCCCCTGTCACTTGCACATGTCTGTATATTTTGTGGATGTTCTTTTGAAAAATAAAATTTTAATGTTTGGACCACATACATTTGTGTGGGATATCTCTGGCCTCATTTGGGATTTATTTACGTACATAACACGTAACAGGTAACCATTTCTGGGTGCATCATCTTCTACATATGACACTAAATGCTTTCATCGTTATTCATATAGTGGGGGAAAAAAGTTATGTTATTCTAAACGATCAATGTCTCAAAGCATCCCCTACGTTTCCCACTTCATACCTTCCACAGACAGTGGGGTGAAAATTCTGAATTGTGGCCGAGTGCCAGCAATAAGACGGTACAAAACTGACATATCAGTATTTTTGCAGAATGCAGTGTGGGTATTTCGGTTCTGTATTTTTGTTAGTTGAACAGTTATAATAATGAGGATCACTCAGACATCGAAATATATGACTTCCAAGTACTAAGGTGGATGGAGTACAAACATTTTAGCAAATTATTTTTTTAATGACTCAAAACAAAAATGCGGGCGTGCGTGTGCGTGGGTGTGCGTGAGTGTGCGCGTGTGTGTGCGTGTGTTTGCGTGCGTGCGTGCGTGCGTGCGTGCGTGCGTGTGTGTGTGTGTGTGTGTGTGTGTGTGTGTGTGTGCGCGTGTGTGTGTGTTTGTGTGTGTGTGTGTGTGTGTGTGTGTGTGTCTGTGTGGGTGTATCCTATGACACTCCGGATATCAAGACGAATCTAACGACACCATGCACTTTATGTATGAATAAAATGTATTTAGTGGAAAAAAATCCAACATAGCGTCCGCAAAATACAATATGCTATCGGGATTTTTGGTTTTTACCTATTTAATATATTTTATAACCCGACTGCTCAAGGAAGGAGGGTAATGTTTTTAACATGCTTAATAAGTTTCCGTGTAACTATGTAAACAAATCTAAAAAGTCGATTTTAAAACCTGCTTCTAATAAAATTGTCGTATCTATTTGACACTTCGAAACTACCTCCTATAGCATGAACGATTTAATTGATTTTGAAGTGTACGATGTCCTTCGATTCGACTTGATCCCCAGAGTGTCATTTTAAGCCAATCAAAAAAAAAACAAAAAATCTAAAATATTTAATTTCTTTAATAAAGATTTTACATTATTAATATTTGGGTGGAAAACACCTAGTAAGTACTTAAGTACCTGTATCAGGTGCTTTCGCTCTTCCATAACAATTAAAGGCTTTGTAAAGAAACATAACCAATTAGGTATCATAGATAGCCAATAAATCCAACATGGCGCTCGCAAAACACAAAGAATTCAGTAGGGTTATTTGGTTTTGTTTCTTAAAACTATAATTTATTTCGATTAAAAACGATTAATATTATTATTTAACTTTGAACATAACAGCTGCCGCTAAAGCAGCATCTTATCACCCCTCCACATGTGCTGCAGACAGAGGGAGCATCGTAACTTATGACCACGTGCCAGCAATAAGTCCGGTATAAATCCTTCGCTAACGATGCGTACACCTATTGTGTTTCTATACCATTGTGGCGTCATTTCATCAAGGAAAGCAGATATTAATTTACGAGAGAGAAATAAACAACATAATGTTCCGAAGCTGTGGTGTTGTTTTGAAGTTTGTGGAACACAAAACCTTTCACCAAGTGGTAAGCTTCTTTCTTTTGTAAGAAGGCTGGGTAAGAAGTACCACATTTCTGTCTGTTTTTACCACAAAGTATCAATGTAAGTAATAAGGCATCTAGTAAAAATGTCTTCTTACTTTTCAGAATAATGGACAATGCCTCCGTGGCTCAATGTAAACACCATTGGGTTTACGATTCGGAGGTCGCGGGTTCGATCCCCAGCGGGGTACATGTTTAAGTACTCGGTTTGGTTGGTGGAAGGGCATTTTAAACATCAGGTGTGGTTGAGGTCAAGTACCAACCCGTTGTGCATAAAAAAAAATGCATGTGTAATTCAATAAACAACAATGATATCCCATCCCAACTAATATTATAAATGCGAAAATTTGTGTGTATGTAAGTATGTATGTTTGTTACCTCTTCACATTTAAACAGCTGGACGGATTTGGATAAAATTTGGTTGGTGGACAGATTAGGACTTGGATTAACATATAATGATGATAATGATAAACGAACATACATCAATATTTGTTTTTTAATATCAATGTACAGTTTGGTTCAAAGTTGCAATCATAGTCTACTGGGCCGCATTTCAACTTCAAACGATAATGTTTTTTTTTCGAAAATTTTTGTATTTAGGGCTAGTATCTAGTACTATTCTTGTGTAATACGATCTACTTCGACAATTAAAGGTACCGGGTGTTATGTATAAAAAAGTATACTTTATTTCATTTCTAGCTTTCCGCCCGCGACTTCGTCCGCGTGGAAGATTTTATTAAAATCGGTTCAGCAAAAAAATGAGAGTACATGTGAAGAATAGCCTGGCATGCGAACGAGTTGGTTATGTCAATGGATGATTATCATCCAAATAGTCTGAAAAATTTTATAAAAGGTTTCTTATCCTCTTTTACGGTCTTCTTAATGCTTCCTTCGTGAAAGATTTTGTACTAATCATACTATCTATCTCGTTGAATATGACTGTGCATTCCCCACACAGGTGACAGTATATCTTACTATAAATTAGAATAGTTCCACTACAGCCCTAAACCCCTTATCTACCTGAAATCCCAACAACCGTAAAGTAATTAAGACATTATACCATCTCCGGTGGAGTGCCGTAAATCCCTCCGAGCACTATTGATAAGGCCCACAGTTTTGGAAACTACGGTCTGCCTCGCACGGAACCAATTGGGAGTGCTATTTCCGAAAGACATGAATATATCTTAACAATAATCTAGAATATGCAATTTGTAATAAACAATAAACATTTGAATAACATAATGGCATGCACTATACGTTTTGTCACAGGGTAAGCAGAATGATATAATTTTCAATAATAATAATAAATAACTTTTTAAATATTTCGGACACTTACACCAATCATCTAGTTCCAAACTAAGCAAAGCTTGTACTAAAGATACTTGATAACGGATAAACATACATAATTATTTATATAAACGTCCATGACTCCGGAATAAATGTTCGTATTCATCACACAAAAATTTACCCCTCGCGGGATTCGAACCCGCAACCGTTGGTTTCGCTGACAGGATCGCTATCCACTAGACCAACCGGTCGTCATTTTGCTATTAAATGAGAAAAAATACTACTAATATATAATAACTTACTCTTATTAGCAATCTTCGCAAGTATTTAGAACATTTTCTGTTCATATCAATAGAATCAGCTATTTTGACAATGCATTTTGAGGTAAGCTTACAATTTCTAGGGTAGGCACTGCCTTTCTGCCTATATGAAGGGCACGCCACTAAATGGGAGATATATTTTTAATTGCAACATAAGATGCATACATGATATATAACCTAACTTGAAAATTTAGAAAACCCTCGAGAAGATATGAACACGCACATATTATATACCTGTATATTATATATCATCAAAGTATACTTTTTATAAAACTTGCTTTTTATAAAAAGCAACTGTATACTGGATGAGTTTTTTTACAGTAAGGAAAAAAATAGGGCGTATTAGGTAGTTTAATTCTTTTTTTTTTATTAAACGCACGCGCATACCTTCGATTGATATGCGACTGGCGGGTTCCGTAAGGTTTCTATCATGCGAAATTTATTTGGAACTCATATTTTATACATATTTTCTTTACTTATTTAATTTAATGATGTAATTATGTGGAATAGGCTACAAACGCGACCGTCAAATGACAAAATTAACGCTAAATTCCATCATGGGTATTGAAAAAAAAAATTTACTATGCCAATACCTACCATTTCACTTACCTAATATACCCTATTTTTTCCATACGGTAAAATAACTCATCCGGTATTATTAAATAAATATCAAAGTCAAAGTACATTTATTGTGAATCACAGGTAGCATTTGATCTTACAATATCCTTAGAGCGCTGTGTTCCGCCGTAAAGGCATACAATTTTTTAGCAGTTACAATTTAAAAAAAACTTTACTTAATTTATTAATACAATTTCTTTAAGTCAAATAAAATACATTACATATGTTGGTTACGATACAATTATATGGACTTGTCATCTAAGTATTCGTATAAGCTGTAATAACATTTTTGGGTCAACAGATCATGCAGTTTCCTCTTAAATACAGATAAATCAGGCGCTTCTCTAATCAATTTTGGAATCTTATTATAAATGTGGGGAATTCTGCAGTATACGCTTTTAGAGAATAAAGTAGTTTTACAAGGGAGTAACATCATTTGATCACAAATTCTCTCACGGCTATGAAATTTGAATTTATCTAAGTTTACTTTGGCAAAAGTAGCACATTCGTAAATATACAAACAAGGAAGTGGCTGTATATTAAGTTTCTTAAAATATGGCCTACACGAATCAGTTTGCTTCAAATTACACATTGTTCTGATGCAACGTTTACGTTGCAACGCAATATCTTCGAAAAGATTAAACCGATTTCCATGAAACATACTGAGCCACCTCGCAAAAAAACAGCTTTTGGAAATAATAAATCATTTTCATCTCAAAGTTACAGATACGCCGATATACATAGCACACAGATAGACATAAGCTTGTAACTTATAATTTATTTGCGTTGTTGGTTAAAAAGTGAGGTTATGAAACCTAAGGAATACTCAAAAAGAGATTCCGGTGACAGCTAATATTCCCCTCATCTACCAAATCAACCTAATATCTCCCTCCAGCATCATCACACCCCATCCACCGCTTTCTGAACCAATCCTACTTACCTTAGAAGTTAAGCAACTGCTTAACTGGCGCTTATTTATCAAATCAACTGATAATTCGTTTAGAAGTCACTTAGCGTTTAGTGAATATTAAAAATACTTTTAATGTGTTCCATCATGATTGTATATAGGGTGAAGATGCTGGGTCCGGGTAAATATAATATCTATAAGGGAGGAATCGCAAAAGTAACACTATGTTAGGTACGTTACCGACTGGCGTGGCTGCGGACGATTACCGAAGGGTACCCGTATAGGTGCGCGCGAAGGAACACCGGGGGGTTTTTAGTGGGTAGGACCGCTCCGATCTGGAAAGCGTAAATGCGTTTCCCGT
Source organism: Oegoconia quadripuncta (assembly GCA_949316235.1). Lineage (NCBI taxonomy): Eukaryota > Metazoa > Arthropoda > Insecta > Lepidoptera > Autostichidae > Oegoconia > Oegoconia quadripuncta. The sequence goes on from OX438743.1 coordinate 17,828,586, forward strand.
CAAAAAAAAAAAACAAAAAAAAGGTACGTTACCGATACTCAGGGTTTTAGACAATCCAGGTTTTTCACATAGGCTGGTTAGCATATTACTTCACACACGCACAGTTAATCGTTTAGTGGTATTTGGTGAGTCCACGGGTGGGTTTAGACCAGAGATCGGGACACAGTGCTACTTGGCTGTCAGTGCTCTGTGAGGGACGGGACGCAACTGGAAGAGCGGGTATATTAGGTAGGTATTACATCGCCGTATGTATTTCCGTAATAGGTCCGATCTTAAACATGATTATCACATATTATTCTAGTACAAAGACTTCTGGCTCCATCTTCTCATCATATACAATGGAAAGCGGTCATGATATCAAAACAATCGCCGGCATACGACTATCTTGCCATTTGCCATCAGTTAGTTCCAGTCCCTACATCCCGGCTCCAACATCAGATCAGCTCGATGGTACCACAATGTCCCCGAACTTACATAAATATTCCAAATTTCAGCTCAATCAGATACGAGCGAGTGGTTGACAAATGCTTTGCAAATTTTGAAACGGATAACTCACATGCGAACATTGCAAACTAAATAAAAGCTTTTATAACATTTGAATATTCGTAAAGCTTAAAAATAGAGGTATTATATATAAAGTCATGAACTTTTCGTTCTCTATTTTGTTTGCCATGGAATCAAATACAATCCGTATTCTCCACAATCCTGAATCCATCCAGTGTGTTGTCAGCCTTTTGTCTCTTGTTTATTTAGACTGTTTATACACGAGCATTCTCTAAAAGTGGCATCGGATTGAAGGCTTTCTTTTCAATATCATTGATTTGTTTAGTTTTGTGATGTGTTTGATGTAAACTTCAAAACTGTGGGTCATTATATTAGGGATTGAAGGTAAATATGAATTTTCGAAGTAATGCTACAATAGTTTTTATACAAACTATAACCGACTTGGCAGTGGAGGCATATGGACCGACGGCCATTGGGGCGGAAAGATTCTCGGGTGGCGACCACGCACCGGAAGACGCAGCATGGGCAGGCCCCCCACGAGGTGGACCGACGATTTGGTAAAGATCGCAGGAAGCCGCTCGATTCGGGCAGCGCATGTCCGATCGTTATGCCCCTAGCGAGGTTTGTATCCGCGACCTCTAAACACTGGTCAGGGCCTCTAACTACTACGCCAAACAGCAATAACTTATGAATTTATTCTTATTTAATTCACGTCAACTAGATTTTTTATATGCACTGAAGATCCTACCAACTTTAACTTCTATCACTCAAATACAGAAAACGTAGCACATTTTTTTTACATGTGATCCATTATTATATAATCTGTCTTTAATGTAAAAATCTTATCCAAAAACTACAAGGTAACACAAGTTTTAAGAACCTTAACAGGTTGCTCTGACAATTGAGTACAAGTTTGTTTTTGGTAGTGAAAATAAATACAAATTCGTATTTGAATTTGAATTGACATCTTTTTTTTTTAGACTGGATTCGCGTTTGACAACAATCTCACCAGATGGAGAGTGATGATGTGGTCGAAGATGTAGCACGCGATCCCAGTAAATGTCTATTCACTCTGCTTTTGAAGATCCCAAGGTTGTAGGATTCAGGAAAGACTGACGCCGGAATGTTCGCATTATGAATAGGGATATTTTTCAAAACCCACCACGTGCCCTCAGGTATGGTCGTCTAATTAATAAACTGTCATAGTAGCCAAAAGCTAAGGTTTCAGAAAGGAAAATTATCTGCGGGAAAAGAACTCACAGGATAACTGTGATAGTGTGTTTGTATAGCCTCTCTTATGTCGAAAAGGAGTTATTCAATTATGCAACTTTTAATGGAATCTTTTTATTTCTCTCCGGGACAATACCGAAAAAAGAGAAATTACACTAGAGCGAAATCACGGTAAGATAATAATAAATTTCAATTACATCATTCTGTAACTCTAATCCAAGTAGTAAAATGAAAGCAGACTTGTCAGAAACAAACTAAAGAAAGGCAAGACAAAAACACGGAGCATATCTCATTAGAGAAGACGTTTGTCCACCCCCTCACCCCGTGCAATTCCTAAAGCGGCCCCCCCAGGAAATGGGAACTCCTTTTGTTTGGTCAATGAGTGCAATTTAGTCTCCAGTGTCGGGATAATTCTTTAGATTTCCTACCGTTTTTGCTTTGTTGAAATTTTCTCTGTTAAATTGTTAGAGCGCTGTAGAGTTGATAGGTAAGAAACAATAGAGTTAGTACAGTTTTGTTCTAGGTTTTATTGTATTTTGAATCTTTGTGTCGAAATTAGGTTTAAACTACGAAGGCTACAAGCGATTTTGTGATTTCCGATCAATTTTTATTAATGCCAGATATTATGGTGCCGCGTAGTCGACATGTTAACAAAGCGTTATGTTTATGAACAAACTGACCAGTGACGAAAAAATTGTTTATTCATTTATTATAGTTTATTAGTATGCTAATTTAAGGGATACTAAATATCAGTCGTGCGATTGTTAATGTATTTAGGAATCTCACGTGCAACACATGCTAGTACGTAGAATTTGCTAGTAATTCATGATGCATGTTATATCTATACGATACCATGCCTCTATTAAGCTTTCCCATTTTATCGTGACGGCAAAAACGAGCCATGGCTTGCTATTCGACGGCAAATTATAAAAGCGCTCAACCCGTATGCCTATATCATAAACGAAAGTTGTCGCTTCTTTCCTGCGCACCTCGCTTTCTGTACCTTCCCTTCTGTCGCCTGTCGCGTTTTTCGTATGGTTGATGAGGTTAGATCGCAGTGGACTTTTGTCCGCAGATGAAGAGCGCCGCAACCCTTTTGCTCACATGTGCTTTGCCCAGAGATGTCGGGGCCAGAACTTCAAAAACTTCAAGAATTTATTTCAATATGAGATACATTAAAGAATGAATTTAATTTGTGGAATGTCAATTTCAATTTTTTAGAAATATAAATAGGGCTTTAGCATAACTTTATACTTTATAATAAACTTTCCCTAGATTTAAAGAAATGTACCGACTTTTATGAATTTTGGAGGAAGTTATTTGACTATCTTAGAGAAAAGACATTTTACTCTATTAAGGATTTTTTTGATACAGATGACAGTTGACATTATAAAATAATTGGCATTTTCAATTGACATTCAGTTTCATCATAACAAATTGACATAATGTTGTATTTTAGTTTATTGTATGTAAAAGTAACGAATGAATGCGAATGTAACGTTTATGAATTTTGGGACATTTTTATGAATTTTTTTTATTACTTTATTTTATTTAACTTTATTTTATAGTACCTAATTATTTTAAGTTATAGCCCACGGGAAGAAAACAGTGTTAATAATTTTAATGTAACATCCTTAATCCTGTGATTCACAATAAATGATATTGATTGAGCATTTGTCTTTTAGCCAGTATGACCAAGCTACTACCGCATCGCAAAGGAAAATTTTACAATTTATGGGACCAGGTCGAAGTACACTAAGCGTTTTGTCATTCCGGTAGTCACTAATTTTGTATTATCCTGTTTTTGTTAATATTGATTCACACGATCTTTAAATTGTTTCTCATTTAGATTATGGATGTTCTCAGGTATAAGGTTATATTAAGGTAAATCTCATAACCTAGCACACTGAAGCCAAGTTTTGGGTCTATAACTAGTCTCTGCACAAATTCATGATCGCAAAATACCTCGTTAAATTAATTTAGTTATAGCTAATTATTCAGCTAATACAGTCGTATTGTTAGTCATTTATTTCGTGAGGTGGACTTCAATTTTACCTTTAGCAAATTTAATTGCTGCGTATAAAGGCCTCGCTAGATTGTTTACTTGTTCAAGAATGGTGGAATATGTAAACAAATATATTTCTGTTTAATGATGACGTTTAATTTTTTATGTACAACGGATTGGTACTTGACCTCAACCACACCTGATGATAAGTGAAGATGAGGTCGAAGGTGGAAGCGTACTGACTCGGAAACCCCAACACATTTGGGGGACTGGCTATCTTATCTCTGACAACCGGAAGACACAATGCTATTAACATTGCTGCTTGGCGGCAGATTTAGATAAGATGGTGGTAGCTTGCCAGGTGGATATTTTAAATGCCCTACCACCAACCAAACCGAGTACTTAAATATGTACCCCGCTGGGGATCGAAGCGAATTGGAATCGTAAACCCAATGTTGTAATGTTGTTTAAATTTTGAATTTAGATAATGAGACATATGATAACTAAACATTGTCGACTTCTATGACATCTAACCCATTTTTGCCTATCTCTATATAAGAATAACCGTAATTTCATGTTCAATAATTTGAATTTCTCTACTAAAGAAATCAATAGATTACCGAATGAAAATCGATAAGGTAAACGAAAAGGCTTATTGACCTCTATCCCAGCTGGGACATAGGTAAGGTTTGGGTGTTCCATACATTAAAAGTTTAATGAAACAATATCCATGGTTTATCTTTGGAAATATACAGAAATGCACACGTGATAGGGGGTGAGCCCATCGCCTTTAAAACGTACAAGACTGAATGTTTTTTTTAAGTGTAAGTGGTAAGTCCCATGGTCGCCCTGTACGACACCCACGGGAAGAGACGGGTTGGTTCTATTTTTTTCACGTACTGAAAACCACAGAGCGGTGTAATACATCGTAAGAAGCAATTACACCGAGTAGCAACTGGCTTAATAGCAAGCAAGCATTACTTGCTGATGATCTAAACGAGGCTTTTATAGGCCATTCGGTCGGCTCAGCACGCGCCTCTCAATGTAACTAGCTGGAACACATTTATTTAATTGTTCTCATTGCGAGGCAATTCTATTAGTGCACTAGTCTACCAATTATGCGATGAGCTTAGGATGGTAGATAACTATTTGTTTTGTTAGAGGGGGAGGTATGTCGTTATCGAAGGTTATTCGTAGCTTTATGTAGGTATACTCTATTCTTTTCATTCGACAAGTCCGGCTATGACAAAAAGAAGGACGTATACGATGTTAACAGGCTATATAGAATATGTATGTTTATCTGCAGTTCTAACCTTAACTGTAACAAAAAATGTGATATACACAACGCAACTATGGAGCGGGCATTGCTCAGCGTTTCACTACGTGATCGAATCAGTTATGAGGAAATCCGTAAGTGGACAAGGGTCGCTGACATAGCCCAGCGGATTAGCTGGTTTAAGTGGCAGTGGACAGAGCATATAGCTCGAAGTGCCAGTGGAGCATGCAAGTCGAGTGGAAACCACGCAGCGAAGGACGTCGGGTGGACAGACCTGATAAAGGTCTGATAAAGGTCGCGGGAAATCGCTGAATGGAGGCCGCTTCCAATCGTTCTCTGGATTTCTATGGGTGAGGCCTATGTTCAGCAGTGGACGTCAGGTGGCTGATATATGATGATGACGATACGCAGTGGGACTTAAAACCATCATTTACTTTTGATGACGATTTCGTTTGGAAACTGAAAAAACTAAAAATTTAGGTCTAAATTAAAAAATTCTCACAAAAAAACACATATTGATTATCCTATAAAAATTGGGTTTTATTATTATTTATAAGATACATACAAAATAGAAATTAAAAATTGGAGTTATATCACCTATGTGATTATTTAGTTCCGAGTTAACTAATAAATTCCACTTTGTTCACCTGGGTGATATCACCTGGGTGAACATAGTGGAATAATCCTACTGCACCTTTACGTGACACATACGTACTAACCTACCCTTTCATTATAATAAAGCAACCTCCGATAAAACTTATACTCTCGACAATATGTTCAAAACTTTGCAACAGGAAATATTTAATCTGTATTCCGTTGAAATTTACACTTTAAGTTGGAACATTGAACAAGTACTCGTATGTAAGCGTAAGCGGGATTTATACAGAAAACAAAAGCCATTTAGTTGGAGTCAGGTACCTTTGGATATTGTGGAGTTTTCATTGTTGTTAGGAACTATGCACCGTGATATGTGACGTTACGACAGCCTGATGCCGGCTGCTTTTCAAAAGATAGTTTTGTAAATACATGCTCAGTTTCAGTTTCGGGCCGGTGGGCGAGCGTTTAGATTTGCACGTTTTAACGGCGACAGGCCCACCCCTTTATGCACACGTGACAAGGTGAACCGTGGATGTTGTTTCAAGCATTGAACTTTTAATATTTGTGACGCTTAAACTAACCGCCTCCGCGGCTCAATGTAAACAACAGTGGGTTTACGATTCGGAGGTCGCGGGTTCGATCCCCAGCGGGGTACATGTTTAAGTACTCGGTTTGGTTGGTGGTAGGGCATTTTAAATGTCCGCCTGGCTAGCTACCACCATTTTATTTAAATCTGCTGCCAAGCAGCAATGTTAATGTGGTCAAATGCGTATCCAGTTAGCCAAAAAAAAAATAGCATAAGATATCAGGGATAAGATGCCAGTCTTCCAAATGTGTTGGGGTTTCCGGTATCCGGGTTGGGGTATCTTCACTTAACATCAGGTGTGATTGAGGTCAAGTACCAACCCGTTGTTCATAAAAAAACCTAAACTCTGCAGTTTGGGATATCTCTGACCACTACATTTGGGATAAAGATCGTGACGTTATGAAGATATGTAATAAATAAATAAAGGTGTTAGCTGGATTTCATTTCGAGGTAAATTCGCCCATGTTATCTCAATTTTGTTTTGTATTATATAAATAAATTATAAAGATGAGTACAGTTGTTACGGAGTTCGTGTCACTTTTCGTCCCTATTCATAACACCTTCCTTTTGACTACCATTAAGTAGTATCTACCTATTTTTGTGTCATGAATTGAATAAAAAGTTCTAAACTTTGATTAATACTATAATTTGAATACATACACAGCGACATATATAATTATAGCCTGTTAAAATCATAACATTCCACTGGTTTTGAAGTAGTCGTATAAAAAAAGATCGATATGTAAAAGATTGTGGATACCTGGAGCCGCTAATGCGTTCCCAGGTCCTCTCTACTACCGAGGAAAGTCGCCGCGGTGTTTTAGTGGGTATCCCTCCCGATAGGGAGGGGAGTCCCACATAACCGTCTCGCCGTCCCCCAGGCGAGCGGTACGCGTAATGCGTTTCCCGGCGTCAAAAAAATAAATAAAAAAAGATCTAATCCAAACAATTGCTTGTTTCACATCGTTATATTTTTTTTCATTCATGTCTTATTCAGCATATATTGTAACCATATGCCAAATTTCATCCAAATCAGTTCATGCGTTTCGCCGTGATTGAGCAACAAACAAACAAATAAACAAACATCCAAACTTTCGCCTTTATAATTTTAGTTAGATATTTATTTTTGAATCATAATAAAGTTATATTTCTATCACACCTTAGGAAATGGTGGATATCAGTGCATATAATTCCTATTAATTCCTATCGAAGCACACATTTCAATAGTGCTAATAGATATCTCTCTCAAACTAACTCTTTCTAAATCATACGTAACTAAGTTCACACAGAACTTAGCACTGACAGCTAATTTATACGCCAACTTGATCCTAGTTCTAAGTTTATCCGGGTATGGAATATTCCAAGTTGACCAAATGTGGTCCAACTGTGTTATATCGGTTACTAGATGGAGTAACTTATACTCGACCAAAACTTCTGCTGCAAAGTGATCAGATATATGATATTTCGTACATTTACGCCAATTTTCTTGTCCAGGCAAAGCCTATATGGATATACTATGTAATGGATAATGGATCATCGTTATATCAGTTGCCTTTCTCATTTTTTTTATCTGTTAGTGTTTGACCTCAACTTCACCTGATGTTAAGTGAAGATGAAATCGAAAGTGAAAGCGCGTTCACCCCGAACCCCAACTTATTTAGGGGACTGAGTATCTATCTCAAACAGCCCGATTAGCAGCTTGGCAGCTGACTTAGATAAGATGGTAGTAGCTAGCCAGGAGGATACTTCAAAATGCCCTAACCCTAATCCCACTTGGAATCGAACGCGTGACCTCCAATTTGTTGTGTTCACTAAGCCACGCAGACGGTCAAATAATACGGAAATGCATCCTGTAAAAGACTGAGAGACAGGCGACGGTGTTCAAGGCTCTGCAATTTAGCAATCGAATGTGTATCCTAATATTACATACAATCAATTCTATTCTTTCTCAAGGATAATTTTCTTTTTCAGAGATTTTATAATAGGTCATACAAAAATATGTAAATATATCTCGTATACATAGAATTGAAGCAAAACTTTAAAGTAGATTTACTAATACACAAAGACGTGCCATATAAGTACTGATAAACTACACAAGCACATTAGTATGCAACAAGCGTGCCGCAATATGCCGCCAGTGGCGTACAAATGTGCATCCGACTTGCATTACTCTCGAAATGCATGCATGCACGCTTGCTGAAACTTGGACGCGGCCGAGAAGGCTTCTTATGCTAACATTAGCATATATTGAGGACATTACTATCGAAAATGTATAAAGCTTATCTTGTAAGAAAACGTGTCAAAGGTTTGTCGTAATTTTTTTAAACCAATTAGTAAACGACGTTTAGTAATTATCTAATGCTGGATCAAATATTTAACTTGAAATAGGAATCATCTGTGCTGGTCTTGCCACTCAGTTGGAGGTATACTAAACATTCATTAATGTTGTTTAAATAAATATGAATACATCATTAGACTGTAAATCATATACTTGCTTAATTTAAAAATGTGTAATTTATATTTGCTAAAGTCGGTAATTCAATCCTTAGAGCACTGTTGTGGGGTTTTTGACCATCACATATTAGGTATTTAACTGATTTATTATCTTAGATTATATATATGTTATGACAGGTGCTTTGTGCGTAGAAAATGAATAATTCTCATTAAATATTTAAGATCATTAAGTGAAAATGCGTTTAATACTGCCTGTATTTGAAACCTGTATGTCGTAACGACAATCTTTGTTGCTAATGCTCTTCTAAAGTATACACGACACACGTTTTATATTTTAAAACCAGTCGGTCTATATAATGTAGTTCTTTTGATTTCAGTTGAATGCAGAATGACTAATTTAATAATATTAAACTTCATGTAACTAATGAATACGAGCATAATTAATGTAACTTAAGAAGAAGAATGAATGTAGGTACCGAAAACACGTGCTATTCAGATGGTTAAGCTTTACATTGTCTATAGTTGGGAGGGTAGAGGTAGTATTAGTAGTAGTAGTAATAGCATTGTTGTGTTCCGGTTGTCAGAGATAAGATAGCCAGTCCCCCAAATAAGATGGGGTTTCCAGGTCAGAACGTTACCACCTTCGACCTCATCTTCACTTAACATCAGGTGTGATTGAGGTCAAGTGCTAACCCGTTGTGCATAAAAAAAGTACTATACGTGGGAAATCACCAATAAGTATTTACATTTGGTATGTTAAAAACTTTTTATAACACGAAAAATCAATCGACCTCTGCCACCACGAAGCAAAAAAATTATTTTAGTTCACTGTCGTAAGTAGGTAATATTATTTCTAGTATATGAAAAATATAGATATCTTACTAAGTTTTATTTTTTATCGCATACTCACATTATATGTAGTTATGAACACGATGAAAAAAAGAAAAAAAAAACATTTAAAATTATTTCACTTTCGTAACTATTTGCTATTATTTATAGTACATGAAAAAATATCTTTCGAAATCGGTGACAATATTGAAAGCAAATCAATCTACATTAAAATCACTCAAAATATTGACGCCGACTTCGGAAGATTTTTTTTTCACATACTAGAAATAATAATAATTACGACAGTGAACACAGAAAATAACTGTTTAAGTGATACATGCGTTTGAGTAATTCAGTTTTTTATTTTGTAGTGGCTGGATTTGGTTGTTTTTTTTTGTTAAGTTTTGGTTTAGATTTGGTTTAGCTGATGTAAAAAATGGTATAGCGCAATTTTTTTTCCTGGACGATTAAGTCGTTGACGTTACCAAAGTAAAACCAATCACAAAACGTTCAGAGCTTACTACGAGTGTTAAAAGACTACTAGGGTAATTGCCGTATGGTTAGCGCTATATGAAATGTTTAGTTCAAGTATTATCGTTTAAATTTAGCGCGATTGGCTCCCAAATCTCAGACCGATAGAATTTCCAAGCTGTCAAGCATTTTAGTGGCACTATTAGTATCGGTAGCCTTTTGATACCCTCTGTCCCGCCACAGCCACTGGACGCACTCTGTGGTGTATGCGAAAGCAGGGGGGCCAAGCTTCACTCGACCTTCTTCGCTATAGGGTTGGCATTAATGCCGTTTTGTATTTCATTGGCTACACTCACATTTTCCGTTCGGGGATGTGGATAACTCGCACTAGCACACCCTATTTCTTTCCTTAATTAGTCTCGGGCCAAGGTAGCAATAAAGTCATATAGAGCACCTCTACCTTCAGCAGGGGCAGCATTAAACCACCGTTGACTCTAGCTTAAAGGAGTTACAGTGGGAGGAGTATGGAGGGAGAATTGCAGGCGCAATTACATTACCTTTCATAAGACAATTTGGCCTAATTAAAAAGCTGGGTAGGTAGTTCGACTGCCATTTTTTGGGAGATTCGCTACTGTGATGCTACTGTCTATCAAATATTATGCTCATTTTAGACTTACACGTATCTACTCTTGGGGCACAGCCTCTCATTGGGACATGATATGAGACATAATCCACTGGGCCCGTGTGGAACGGTGGATAGTACCATGTGGGCATCGGACATTCAGCTACTGACTTGGTTTACGACTGCCCGCTTGCTTTACTCGCACTTGTAAATCCGCAATTCACATGCATAGTTATCCTACAGTCAACATCATTATCTTCATCCATGTCCACCGCCAAATATAGGCCAGTAACAGGTAATAAATCCCAGATAGCATTTATACGTCCTACTGACGTCCGTATACAGTCGTACTCGACACAAGAGACGTCATTTTACCAAACCACCATAATAATAATATTTGTAAATGCATGAATAATATTTCCTGATATTATTTTCCTATCCATCTAAAAATTAAATACGGTTCGCTGCATAAAGTGCCTCCAGAATGGTTCAAAAGAAAAACAAAAAAAAAGACAATAATGTTGCTTCCCCTTCCGACCTAAGCCTACCTGACATGTCTTTGATCCGCAGAATACAAATATAATGCGCTTGGCACTGACAAACAATTAGTGTTCTGTATGTACGTATATACAGGATGTACGCCGCCGGAGTGAAACAGCGGGGTGCCTCCCAGCCAGTTAAGCGAGATCCGTTTCTACATGCTGATTTTTTATTGAGGGTTCAAATTTGAATTTGGGATTTTAAACGTTTATTATAATTTGATGTTTTTGCCATCGACCCGCTAAAAAGATTTTATTTTAACCCCCAATGAAAAACGACTAGTGTTAATTGTTTAAAGGCGTTGTGTATGTGTAATTTGATATGGGACTACCCAATTCTTTAAAGATTTGAAAATTAATTTTCTAAAATGACCTTCTTACTGGAACTCGACCTTTATTACAGCCGCAACATGAAATAACTACGCTAACAGATCGTTAAAGGGAGTGAAAAAACTCCTCCCTCAAAACACAAAAAAATAGCATCGTTCGTTTCTCTTCTGGGTGCGTTTAAGGGTAGTCCTGTCTAGATTGGCCGCTCATATCTCTGCTTAAGGCAGCTTAAGCCAAATCCGGGGAACAAGGGGCGCGGTGGAACAGCGATATCGGGGAGATGAAGGTAGATTCCTAGGATTTCGTAGGGCTCGATTTGCCGAAATTTGTTTTCTATGTTTTGGCGGGAACTTTCTATTTGATCGTGTTTGTTACCTATTCTGCTTGCATTGTGTACCTTTTTATTAACCATGGAAATCGACGGGTGTAATGTGTTTATCAACAATGTGTTGTTTGATTTGAATATTTTATATTTATGTATGTATGTAACAAACAAACATCCAAACTTTCCCATGTTAATGTCATTGTTGTGTACCGGTTGTCAGAGATAAGATTCCACGTCAGTACGCTTACACCTTCGGCCTCATCTTCACTTAACATCAGTGTGATTGAGCTCAAGTGCTAATCCGTGGTGTATAAAAAATGCCTTTTTAGTATGGCTTGTTGGAATAATTGTATGTCAGAGATGGGGGTGGGCGTTGTGAGTCTCGTGGTAAAGGGTGGCTCGGGCAATTGCGATATTATTGTAAGCTACTTACTATAGGCGAATAGACAACGTATGCACATTCGATTATGACCATGAAACCTGAGATGCTTACTGGTGAAGAGAAAACAACAACTTTGCCCTCGCGTGCAGTCTGTGGAATTCAACGTAGCTAGTATACAATTCCTCCTTGCTCAAATTCCATGATCAACTTCTAATTAAGTACCGACTCAGCTGATTCTTCCAAGCGACGGTGATATTAGGTAATCAAAGTCACTCACAGTCGTTGTTGTGTTCAGTGGAGCTTCGACTCCTTTGAAGGCTGGTAGCAAAGACCCTCTCATTTTCGATGTGCAGACCTAATATTATTGTTAACGTCGCCACCGCGCCATTTGCGGCGATACCAGCGACACTAGGTTTACTTCCCATAGCAAACCGCTTATTATGATACTCAATTAACCAATTAAATTATGAATTCTATCGCTAATTTATCGCTATCTACGTAATGCATATCTTATATTTATGTGCATGGAAATTACCTTATGTATTCCAATCTTATCATTATACATTTTGAATATTTAAAAGAAAAGCATTTTCTCTAAGAAGGCTCCACCAAAGCCTACTTATGAAGGCATGAGATCTTGAGCCGATGCAGTTACAACGCCCAAATTTGGGGGGTTTTAGGAAACGTTACTCTATTCCCACATATTCTCCCATATCCGTGCATTAAGGATTTGAACGGTGTAGTTTTATTTCGGAGTGCTTCGATTCGATTTTATATTTACTATATCGTACTTGCGCGTTTATTTTATTGAGTGACAAAACTTGAAGCTGTAATTTTTAGTAACATCTTTGAATTGTCAAGTTTCATTGACTAATACGCAGGTACAGGTGCGTGATACTAGAATACGCACAGTGGAATTCAGGTATTTTGTTCTTCATTTAATTGTATAGAATACCATACATTCCATCCTCGCGGACAAAATTGTCGGATTTGAATTTTTTTTCCGGCCTACTGCTTTCAGTAGACCATTTACGCAGGTCCTTTTCACAAAGAACTATTTATGGCACTTATATATAATTTCTATATTTCGGTGGCTTCATTTATGCACAGTTTTATATTTTATAATAGATAAGGCAGTCTCTGCGCATGAGAACGAGGATTCCAGCAACGTGTCACACCAGAATGCGCACTTTAAATCTAACTAATATTATAAAAGAGCAAGTTTGGATGTTTGTTTGTTTGTTGGTCAATCACGGCGAAAAGGATGGACGGATTTGGATGAAATTTGGCATATAGGTAGAATATACCCAGGATTGAAACATGGGATATTTTTTATCCTGATAAAGTGAGCAGTTCCCGCGAGATAAACACATTACCGCGATAAATTTGTTCTACGCAGGCGAAGCCGGGGGCGGAAAGCTAGTATTGAATAACTCTTAAACTACAGTGGCACCTTTGGGAACTATCTGGCACTATTTCTGCACAGTTTTTTGACATATTCAAAATAGCTGAATTCCTCTTTTTATTTATTTATTTATATATTCAGTCTTTCACATACAGCATTACAGTAAAATTACCAATGCACTGTATGGTTACTTACTTACATGTACATACACACATACATAAAGTCACGCCTGTTTTCCGTAGGGGTATAGAAATTATAGACTTGCTACGATCCTGACACATAGACTTCTACTTGCTACGATCCCGATACCCCTCTTTTGCTTCATTCACTCTCATAAGGTTGTTCTTACATGCTCGTTGGTTTAAGGTACTCTTGCTCGACTTGGCTTTTCTTTAAGAAATCAGACATTCTTATACCTACCTTACACCTCCTTACCTTACCTTATACCTCCTTCGTTTGTGCTCTTTCACTCATCCTCTCCACATGTCCAAACAATCTCAGCATACCTTTTCCAATCTCTATCGCTACGTCTTCTTTTACACTGCTTAACTCCCTAATTACGCTATTCCTGATTCTATCTTTCAAAGTCACCCCACTCATAGTTCTCAATGATCTCATTTCCACTACATTAATTCTACTTTCATTTTTCTTCTGCCATACCCAGCATTCACTCCCGTAAATCAGTGTTACATGTATCAATTTGTAAAATAGGTAGAATCTAAAACAGACGTGCAAGCACGCTCACATTGACGACCGGTTGGTGTAGTGGATAGTGATCCTGTCAGTGCAACCAACGGTTGCGGGTTCGAATCCCGCGACGGGTAAATGTTTGTGTGATGAATACGAAGATTTATACCGGAGTCATGGATGTTTATATAAATATTTAAGTATGTTTATCCGTTATCAAGTATCCATAGTACAAGCTTTGCTTAGTTTGGAACTAGATGATTGGTGTAAGTGTAAATAATTAAATTAAATTAATTAATTGATTCGTTCAAGCGGTAAAACGGTTATACAATAGTATGATTGGCCCCTGATTTTTATTCTGTAAGCCTACTACACTTCTAATACACAATTCGCATCGGAATTCACGGCGACACCACAAACGATTGCAAACTTTATGAGTCATGGTTTAAAGACCACTGGAAATCTCACGCAGACTTTCGCATTTCAAATATTAGTATCCAAGTAGGTAGGGATTACGAAAGTACTCACTAATGAAAATTTTTCCAGTTTAAGCAAAACAAATCAGAAATCCAATGTAACTACATAGTTTCTTTCCAAAGAAATCCGCGTCTGAGCGAATTTTCCAGGACGAGATAAAACTTGACACGAACAATACTTAAAGCAACAAAGCTGAGATGGAGGTTATCTAAGTTATTTGAAGGGGCCCAGAGACGCTGTTATTGTTTATAATAAACCTGTTCTGTTGATATTAATTAAGTTTTAATACGCCCACGGACTGAAGCCAATCTTGCGGTAGTTTCTATAGAGTTGAAATTTTATTCAACAAACGCTGGAAGTGTAGGTAGACATCGATAAGAAATTCTATTTTAGGAATGTTTTAACTAATTACCATAATTAATTTATAGGATCTAAGTATGGGTGCTGTGTGGTTTCGGCACTCAAATAGAGTAGAACTAACCCGATTCGTGGGTGTCGTAAAAACGACTAAGGGACTTTCCACCAAAAAACATCTATAGCTTGCACTTGTGCATTTCTGTATATTTCATAAGGTGAACCGTGTTGTTTCAATCATTAAACTTTTAATGTTTGGAACACCCAAGCACTATTGTTTGGGATATCTCTAACCACCCCATTTGGAATAAAGGTCGCGACATTATGTATGTATGTGTGTATGTATGTAATCTAAGTATTTACGAGACTACGAGAAAGAAGGGATATGATTTCCAGTGTTTGTTTGTATGTAGATTTTTTATGTTGCCACTGTTGGCTAAACAGATTAACCGAATTTGATGTGCAAGATGTCGTTCGATCCGCCTTGATCCCCAAAGTGAAAGAAGTGCGTTTTATTGGAAAAAAATCCAACATGGCGGCCGCAAAACACTATGTGCTGTCGGGTTTTATGGTTTTGAAATACTGAAATAGTTATTGCTTATAATATTCCTAGGATTAACGTAGCAATAGATAATATTACACGAAGGTCATCGCTGATTTCTTTTGTCTATGTATAACGATTAATTAGCTGTTGGTATAACAACAGGAGGTATGGTATTGTGGAACGATCAGTTGCTGGTCGAAGCCCGCTATAGAGGTAAATGTTTGTTCGATCAATACGAACATTTTAATCCCGAGTTTTAGATGTTTATATAAATATTTATGTGTGTTTGCCTGTTATCTAGTATCTATGGTCTAGCTTTGCTTAGCGTGGGACTAGATGATTGGTATAAGTGTCCGAAATATTTATATTATTTAATCTGTTGCAACTATAGCGATATAATAATGTTGCCTGTCTGTTGTTTATCTTTGGACGCAGATAATGAACGGCCGTTTCCAGTGAAATGATAGGGTTAGAGTGGCCTGTCAGATTTTCATATCATCGGTAACTTAATTTGCAATATAAATGTCATCATCAGCCCGTAAACATCCCACTGCAGGGATATAGGTTTTCCCTCGTATAATGAGGGAAAGGGAGGGAGGGCCATAGTCCATCACGCTGACCCAATGCGGGTTGGGGCCTTCATATGCCATTTTTATTTCTTATGCATGCAGGTTTCCTCGCGATGTTTTCCTTCACTGTTCAAGAGCAGTCGGATAAATGCACATATGTCATTAAATTAAATCTCAAAATTCATTGGTATATGGCCTGCTTGGGTATCGAACTCGGACCTCCCAAACCGCGTTTTAACCGCTGAGCTGATATAATAAATATGATATAACAAAATATAACTTCAATATTTCGGATATCTTACAGGAATTTATCTAGAAAAAATTGGGACTAGTCCCAACCTATAAACTACAATGAGTTTTTTGGTTTATTCTGTTTCAAAAAGAAATCTTAATTTATCTAATGAGGGCGCCACTGGACAGAATAAACCCTCTTAACTTACACACAATATTAAATTGTGCCTATTTATACTATACATAGCCGCATAAACTGTGGTTTTGACATTTCCTGAGGGTTAACACTAAACAATCTGCAGACAGTAAGCCCCTAGCTCTGTGAGGGATCTTTCTACCGGAGGGTTCGAGGGTTTCTCTTTATTATTTTCAAATATAGATTATGATCCATTTGCCTGAGAGTTCTTTATAATATCGCATCCGTTTTGAAGAGGGATGATGCATTATACCCAAAAATGTAATATTATTTTTATAAAAGTTTTCGTAACCTAAAGTCAATACAGGTAACAGGATTTTTAAGGCGCTCTGTTTAATGTTATTTTTTTTTATGGACAACGGGTTAGCACTTGACCTCAATCACACTTGATGTTAAGTGAAGATGAGACCGAAGATAGTAGCGTACTGACCCGGAAACGCCATCTTATTTGGGGGACTGGCTATCTTATATATCTCCGACAACCGGAACTCGACAATTCTATTAAAATTGCTGTTTGGCGGCACGATGGTCGGGCTGTGTTCATGATTCAAAAGTTTTGCGTTGTTCTTTGGCACAACAATGGGAAAATGGTTGAAGACCGTTTCCAAATGCCCTTCTTTTAGTTGACAGCGGATATGTTGTGAAGAAGTGGCTAATAACATCGAACATCCCAAAAAAAATACCAAGAACGGAAGCAGTAATGCGATTTTTGAGAGCATCTAAACAAAGAAGAAGAATGATTGATAATGCTTTGGGTATATTGAAGGAAAAGTTTCCCGCTCTAAATCTTCTTGTCAAATCAAAGGCATAGTACTCAATACCTACCCAATACGTGTGTAATTAATTTATAAATGATAAGTACTGTCCATATATTTATGTTAATCGTCTTGTCCTTCTCGCAATACGTATTATAAATCTTGCCATGGTGGACGCCTGTTAACAACCGATATACGGTGAACAAGTAATGAAACCACAATTGTCATGACATATTTTCAATTGTCATATTTTCTTGACAATTGTCGCATCTGTCAAGTTGGCGAAATAAGGGCCTGGTGTATTAGAAAAGGTAGGTGTAGGTGTTTTAGAAAACCAAAGGGTCGCGGTTTCGAATCACACAGGGGCATATGTTTGTATGATGAATACGGACATGTGTACCCAAGTTATGGATGTTTTCATATTTTTAATTTTTAATGCACGACGGATTCGTACTTGACCTCAATCACACCTGATGTTAAGTGAAGATGAGGTCGAAGGTGAAAGCGTATTGACCCGGAAACCCAAACCCAACACATTTGGGGGACTGGCTATCTTATCTCTGACAACCGGAACACAACAATGCTATTAACATTGCTGCTTGGCGGCAGATTTAGATAAGATGGTGGATTTTAAAATGCCCCACCACCAACCAAACCGAGTACTTAAACATGTACCGCGCTGTGGATCGAACTCGCGACCTCCTAATCGTAAACCCAATGTTGTTTACATTGAGCCACTGAAGCGGTTAAAATAATAATAATGTTTATTCATTAACTTACATACTAGTACTATCTGTTAAAAACAATTCACTGTTAGAAATGTACTGTTAGAAAGTAATATGAGGCCGAGAAACATGCAAGGAAGTAATTGACGCTAAAATGGGTCTGAACATGTACTACAGCGTCAGCTGTAAATTAATCGTTGCTGATTGCCAACTGGGTGATACAAAGCTTTGTTATCCATTATTGATCATCACAATAATAGTATGTGTAGTGAATACAGCTACTATTGACTGGTTTGTGCGTGTATTATGGTTTGAGTGTATGTTGTGATTTGAGTGGTGTATGTGGGTACCCAGCCCAGCCCTAAGATAAAATCATGATGCATTCAGAAAAACTACTGAATAGAGTGTGTATTGTGTGAATGTGTGTGTGTGTGTGTGTGTGAATGAATATGTCGGAGATGGGTGAGGGTGGGCGTGTGGGCGTTGCGAGCGACTGGGACCGTGCCAGTCTCGTGGTAAAGGGTTGCTCGGGCAATTACAGACGAATATACCCACAGACAACGTATTAACATTCAGTTCAATTATGATCATGAAACCTGAGGTGCTTTCTGTTGAAGAGAAAACATGTGCACGCCCCGCGTGCACTCTGTGGAACTCAACCGTACCTTGTCTATAGTTCCTCCTTGCTCAAATTCCATGATCAAAGTCTTATTCATAACGACTCACCGGATTCTTCAAGCGTCGATGGTAGTAGGTAATCAGAGTCCCTCATGGTCGTTGATGTCCAGTGGTGGTCCGACTCCTTCGACGGCTGGTAGCAAAGTGTGTCCCATTTTCGATGTCCACGCCACCAGGGCCACTTCCCATTTCAAACCGCGTATTATGACACCCATTTCATTATTGAAATAATAAATTCTGTCGCTAATTTATCGCTATCAACGACAAATATATCAAGTGATTGGATGTAAGAGAGCTTCGGACTCAGAATAGGAGGGATTTTGAAAGAGAGAGAGATAGATCTTTTTGGAGAACCAACAACAAGAATTATGTATATGTGAGATAATTTAAGATATTTACATGTTAATAACGAGTTCCCACATGTAAGTTTTTAGATAAATAAGTTGCTCAGACTTATGTGCGTAATTATATAAATGAAATGATTTTGACTGAACGCCAAGTAGGTAACATAAAACAAATATAGTAATTGTTGAAAATTACAGCCAGAACAGTCATATCTCGAATAGTGTCATAATATGTGTATTATTTACATAAAAAAGTATTTGTGTAGTATATCCACCATCTGGTTATCCATAATACAAGCTTAGTTGGTTAGTGTAGTTGTTTGTAAAGGCTTTATTGTAAAATTAAGATTATGCGGTTTTAAAATTATGCGGATTATGTTATGCGAGTTAAAAATAACAAAAAGGCAATATATTAATTAATTAATATGAGTTTTAATTATTATGAATTAATATGAGGATGAGTTTTTTTTTACCGTAAGGAAAAAATAGGGCATATTAGGTAAGTGAAATAAAAGGTATTGGCATAGTGCAGTTTTTGTTTTTTTTTTGTTATTTCTTCAAAACCATAGAATATAATAAAACGTTGTGGCATTTGTCGGTCGCGTATGTAGCCTATATTGCACATAATTACATCATAAAATTAAATTAATTAAAAAAACTTGAATAAAATATGAGTTTCAATTAAAATTCGCATGATAGGAACCCTAGGAATCCCGCCAGTGGCATATCAATCTCCGACAGGCGCGTGGGTCTAAGAAGGTTTTGAAAAAAAATAAAAATAAACTACCTATGCCAATAACTTCTATTTCACTTACCAAATATACCCTATTTTTTTCCTTACGGTAAAAAAACTCATCCAGTATATTACATGAATTGAATAAATTGAAATTTCGCCTCTTATCTCCGTTTATCTGCTTTCATCGGACTAGTAGCCGGATATATGCACGGAAAACCACCTGGGCCAGTATTCGGTCTTTGTTATGCTAGTACCTACTCTATCCGGAATTGATCTAAGCCTATCATTATGTATGTAGCTATATACATAGCGTGGAAACAATGTCCAGTGGCTACCCTTATCAATATATTGGTAATAGCATGTTATTGTGTTGACAGGTATGGGATTACTGTGTGAAGGCGTTTTGTATCTTTATGTTTCATTTTGAACGTCTGCTGGCGTGTATAAAATCGACCTGGGGATCAATCGTGCTATTTTAGAACGGTTTTATTGTTCGAACGGAACGCTTTTGGTTTTGATTAAGCTTTAGTTTAGCTGAAGTAAAAAATGGTATCGAGTTATTTTTTGTGAACGATTATATCGTTGCCACAACCAAAGTAAAACCAAACCCAAAATGTTTAGAGCTAACCACGAGTATTAAACAAAACTAGTTTAATGTCCGTTCAAATGTTTAGCGCGATACGAAATGTGCTTAACGTAACGTTTTTGGTTATGGTTTAGCATTGGTATTATCGTTCAAACTTAGCGCGATCGGCCCCCAGATCTATGAAGAACATGACGTCATCATCACAGCTCATTAAGGCTGGTATAAACTTTGTCACATAATCTAGTTAGGGCCTTAAGGAAATTCTTTGCGAGCGAAATCGCGAAATAATCAAACTTCTTAACTTCGTTTAATTTTCAGGGCCTTTGTGCTCTTTGTCCTTTGAGAAGTTTCCCCCAAGTAAAACTAAATGGTGGAGTTAAGTAGCTTGAAATATTTTGTATAGCTTACTAATAACTACTCCTTGTTGTGTGCTTTTCAAGTTTAATATCACACTAGCTTCTGCCTATGATTTTATACCGCCTCCGTGAAGACCGCCTCCGTGCCTCAATATAAACAAGATAGGGTTTACGAATTGGAGGTCGCGGATTGAATCCCCAGCGGGGTCATGTTTAGTACCTACTCGGTTTGGTTGGTGGTAGGGCATTTTAAATGTCCGCCTGACTAAGTACTACCATCTTATCTAAATGTGCCGCCAAACAGCAATGTTAATAGCATTGTTGTGTTCCCGTTGTCAGAGATAAAATAGACAGTTTCCGAAATAAGATGGGGTTTCCGAGTCAGTACGTTAAGCGTACTACGCTTCCACCTTCGGCCTCATCTTCACTAAACATCAGGTGTGATTGAGGATAAGTGCTAACCTGTTGTGTATAAACAAAACACGCAGCAGCTATCTAATTTTGTAAAAATAATTAGACAAGTAGTTGTAGGGTCTTATGTAAATAGCATGACATGGCATGTACATGTAACAGGTTGCTTGTTGACCGTTATACTTCTAGTAGGTACCTATGTTTTACTGTGTTCTCATTTCAGTACCGCACTCGAACTCAGGTTGGCCGCAGCGAAGATAATCTGTGCAGGTGGGGCTTCTCCAATGGCGAGAGTGATCGATGCGAGTGCGGAGTCTCACCACAGACAATGGATCACGTATTATCTTGCCCCGCGTGTCCTGACAGCTGCACCTTTGACGACCTCCTTAACGCCACAGAGAGTGCTGTTAGAGTGGCTAAGTTTCGGTCCAATAAAATTTGAAATTGCCTCGACACGAGAAGAAGTACCGCACGAAAAGCGTATGAACTGGTCATGGTACGGTCGTCTTCCCGTCAACCGGGCTTCCCTAATGTTTTGAGAGATAAATCCGTGAGTCCTCAGAATAACAATTTTCTTTATCAGTTTACAAGCTAATTCAACTATCTATATATGACATATACAGAAAGGTAGCACGAGAAGCTTTTGCATTCTTGCAAAACGTCCGAGTCACTACATATATTTCAATTTACTTTAAAAACCGTAGCTGCATTGTTGAGGTGACAATGAATTCTAATTTAATTTAGTCTCCGTAAATTCTACTCTGTTACGTATTTAAATTTTACCCAACTAAAGCGAGTAGATTCGCAACAAATTCTTTTGTGCGCATCGATTCTTTCACAACAGAAAGTTAGAAAATTAACAAAATTTCCAACAATGTAAAAATGGCTTTAATATCCGAGGCACAAAGGGAGATTAGGGGCCGGCGTTTGAGCGCTTTCATTAATTTTTTTTCATGTCCCCCTCATACATTTCATTACAACAACAAATAAGAGGCTTTTGACAAGATTTCACATTTTTGTGCTTGCCATCATACTCAGTGGAGTTTGTGTTGTTAGGTAGCATAAGCGATTTGTTTTTACGTAGTTCTTTAAATGAGTGTGATTTTGTAAACGACTGACAATTATATACAATTAGTGAAAAGAGCAAGATAATCTTTACACCTTCTATTTTCATTGTGTCACAATTTTTACCCGACTGCCCAGGAAATGTATGTTTCATCGTGAGTGAGTGTATGTGAGTTTAACCGCCTACGTGGCACAATGTAAACAACATTGGGTTTACGATTCGGTGGTCGCGGGTTCGGTCCCCAGCAGGGTACATGTTTAAGTACTCGGTTTGGTTGGTGGCAGGGCATTTTATATGTCCGCCTCATCTTCACTTAACATCAAGTGTGATTGAGGTCAAGTACGTACCAAACCGTTGTGCATAAAAAAAAAGTATGTATGTATATATGCCCGTTCCTTTGGTGCATCCTGTTGCCTAAACGGCTTGACCGATTTCGAAGTGCATGGTGTCATTAGATTGTCTTGATACCTGGAGTGTGATAGGATACATTTTATGGTAAAAAATTCAACATGGCGTCCGCAAAACACAAAACATGCTGTCGGGTTTTTTGTTTTAAATAGTTATTTAATTTAAGTATTTTAAATTCCAGATTCTTTCTTAAGAGCGTTTATTCCAATCGGCATTCCATTTAAACTTTCAAGTCGAATTTATCGAAATGAATACATTAATTTTGTGTATGCCCTATTTCCTGTTTTTCATAACTGCTGATTACGCACACATATACCTAAACAGCCTATTGAAATCCACTACTGAACATAAAGTCTGCCTCACGGCACATGTGGAATCGGTTTCCATGGGAGGATTTGATCTAATAACCACGGTGGGCAGGCCGATTGGTGATCAACGATTGTTTGTGAACTCAATACCAAAGACGCTGCCGCCCATGATATCACTGCTAGCACAGTTGCGCTTAGTGAAGCGAGAAAGAGTCATGGGCACGACCAAGAGCCTAGGGAATCAAGGAACGCATTTGTACTCGTATATCACCGTTGAAGCCATGTGATATCGGACCAATCATGTCATGCTAATATTCTCCATCTGTCTACGAAAAGTGACAAGATTTGAAACACGAGTAACTTGGTCGAGTTATTGTTCTATGCTGGTCTATGTTATGCTTACGTTCCTTTAGCCGCGTTTAACGACAAGACGAAAAGACGTTGCCCTCTTCTACTCTGTCGCAAACCAGCCTGTGTACGCCATTCTCTTAACAATACCTACTAAGTTACAGTGATATTGTACTATATATCACATAAGTAATATTGGAATGTCCAACAAAAACACCCATTTCATAACAGCAATTGAAAAGTCCGAAGTCAAAGCCATTACATTCATTGTCAACAAACCCCAATCTCCCCTAAAAAAAAATACAGGAACAGCACTCGCCGAATTGAATGCGTTGCATTCTACCGATAAGTAGAGGGTTTTCCCGGCCACATGAGAACGGTTATGCATGAGTAAAATTGAAAGTTTAGGATGCATTCAGTATAGCATATGGAGACTAGAGTACATACGGTTGCACATGGCTGACTAGGGAGACATTTACACCGATTTATACGATGTTTTCTTTTTGTAGTTAAGAAGGTAAAAAATATAATGGGCCGTCTGATGAGAAGTGATTACCGCGGTCTAGGAACATTTGCAACACCAGGGATATGCTCAGTATGCTCACCCATCTCTTAAAGGACTCCATGAGTTTGAGTTGTACCAGCGTAAGATGTGGACGTTTATTTTGAGGGGGGAAAGCGGTGTTGATTCAGTAGAGACAAAGAGGAGCGACAGTTCAGTAAACTTATCTTTATGATAAAATAATAGTTTTAAAAATTTTCAATTTAGCTAAAAATGTAGACTTCAAAATGTCTGACAACATAGACTTTATGGTGGACTCGATTGGTTCCTTTTTGGAACTCGGTTAAACAGTAGTCTATGTTCGTCTCCAGGTCCCTGGCTACTGCTCTGCCTTTCAATATGATCGATTCCGCAGTTTAGGCATGAAAGCTGTACGGAGAGTGAGACAGTTTCGCATTCACATTGATAGGAATGACGTATTTTATGTTTGCAGTTTAGGTGGTAATCCTAATTTAGTTACATGCTCTATGGTCTTATTTGTTTTTTTTTTCACAACCACACCTGATGTTAAGTGTCGAGAAATGTAGGTAATATAAGAGATTTTGGGGAGCAAAGAAACAGAGTTTTTGCTCACCTTCTTTTATAATACAATTGCTTATTTGTAAAGTTTTAAACATTCGTTCCTATTTTATTATTCTGGGAAGATTTATTTTAGAAACCTGGTTCGGTGTAATAGTAGCCGTTACCTAGGCAGGGTGAGTACTCAGTTGGCATCGTTATTTATGATCTGCTGCGAGCAGCGGCCTATATTGAAAGGGGCCCTCCCTCTCGACGTACCGAGATAATTGTGTAGCCAGTTACGTAGCCTATAAGTATCTTTTTTATACACGAATCCCGACCATCTGACAACCGTACACTAGAATTGTTGATTCTATTGCTTTTTCTTTGCCGCGAATATGATTTTATGCCGTATTTCGGACTTTTGTATCAAGCAGCCCTCTTGATTCGTCAGAGAACGAGGCTTAGAAAACAAGGTTCAGAGAATTAATTGGTAGGCTGAGGTATTAATTAACTGGCCAGATCTGTAGCTGAACCGATGGCCATTGGAGAAATCGAGTTGGACTGGAGAGGAGGCAACCGTAGTATGAGATGCTAACCTACTAAATGGTGCGATGATATCCGCAAGGCGACAGGGCAGTAACTGGAAATGGAGAACCTTCGGATTCAGTGGCTTACAACCTGGTAGAGACCTATTCCCTAGGACTAGGATAGGCTGATGTGATGAGTCTACTAGGAATATATCGAAGGGGTAAAACCATATTGCAAAGGGTTGGTTTGGTTGATAAGCGAAGTAATGCAATCTCTGACGCGGTCAGTCTCTGGATGGATAACAACTCGGTATTTTAAAACGTGCTTCTGGGGACACGCTATATAGTCAGTCCAGGTTGGATTCAATTGAAAGAAGTTATTAAGTAAAAACATTGACTGTCAGGTGGCCGCTAATCGGACACAATTCCACCAAACCGCACTAGGCCCACGTATTATGGCCTATACCGTGCCCCAACTGTGGAGACCTGCAAGGCTGTTGAAGAGAGAGAACTAGCACATCGTAGCGATTTTATGCAACAAGTCTTCGTGGATAACTAGGTCAAACTGTGAAACTATGAGGACATTGCTGTCAAGTCAATTATTGGGGTCGCAGCGACCCGTCATCCCGATGTCAAATTGGCGAAACTTTTGCAACTGTTAATGGCACTCACATTACTTTCTTCGAATCGTTACCACGACTGCAAAGTTTCATTCGTCACTTGACGTGTTTCAGTCGAGTTTTTTTTTTGTTATTTGACACATTTACGCTTGAATCTTTTTTTGGATCCATTATCCGACCCCGGATTTTCACGCACATTTCAGGGCTAGATTGTATTCGAATATTTAAGTGTGAATTTTTTTATGCACAACGATTTAGCACTTGACCTCAATCACACCTGATGTTAAGTGAAGATGAGGTCGAAGATGGAAGCGTACTGACCCGGAAACCCCAACACATTTGGGGGACTGGCTATCTTATCTTTGACAACCGGAACACAACAATGCTATTAACATTGTTGCTTGGCGGTAGATTTAGATAAGATTGTGGTAGCTGGCCAGGCGGACATCTAAAATGCCCTACCACCAACCAAACCGAGTACTTAAACATGTACCCCGCTGGGGATCGAACCCGCGGCCTCCGAATCGCAAAATTTGTTTAATCCACGTGAACTACTCACTTTATCGGGATAAAAAATATCTGTCTTAATCCAGAGTAATATTCTACCTATATACTAAATTTCATCCAAATCTGTTTATCCGTTTCGCCGTGACTGATCACAAAATAAAGAAACAAACATCTGAACTTTCGCATTTATAATATTAGTTAGATTTTTTAGAGACAAACTGCTTATTGTGTAGTCATAACTGTATTTATTTATGTATATGTATAATGCCATGGAGCGCAGTGTACTAAATGTAAAACTGACCGATCGCGTCCGAAACACTACACTTCGCTCTAAGACCCTTGTTGCTGACATAGCCACAACGGCCGCCAAGCTGAAGTGGGACTGATGTTTGTCGCATGCCAGACGACATGTGGGCCAAAATCGCCACCACCTGGAGCCCACCATTAGAAAGAAGGCGTCGCGGCAGACCGAAAAGGAGATGGCGGAATGAGTTGGATAAGTTCCTAACCAACTGGGCGGAGGAGGCCTGGGGTAGAGAGCCGTGGAGAGGGAGGAGGGAGGCCTTTGCCCAGCAGTGGGACAGTATGGGCTCCTAAAAATGTATTTATGTATCGCAAATAATATCGCATAGACTACAGTACTCTTACTGTAAGTAACAGAAAGACTCAGCAGATTTTCAGTCTCCCTCAGCAGAGTAGTTGCTGCCACCACAGTAATGCCTACCATGATGTAGTTCCTCACGCTAACGCATTCCACATGGGTGCAACAGAATACCAGGATCTCACTCTTCGAACGAAGCATTATGCTCATTCGTTACCCATTCACTACTGCGGCACACATAGCAATATTTATGCAAATCATAGCCTAGTTCTTATTTTTGTTTTTAAATAGTTCTTAAATTGATATGTGATTTCTAATAATGTAAATTATATTTAATAAATTGCCTAGCATTACAACCACTGCCGACTAATAAACTCTACATAGAATTGAAGAAGTGGCTTCTCCAATACACATTCTATTGAATTAAAGAATTTTTGGATCATAAGGTGGAAATTTAAATTACCTAATGTATTTAATACTCTCTATCTTTTCATGGTCGATACTCCACCGACAAGAGCATAGCTCTTAAATTGAAGAAGATTTAATACTAATGAATGTAGCTGACATGAATTATGTAATATTATTTGATATTATGAATTTAACATTAATTAATGTTATCGACTTGAATTATGTAAATGAATTTAGTATCCAAAAAATTATTATTACTGTAATAGTTTTAAGATTTATAGATATTTGCATGTTGCTAAAAGTGGCTGAATAGGCGATAGAACCAGTACTTGTAACGAGGTGTACAACCTCTTCTAAATTACGTCTTCTTTTCGGTAATCTCTTTGGCGTTTTCTTTTTTGGAACATTATTCAAAATTCTGAATTCTAAATTATTTTCAAAAACTAGGCAGTCAGTCTTGACGCAGCTTGCGAGCTAAACTATTCTTTTCTTTTCCTTTTATTTCTTTCTTTAAATTATTATATCATTGTTTAAGTTTTACGAGTGCCTATCCCTTCTTCCTGTCCTTCACCTTCTTCTTCACCGTTCATCAGTGGCTGCAGTCCTGGTAGGGGCCGGAAACCTACGACCCTGAACCTCATCTTCTCTACGGCGCCCAATACCTACATCGACCTACAGCAGCTGAATGTCGCAGAACCGCGACATACTGAAACATCTTATAATGTACCCTATTCAATAGCAAATAAATCATTTGTATTTGTATTTGTAACGTGCCTATTGTTATGTGTTTTAAGTAGTGAATAAACCATTTTCTTTCTTTCTTTTTGTTTCAAAGAAAGTGTCAGTGAGGAAAATATAAAAATAGATCAACAATAAAAAACTATTTAAGTAGTGTCAACGTTGGGCCAGAAACGATAAGTATTTTTTTTACCTTTTAATACAGACAATCGCAAATCTAAGGAGACATGTTTAGTGTAACATCTCTTCAACTATACGTATAATACGCGCCTTCGCCCTAAGGGCATTCCAGATGGAATTTTTAATAACATTCTGTATAGAATCGCAAACATGTGGAGGCGCGTTATCATGTTAGAATGGCTTGCTATTTTAGGAATCTTTATTTGCGTGTTGCTATCAAGTGAAAGCAAATTCTCCATTTCTACGTTTTTTGGAGAATAAATCTGAATTTACATATACCGGATGAGTTTTTTACCGTAAAGAAAAATATAGGGCATACTAGGTAAGTGAAATAGAAGTTATTGGAGGTAGGTTTTTTTTTTTAAATACGCACGCGCAAGGCCTATACTGATATGCGACTGGCGCCATTCATAGGTTTCCTATATGCGAATTTCATTTGAAACACATATTTTCTCCAAGGTTTCTTTATTCTATTAATTTAATGATGTAATTATATGGAATAGGCTACAAACGCGACCGTCAAAGGACAAAATTAACGCTTTATTCGATGATAGTTTGAAAAAAAATTGAAGTACCTATGCCAATAACTTTTATTTCACTTACCTAATTATGATCTATTTTTTCCTTACGGTAAAAAAGCTCATCCAGTATAATGTTACAATCTTTATCCCTAATGGAGAGTTCAAAACATTTTATGTTTAATGTCTGAGAAGGTAAGAGGGTGAGCCCAGCGGCGTTAAAATGTGCAAATGGATAAATATATGTTTTTTGTTTTAAAGTTCCATAGTCGCCTTTTCGACACTCAATGGTAGAGACAATTTGGTTCTAATCTTTTTACGTGCTGAAAACCATACGGCACCGTTTAAATTAAAAATTATGCTTTCCCTTAATGCGCTTCTGCTGGCCTGTTATGGAATTATTGTTGATATTACACTATCATTGCATGTAAGTTGATGTTCATATCTAACGTATGTATGTTTATATCTATTGTTTAGTATCTATTATCGACGACCTGTTTGGTGTAGTGGTTAGCAACTCTGGCCACAATACCAAAAGGTTGCGGGGTCGAATCCCGCTAGGGGCATATGTTTGTGTGATGAATACGGTCATGTGTACCCGAGTTATGGATGTTTTCATTTATAATAAGTATTTATTTACAAAAAAAAATATTTATGTATTATATCAACCATCTGATATCTACAACACAAGCATATAGTTGCTTACTGTGGAACTAGATGGCGCTGTGTGTATGTCTAAGGATATTTATTTATTATTTATTTATTTATTATTATTATTTTATATATTTTTTTAAGTCACTGGTGCACAACCTACTTGCTTTTATCCCGTACTTTTTTCTCTACCCAAAGGTTGTCTGGCAGAAATCGCTTAATAGCGATAAGACCGCCTGGTTGTACAGTGTTTTTTTTTGAAGCTATATTTATGAAGTGCATTGTAGAATTTTTGTGCAATAAAGTGTACTTGATTGATTGATTGTTACTAACCTCTTTATACCTTAATAGCCATAGATGCTTTAGGATTCTGGATAACTTTAACTATGGAATCAACTGTGAAATTCCGGAAAAAACCAGCTGTTACGAGCCTCATAGGCGTTGAAGTATGTATAAGGCATATGGAATAACGGTTTATTTTTTAATTTCAGAGTCAGATTCATAAGAATACATACATACATAGCGTCACTACCTTTATCCCATATTGAGATGGTCTTTTTTTATGCACAACGGGTTAGCACTTGACCTCAATCACACCTAATAGTAAGTGAAGATGAGGCTGAAGGTGGCAACATACTGACCCGGAAACCCCATCTTATTTGGGGGACTGGCTATCCTATCTCTGACAACCGGAACACAACAATGCTATTTAACATTGGTCAGAGATTTCCCAAACATTAGCGTTTGGGTGATCAAACATTAAAGGTTTAATATAATAATAAGAAACGACATCCATGTTTCACCTTCAGAAGTATATACAGAAAAGCACACGTGAGTAGAGAGAGGTTTTTAGGGGGAGTTCCATAGTCGCCCATGGGAAGAAACGGGCTAGTTCTATTATTTTTACACGTCGAAACCACACATCAATTAGTTGCCGTGAATTTTTTGAATTTGAGTTTACTTTGAATATGACCATTGTATTGTATAAATACGTACCACAACAATACCTTTATACGTAAGAACGACAAGATACGATTTCCGGTTGATCGAATTTTATAGATTCCAGTAATTTGGGTCAGTAGTGTTCGATGTTTATCTGACTTCATTTATTTGAAGAGCGAATATAGTGCTCGTAATTAATACGACGGTCGACAGCTCCACACTAAAATCAAGACAATATCCAAACAATTCAAAAGTCACGTTCCGTTTTTCAAATAAAAACGTTCTGTTTAATAAGAACAATACAACAAAAGCATCTCATCCATAGTGTTTAATGCAGTTAAGCGCGCACCGGGAACTCTAAACTCAATACAGAAGTTTATTCGTCGCAGTGTTCATAACCTCGATACATACAGACAGCGAGCTTTTACTTGTTCTATACATCTGAATTTTCACACAAAAATGGTGCCTTTTGCGCGACTGAGACAGTCCACCAAACAAACATCTACAGATTTGTGTCCTTTCAGGATGTTGTTTCAAGAACTAAGCTTTCAAGGTTTGGAACACCCAAACATTCATCATTTGGGATAAAGATCGATACGTTATGTATGTTAGTTTGTTAAGAGGGCTAAATCAGTCCAGTGGCGCCTTCATTAGATAATAATAATAATAATACATATAATCTCTTACATATTACAAAAGGCTACCATTCTCAACACTTGTCGTATCAGTCGCAAGTTTCTAACTACATCTATCATCACTGCCATGAACAATAATTCCTCAACACTTGGCTAAGGCCCGCGCGGAGCGGTAATTACCTTTTTCGGAAGAAAAAGAGATAAAGAAGAATATAAATAATAATAATAAATAAATATTCTTATACATACACACAGATAAATTAGGATTTCTTTTTAAATACAGCATAAATCAAAAACATGGCTCTGATCCTTATAAATAATACCTAAATGAGCCCAAACTTTAGGGGTTTACTAGTAGCCACTTAAGAGTTCCGCCATCCACAGACTGGCTCCATCATCAGATCAGCTCTAAGATACCAAATTACAGTATTGTCATCCGAACTACATATACATACCAAGTTTCATTTCGATACGACAATTTAGAAGTAGGTTAAAGTACAAATATTTGTTAGTTTGTTGCAAGTGAAGCTAATAATAAAAGTGTTTTAAAAATTACACAACAAAACTCGACTTTAGAAACGATTGTGTGCATTTACAAATAAAATTGGTTTCGTCAAGTTGTTGATACCAACACATCTCTAACATGCTCGATTTATGGCACAACAGTTCAAGAACATAATTTCGGCCAGTCTTTAGTTCATTGCTGATCATCCAAGTACTTATTTGAATTCGTTCCATTCCGCTTACATACTATTAACAATGCGTTTCTAAAGAAATGTCTTAGTTTTTCGAACCCAGTTCAGCTAAGATTTCGGCATTTAATTTTTTATGTCATGTGATATAACCTCAAAGATTATGTAATAGGATTATGTAATATATTTTAAGATTACATGAGCTACTTATGTAATTTATGTAAGCAACAGTTTGTCTGTCAAATAAATAAAATAAAGAAATATTTTTTTATCATCCGTTCAGATTTAGGCATTTAATTATGTCATGTAATATAACCTCAAAGATTATATAATAGGATTATGTAATATGTTTTAAGATTACATGAGCTACTTATGTAATTTATGGAAGCAACAGTTTGTCTGACAAATAAATAAAATAAAGAAATATTTTTTATTTAGTTGTTCGCCCAATCCATTTTATCTGTGTGTACAGTTCAAAACTCACAGACGAAGGTTGCAATCGAATTGAATCGTCACTTGGAATAAGCGCTCTCATGGATGCCGGCTTCAATTAAATCAACTCACAAACAAGAATATTGAGAAATATTAAAAATAATAAAGGATTTGTTTCATTATGGTCCCCCTTCAAGCCATATCCAATCATTGATATTGGTCCAATTTGACGATCAACGATTACCATTGAAATTAGATAATAACGATGCAGGATCTGGTATTCTATTATATAATTTCTTCAATATCATCTTCGATTATGTTCTTATTATGTATTGGTTGTATCATCGTATCATATCATCATCATATAGGCCTTCCCTCGTATAATGAGGGAGTATGGGCCGTAGTCCACCACGCTGGCTCATTGCGGGTTGGGGACTTTACATGCCTTAGATTTTTATTTCTCAGGCAGGCAGTTTTCCTCACGATGTTTTCCTTCACCGTTTAAATTTTAAATTATGTACATTTAACCGTCGGATAAATGCACATAAGTAATTAAATTAAATTTAAAAAGTCATTGATACATGGCCTGCCTGGGAATCGAACCCGGACCTCCCAAATTGGGAGACCTCGTATCAACCACTGAGTCACCGACGCACCTTATATTTATACGAATGTATTAGTTATATACTACTTATTAAAAAAAGAATAACAATGATCCATTGGGTTTGTTGCGCCGCTTCTTTTCCCGCAGATGATTTTCTTTTCGCGGTAAGTTGGACATATTGACTGACAGATATAATAAGTACAAATGAGCCCTATTATTATGGACAGCAGATATAAATTGACATTCAACAAATTATATCATGTATCTTACCTATGAAAGATTTTATTTTATTATTGTTTTTCTCTCATGGCAAGCGCTGTATAAAGCGATTAACAAGTGTAAATAAGCCATAGACCCTAAATTTACATGAGCAATATTCGTGAGATCATTTATAGTCTATCGGCCATGAATGAAGATCTTCGACTAAATTCAATTCAGACTAAAGAGCAATCAATTGTATGTACTTTTACATAAAATACTTTGTAAGAACGAAGAGCCAAGTTTACAACAAAAGCCTCCAAAGGTCTTTCTACCTAATTAATGATTTCGTATAGATGTTTGAAGCGAAAGCAATTTGCGTGATATAGAGATTACGAAATTCCTGCTAAGACGTGCCAATGAGTTGTCGACTTGGCACGTTTTAATATATATAATAACATTTCCCTTTCAAAAGTGGCCAAGGTTTCTGGATGCCTTTGGTAAAGCTACTCATAATTATCACATTTCTTGCGAACAAGCAGATTCAAATTTGTAGAGTAATTTCTATATAATATTATTGAGAGATAATACTGTGCACTTTATTTTATCCTATAGCAAGGGCCATTGTTTGTCAGGGCTTAACGGACACCACACATTCATACAAACATCACGCTGCAGACACACACACAACAAACAAAATATTTGTAATTGTTCGTAATTGTACAATAGTGGATGTCAGATGTTGCAGTTGTGATACGATGAGCACTCGAGAAACTTAAAACCTATTTATAAATAATACACAAATAGCTTTAATTAAGGTTATTTTAGTGAATTTAAAATTTAGAGAATTCTACCTTCGATGTAATAATAAAAATAAAATAAAAACCTATTCATTTTAGTTAGGATTCCTAACAGAGGCAACAAATACTATACATAAATAGAGTGCTTCTACAACTCTGTAACAGAATTGAAATGAAAAACTAAAATACGTTTTTAATTAATTTTTTTATTATTACGTCGAAGGTCCATTGAAAGATTTGTGTTTTATAACAAACTGTCCGCCGCGGCTGTGCCCTCTCGCCTAGGTGAATAGATTTTTGCTCGCCTGGAATAGCTTTATCGTGGAGTAATCGTTGTAAGTTATCCCTAAGGACCTTGTTCTGGTATTAAAGTATCCTATGTCTTCTTCCAGGTTATTTTATACCTGTGTGACAAATTTCAGACGTGAAACAAATACACATCTTAATAATTGTATAGTTTACTGCAATTGAACAGTACCACTGGCCAAATAATGCTCATATTGATGTGATAGTGGCTCACATTTCTGGATAGGCAGGCAGGTTGTTTGATTTTTTTTATGCACAACGGCTTTATACTTGACCTCAATCACACCTGATGTTAAGTGATGATGAGGTCGAAGGTGGAAGCGTACTGACCCGGAAACCTCAACACATTTGGGGGACTGGCTATCTTATCTCTGACAACCGGAACACAACAATGCTATTAACATAGCTGTTTGGCGACAGATTTAGATAAGATAGTGGTAGCTAGCGAGGCGGACATTTTAAATGCCCTACCACCAACCAAACCGAGTATATAATATATGTACCCCACTGGGGATCGAACCCACGACCTCCTAATCGCAAACCCAATGTTGTTTACATTGAGATTTACTCTACCTAATGAATTCTGTAATTAGCTGAAGTATAAGAGACGCAGGGTACTTACTATATGCCGACTGGGCCTCTGTTCTATTATTCTAATATATTGACAGATCCTCTCGCCTCCACTTGTAGTGACCCTTTCTGTGACAGCAGCACTGACGGATTCCACTGACTCACTACTACACTCAGTATCGCAGGCGCACGTCCAACCTAGTCAACGTCACTGACCGACTCCCGTTTGACAGCTACCCTGTCTACTGGTGTACATGAGACAATGTATTATAATAATAATAATAATAAATATCCTTAGACATACACACAGCGCCATCTAGTTCCACAGTAAGCAACTATATGCTTGTGTTGTGGATACCAGATGGTTGATATAATACATAAATACAGTTTTTTTTGTAAATAAATACTTATTATAAATGTATTATATCTATTAAATAGATACAAACACTACATAGAGTCCATGAGTTGTGTTGTTGATAGCAGATTCTTAGTTAGTTCCACATAAATAGGAAGCCGAAGCCCTTCAGTGAATTAAATCGCCTTATAGTCATTTAAACTGATCGAAGTTGCAATCACGTGCAATGTTGCAGTGACTCCAATACTATTACTAATCATTGCGGCTTCTAATCTTCAAGGATTTGATGTTTTTTTCATCGACTGGCTAAGGAGAATGCGATGTTAACAAAATTTTTATTAAATTGGGTGAAGCGAGTATATAGCCACGGGATATTGGTTCGTTTATTAGTTTATCAAAGTAAAGAATAAGATTATGCCCACTGACACGATTATCTCTACAACAGTCGATCTAGAAGTAAATAATGTTATCAATGAAAGCCAAATCGTCTGCAGGATCTTCCTTTCCTCAAAACTCATTTCGCAGACTGTTTTACATTTCTAATACCCCGCGAATCAGACCCAGACTCAATCTGGACTTTAATTAATGAGCCAGAGATAATTAAAACGGATTTTCGTCGGGAAAATAGGGCACTTGTGTTTTGTTCCAGCCGGTGGAGTGTTGCTAACGTTTGTGAATGGGAAGCTTAGCAGTTTGTAAAGAAATGTCGGATCTTATGTTACTGCGACAATTTTGTTCCTTGGAAATGAAATACAATACAAATACCTTTCAATTTGATTGTCGCTTGAATTGGCTGTCTATCTTGTATGGTTTCAGGTAGAGAAGGATAGGACGAGTCTCTCCCGTGGGTTTCGTTAAAGGCGACTATGGGATAGGGAGCTTGACATCATAGATTTAGTGAGGACCAGTAGCGTCATTGCTAATCCCAGCTTGTTGATTAGGGTAAATCCCATGGGCCAGGATACCTCGGTTCTGTAGCGCATTATGTGCACGGATAGCTATCAGACGATTGTCCTGAGGTGCGGCACTGGAACTTCGTACATATGGAGTTCAGTGCTGACATATATAGTTATGTATAGGTTCAGGTAAGTAGTAATTATAACTATAACCAATATAGGTTATAATGAAATGTAGATGTAGGTACGTATGCTCTAAAGAGAAAAACAGATAAACATGCATCAAAATGTAATATCCATCCCTTACATAATACTGTGTACATGTTTATAACGGCTATATTATTATATTGTATTAAAGTATTTTTATAAGGCATACTACATATTCTAGTAAGTACATTATGGTTCAAAAGTGCATATCCCATCGCGGTTCGAACAACTTAGTTTGCAAGTAACCCTCTGAATTTTCTTTGCCTTTAAAAATATTTGTAATTCTTGTACAGTCAAACGTACTACATGAAAGCAGCAATCGATATTTGCTTTTATCACAAGTGCGGTTTGTGAAGAAGTCTACTCTCTGTTTTATATATTTTGTGGTTAACTTTTATTACTCTATACAATTTAAATAATAACTAGTTGTATATCTGTGTTTTAAGGCTGTTGTTAATCTGAATATATAAAATAAATAAAAGAGGCTGTTGGTCGTGATGATAGTCTAACAAGCTACGGAGCGAATTCAGAATATCTATAACACAAATTTCATTCACAGTGTTGTTGGCCATTACCTAGATGAAGGAAAAATCACTAATGCATGTTTGTCACAATGGGCTGTAACCACTATATTTGATGTGCTAATTGTAATGCAGACCTTTTGTACTACGCATTGGGATATTTAGAAGCTGATTTATGCACGCTTACTAAAAACACGCATTTTTATTTTCGTTTAAATGTTATGAATTATTTTGATTGAGTGGACTCCTAGAGTGAGAGGATATTCAATTTTCATCATCATCATCATCATCATTTTCAGCTCACATTCACTCTATTACGCCAATTCGACAGTCAACAGTACGATGTCATTAGACCAACAGGCCGATGGTGTGCTCAGTGGCCTTATCGCTCTTGGCCACCATTGGAACTATGTGCTTCCTTTGGTCCACTGCGCACTGTCCGTTATCTCGTTCAATTGTCACCATCATCATCAGCTTTAGATGTCCCCAAATTTTCGATTACCGAAAGAGAGGGCGGCAAACGAGTATGCGGGTCACCTGATGGAAAGCAATCACCGCCGCCCATGGACACCCGTAACACCAAAAGGGTCACAGATGGGTTGCCGGCCTTTGAGGAAGGTGTAGGCTCGTTTCATGAAGGTTCCAATGTCGTACTCGTTCGGGAATACCGCTGCCGGAAGTCCGTTCCAACAGGGTGGTTGTACGTGGTAAGAAGTTTCTTGAGAAACGTACAGTGGTAGACTTCCACTCATCCAGGTGATGTGGATGGAAATTTTATTTTCGGCGAGAAGTGTATCGGTTAAATTGAGCAGCGGGTATTAGCTCGAACAGTTCTTCAGAACACTCCCCATGAAATAAATATGCGATAGAGAATATATAATAAAAAAAGAGGTATATACAATTTGGCGGTTAGTTCTTAAATAAAATTAAAAAGGAGTTTGAAATAATAATTTTAGTATTTATAAAACAAGTTGGATGTGAAACAAATTGGATTTTTGTATCAAATGTTGTATCATATCAAACTCTGATGCGGACCTAGAACAAATTTAGGCTACATGAGGTAACATAGAAATCTACGTAGTTACACCCGAAAAACATTATCCCTCCTACCTCCCTGAGGTAGTCGAGAAAAAACAATGAATTTGAAGAAGTAATTTTGGGATAGCAACACAGTCTGGACACTTTCCTCGATTCCCTCGACGAGGCGTGATGTTGTGAGCTCTAAATTATGCAGGCCTAATCCGACTTTGTAATCATTTGTGTTGTCGACGATAATAGTAATTATTAGCTGGAAGTTTCCTTATTAGATTGCCAGTGAATCACAGGACTATGTTTGTTCATCCGAGGACAGATTTTTGAGCAGACATACGCGATTTTAATGAAAATTTCAAAGATATACGAGCATATAAATAATGATTTGAAAGTTATAAAACAAGCAAATTATGCATAAAATTGAGAAGGGTTTGTATTCTGCAAAGTTCATTCATCATGGTTACTATATCACCCGTGTCATCCACAGGGCAAAAAATCGCCCTTACTTAATTCAAGCTAACACCGTCATTATTCGGTTGAAGAAAGAGTTTCTTCGTATTTGATATACAAATTCAAGACATAAAGTTATCTGATATGATGACAGGACGTCCACTGCTGAACTTATGTTAGGAGAGATTAGGAGATCTATATAGGGTCTAATAAAATTAACCCGACAAACTTTGGCAATTGCACGTACATGACAATAAAATAATATATTCATTAAAAAAACTAGCCTTAAAAATTTTGTTTCCGCGTAAAAAAAAAATTAAATGTTAGTGCAAATGAAAATACAAATTAACAGACTTACTTTTTTCGATTGTACCTTATTTTATCAATGAGAAAAAAAAGGCAACGTTCATATGGAAGAACCAATCACAGCAAGTAGCGGCGGCACCGGGGCAAGCGCCGGCGGCGAGCGGTTTGTGGTCGCCTATCGTCGTCTTCAAAGATATCGCGGCACCAGTTTGTGTGTTGTGGCAAAGTACTTAGAGCGCGCGGCCATTAAGGTCCAACTCACAAAATTTACATTTCAAAATTTTATTTTTTGAATAAAATCTGTTAACTTTAATGTTTTATTTTTTTCGTAATAGGCACATCCTATACATACACTCTGCAATGTTTGGCGGGTTAATTTTGTTAGACCTTATTATATCCCCAACAGATTTCCAGAGCAACCAGCTGGATTAAAGCTCTTGAGTCGAGACCACGTACCGGCAAGCGCAGCGTAGCGCGTCTATTCATAAGGTGGACGGACGACCTGATAAGGTCGCGGAAAGTCGGTAAAAATATACTCTTGTTTATTACATGTGCCATTCTGTAAAGTTGTAACTATTGATGTGTCGATATTCCTCCACCACTTCACAGGATGACATCGACTCATGTGTAACGGGGTGACCAGAGTACGCTGAATCCTTGACGTTAAAATTTTCTTAACTAAAAACGCTTCCACCAACATTGTGCTACCCTTACTAACACTGCTTTAAGTCTATAAATGGCACAAAGTTTTTAATGGAAAGGACCTCCCACGGCTATGCGATACGAAGGGAAAGTACCTTACATTATTGTAGATAGGATATTTTACTTTATGGAGACATTTTATACTTAAAAGTAAGTATTGCTGCATTACACCCTCATTACACGAGGAAAGGCCTATATCCTTGCTGTAGGATGTTTACGGGCTGATGATAATGATGTAATGATGATTGCTGCATTAAGAAATTTATTAAAATATTTCGAGAAAACTTAATATTAGAAAATCCTGACTACGGTTATTTAAACACATAAAAATCAAAAACAAGACAAAATAACTCGATTGATTTAGTCAGGAGTGGAGGTCGCGTAAGCAAATTTATCCCAATACGCCAAAAAAAAGGAACGTACGAAGAATTGCATAGAGGCCTCCTTTTAAATATTTATTTGAAGTCGGTTAAAGTCGATCTGTTTATTGTTTTCGAACATTAAAATTCCACACAACTTTTAAAATTTCTTCAACGATTTTATTCCTTTATCTGTAGTCTGCCCGCTAGCAGAGAGAAAATTTAATTTATTTTAGAACAGCTCTAAGTTACATTGAAATTAAAACTACATTTTCACTGAAGCTTAATAAATACAAACAAAGATAACCGCTGACCCATTTTCCAGGACGTGGATATAGACAATGCTTTTTACAAAAAATTTAATTACATTTGT
Organism: Oegoconia quadripuncta; assembly: GCA_949316235.1. NCBI lineage: Eukaryota > Metazoa > Arthropoda > Insecta > Lepidoptera > Autostichidae > Oegoconia > Oegoconia quadripuncta. Next base: position 17,868,112 of record OX438743.1, read on the forward strand.
TGAAATATTCATTCATGGTCTTTTTACTCGACTGCCCTAGGCAAGGAAGGTAATGTTTTTGGGGTGTACGTATCTAGTTTTGTATGTGGTAACAACAGGTATCTTAAACGGCTGGACTGATTTTGAAGTGCAAGGTGTCGTTTGATTCGTCTTGATCCCCACAGAGTCTTATCATACTTTTTATGGTAAAAAATCCAACATGGTGCCCGATAAATATAAATTATGCCGTCAGGTTTTGTGATTTTTAAACCGTACGACGTCGGAGGTTTTATTCAGAGGGGAAAACGCTCTTTCAGTCTTTTACAAGTTTATCTAGTGTTTCGAATTTGAATTTTAAATTGCCATAACCGGATGAAGGTGCCCGGAGTTCGAATCGTAATTCGTAGAATGTAATTAACTCGATCAATTCACTCATTTAGGTGATGATTCAAATGACTATTTATATAATTAGTTCTAAAATGCCATTTAAAATTACTTCAAAATAACATTTTAGGTATTTAAAAATCAAAAAAACCCGGCACCATATTATGTATTTTGCAGGCGCCATGTTGGATTTTTTTACAATAAAATATTAGGTCCTTACCTATGAAATATGAATGAAATATGAAGTATGAAGAATTTCATTAAGACGTTTTCTCCATACAAACATTTTTGTTTTTTTTTGGGAAAGACGAATCCAAATTTAGCTAAACTTTGTGTATATTATCGGATAACATTAAGTTAAGTATAGGCAGCGTTAATTTTTAAAAGTAACCGCTTTATAAAAGTTTCAGCGAATCTAAGAAGTGATTATGGGAAGCATATGAAAAGAGCTCTGTTCAATTTTTTTTTATTATTTAGCCCAGAAATTAAAAACTAATTCATATGAAACCTTCAAATAATATTCCATTTTCCAAATAAAAAACAAATTTGGATATAGCTTTGAAAATCGCAGGAATACATATGATTAAACTCCAATTTCATAGGTAAAGACCCAATACATTCTATGACATCTCTAAAGATGACACGCCTACAAGACGAAGGTCAATCCGTTTAGGCTACAGGAGGTAACATATAAATCTACATACATACTCATGTACACTCGAAATAATATACTCGAAAAACATTACCGTCCTTTTTGAGGCAGTTGGGTAAAAACAAAATAAAACACAAAAATACTAATAGTTTTGAAATATATTTATTATTATTATTATCCATTAACATAGAAGAAGTGACACTTTCTGCGTGGAATATACTTTTGGTCACTCCACTCCCCGAAATCTCATTAGGCAAACAAAGAGTAGCGTTCAATCAGATTTCTGTGTCGTTTTTTACCGATTTTCAGTTACCCTTTCGCTCGCCAATCGAACGGCTTTGCCAAATTCAAAGAGAGCAAAGTCGGTATAATGGCGTCGGACAGCCGAACTGTATACGATGTTAATCGGATCTAGTTAAGGCTGCTTGCGAAATGGGAGACTGCGAAAAAAGTTTACGTACAACTGCAAGGGAAACATACGTGTTTGTTAGACTTATTCCCTCGATTCTCCCTCGCGTTTAAATACGACAAATACTATTTCGTTTGGAGCCGAGAGACGATTTAATCCGTTTAAATGAGTTTTCAGCGTTAAACTGTTGGTTTTTCTGATAATTTGATATTGTTTAGTTTTGTTTTCAGCGTTAAACTGTTGGTTTTTCTGATAATTTGATATTGCTTAGCATTAAAGTCCCCCGAATAAGCTGGGGTTTCCGGGTCAGTACGCTACCACCTTCAGCCTCATCTTCACTTAACATCAGGTCAAATGCTTAATGCATTGTGGATAAAAAAAAAGTTATACGATCTATAACGACAAAACGAGCAAGCAACTCGAGATGGAGAATTAGGCCCGCCATTGACATCTCAATCTTTCATAAATATGATTCAATCATCAATTGAACATTAATGAATCAATTAATTTAACCGCATACGTTCGTCAATGTAAACAACATAGTGTTTATGAGTCGGAGGTTGCGGGCTATTACCAGCGGGGTACATGTTTAGTACTTAGTTTGGTTGAAGGGCATTTTAAATGTCCGCCTGGTTACCTACCACTCTTTTATCTAAATCTGCCGCCAAACAGCAATGCTTATGGCATTGTTGTGGTCCGGTTGTCAAAGATAAGACAGACAGTCCCCCAAATAGGATGAAGTTTCCGGGTCAGTACGCTTCCACCTTCGGCTTACGGTTGTGTGTTACAAAAATACCCCTAATGACTCAAGGGTGTTAAAGTATGTCAAGTAAAGAGTCCATATTCTAGTTTAGGTATGAAAGGTCCGACCTAAAAAATACATAAACTGTCACGCAGAGTTTCCTTTGCCTTATCCCATATCCTAGGTAAAGGAAGACAGTATTGCAGGCCGCTATACGTCAAGTTTGACGGTTATCCAATAAAGTACGTGCTCGAGGCGGCTTGATCTAATCGCTTTCTGTCGACTATAGTCCCAACGTTATTTATTCGTTTATGTCATGGGATTGTAATCACGTGTTATTTCTGTCCGATAACGAAATAAGATGTTGAGGAAATGTGTAGTTGCTGAACGGTTTTGTCAACGTCTGCCATAAGTCATATCTCGGACAAGTTAAGTGTGTTTTGATTATTCTGAGTAGGTCGTCAAATTTCCATCCTGTACACAATAATTGTAAGATAGAAGTCGTGACGTAATGTATGTATGTATATCGACGCGTTAGCCCGCTGTACTTATACCGGCTGTCTACCAATAGAACAAGAGAAACGTCGCGGGTTCGATTCTATTGGTCGCTATCACCGTGACGTGGGCCCTCACTGTCTGCATTAAAATGGAAGCAATCTGTGAAACGAGTCCGTCAGCCATCTTACTTTCCTGTCACGTGCTAATGTGCTTGGTATTGATTAACCATTTGAAAATTATAATAAAATCTTTCATATTCTATCAACATAAAATAAAAAAAATCATTTTTGTTGCTGTACTGCCCGAACTCATTCCCTTTATGTCCGCATAGACAATGTATTATTTCCGTAACAATAATCTCCCTAGTTTCCTAACCCTAATTCATTCATGAGACACTCTATTTAGTTACTATTTTACGCTAGTAATTTTTCTATATCCGCCGGGGGTTGGAAGACCACTGGCGTGACCACCAAATATTAGCGTTTGGGTGTCCCAAACATTAAAAGTTTAATGCTTTAATGAAACAACAGCCACGGTTCACCTTTGGAAATATAGAGAAATGCACGCCTGACAGTAAGTGAGCCCATCGCCATTAAAACGTGCAAATTTATCGATGTTTTTCGTTGGGAAGTTACTTAGTCGCCTTTAGTCGATACAGACGGGAAACGTCTCTTCCCGTCTGTAGTTGGTGCAAATTTTTTTAAGTACTGAAACTGAAACTATACAGCACGAACTCCTTAATAATTCGTAATTTTAGACTTTTTCGTTTGCACTCAAGCTTCACTTAATTTAGAAGAAATTTGTGCTTCTGCTCATAGCTTACCATTGAAATAAGAAGAACTTTAAAAAGAACTTTAAAGCACATTTTCGAAAAAGTGTATTGTATCTAAATTAGAGCGATTTTAAGTTTTTCATAGTAACTCAAAAAATGCTATATATTATTGTTTTCCATATTTTGAAAATGTTTACCACTAACTTTTTACATCTATGTATCCTGTTCATACGTATTAAGTTTCATTAGAATCGGATTATAAATGGAATGACGTGTGGGGTAAATCCTCTTAACACGTTTTTTTTTATGCACAACGGGTTACCACTGGGCCTCAATCACACCTGCTGGTATATAAGTGAAGATGAGGCCGAAGGTGGAAACATACTGACCTGGAAACCCAATCTTATTTGAGGAACTTGCTATCTTATCTCTGACAACCGGAACACAATAATGCTATTAACATTGCTGTTCGGCGGCAAATTTAGATAAGATGGTGGTTAGCTAGCCAGGCGGACATTTAAAATGCCCTACCACCAACCAAACCGAGTAGTTAAACATGTGCTGGGGATCGAACCCGCGACCTCCATTCGTAAACCCATAATGTTGTTTACGTTGAGCCACGGAGGCGGTGGTTTGGTGTATATAATATTAATTTATTTATTTATTCAACACTTTGTTGCATATATAAGTATACAAACATACATTGAACAAACATAGGACAGAAATTACAATACACAAAAGGCGAGCTTATCTCTGTAAGAGATTTCTTCCAGCAAACCCTCGGAAGGAAAAATGAAATTAAAGTTTTTTATTGCAGACAAAGAGCGATACTTAAAATATAGAACAATACATTAACAAAACATCACTGTTATAGGAACACAATTGACAAAAGATAAAACATTAAGATTTATAGCAATAATGGTTTGAATATAGGATTATTTTATAAGACAAAAAATATATAGATATTAAACACAATAAATACATAATATAAAAGCCTATATACTAAAATAATATATAATATATCAAATACTTATATAGATATCTATAAATATGCTGACTGAGTTACTGAGACAACTTGAGATAGTGTTCCTTTAGTCGAGTTTTAAAAATAGGTAGGGATTGGCTATCGCCATAATATGGCGATAATAGTTTATATTTATTATAATACTTTATATTTGCTCAATTTATATTTATTTAAGTAACGAGATCTCAGTGTCAAGCTAACTGAGTGTCGAGTTGCACTACACCTTGCCTGAAAGAACATCTATAAATATCGCAAAATTTTCATATCCAGTCCAGCCGGTAAACCAAATATTTGTGAATCATTACTAGATACCAGACGATTTCCCGCAGTCTGCTTGGGTTTGACAGGGGACTATTTTATGGCATTCTCAGAGAGAGGACGCCTGTAAATCATGGCCAGGTTTTTCGGGGTCCGCGGAGAAATGTGAAAACTCCAGTCGATGTCAAAGAGGCGGATATTGTGGCCACTACATTGACTACAGTTGTGGTCCCTCTATTATTTATACGTTCATGATTACCCGACTGTCCAGAAAGGTGTGTAATATTTTTCGGGTGGTATATTAATAAATTTTTTTTTTTTAATATTTGGGACACTTACACCAATCATCTAGTCCCAAACTAAGCAAAGCTTGTGCTATGGATTCTAGATAACCGATAAACATACATAAATATTCATATAAACATCCATGACTCAGGAATAAATGTTCATATTCATCACACAAACATTTACCCATCGCGGGATTCAAACCCGCAACCGTTGGTTTCGCTGACAGGGTCACTATCCACTACACCAATCGGTCGTCGTTAAATATGCATATCTAAATATATATGACTCAAAGGTGACTGACGTAGTGATCTATCAACGGCCAGCCCAAACCACTGGACGGATCGGGCTGAAATTTGGCATGCAGGTAGATGTTATGACGTATAGGCATCCGCTAAGAAAGGATTTTGATAAATTCTACCCCCAAGGGGATAAAATAGGGGATGAAAGTTTGTTGTTTGTATTTTGATAAAATCTTCCACGCGGACGAAGTCGCGGGAGGAAAGCTAGTAAATAATATAAGTTGTCTCCTGTAACCTAAACGGCTTGGCCGATTTTTTAGTGCAAGACATCGTAAGATTCGTCTTGATTCCCAGAGTATCATAGCTTACATTGGTGTTGATTCTGGCGTGCAGTCGCTAAACTAACCTCAATCTAAAAATCTCTAATTTTAAATGCATATCCTAAAATATGCTATTCTGAAATACATCTATCGCTAAATTTAGAGATGGTTTACGGACGCCTAAATTGACTGTATTGCCATAGTCAAAATCAGATAATTTTCTTCACAACAGGTTTTTTAAATGTAATCAATGATTTATTATACGGAATTCCTTTACCGTATTTTATAATTTAAGTTGGCTTTCGTTTTTGACTCCAAATTCGCCTAATAGGCTTTGGTTTATTATATTTCTTTATTGATACTGGGAAACATTCATTCTTTTAAAAAAGATCTCTTCTGTCAAAATAATTCTTCGCCTTCGACGATTAACTTGTTGCTGTTTGTACCTACCGCACCTTATATGCATAAGTACTCGGGACGGACTCTAATAATGTGTAGAATCTATAAATATAAGGTTAACAAGGAAACTTTCGGGAACTCTACTCAGTATAAAGATGGAAAACTAAACTTATCTAATTTTTGTTATGAAAAAAGTTGCGAAGGGCTCTTGCGTCCGTCAATATTTCAATGGTATTTGATCTGATGGTGGGTAGGTATGTTTATGGTTCCGTGAAATGGAATACTGTACAAAGAGGTAATTATTGAAGGTGTGAGGGTCATTAAGATCGTACAGCAATAGATAGTAATAATATAAGTAATAATATAATAATATAATATAATACAATACAATACAATACAATACAATGCAATGCAATGCAATGCAATGCAATGCAATGCAATGCAATGCAATGCAATGCAATGCAATGCAATGCAATACAATACAATATAATGTACATTTATTACTCGGTTTGGTTGGTGGTAGGCATTTTAAATGTCCGCCTGGCTAACTACCACATCATATCTAGTTGTCAGAAATAAGATGGCCAATCCCCCAAATAAGATGGAGTTTCTGAGTAAGTAGTTCAGGTGTGATTGAGACCATGTGCTAACCCGTAACACATAAAAGAAACACCAAAAAAAAAGGATTATACGTGTCATCCAAATACACCAAACCAACTATGATAAAAACTAAACTTTTCATAAAAATACTAGCTTACCGCCCGCGGCTTCGCCTGCGTGGAATAACTTTATCGCAGAAATTTTTCACTTTACCGGGATAAAAATGTCTTAATCCAGGATATGTTCCACCTATATAGCAAATTTCATCCAAATCCCTTCAGCCGTTTCGCCGTGACAACAACAAACAAATAACAAACAAATAAATGAACAAACATCCAAACTTTCGCATTTATAATACCTACTAGCTTTTCGCCTGCGGCTTCGCCTGTGTGGAATTACTTTATCGCGGAAATTTGTTTATACCGCGGGAACTACGCACTTTATCGGGATATAAAGTATAAATATAAAAAAGAAAAGAAAATGATCGTGTGGGTTTCTTGCGCCGCTTCCTTTCCCACAGATGATTTCCCTTTCCGAAGCGGTGGTAGCTTGGACATACTTACTGACCGAAGAATGCTTGGCCCTATTTCTATTTCCAATAGATTTAAATTGACATTCAACAAATGATATCATGTATCTTACGTTGAAATAAAATGATTTGAGTTTGAGTTATGTCTTAATCCAGGGTATATTCGACCTATGTACCAAATTTCATCCAAATCCCTTCAGCCGTTTCGCCGTGATTGAGCAACAAACAAACAAATAAACAAACATCCAAACTTTCACATTTATTATATTAGTTAGAAGTTAAATGGACAATTTAGAAAACACGCGGTGGACTATACCATACTTCTCTTAACATCAGGTGTGATTGTCGTCGAACCCGTCGTGCATAAAAAAACCCCCAGTTGAAATACACCAAAAAACTGTGTTAAATCTAAGTATTTTCGAACCGACTTACAACCCGGTCACATTGTCTCTGCACCTTGCTAGAATGCGATGCCCTTCCCGCTTTCCCCTCTCCTCTCCTCCAAAATCTCAAAGGGTGGGAAGATATGGGATAACCTCTCCTTTACCTCTTTTCCCTTCTTCTTAATATTGCTAGTGATGCTTGTTTTACACACTGTAGCAGAGCGCCGACATGACGTCATCCACGCCCGGTGCACAGATATTGTGACCGGGTTGTAAATGATTTTCATCAAACATTACTATTAACCTATAACAGTCTTTTATTCTATAAAAAAATCTGCACTCAGTCTCCGATACATAAGAACGAAATCTAGACAAACACATACATACACCCCAAACAAACACAACACCCGCAAAAAGTTAAGCCATTCCTATCCTCGTTGGATTTAGTTAATATCCGATAGTAGGAGGAATATCGACTGATCACCTGAACATCTTCATAAAGCAGGACTTCTGGCTGAAAGGTGTCGTGTTCCGGCGGATCCGTGGAAAACTGCAAGGTAGTACGCTAGACAACATATCGATACGTGTCAAACAATTAAAATAACAGATTATTATGTATGTTAGTGTTTAAGGTATATAGTTGCCTGAAAATAAAAGATTTATTATTATATTTATATAGACTTTAGGCGATTTTCTGAATTTAAAAATTTTTTGTTATTAAACTTATCGTAATTATTGGGTAGGAGTTATCGAACAACGAGTAGCTAGGTACTTGTTAAAAAAATAGAACGAACAAAACTTTTATGTAAGCACTCTTCGGCGCCCTCTATTTATATTCCATAAGAGTTTATTTGAGTTTTTTCTTAAGGAAAGCCGTCGTTTCTGACGGGAATATTTGATCAATAAAGGTCTCTGTTTATGCTTAGATGTAGGTACTGATCTGTAGATAGATAATATATCTTCTGAAACGTCATAAATCGCCGTTAGAGCTGAGCCAATAAAGCTTAAGATTATTGAGAATATATAACCTCTCATATTTCATTGTTTATTTACAGAAAATCCTTGTCGCACTACACTCGAGTATGATGCAACTTCATTATACGTAAAGAAACAAATACTTTGAATAAGGAATACTTGCTAACTGAATTTTAAAAATATCTGAAATTTCCTTTGTTCTACAGAATGTGGAACGTCTATTGTCTAGCCGAAAAGTATTCCTCGAAACGCAGTTTATAGTGCTGGCAATTTTATAGAAAACGGAATAATGTACTATGCTCATTTTAATGTAGGCACATATCGAAGTTACTTATCTATATCTTGCCGAACTGTTTGGTGCAGTGGTTATTAACTCTAACTGCTAATTACTACTTAATTACTAAAAGTTGCGGATTCGAATCTCGCTAGGGGTCTATGTTTGTATGATGAATATGTATTGAGTTAATAATCTGTATACAAGAAAACGATACTCATTTTCGAGAGATCGAGGTAGTTGACTGATGACGGAAACGTGGGGAGACCTAAATGGGATGGTCAGAGCTATCCCTAAAGTTAGTGTTTGGGTAATCCAAACATTAGAGTTCAATGCTTGAAACAACATCCACGGTTGTTCAAACGAATTATACAGAAATAGACGTGTGACAAGAGGTGAGCCCGTCGCCGTTAAAACGTGCAAATCTATAGATGTTTTTTGTTAGGAAGTTCCTTAGTTGCCTTTTACTACCCACGGGAAGAGACAGGTTGGTTCTATTCTTTTTAGGTACCGAAACCAAACAGCACGAACTCCTTACAATTCACATTAATAACATGAATTGAAAACTTAAATCCACTTGTCTCCTATGTAAACAATCTATACAGGGCGTCCCAAAGTTATGGGACATGAAGGGGAAGTACCTTAAATATCGTAGATAGTGAATTTTGCTCAAAGAAGACTTTATGTTATTTTTAAAAGTTAGTAATTCTGCATTCATAGATTTTCTAAAAATTATTTGCTTCGGCTGGGAATCGAACCGACTCAAATGTGAAAAAAAAAACACCCTACTTTTATGATGCCAATCGAAAGAATAGCTAAAAAATAATAACTCTGCCTAAGTAACATAGTATTTTAAAAGAAAGGAACAACGTGAAATTAATCATTTTAATCAAATAAAAAACATACATGAAACTGCCGTAGTCAATTAAGTAGGTATTTTTTTGTAAATTAATTAATTAAATGCTCAAAATGTGATCCCTCTTGTCTTACGCAAATCGCCAATCTTTTAATGAGCCCGCTGCCTGTTGATTTTCTAATCATTTTATGGTGAACACTCGATGTGATATGGCACAATTCTGTTTGCAACTCGCCTACGTTCTCGTATCGCTTTTTGTATAGCATATCTTTCACGTATCCCCAAAAGAAGAAATCTAATGGTGTGAGGTCCGGGGATCTGGCCGGCCATCTAATCGGTCCATTTGTACCAATCCATGTAGGAAAACATTCATTTAGAAAATCTGCTGCTCTCCGACTATTATGAGCCGGAGCTCCATCTTGTTGGAAAATTAAGTTTTCTTGCTCCGCCGCGAAATGGTTTCTTATCTTATCCCTTAAAATTTGAAGTATTCCTAAATACTTTTCTGTGTTCAAGGTTCCTTGGTAAAAATGGATTAAGAAAACCCGGTTTTTTAAAAGTCCGCACCAACAGTTGAGTGAAAAACGCACTTGGTTATTAGTTTCAGTCACTCGTAGGGGATTTTCTTTAGACCAAATACGATTATTGTTGCGGTTATACATACCGTTATTGCTAAAGTTAGATTCGTCTGTCCAAATAATATTATCCAAAAAATTTGGATCTTCGAGCAATCGTGCCTGGATATCAAGACAGAAATTTTTTCTCCTTTCTGTATCGCCCGGAAGTAATTTTTGAACCAATCGTCCTTCAACATAACTCTTAAAACCGTGTTTTTTTAATACACGGTGTATTTTACTTTTTGAAACTCCAATTTCATGTTCTCCTTCTCTCACCGATGCTTTCGGAAAAGCCGAAAAGTAAATTAAAATACCAAGTTCTTCGTCGTTGATCGTATGGTTTTCTTGCTGTGGTTCTCTTGGGCGTTTATCGAAACGTCCCAGAGTTTTCAAATTGTTCACAAGCCTTTTCAAAACTTTACGAGACGGTATTTGTCTATCAGGATATTTTACGCCATACCACCGCAAACTTCTAGAGATATCTTTATCGTTCAAAAAATATGCTTCCATTAGATCAAAACTTACTTGATATGCCATGTTCGCAATAAATTAACACAATAACACTTGTGTAAGTGAATTGAGACTAAACAGATCAATATCCGAAAAACAAACGCTCGCACATACTGTTCCATTTTCAAATTTAAGAACAACATTTAAAAATATCACTTCTTTTTAAAATATCTTAAAAAGTATGCATTCAAACAAACGCTGTCATAAACTGTTCCATTTTCAAATTATAAATTATTTATTTTTGTTTTTAATTTGCCTTCTGTCTAGCTTACAGAGGACGTATTGAAATACAAGTTTTATCATTTCATCTACACGTGCACTTATAATAAGGAAAACTATGTTAGTACCTATTTTATGAAGTGGGTACTTATTTACGAATAATCAATGCTATCTTTGGAATGATAATATCGCTACTTTTCGAACGTCGTCGGCAATAAATAACTTTCTTGAAATTTGACTCAATCATTTTATGTTGTTCCTTTCTTTTAAAATACTATGTTACTTAGGCAGAGTTATTATTTTTTAGCTATTCTTTCGATTGGCATCATAAAAGTAGGGTGTTTTTTTTTTCACATTTAAGTCGGTTCGATTCCCAGCCGAAGCAAGTAATTTTTAGAAAATCTATGAATGCAGAATTACTAACTTTTAAAAATAACATAAAGTCTTCTTTGAGCAAAATTCACTATCTACGATATTTAAGGTACTTCCCCTTCATGTCCCATAACTTTGGGACGCCCTGTATAATGTACTATACGGTTGACTGGTATACAATAATTTTAGATTTATTTTAATATTCTTTTTCTTTTTAACTCAAGCCTCAATTAATTTAGAAGAAATTTTAGCGTCTGCTTATAGCTTACGACTGAAATATGAAGAACGCCCATCGCTATGATACAGGTTTCAGCCTAGTATAGGGGTCAGAGGTCCACTTAATTTACTGCATTGAGTTAAGCGGTAAACTTTATTTGGACTATAAAATGGTAAATTTTTTTTATGTAAAATGATGCTTCATTGTAAACTTTACTATTATTATAGAAAACCCCCGAGCAACTAAGCCTATAAAGCCTTTTTAAGTCTATAAAGGATGAACTTCATCTACTTTGCAATAGGTGTCATTTGCATACGCGATTTGAAATAAATTTGACAATATTTTATAGCCTCTGCATCGTCATAGTCTGTTACGTCGATCGATGGTGAGCTCACTCCGCCCTGACGTCGACGTTTCACGGACAATTTACGCGCGTCCATGGGTCCCACATTCTTGTTCCAATAATACCATAGTAATTGCCATTACAGTAGCTCTACTTTTTCTTTTTATGCACAACGGGTTGGTACTTGACCTCAATCACACCTGATGTTAAGTGAAGATGAGGTCGAAGGTGGAAGCGTACCTGACCCGGAAACCCCAACACATTTCGATTCGGAGGTCGCGGGTTCGATCCTCAGCAGGATACATGTTTAATGCTCGAATTGGTTGGTGGTAGAGCATTTTAAATGTCCGCCTGGCTAGTTACCACCATCTTATTTAAATCTGCCGCCAAGCAGCAATGTTAATAGCATTGTTGTGTTCCGGTTGTCAGAGAAAACATAGCCAGTCCCCCAAATGTGTTGGCGTTTCCGGGTCAGTACGCTTCCACCTTCGACCTCATCTTCACGTGCATAAAAAAATACACTCATCATTATCAGCCTATCCTAGTCCACTGCTGATCCTAAACTCTCCCAGTGTTTAAATTAAATTAAATTGAATTGAATTGAATTGAATTGAATTGAATTGAATTGAATTGAATTGAATTGAATTGAATTGAATTGAATTGAATTGAATTGAATTAAGAGCTCATTTGTAGATGGGCTGGGAATCGAACCCGGACCTTTTAAATCCATTATTGCGTACAAAATAAAGTTGTGCTGCTTGTGTGTATTAGGCTGTGACAACAGGTACTGTCGCGAACAAACACATAACAGTGTTATGGCTTCCTACAAATATTGTGTAGTTAAGGGAAATTGTGTGAACTTTCGTCTATAAAAGATGTATTTTTAGTTTATTATGTAACCAAGGTGTGGAAACCGAATACTAACAATGTTTGGCTGTGTAACTTAGTAACATTATTGGTCCAATCAATACATCATTGACGACCGATTATGTAGTGGATATAGTGATCTTGTCAACGGAACCAACGTTTGCATGTTGGTATGATGAATCATCATCACCAGTCCGTAAACATCCCACTTCAGGGATATAGACCTTTCCTCATATTGAGGGAGTATGGGCCATAGTCCGCCACGCTGGCCCAGTGCGGTTTGGGGACTTCGCAGGTCTTCGATTTTATTTTATTTTTTTATATCTCAGGCATATAGGTTTCTTCACGGTTTAAGAGCAGTCGGATAAATGCACATAAATAATTAAATTAAATTTAAAAACGCATTTGCACATGACCTAACATAGAGTTGAGAGGCCAGATAATTTCGCGGCAATTAAGTCTATTTACACCACTTTGTTGGGTTTGCGGAGCCCATAAATATGATTTTAGAACATATGCAGCTAAGAGCATCTTAACAGCATAGTCAGCAAACCCCCAACTTTACTTAAGCCAGAGTGGGTGGTAGCGGCGATAACAGTATAGTGGTCAATTATGAACGCAGAGATGCCGTGTGGTTTAAACTTAACTGTAGCTAAGTTAGATCGTATAGTTGGGTAATCCCAGTTTATGTGTTTTGAAGCACAATTTCGAGTTTTTGAAACAAGTTAGAAGATTCGAACTCGCAACTGTTGGTTTCGCTGTTAAGAGTATCATTCAGTACACCAAATGTTAATGTTACTATATTCAAACTCCGGACTATGCGCCATTAAGCGCCCTGGATCAGCCCAGTAGCCGTCTCTCAAGAGAGCCAGTCACTGAAGTTGGGACTTTTAAAAATATTCCGTGGTACCTTCATGAAAAGCCGTACCTACCTTCATATAAGCTGAAAAGCCGAGCTAGTCCTGCTTAAATGTGGCGTTATACAAATGGGGTTCAAACAAAGAGCACAACTTATTTATTAGAATAATACGTAATTAAACATTAGGTGTGATAGAGACCATACGTCTTTTTTTTGTTTTTTTTTTTTAATTTATAACGGGTTAGTACTTGACCTTAATCACACCTGATGTTAAGTGAAATTGAGGTCGAAGGTGGAAGCGTACTGACTCGAAAACCCCAACATATTTGGGGGACTGGCTATCTTATCTCTCACAACCGGAACACAACAATGTTGCTTGGCGGCAGATTTAGATAAGATGGTTGTAGCTAGCCAGGCGGACATTTAAAATGCCCTACCACCAACCAAACCGATGTACTCCGCTGGGGATCGAACCCGCGACCTTCGATTCGTAAACCCAATGTTATTTAGATTGAGCCACAGAGGCGGTCAAACGTCTACCCGTTATGTAGAAAAAAGCGACACGGACGTCCATTACACCATCCTCCCAAAAAAACTGAGCCATGAATGCGTTATAAATTCAAGCACAAACAGCTCGCATGCAATTAGGACTAAAGTGGTCTCCAGTAACGGGTGGTCTGGCTTGGGGCCAACGAGGACCAGCCGCCAACCGAGCCTGTCACACAGAACGTTAAAATGCTACAGTAATACAACTAATTTGAATACTGCAGTGTCATTTTACACCAACAGTTTATAGCCGGCCGATTGGTTTAATGAGTGGGGATAGTGGTTCAACTCCCGTAAGGGGTAAATGTTTGTGTGATAAATATGAAGTTTTATTCCCAAATTAAAGATGATAGGTTATCAAAGTTTTTCTCGGACGGATTCGCCTCAATGTATAGGCGAGTTGACGATCGTAGATTTTTGGTAGATTCGTTCCAATAACGCTATTGCCCACTATTGGACTTCGCTCAAGACGTATTTTAAGTGTGAAACAAATTTATAATGCTATTTGGTAGAGGGACTGACACAGACATGCAAGAAAAAAGATTCATCGAAATCATTTCACTATTGGCGTTGATATCACATTAGGCTCTTTCATTATTGAAGGCTGTAGAAAATAGTTAATCACAGTATAGTTGCTGTATATTCCGTAATTACAATTGAATTACTGACTTAATGTGGATACTGTATCCTGCTGTCTGCTTCTCACTGCCAATACTGCGGCCAAATAACTTGGGAAGCGAGATTTATTGCTTGATACAATGTGGTGAAAAAAAAAACATCTATTGTTTACTTTGCTCTTTGTCAACGCTTTTGTGGATTTGGTTTGTTCTTCGGGTTTAAGATGATAAATCTAACAGGACAAAATAGAATCTTTTTTATCATCTATTCGTTTACGGTGAATTATTTCACACATGCGCATCAACTGGTATCAATCCTCTGTTGACCATAAGGACCTGACTACTTTCTTTAAATAGACCGGGGTCCAAGGTACCAATGGAGTCACGTAGACGTCGTGTCGACTACCACTGTCGGCCCTTGCTTTAGGAGAAGTGGGAGGAGTGAGGAGGCGGGATCTGTTCGACATAAGTCTCTCCCATGGGGCGATTTGCAACGGATTTCATAAACTTCCACCGGACATAAACGTCTCACATGAAGCAATTTTCATCGCTCTCATCGATGAGAAGATTTAGCCCTAATCATCACGCTGGCAGGCGGATTGGGGATCGCATATTTTTTAAGAGCTCCGTATGAATGACCCTACTGCCAATCACTGGTTAATGCAGCTATGCTCAACTCAGTGCCCATCTTTTACGACATCCATTAGACGAGATGATTGATCTCTACTATGCCGAAACAACACTGCAACGAAATTATTTCTGCTAGTATTAGTAACCATCAGCCAGTAAATATCCCACTGCACTATAGGCCTTCCCTCATATGGCCAGTATGTATCCCAGGCCAGGAAGTATGGGCCATAGTCCACCATGCTGGCCCAATGCTTATTGGGGACTACACATCCATTTGAATTTTACTTTCTCAGGCATAACTAACTAATTTCTAACTATAACCAAAATCAAATACGAAGCCCAATATTATGTATCTATTAGAATGCTTCATCTGTATATTATCGAAGTACACATTTCAATTACCCAAAGTGTAACGTAATAGGCAGGTAAGTTCAAAGCAGCGGAATAGAGGTTCGGAATGAAACGGTCGGAACGGTGCTTCAATATCGGACGCCTGAGGCCACAGAATTGGCCGGCAAACTGAACGACGCTATTCAGCGGTGGCCTGGGGGCACATTGATGATCACTGAAACTTTGGCGTTGTGTCTGTCGATTTACATGTAGCTAGCTAGCGTTACATATTGACTTGGAAAAGCGAATGAATGAATGAAACAATAATTGACTGTTCAAACAAACTGTTCTCGGTCAATTGTTTCAGGGTATGAGACCCTGACCACTATATCTAGAGGTCGCGGGCTAAAGTCCCGCTAGGGGCATGTATTATTTGTTTGATGAATACGGACTTATGTACCCGAGTCATACCGGTGAGTTTTTTACTGTAAAAAAACCTACTTCTAAATTGTGGTATTGAAATGAAATTTTGTATGTATATGTAAGTAGTTCGGATGACAATAATATAATTTGGTATCTTGGAGTTGACCTGATGATGGAGCCAGGAGGATGGTGGAACTCTTCAGTGGCTACTAGCAAACCCCTCGAAGATGATTCGTTTTGATGAGTCCCAATATATTGCACTTGGTGTCGAGCGTCTGATGATGGAGCCATAAGGAGGATGGTGGCATTCTTCTTAGTTTTTTAAATTCATCATCATCATCATCATATCACCTGAAAGACGTCCACTGCTGGACAAAGGCCTCCCTCAAAATGGCCGGTTTTTAAACTACTTACATTATTATTTATTATTATTTTAATAAATAAATTGTTATTTAGAATAATTTCGCTCTTCACAATCACGTGTTCAATGTATTCGGTACTAATAAATACAGACCTTGTGACTACTCTTTAAGGTAGTAGTAAGACAATGATTATAAATAAATAAATATAAATATCCTTAGACATACACACAGCGTCATCTAGTTCCACAGTAAGCAACTACAGGCTTGTGTTGTGGATACCAGATGGTTGATGTTCTACATAAATACATTTTTTCTTTTGTAAATAAATACTTATTATAAATGAAAACATCCATAAGTCGGGTACACATGTCCCTATTCATCACACAAACATATGCCCCTAGCGGGATTCGAACCCGCAACCTTTAGGTATAGTGGTTAGAGTTGCTAATCACTACACCAAACAGGTCGTCAATAATTTGCAACATAGTAATTAGAATTGAATAATCTGATGGCCTGACTAACATTCTATTCATATCGGTGCAATCACGAACAGTATCGATAGTCGGGATTGCCAATAATTACCTGTCTGGATTTGGAATATAGCTTCGAGGCAAACCGAAGTCTGGCGGTCGCCCAGCCAACAGTCAACAAAAATACACCAAAGTATGCTTTATGTGTCTGGCAACACCCAATAAAGCTACACGAGACTAGATTGCAATAATAAACAACATTACGAGAGTTACGGCTTCAGAATCTTATCTGTGGGTTCTCTATTATTATTTACAGCTGGACACATATGGACTACTGTGTTCTACGTAAGGGAACTAAATCGCACATATAAATTGGAGTGCGCTATATATCTTGGTTTCTTACCAATATGTAGGTATGTGGGTCATTAGACCCAAATAATAGGGCTCGCCACTATTGGTTCAGTATTGTTAGGGAGTATAAACAATTTTTTGCAATATTTATCAGTATTTCGAATCGGATCGGAATCGGAGGTTGCGGGTTCTGGCTATCTTGGGTCCATCTTATTTAAGTCTGGTGCCATGCACCAATGTTAACCCTCGGGGTTCATTTGTATCCCAGTCATTTTGAGTCTCTTGAAATTTGAGTCATTTCTCGAATTTTGTAACTATTTCTCTACTAGTAGCTTCCTAAAACTTCATAATTTACTTACATGCGTGTCTCAGAATTGGTTTGTTGTGTCTGGAGAGTGATTCTGGGGTTCAAGCGGATTCCGCGCGAGTCGATACAAGTAGTTTTATTTTGATTTTGAAAGTAGGGTCCGTAAGAACCCCACGCGAGCACATTCCGGTGGTTAAAGATAAAATAGCCAGCCCCCCAAATAAGTGGTGTGTCCAGAGGGCGGAGTGTGAGTTTTGTTCCGACTTTACTACCGCGTTCACGTTTACGTGACGTTTTGTATGAAGAAATGTGCAGCGCCTCTAGCGGATAGTTTGCAAAACGATTTTTTTCATATATACTTTTTGCGTAAACGCGAACGCGATGGTAAAGTTAAAAACGAGACAAAACTCGCACTTCGCACACTGGTGAGCACGCTTTCACCTTCGGTCTCATCTTAACATCAACTGTGATTCAGGTCAAGAGTTAACCAGTTCTGTATAAAAAAAGAAGTTCCTTGATTCGCAAGTGATCAAGGCTATAAAAGGTAGATGAATGGCAAAAATTCTTTACTGATTACAATAGAAAGTATAAAGAGAATCCATTTACATACAAAGGCGGTCTTTTCAACACCCATGGCAAAGGAGATTAAAACATACACTACATCTGCGCATTGCAATTCAAAACAAATACGTCATCATGAAAAGAAAGAAAGAATATTCATAAAACAGTAAATAAACATTACTCAGCACCCGGAACTTATGAAATAAAACTTATTTAGTTTGAGTTTAATAAATTCCAAAGAAAATCATTGACAAACAACAATAATTTTTCACGAGCCCAAACATTAATTTGTTTTTTTTTTTATCAAACAGCTTTCTATTCGCAATTCAGTTCGAAATTTAAATAAACGTAAAGTTACTTGGTGGTTGCCATGTTTCGGAGTTAAAGAATAGTTCCATTTTTAACGAGTTTTCATAGTAATTTTCACAGACAACAGATAAGGTTTCTGTACCACTTTGCCGGCCGCTGCTCGCATGTAATTAACCAGTACAGCATTTAGGATTCAACTCTGAGAAGGTTCTCTAAATATATATATATATATATATATATATATTCTTTATTGCACCAAAATATTACAATAACAGAGTACAAACAATAGGTCACGTACAAAGGTGGACTTATCTCTTTAAGATATCTCTTCCAGCCAACCTGAGCATTGAAATAGGAAACTTAGTAAATTTGGGGTTTAGCAGTAAATTGTATGCAAAAGAAAAAATCCTATAACGAATAATAAAACAAATAAAAAAAAGAAAAGATAACTGAATAATAAACTTACACTAAATATATTACATATACCTACTGCGAAATCTATACATAACATAATTATATATATATATATATATATATATATATATATATATATATATATATATATATATATATATATATATATATAGATATCCCTTTGGGCACTTTGTGGCTCCAACGTGCCGTATAGGTAGTAATTATTTGATCCATTTTCACAAGTTGATCCGGGGGTCTTTTGTTGATCCAATGCCAGCTGACCATAAATATGTAGCTCCGTTTGGAGCCACAAGTGTCACGATGAGTAATAATAATAATTAAGGGATTTTTATACAAATCTACCTTTTTGGCGTCTGAGCAGTTGTTGATCCAATTCAAATGGGCCAATCAGGGCGCAGCATTTGCCAAGGGCTTCCTCATTGGCAGGTTTGGGCTAATATTACTGGCTACAGTAACTTAATAATGTCTACCTAGTATTTCTAATTCTCCTCAAAGTAGTAGAGAACCTTTCCTTAAAAAAAGGAAAACTCACAAGAAATCATCCAGGTACAGAAAGTTGAATTCTTAAAATGTTGGGTTTGCAAAAAGTAGAATTTGCGGTATGTTGAATCTAAAAATGTTGAATTTGCATAAAGTTGAAATCTCTAAAAGTCGAAATTGCATAAAGTTGAATTTGCAGCTTGTTGAATCCAAAGATGTTGAATTTGCATAAGGTTGAATTTGCTGTATATTTAGTGTCGCTCACGACATGAACAGGATTGGTCAGAAATAGCGGAAGCCCACGAAAACCTCGACGATTTCGATGTCCACAATATGGAGGACATATTAGTCTGGAGTAATGTGACTCCAGATCAAACCGCAATACTTGTTATTTTTTGGACGGGACTCTTTCCTTTTGTAACAACGTTACTGAGCGAGTGAAGAGATAGTACACAAAGGTGCAACAGCCACAGCGGAGTGGAGCGAGTGAACTAGAAGATGATGCTCGAGTGAGTAGTGAACTAGCGAAATATGTATGACGCATTGGCTACAACTGAGTGTAGAAAGTGGTATACGAGACAGCGATGGACTAGAGTGGAGTGCAGCGAATTACCCATGGAAGACGCATCGTTTACAGAAAATGCCATGAGAAAAGAACCAGAGGATGGTGACGCAATAACCACAGCAGAATGGAGCGATTGGTAAACTAAGGGACAAAATAACGACTACAGCGAAGTGCAACCAGTGTAAACTGGTACACCACTCACTCCACTCTCCTTTAGCTGTCGCGTTGTCATGTACTGCTTTTTCACTTGCTCCACTCCGTTGTAGCTGTTGCTTTGCCATTCAGTTGTTCTTCACTCACAGCACTTTGCTGTAGTCGCTACATCGTCCTCTATTGGTTTACTTGTCTTTCCTCTCCACTTGCTATTGCATTGTCATTCTCTGAACGACATGATACACTGAATAACAACGCAATAGCTACAGAAGAGTAAAGTAAGTGGTGAACCAGTGGACGACGACGCAGCGGTTACAGTTGAGTGCAGCAAATAGTGAATCGCCGGACGACGACGTAGCGGGTACAGCGGAGTGCAGCAAATAGTGAATCACCGGACGACGACGCAGCGGTTACAGCGGAGTGCAGCAAATAGTAAATCACCGAACGACGACGCAGCGGTTATAGCGGAGTGCAGCAAATATTGAATCAGCGGACGACGACGCAGCGGTTATAGCGGAGTGCAGCAAATATTGAATCAGCGGACGACGACGCAGCGGTTATAGCGGAGTGCAGCAAATATTGAATCAGCGGACGACGACGCAGCGGGTACAGCGGAGTGCAGCAAATAGTGAATCAGCGGACGACGACGCAGCGGGTACAGCGGAGTGCAGCAAATAGTGAATCACCGGACGAGGACGCAGCGGTTACAATGAACTAAGAAGAACCAACAATTACAAAGGAGTGAAATAATGAAAAGCATACGACGACGACGCAGTACCTATAAATGAGTGGAGCGACTGAATAAGCAGTCGCTCCACTCATCTGTAGGAATGAAAGTGCTTATGTTTATTTTGTTGATTTCGAATAAAAAACTTTAATGTTGATCGAAAGAGATTTTATTTTCATTTTCGAAAAATAATAAAGTCATTATTGTAGTGTTGATGTTTACAATAGAAAAAAGGCAATGGTAACTCGCAAAGAGTCATTCATAATCATCTCATAAATGTAAGTAGGTGCTAGACGAAAGGGGCTTTTCATAATATCTAATCAACCCTAAAATAGTAAAACTTCAGCTATTTCACTGTTATTTATCCATCATTTTCATTAAAAAATAATGAAACAGCTATTATTTTTTGCACGATCGGAGTGTTGGTGCAATGGTATTAATTATAAGAAAATTTATTTATCTATTTCAAAAAACAAACGGTTACATCGGAAAACATTGTTACTCAAAATATACCACTTATATAAATAAACCATTGTTTCCCTTATGCTAAAACACAATATTGAATTCAATGCAGTCTTATGCATTTTTTCTTGTCTAAGTTTTAACAAAAATATAGAAATAAAAAAGAGAAACAAGAATTGTGGCTAGCATTAATAAAAAACTATAAATAATTGTTATCTTGAGTACTTCGAGCTCTTTTCAGCTGAAACAGACTTTTCCGTGAAGCCCAATAAAATGAAATTGTACACGCGCCAGCTAGTTTTGAGATTAATGTGTATAAAAATTGCAACACAACCTTACCATCATTAGTTCTGCTTGACACTGATTGCTCGGAGGTAGAAAATTTTCTTATGAGACTAGACTCGGATAGTGCCCCGGGCTGGGACAATATACCAACCAAATTCTTAAAAACAGTAAAATTACAGATAATACCTATTCTTTGTGACCTTTTTAATCTATGCCTAGAGAATGGTGTGTTCCCGAGAACCTTTAAAAAGTCCATAGTAATACCAGTTTTCAAGAATGGGGACAGAGACGATGTAAATAATTACCGCCCAATTTCGGTACTGCCAGCCATTTCAAAAATCTTTGAAAAAATCTTAAATACTAGATTAATCGGTTTCTTAAATAAAACTAACATCTTGGCAGACAGACAATATGGATTCAGGCAGGGCACGTCAAATGAAGACGCTCTTCTCGCATTAAATTTTCTTATTGTTGAGAAAGTGGATACTGGAAAGAAATGTTTAACAGTATTCTTAAACCTAAAAAAAGCGTTTGACACCGTCTCTATCCCGATTTTACTAAATAAACTGGAAAGAATCGGTGTCAGAGGCACTGCACTTGCAATTTTTCAGAGTTACCTTAATCAGCGCACACAATGTGTCAAGGTTGGTAATGTCATTAGTGAGGAGAGGGATATAACTATTGGCGTACCCCAGGGAAGTGTTCTTGGACCAACTCTCTTCCTAATATACATAAACGACCTTTGCAGTAAAATAATTAATCATGGAAAAATATTTTCTTATGCAGATGACACAGCCATTGTCTTTTACGGGGACACATGGGAAGAAGTATTTCAGTATGCTGAGGAGGGTTTGATTGAAATTGGCAATTGGCTGAAAATTAACCTGCTGACATTAAATACTGGAAAAACAAATTACATTTCTTTTTCCATATATAATTCGTCACAACCCTCATCCAATCTCAGTATTAGGACTCATTCTGAGCGTCACGGTGTTAACGCAACGTGTAGTTGCCCTGTGTTAGAGAGAGTTGATCACACCAAATACTTGGGAGTGAAGATTGACCAGAAACTAAATTGGCACCAACATTTGGATTTAATCTCCAGTCGACTCAGAAACCTCATTTGGATATTCAAAATACTAAGACACGTCTGCACAAAAGAGCTTTTAATAAAAATTTATCTAGCACTCGGTCAATCTTTATTGGTGTATTGCATCCCAGCATGGGGCGGCTCCAACAAAACAAAATTTCTGGAACTGGAGAGGGCTCAAAGAGCTCTTCTCAAAGTTATGTTTTTTAAACCTTGTAGATTTCCAACTTCAGAACTTTACTCATTCTGCAATGTGATGACTGTCAGACAATTGGCAATTATGTACAATATTATTAAACGACATAAAAGTCTTACCTACAGACCTATCACATCAACTGGGAGAAGGATTCCTAACGTCATCAGTGCTATTCCTACTAAAACTAAATATGCACGTAAACAGTTCAATTTTTGGTCTGCTCACTTATATAATAAAATAAACCGAAATATTAATATCTACTCCAAAACTTCATTTGAAGTCAAAAAGGCACTAACGGAATGGCTAAAGACATTAAATTATCAAGAGACTGAAGCCATTGGATCGATATAAATTCCTTTACATTAATAACACAAGTTGTAATGGTGCTCAACTAAAACCATAAGTATTCCTTTTTAAATATTTTTAAATATTTATAAATGTAGGTGTCAGCAAATTCTGCAGATGTGGAGGGAAGTGGAGAAAGTTTCACTGCTTCCTTCTGAACCCAAGGATGACATCCGTATGGCATGTGCAGATACCATCTAGTACCTACCCTTTACAGAAAAACTAATTTATCTCTGCAGATAGCCAAATTCAGAAATTTTATCCTTTACGTTTTGTATCTTATGCAATTCCTTACTCACTTATAACTTTAAAATAAAATACTATACATAAATACACACACACACATAAACACACACACACATACATAAATACATACACGCACGCACACCGACACATATCTGACCAAGTAACCTCTCATATTATATTTACAACTCACATAAGCAACTAATCCAGGTTTTCAATTTCAATTAAGCATTAAGTAAAAATCTTATGTAAAATGTACAAGAATGAAGAGCAGAGTATCCTAACACAAGTTTTAAGAAGCTTAACAGGATACTCTCACAATTGTGTACAAGATTGTTATGCTTGAATGAAAATAAATATTTTGAATTTTTTGAATTTTTGAACTTGTCTTTAATTCAAAGGAAATTTTGCGCAAAGGCCTAAAGGGCGCGGAGTGCGGTGTACGGTGCTCCCCCCGTGCCTCCACCGTTACAACCTAGGCGGATCTTACAATATATGGAGAATTGCGAATATAAAATATCCAGACTAGGTATAATAATTGATCGACCGTTACGGTATCGGTACCTATTCGGATCAAAATAAGTATTACTGGAAGTACGAGTATATAAATGGATCAACACAAGTAATTGATTTTTGAAATACAAATCAGAGCCAAAAAGTCTTCGTGCGTTTAAAAAATTTAGCCGTTACGGATCCACTATTGCATGAAATTTACGGTACGTAAAAGTTACGGTATCGGTACCTACCAATTCGGATCAAAATAAGTATTACTGGAAGTGTGAGTATATAAATGGATCAACACAAGTAATTGATTTTTGAAATACAAATCAGAGCCAAAAAGTCTTCGTGCGTTTAAAAAATTTAGCCGTTACGGATCCACTATTGCATGAAATTGTGGAAAAAAAATATTTCGAGTATCGAGACTATCGACGAATACATGTGGCAACATCGCCTAATAGAATGCGACGTTGCCATTCCGCCCGAGAAACACGCAACTGGATTTAAGTTATTCGGTGCTAAAGGCGGAGTCAGCAAGGTACGGGATCGTGGCTGGATCAACTAAGTGTGCAAAGAGGTGTTTATATATATATATATATATATATATATATATATATATACTATAAACCTACATACACATACTAATATCGCGAAAGATGGGAGAGGTAATGCTCTTTTAGCCTCTTCTTAAATACTGCAATTGAAGGGCTATCCTGAATTAATTTTGGCAGTTTATTCCACATCATGGCTGCTTGAACACTAAAGGAGTGAAAAAGAAAGTTTGTTGTGGCTCTAGGACAGGCAAGTGTTTTTGTAATGCAGGATCGCCTAGGAACATCAGGAGGGGGGAGTAAATTAAAGCGGGAACTCAGATAATCAGGAGAGTTGGGATTTTTGAGGATGTTATATAGGAAGGAGAGGATGTGCACATTGCGCGCCGAAGTCGGATGGGGAGCCATTTTAGCTGAGCGCGAAACGCAGATATATGGTCATATTTACGTAATCCGAAAATGAAACGTATGGCAAGATTTTGTAGGCGCTCAAGCTTATTTAGCAACTCCTCAGTCACATCCAAGTAGCATACATCAGCGTAGTCTAGTATGGGGAGAAGAAGGGTTTGTGAAAGCATAATTTTAGTTTTTAAAGGAAGGAAGTTCTGAAGTCGCTTAAGAGAGTGAAAGGTGTAATGCATGCGCCTGCTCACGTCGTTTTTAAATAATATTGAATAAAAAAAAAATTTCCTAGCTTGTTTGAGAAAATTTATGTAAACACTGATGACACAATCAATCGGGTAAAAAGTACACAGTCGACACACATATAAAAAGTAAACATGATCTTTTAGCCGTTCACTAGAACGCTGGTTTTCAGTGAAGCCTCTAAATGACGCACGGACACTGTGGTCAACAAATACACATACTTATAATAATTATAAAGAATAAGAGAAACTAGCAGATGTGTTTTTTATGAACATCTATACGATATAGAAACAGGAGAGAAGCGATCCGTCTAAGAACGTAAAGGTTGTAAGTAATTTCAAACAAAAGAAAGCATCTTTTATCGTAGACACCGACACGCCTGTGTAAATTTTAAAATAAGGATAATTTAGACGTCTTATTAAAATATTTTTCCGTCTTATTTGTCATAAACATGCCCAAATTAAGTTAAATACTTCGCAAAAAAGTCTTCCCAACTCTTTTCATTAATGCCCTGTGCATCTGCGGGCCACATTAAGTTGGCAAAAACAAACGTCAGTAGCGGGTGTAAGTTTTAATTGCCTTGAGAGAAACCCGCCCTTAATTAAAATATTACTTTGGAGACAAAGAGGAATGCCGAAAAGATTAGCGGTTTACAGAGAACTACTTTTCTTATTGAGGTGATCGAATTTGATACCTATTTAGAAAGAAAGAAGTCTATGGGACCTATCATCTCTTACAGTAAATACTAATAACCTTGAAAGTGCCTCCGTGGCTCAATGTAAAGAACATTGGGTTTACGATTCGGAGGTCGCGGGTTCGATCCCCAGCGGGGTACATGTTTAAGTACTCTGTTTGGTTGGTGGTAGGGCATTTTTAATGTTCCGCCTGGCTATCTAAATCTGCCGCCAAGCAGCAATGTTAATAGCATTGTTGTGTTCCGGTTATCAGAAATAAGATAGCCAGTCCCCCAAATGTGTTGGGATTTCCGGGTCATTACGCTTCCACCTTCGACCTCATCTTCACTTAACATCAGGTGTGATTGAGGTCAAGTGCTAATCCGTTGTGCAAAAAAAAAAAGTTTAGAAAACCCCCGACAACATTTATCAAAAAAATGATTTTATCGTCCAGCCCCCGTAGCATGACAGACGCGATAGACGTTAATGACGCGCGAGACAATATTTGTCCTGCTCAAGGGCTTGGACGAAATATACAACTACTATCCTACTCTCACTCCTACGTCGCGGGCGACAAGCGATGTCATGCTACGCAGGCAGGAATACCTAGACCAAAAGATAGTGTTAAAAGGTAAATTAACCGAGTTCCATCAAATACGGCTAAGAAAGCATCTCCGGGTTTGATCTTAAATATAATAAAATGGAATATCTATATAGAAAGACTATGATATCATCAAATTACATCAAAAATTTGTGTTAAAAGCTAAATATCTTCGAAACAGCTTAACCTATTTTCATCAAACTTGACTAAAAACCTGTCCCTTCGTTTAGCCTTTCAGATAAAAAACCGCACTCAAAGCGGACTACGCATTACTGAAATACGTCCGAATTAAGACTTGAGACATTATAGTTATTAAGTTAAGTAAGTAGTTTAAAACGTGCATTTGCACTTGCGTAGTTCAAAGTACAACTATTAATTTTGGCATTTGTGACATTAACTTGTAACTAACAGTTCAACAGCTGCACCCTTCTATTTGATGAGGGTTAATTAATATTACATTAACAGGAATACGAACCCGTCACCGAGCGAAGTCTGACAAAGCGGGAAAAATGTTTAGAGGGGAAACAATTTTATGTCTTTGTTGAAAATTTTAAGTGCAACGTGCTTTGAATATTTCATCACAATAATCTTGGCGCCGGCAATTACTTCATTGTCTTCAGGACAACGGCGCTGTAAGGTTTGAATAAGTTGTTGCAATTCTGGGAAATATTTCCAACATTTTGCAGCGTTCTCTGGTCAAAGCACGTAACATTGCCAGTGTTGGTGAGACGTAATGATTGATAAGTATTGCTGGTCACTATTAGGAGGTTTATGATGTTTACAAAGTGGAACATTTTTATAAATCCACTTGGCTAGCTGCACCACCATCTAAGTCTGCCACAATTTTGTGTTTAGATTGTTTAAAATGAAACAGTGGTCGGTCAAGAAACTGAAAATCCGAAATGTTGCGCGCGTTTTTCCGTTATCAGCGCTGTGTTATTGAGGCATTATGCTGAGTCAGAGCCCTTTCAGTGCACAGTGGGTACAGCCCTTCGCTAAGTAAATTTTGTTTGGTGTACATCGGTGAATTTAATGTTTTTATTTATTTATTTTGTAGGTTACGTAGTGTTTATTATTTGTGTTCTTCTATTTTGGTTGTATGTACTGTGCAGTGAATAAATGTTTTATCTATCTTTTCGGTGATTGAGTTTAAGTGTCTTTATTTCTCACAAGCTCTTGGTATCAATCCAGGGACAGCGGTTCAACAATTGATAGGGGCGTCTTCCTATATGTAATGTCTTGAGAAAACTTCGTTAGCGCAATGTAGGATTCGCACTGTGATTGGTCATAGTTATGACGCTTCCACAAATGCGGCCTTTGATACATTTTATACTAATACCTTCAGCCGTTTCTGAGAAGATATGTAGTTTAAAAAACTAAAAAACACACGAGAATTCCACTATCCACCGCCTGGCTCCATCATCAGACCCTCTACACCAAGTGCAATATATTGGACTCGGAAAAACGAATCATATGAGCCCAAACTCGAGGGGTTTACTAATACCCACTGAAGAGTTACACCATCCACCTCCTGGCTCCGTCATCAGATCAGCTCCAAGATACCAAATTATAGTACTGTCATCCGAATTACATATACATACCAAGTTTCATTTCGATATGGCAATTAGAAGGAGGTTAAAATTGACTTAAAAGATTTGTTAGTTAGTCAATTACAAATGAAGCTTAAAAAAGCGTGTTAAATGGTCTTCAAACTTGTACCTTGATTCTATAAAGTTTTCGTTCGGCCGACAATCGGTGACCGATTTTTTGTAGGAGAAAAATGGAACGTACTGATTGCAATGTTTCAACGCCCACGTCCTACAAAAAATCAGTTACAATATGGGTGATAAAAGAATTGGAAAAAATCGGCCCGATTATCGGTCCTACAAAAAGTCGGTCGTGGGCGGGCTCACTAATTCTTAATAAACAGAAAAGATATGGCTAAAGTTTATTTCTTTAAAGTGTTATTTGGGATTTGGTTCATTTGACATTCAGTGATTAGAGTATACTTGAATTTTAAGATCCCATATCGCACTGCAAATACCAGTGGAATCAAATGCAGAACTTCCTATGTGATGAAATCTCAAACCTCGAATATTTTCCTCTGCATGCAGAATAACAGCGGGCTAGCAAGAAAATAATTCACATCCCGCTGTAGTAATTTACGCCAAGCCCCCTGATTTATGTGAGAAAGCCTTATTTTTGGGCTCTTTTCTCACACAATCTTTTTCTAGTAAATTGAAAATTATATACATGAGCTGATATGTTGGAGCATTGAGCATCTGTGGCTTTTGGAGTGGAGAGTGTATCAAAGAAAGAAATCAAATCAAATCAAAAATGTTTTATTTCGTAAGTTATAAGAATAACATTTGAAATCGTCATAACATGCAGTTATCGCTCATTCATTAGGCAGCCTCCCCAGATATAAGAACGAGCAAGAAACTCAGGGGTTGGGTGATGAAATTTGCTATATAAGTAAAAGATACTCTGGGTTAAAACATAGAATATTTTTTATTCCGATAAAGTGGGTAGTTCCCGCGAGATTAACCAATTTCCGCGATAAAGTTATTCCACACAGTCAAATCCGCGGGTGGAAAGCTAGTCTTTAATATGAAGAAAAGCGCACTCAATTCGGATCACGATCAATGCCGCCAAACACGTAACGCTCATCGTTTTTCATCGGGGGTTAATCAATCATTGTAGAATTAATTAATAATGTAGTGCAGGTTTTCAAATAAAGTACACTTGGAATAAAAAACATAGTCTTTAATCAACACCACGGTATCTTATGACAGATTGATTACTAGAATAATAGTTTTGATTCACTGACAGAAGAAACCTATAAAATGTCCTTGGCCGAACAGCGTAGGGCGTGTGCGGGCGCAAGTGACGCGAATGCTTTGTATCCCGGTCGGAGCCACACTGTCTGGCGGCGGGCGGTGTGGCTACATATTGCCGATTGGCAGGGAAGGGTTGCGCGGGCGCGGGCACGTGTATGTGCTACAATAATTATTTAAAATTTAATATCTAATACACTGAGGCCCAGTCTATCCGTTAGATTGGTCCACGGCTCTGGAGATGTGAGAGCTGCCTACTTGCTCAGCAGCTGAGCTTATGCATTCAGCGGAGCAATAGCGCTAGCGTACTATGTACTATGCCTCACGGAAGCGAGTTGGACGGCGTATTTTTTCTATAAGATATGGGTATTTTTAATTGTGTTTTATAAATTTGTTGTTTCATGTACATACTTAATGAAAGACTGAAATAAATGCTTTAAATATATAAATATATAAAGGCGATATTACACGGTTCTAATACACTAGACACAAATTACAGATTAAAAATAATGACATTTCTTTAAATCTGGTCTTGATTTGTTTAGCAACCATTTTGTTTAAATTTAACTAGGTATCTACTTTGTATTGATCGCCTAATGAGCAAGTTACATTGGACATTCCATTGATCGGACATCTGTATCTTTTTATCACGTGTTTTTTTTATGCACTACAGTTTCGTACTTGATGTTAAGTGAAGATGAGGTCGAAGGTGGACGCGTACTGACCCGGAAACCCCAACACATTTGGGGGACTGGCTATCTTATCTCTGACAACCGGAACACAACAATGCTATTAACATTGCTGCTTGGCGGCAGATTTAGATAAGATGGTGGTAGATAGCCAGGCGGACATTTAAAATGCTAATTAATAACTTTATAATAAATAAGTAATTTTATAATAAATTATTTGAACTTTGAATCGGGTTGCTGGTGTCCATGGACGGCGGTGATTGCTTGTGACCCGCATGCTCGTTTGCCGCCATCTCATCTAAAAAAAAAAAAAAAAAGAATCGTTGGGAATTACTTAGCTCCATTTTCTTTTATACAAAATTGTCTTGACAAATTGTTGCCTGCACCAAGTTACCCCGAACCGCACAATTTCGAGGAAAATATAACGTGGCATTAATTGCAAGAATTCCTCCTCCGTACTCGTACCTCTCACGTGCCACGATTGTTCATTGAGTAATAGAAATTCCTGGGACCCTCTATGTTTACCTTCACACTTCGCCAAGATTGCCAGCTTAACTATATATATATATACTCATCTATGATGTGTAGGTAGTAAATTGTTTGCTGTACCTTGGGAATACTTAGAGGTTGGGAATTAGTTGGAGGGGGAATGTACTTCCTCGTAGTCCACCCTGGGCAACGGATTTACCAGCTCTACCTATAGAACTTAATACGATCGACTACATAGCTTTTACAGGGTACCCACTGACACCACTTCTGAATACGAATAACTTTGCCAAAGAAACCATAGTCGAATTCAATTAAAAAAATTTCAATTACCCAACACTACCTTTAGTATGTCAGTTTAACAATTTTCGGCTGAATTTGGCTGTTTTAAATGCAGCATAAATCAAAAATATTACTCTGATCTACACCCGAAAAGCCTTAAAGCTAATTATGAGTAAGTAATACCTAAGTAGATTTAATTAGTACAGTTATTTTCCAGAATTTTAAAAAACGGCCACTTTATTTTAAAATCGTCAATTATGGAAAATAACTCCATCAAGACTATTTAGGTATTTTTAATTAGCTTTTAGGTATAAGGTGCAGGTTAAAGCGAATTTTTTTATTTAAAAAGACATCTTAATGCAATAAACCCTCTTAAAATAAAACAAGAAATAGTCATGTATTTCTTGTTGTTGGCAATTTCAAATTAATTATAAATTAGTCATTATAAGTGATGTCAAATTTTTTTTTTATATCCTTATACATACACACAGCGCCATCTAGTTCCACAGTAAGCAACTATATGCTTGTGTTGTGGATACCAGATGGTTGATATACTACATAAAGACATTTTTTTTGTAAATAAATACTTATCATAAATGAAAACATCCATAACTCGGGTACACATGTCCGTATTCATCACACAAACATATGCCCCTAGCGGGATTCGAACCCGCAACCTTTTGGTATAGTGGTCAGAGTTGCTAACCATTACACCAAACAGGTCGTCAAATATTTAAATAATATCCAATTATATTAGTCCCATTTTTATATTAGCCAAATTTCAAAACGTTAATTTTCTTCTTCTTTTCGTGTCGAGGCAAGTTTTATATCACCAAAACCTAGCCACTCTAACAATACTCTCTTTGGCAAGGAGGTCGTCAAATGTGCAGCTGCCGGAACGTGCGGAGCAAAATAATAGGTGATCCAAAATCTGGGGCTCCCCCCAGGCAATGGAGAAACCCCATCTGCACAGATTATCTTTCCTGACGATTAAAGGGTTTCCATGTCGGCCATGGCAAATCGTGTATAGAGGAAGACTCTCCGAGCAGGAGAAACGACGCAAGAGACTTCCTCTCACGCAACGGGCTGCCGCGAACATTCTGAGCCACACTTTGTAATAATATTTTATCAAGAATAGGAAATTGTAACAAATACACAAGGTGAAAATGCGTTATTAAATATATAAAAATATATTAGATGTTCTGCCGATCAGACAGTAACATTTTAATTGATAGCAAACAAATACGTCATATTTATGTTTTGCTCCTCGTCTTGTTATAGTCTATGTGCTATGTGCTCGACGTTTTTGACACACAAAGGCTCGCTGAACCTGGTCCTTTAAAGCCTTTCAGCGCGTTCTATTTTTAAAAACTTTATGAAACATGGCACACGATTCCTTTCAAAGCCTTTTTGTTTATTACACCTTCTCTCCATACCCTCCAATTCGAATGGTCGAAATATGAAAATAACAATACTCGTAATATAGTTTATAACTTTATATAGCGCTTTGCTTCATCATTTATAATGCGGACTGCTAAGGTATGGAACTCACTGCCCCCGTCGGTTTTTCCCGACACTTACCTACAACCTTGGGATGTTCAAGTCTAGAGTGAATAGGCATTTACTGGGTGCGCGTGATCTTCGGCTACATCGTCACTTTCATTTCATTCCATCAGGTGAGATTGTAGTCAAACGCGAAACCAGTTTTTAATAAAAAAAAAATAACTGAGATGGCTAAAAAAAACTTTTAGTGTTCCATGAGATAATACAGCAGTTATTAACAAACGGTTGTTATATAAGCATTGCACAGGCCGCTCATTTTCAGTCTTAAGTAAAAATATTTTCCCTTGTTTTGTAGAATTACAAATTGTATCCAACCTACTTAAAAAGTGTAACCCATGAGTTTCTTGCTCATTCTTCTCTGGTGAGTCAGCATTGTGAATGAACAATAAATTTAAATTAAGTTAAAAAATATGTAACGTTTTCATGTGATACTTGAAATCTTTATACTATTGACTTTATATCGTCTATCTAACCATCAAGATATTTATCCTCAGAAGCAGATATATACACACAAGTAGATATTAAAAATAGGATTGCAAAGTATTGAACAAACATTTTTAACAATTTTCGCACCACAATTTCTTTTATAAATTGCCAATACAAAGGAAATACACATCAGGCCACGAAAATAGTTCCCTGTGTGACGATTTACAGAGAGAATTTTATTCGTATAGATATCAAACGGTCGTCGATCGGACTCGAATAGAAATGGTTCATTTTCACATGTGGCGTGATGTCTCCAATATTGGCTGGTGCTTTTGCACGATACTGTGTTTGTGAAATTATTTCTGCCATAACAAAATATTTCTATTCACGTTTATTTACTTTTAGGAAAGTAAATTTAAATTCATCAATTAGACTAAGTTGATGGGTTTACCTTGGAAAGCAACGTTGCGGGTTCCTTACATTATTTTAGTATTCAAATACGGTTTGCAAATGGTCAGTTATAAGGTTATCAGATCTAAAAATAAAAAATATCGAAAAATAAAATCTTCAGTAAAATTCCTGAGATCATGACTCAAAATTCAATTTTCACTCGCACTTATGTGTGTGCGTTGTGTTTGGTCGGATGTAAGGAAACGCCGCCCAGCCGCAATATTAATGGCATTGTTGTATTCCGGTTGTCAGAGATAAGATAGCCAGCCCCCCAAATGTGTTGGGGTTTCCGGGTCAGTACGCTTCCACCTTCGACCTCATCTTCACTTAACATCAGGTGTTATTGAGGCCAAGTACCAACCCGTTGTTCATAAAAAAAAATGTAGCTTAATAGTGCGTGGTCCCATTTGAGTGCATGTGATATTGTTATATTTAAGATTAAACTAGGGGAATGTTTATGAACCAGTTTGACGAAATACGGTAAGAAGATATTTAACTTTTAATACAATTGCTTTGTATACCTGGTTATTATATTTCTTCGCTTCATTCTTCGATATAATTAACCAGGTAGTCCCTTAATCTACTAGGCAACATCGCACAATTTTTAAAAGACATGACAATGACTAAAAAATAAACGAGTTCCGATCGACGCTCTTGACAGTTACTCATTCCTTATTTGTGCGAGGCAACACGAGCACGCGCATTTTCGCTATGCCGAAACGCAGCGCCGAAGAAAAGATTAAGCATTATCACAAAAAACTAAGAAGATTGGAATCCAAAGTGGAAAATAGGAAAAGACATCGTCGGATCATAATTTCTTCCGATGAGGATGAATCTGACAAAGAACGTAAGTGTTATAACATTACATCTTTCGATTTACTATGCTACCAACATACCGGCATGTATGGATTGACTGCGAGTCAATAAATACCTTTCAAATAAATCGGGGTTGACTGCGAGTCTCCAACGATGATAAATCAAAAAATTTCGCCGGTTTGTAGGGATTAACTGCGAGTTAATAACTACAATGTTCATTAGACCATAATTGGGGTTCACTGCGAGTGTACCTACGTACAACTGTTGGTTTATATCAAGTACGTGTCGTCGCTCGCCACGACATTTATGTCATCACATAGATTTTATTATCTACCCTAATTGTTCCAGTACATTAAATAATAATGTAAAATTATTATTCTAGGTCACCAAGACCAGACGAACGGGGATACAGGTCCCATGGAAAATGAAATTTCTATCGATAACGAAATTCATATCGATAATACGATTCCAAGCGGAACCCAAGAAAATGTCACCGATTTGACACAAACACCTGTCGTTAACCCTGAACCGTCATCGTCAGGAGACCCTGATCTGGATCCTGAACTGTTATTAGCCTTAGGCGAATCCACTTCTGATTCCCCCGATTATGGCGAAAAAATCCTTGAGAGTCAAGCAAAGTTATGGTTACCGCTTTTAAAAAAGGGTATGTCAAAAGAAAATAAGGACAAGTTACTTAAGGAGTATATAATCCCGGATAATTGTAGACTATTACAAGCACCCAAGCTCAACGCTGAGATCGCAGCCGCCATACCCGATATGGTTAGAAATAGGGACAAGAATACTCTTTGCGCCCAGCAACAACAACTCGGTTCAGGAATCACGGCCGTAAATAGGGCCATGGACCTTCTTTTATTAGGTGGAGATAAAATTCAGGCTATAAAACACCTCAGTAATGGTTGCCGTTTACTAACGGACTTACACTGCCTTTTCACACAGTGTCGTACAAAGCTTATTACGCCCAGTCTAGACAAGACTTGTCTTAACGTAATACATGAAGCAGAAAGGGACGAGACTCTGTTTGGAGCGAAACTCTCGGAAAAGATTAAGGCGGCAAAGGCCATTGAAAGGCAGGGCCTTCAAATTAAAAAAGCGCCACTGCAGAAGACGACAGCTGGCACTTCTCAACAGACGGGTACCTATCGTCATCCCTATCAGGGAAACTGGCAAGCCCCTCCTCGCTACCCGTCGAACAGGGGGGGACGGGGAGGCTACCGTCGCCAGGCGCCGCCAGCTGCGAGCTCGCGCCGCAACAACCAGCCTGCTTCCAGCACGAAGACCATTCCCCAGAACAAGCCCCGTGCAACGACACAGCAGTAGTACAGGTACATGCTGGTCGTATAAATTATTTTTATAATTGTTGGCTTAAAGTTACACAAAATACAGTTGTTCTCAACTGGATTAAAAATGGATATTCAATTCCATTTTGTAAGGAGGTACAACAAATCACCATACCTAAAAATAATTTTTCATTTACTGAAAAACAAGATATGTCTTTAGCCATAGATAAGTTATTAGACTTAAGCGCAATATCCCCATGTACCCCCACTAAAAACCAGTTCATTTCTAAGATTTTCCTTGCCCCTAAACAAAACGGCAGTAAACGTTTTATTTTAAATTTAAAACCATTGAATAAATTCATTTCTAAATTACACTTTAAGATGGAAGACCACCGTACGGCTATGAAACTGATACCCAAAGATGGTTATTTAGCGACCATTGATTTAAAGGAGGCGTATCTATTAGTACCCATCACTGCCTCAGATCGAAAATATTTACGATTCGAATTCGAATCCCCTTCAGGTCTAAAAACCACTTACGAATTTACAGCCATGCCGTACGGGTTGTCAGTTGCACCAAGAGTCTTCACTAAGGTTATGAAAGAGGTATTATGTTGTTTAAGAAAACGCGGCTTGAAGTCTGTGGGGTACCTGGACGATATTTTATGTATAGGGGACAACTACGCTGACTGTCTTAATAACGTAAACGAAACTTTGTCATTATTACAATGTTTAGGCTTTGTCATAAATTTCGAAAAAAGTTCATTGTACCCACAACAAACTTGTAAATATCTAGGCTTTGTATTTCATACAAGAAACCTGACATTAACTTTACCTAGCGAAAAGCGAAACAATATAGCACAGTTAGTCCAAAAATATTCAACTTTACCACAGTGCACCATCCGCGAGTTAGCTCAGCTGATAGGTGTTTTAACATCTTCGTGCCCTGCCGCCAAATATGGGTGGCTGTACACGAAGATTTTAGAACGACATAAATTTCTTATGTTATCCAAATATGAAGATTATGAAACCAAGATCAGACTTCCTACCGAGTTATTAAGAGACCTTCAGTGGTGGACCGAGAATATATTCTCGACATACAATCACATGCGATTTCCTCATTTTAAATTTGAGATTTACACGGACGCATCCCGCACGGGATGGGGCTCAGTGTGCAATAACAATCGAGCTAACGGAATGTGGTCAAGTTCAGAACGCGTAAAACACATAAATTATTTGGAGCTGTTAGCAGTTTTTCTTGGACTAAAATGTTTTGTACGACTGGAGAAAAACTGTGTTGTATTGCTCCGCGTTGACAATACGACAGCTATAAGTTACGT
This sequence comes from Oegoconia quadripuncta, assembly GCA_949316235.1. NCBI lineage: Eukaryota > Metazoa > Arthropoda > Insecta > Lepidoptera > Autostichidae > Oegoconia > Oegoconia quadripuncta. The sequence goes on from OX438743.1 coordinate 17,904,740, forward strand.
GAATCGCATGGGCGGAATACAATTCCCCCATTTGAACGAATTGTCTCGACTGATTTGGCAATGGTGCGAGGAGCGTAATATTTGGATCATAGCATCTTACGTTAATACTAAAGAAAATTACGCGGATTTTGATTCGAGAATAATAAACCCGGATACGGAATGGGAACTATCAAATAAAGCATTTGGAATTATTACAAAGCATTTAGGCCATCCTGAAATTGATTTATTCGCTTCTCGCACCAATGCAAAATGTGACTTATTCATATCTTGGAAACAAGATCCCGATGCAATAGCCGTAGACGCGTTTACCGTAAATTGGCAAAGTTTTCACTTCTACGCGTTTCCTCCCTTTTCTTTAATATTAAAGTGCTTGAGAAAAGTAATTGATGACGAAGCTTCTGGTATATTTGTGTTTCCCTATTGGCCCTCACAGCCTTGGTTCCCCATGTTGGAAAAGTTAATATGTTCGGAAATACTTTATTTCAACTCTGATAAATATCCTCTTCAATCTCTTTTCAGAGCCCATCACCCTCTTCATCAGAACCTTACCCTGGCTGCAGCGAGGCTTTGCGGCAAGCCTTCATCCGGCGAGGCTCCCCTCCCGATGCACTAAATCTACTGGTAGCTTCTTTAGCGGACAGCACTATTAAGCAGTATAATGTTACACTAAAGCTTTGGTGGCAATTTTGTCAAATTAACAAGGTGAATGTATTCGGACCTCCAAAGGCGTCGGTATTATCCTTTTTAAGCCAACAGTTCAGCAGCGGTTGTTCCTATAGCAGTTTAAATAGTCACCGATCTGCATTATCATTATTCCTAGGTGACGGTATTGGTTCAGATGAAACTGTAAAGCGTTTACTTAAAGGTGCATTTAGGTTAAAACCTTCAACACCCAAGTACTCTAGAACTTGGGATCCGCAATTAGTTCTGAATCTTGTCTCACAATGGTATCCTAATACCGAATTAAATTTAGAAAAGATCACAAAAAAATTAGTTATCCTTCTTGCCCTTTGTACTGCACATCGAGTACAAACGCTTTGTCTAATTAAACTCGAGAATATCACTATCTCAAATGATGGTATCAGAATCTCTATAACTGAACTGATTAAAACATCAGCTCCCGGTCGTGACCAACCACTTTTATTTTTGCCTTATTTCCCGCAGAACATTGGTATATGCCCTGCAACAGTTCTCAAAGATTACATTTTTATTACTAAAAATAAGAGAACTGCAAGTACGGGTCAAGTGCTGTTGACATACAAAGCACCACACAAAGCAGCGACTACACAATCGGTTAGTCGCTGGATAAAACAAGTGCTGACAGAAAGCGGCGTCGACACGACAGTGTTCAGCGCGCACAGCACACGCCACGCTGCCACCTCCGCCGCCCATTCGCGCGGTCTTTCTGTGGACACTATTAGGAAAACCGCTGGCTGGACCAGCACATCCAAAACATTTGCAAAATTTTATAATAGATCGGTAATCATCGAAGAAAATTTTGCCAATTCTATATGTTTAACATAATTATTATAAATGTAATCTCTTCGATCTCAATTTATGTCTTACGTTTTTTGTGCTTAATATAATCATTATGCTCACAATAAGAGTTTATGTTAAAAAAAAAAAAACTTTCTGTGCTTGCTCTGAAAGTCTACCTGGTTAATTATATCGAAGAATGAAGCGAAGAAATATAATAAGTGATCAAACAAACTTCACAAGTGAAGTTCGATCATTATTATATGAGTCGCTTCATTCAAAGATATAATCTCCCTCCCACCCATAGTACACAAACGATATCTTAAAAATATGTTTGATACATGACCCAAAGCAAGAAAGTTTTTTGCGTTATCGCTCTCTAAAGAATGAGTAACTGTCAAGAGCGTCGATCGGAACTCGTTTATTTTTTAGTCATTGTCATGTCTTTTAAAAATTGTGCGATGTTGCCTAGTAGATTAAGGGACTACCTGGTTAATTATATCTTTGAATGAAGCGACTCATATAATAATGATCGAACTTCACTTGTGAAGTTCGTTTGATCACTTATTATGTTTAGTTCCTCGGATATTTTCTAAATAATCAATCTACTGGATTGAGTATACTACCTCTTTTTGAGTATTTCTTAGGTTTCTTAACCTTACTTTTTAACCAAAAACGCAAATAGAAGGGGTATAAGTTTGAAGTTTATGTCTATCTGTGTGCTATAGCGTATCTGTGACACTAAGATGAAAATGATCTATTATTTCCAAAAGCTATTTTTTTGCGAGGTGGCTCAGTATTTTTCATCTAAATCGGTTTAAACTTTTCGAATTTATTTTACCGTAAGGAACATATAGGGCGTATTAGGTAAGTGAAATAAAAGGTATTGGCATAGGTAGTTCTTTTTTATATAGGCATGGCATATATGGCATAGGTAGGTAGGCATTTTTTTTCAAAACTATCATCGAACGAAGCTATAATTGTGTCATTTGATGGTCGCGTTTGTAGCCTATTACTCATAATTACATAATTTAATTAAATAAATAAATAAATAACGAAAAAATATGAGTTCCAAATAAATTTCCGATGATAGGATCTCTACAAATCCCACCAGTCGCATGTCAAACTCCGGATGGTTCGTGCGTTTTTGGAAAAATAATTAAACTACCTATGCAAATGACTTCTATTTCACTTCCCAATAGGGAAGGGCATAATAATGCTCTATTTTTACTTACGGTAAAAAAAGTCATCCATTATTTAATTATATATTGTGTTGCGATTGGGTGAAAAGCAATAAGACATTAATAATTATTATTGTCACAAAAAACTGATAGTATCAGTCACTTACCGCAAGCCGACTCACACTAACCGCCTCCGTGGCTCAATTGTTTCATGTACATACTTAATTAAACAAAGAAATAAATGCTTTAAATATGTGAAATCAAATGAAATATCTTTAGACATACACAGCGCCACCTAGTTCCACAGTAAGCAACTATAGGCTTGTGTTGTGGATACCAGATGGTTGATATACTACATAAATACATTTTTTTTGTTGTAAAAAAATACTTATTATTAAATGAAAAACATCCATAACTCGGGTACACATGTCCGTATTCATCATACAAACATATGCCCCTAGCGGGATTCGAACCCGCAACCTTTTGGTATAGCGGTCAGAGTTGCTAAACACTACACCAAACAGGTCGTCGAATTATCTTTGTTATATTTTTTTATTTTTCTAATTAATGTTGTGTTAACTAGCGAAGGCTACAATGGGATTGACATGCCCATAGGACACACAAAATCCCTAAATAAAATATTGATTAAACAACAGCTAATATAAACGCAGCCACCATTCATAACAAGAATGAACGTTGTTATTCACAGCAGAACCTTCGACATATCTACAAGTTCTAACATCAAAATGTTAGTTACGATCTTACAGGGGTATACCGTTAGAGTGAAGACAGCTCTGAGCTGACAACTGAATGTAATTAATTAAGACGGGGAGTATAAAAGCGTCTCCGTCGCACTGCGGGGCATTCCACCGCGCAAGCACGAACTTTGCCTTTGCTGTACCTTAGAAATGATGTTGTAATTGTTTGCTCTAAATAATAGTATCTCTACAGAATGTTCTCTAATAAGGTTCCAGTGGACATTCAAAATTTACCTTTAAATAAATTCAAAACCATTATAAAACAGACACTGGTGTCGATTCGGATGTACACCAACTAAACTAAAATAAAACCAGTTTGAAGTAGTACTGTCTCTTTTTCCCTGGAACAGTACGATGCGACGGCACCACTCTAAAACGGTTTTAGTTTAGTTTAGTTAAATTGGTGTATATCTGAATCGACACCATTATTTACCAAAGGTTATTATAAAATTTCTGACTATCTAGATGATAAGCAAGCATGGACATAGACCGTTCGGCGATATTCAGTCTAATTATACAATATAATATAATTGTAACCCAAACTTATCTAAAAGAGCAACCTTTGAGTTTCTTGCTCGTTCTTCTCTAGGGAATCAGCTTTGTGAATGAGCAATAATGTCAAAAACTTTAATAATAAGATAAAATATGTGACGTTTTCAAGTGATAATTTTTATCCCACGAAATATTTTTTTTTTTGATTTTGTGGCCTTGAATGAGCTCCACTTATATGAAACCAAAAACTGTTTGAAAGTACACATGAGTGTTGTGTTAGTCCTGTCCTGAGCATCCCCACTGATCGTGCATCGAGAAACGTTACATATTGCATCCAAGTGTTACGTTGTGTTTCTGACCTTCATATACTCAATGACCCTCATTACTGAGCAGTTGCTCAAACTAATATTACACAAACACACTTGTGACGAGGTGTACAACCTCTTCTAAATTTTGTCTTTTTTTCGGTAATCTCTTTGGCGTTTTCTTTTTTTTGGAACATTATTCAAAATTCTGAATTCCAAATTATTTTCAAAAACGAGTCAGTCTTGACGCAGCTTGCGAACTGAACTATTCTTTTCTTTTTCCTTTTATTTCTTTCTTTAAATTATTATATCATTATTAAGTTTTATTAGTGCCTATACCTTCTTCCTGTCCTTCACCTTCTTCTTCACCGTTCATCAGTGGCTGCAGTCCTGGTAGGGGCCTGAAACCTACGACCCTAAATCTCATCCTCTTCTACGGCGCCCAATACCTACATCTTCCTACAGCAGCTGAGCGCTCGCAGCACCGCGACACACTAAACAAACTAATGTCACACATTGTACCCAAGTGTTGTGTTACTATTCTATCTTCTATTATCCTCAATGACCCTCATCGTTACTACACAGTCGTTTAGCAACTGCATAAACACTGTTATCTATCATTGCATCCAAGTGTGTTTTATCCTCAATGACCCTTACTTAGCATTCGCATACACCGTCTGAAACGTTATATACTGCAACAAATTTTGTGTTATTTTCCAATATCTTCGATGATCTTCCATTGCAACCCCATGTCATAATGTAAGTGGAGTAAAAAATATTTTTAACAGTTTGATCTGCCTGGCGTCGTTTGATCGCTAAATTCGGTACCACGTATGCACCATGGAAGTAAGGATCAGGGGATAAAGTCTAATAGATAGATGTATAGATTTACCATAATTTACTTCTGGGGCTTCGAGGACTTAGCGTCGGTGGCTCAGCTAAGACGCGGTCTCCCAATTTGAGAGTTTCAATTCCCAGGCAGGCCATGTATACCGGTTAAATTAAATTTAAGTACTTATGTGCATTTATTGGACTGCTCGTAAACGATGAAGGAAAACATGGTGAGGAAAGTTGCTTGCACCAGAAATAAAAATTGTAATGCATGTGAAGTTCAACCCGCGTTGGGCTAGCGTAGTGGACTATGGCACATACTTCCCTAATTATACAAGTGAATCCTTGCAGTGGGATGTTTACGGGCTGAAATGACGACTTCTAGAGCTTGTACGATCGAACGCAGGTGAGCTAAACGGCTTTTAACAATCGAACTACTAATTTTACGTGGTACGGCTGGCCTGGTGCACCAGGTTGACAAGCGATGTCACTCTGAGATAACCACAAGACTCCAGGGTAGCGTTATAAAAATACAGGAAATTCAATGGAATATTGTCTGACGGTACACGTCACAATACAATGTGTTCGGCTTTTCCTGAATACTGATCGACACTTATAATATCAAAAAAATATTGAGCATTTTCTTACTCCCCTCTCGATTCCTTGCGAGTAGGTACGAGTTCCGCAATCAATTATACAGCGGAAGCGAAAACAACTTTTAAAAGTAAATGGGATACGAAAAAAAATCATTTGAACATTCGGTTCAGTGGTTTTTCATTCAGGAATCTGTGGAATTGATCAATTTGTGCGATTTTCTTCGCAGTCTAAGGGAATTCTCGTACCAATAAATTACGGACAGGATTTATTCGACAATTTCTTAATCTTATAGCTGTACTTACAATAAATTTTATTAGTAAATTTGCAAGAAATTCGACTTAGCAATTTCAGAATATCGAGCCTTTCCATTGTTACATACAATATTGTCTTCACTGAGCTCGTCGCCGAAATTTAGATTTCGTATTCATAAGTGGGTTGGTTTCCGCAAACTTGACGTCTGGATGCGCCTATTTTGCATGTAAGTATATCAGTTGTGCTGCCCAACTGCTGCTGCCACTGGCTTTGGGCAGCGACTCCGGTTTTCCGTGATGAACAGCGGATGTGTAGCCACCTCCTCGCACTCCAAATTTAGATTAGTAAAAGTTTTAGCAATATCTCAAAAATTAAGAGGTCATCACTTTTCAAGGTTACGTCATGGACCTGTGCTAATTGGCTGCTGACTTTATCAAGCATAATTTTTATTTTACAAAGATATTAACTTTGTGTTTTGTTCGAGATGTTCACCATGGAGAAAAACTTGAAAATAATTTCATAGTGTTATTTATTACGAAAAAAAGTCACCGACATAACTAGTAGGTTGAATAGACAGAAATGATGTGATGCAAGTCGTTTCCAACCGATCGCTCTACAAATCTATAGCGTAGGCCTTTTTTCAGCAGAGAACGTCTTTTGGTTATTATTTAAGTCCGCTGATGGCCAGAGCTTTGGTCGTTATTAGACTGAGACATCATGACTTATGAGAAACAGAGCAATCAGTAGCACAACAATAATAATTTTAGTAATATTCACAATTATTTCCGATTGTCAATTAGTTTGGGGAAAAATTTCTACGTATTTTGTATAAAAGTTCACAATGAGTCATTATTTTGATCAATGTCCAGTTTCTCAACGACGTTGTAACCATGGATGTGTCAATAATTGTGTGTAGATTAGTCAAATATCTTTAACGGACTCCGTAGGGGTCGCGAGTTCGATCCTAGCGGGGTACACGTTTAGTTCTCAGTTTGGTTGGTGCCAGGGTTTTAAGTGTCCGCCTGGCTAGCTACTCGTACCTCCATCTTATCTAAGTAGGCCGACAAACAGCAATGTTAATAGGATTGTTGTATTTCCGATTGACATAGATAAGATAGCCAGTCTCCGAAATAAGAAGGGGCTAACCTGCTGTGCATCAAAAAGGCTTAACCGATTTCTATCAAACATGGAACCATCTCGTCGAACCTTTTTCGAATGCTGTACCTTCGCTACACACACGCACGCACGCACGCACGCACGCACACACACACATACAACACACACACGCACACACACACAACACACACACACACACACACACACACACACATCCACACATCCGCACATCCGCACACCCACACACCACATAGGTACCTCTACCTCGCTATTTTTATAATTTTCTATCTTAAAATAATATTGTTAAAATGCGAATTTACCTTGTATACCTACTTACCTTCTTGTTTAAAGCATTTATGTAGTTGTGGAAGAGCAGAGCCTCCTAATACAGTTATAGATAATAAGAATAAGTTACTGAAATAAACATTTTTGTTTTTTTTTTGATTGGAAAGCTCGTGTGCAGTCAGATAAGGTACAGTTGGCAATATTATCAACCACGTCTGGCGATAAATTGTTGCGTGTCGCGAGAGAGGGTCACGTACCTTCGTTGGAGGCTAAATGGTGCTCGTAATATGTTACAGACGGGGCTTGAAATAGGTATAGTCTATGATATGTATACACGAGAATTGATAGTGTATAAATTCTTGTATACAAAATACATGAAAAATTTATATATCCACTCGATAAAAAAGCATGAAATATTGAGCGGAAACAAAACAATATAATTTTGTATATATACAAGGCATCATCATCATCAGCCCGTAAAAATCCCACTGCAGGGATATAGGCCTTTTCTCGTATATGAGAGAGTAGGGTCCGTAGTCCACTTTGAATTTTTATTTCTCAGGCAAGCAGGTTTCCTAACGATGTTTCCCATCACCGTTTAGGAGTCGCACCTTTTAGTTTCATGTTCCTCACCGGTTCATGGTTTGCCTGGGAATAGAACCCGGACCTCTCAAATTGGGAGACCGCGTCTTAACCACGGAGCCACAGACGCTCATTGTTTGTTTATTTTAGTTTAATCATTCTTTTAGTGTTGTACTTAGTACTGAGTTGTTAGTAATTTGTGATAATGCTGCTGGTTTTGCAATCATCTATTATAGATGGTATAATACTAGTTCGTTACTAATTTTGTAAAACTGTTTATTGTCCCTAATAAATAAAAAAAAATAGTTTGTTGCCCAACGGATGGACGTATTTGGATCAAATTTGGTCTATTTATGTAGATAGAACACGATGATATTTTTATCCCGTTAAACTGGTTAGTTCCCGCGGGATAAACAAGTTAAACATATCGGCGATAAAGTTATTCCACGTAGGCGAAGCCGCGGGCGAAATGCTAGTCTCCAATAAAATCATTAACCAGGTGTAGTAAGCATCTAAAAAAATATCAAAACACGTCACATTCCATAAAGCCCTCGTGGGGCCACGAGAATGGCGGCGTGTACACTCGCCCAGTGTCGACACGACTTTCCACTTTGGCTGTCGTAAATGCGTCTTTTGGTGACACCCCTAACGCTCCCAGTTAGCTTTTAAACTCGTTACAATACCTACGTGGGGGTAGTTAGGTACGTATTGGGGTAAAAATGGCATTGACAAAGTTTTACGTACTGAGAGTAAAAGTAGTTGTTTTTGTGCGCGGCATTGCTTGCGATGTTCTTTCTCCTTTTCAAAGGTCTGTCTCATAGACGTATAAATAGTAGCAGACCGGACATAAAGGTTAAAGTGCGTAGCCGAACGATGTTTGGCTTTGACGTATGAGGAAATGTTTTGAAATGAGTTCTGATTATGTGGCCTACTACGAATTTATTAATAGCTTATCTAATACCTCGTTAGCATCTTGTTTGGAAACAAGCAAGTTTTATATATCTCTCTCTTCAATTTAAGAGCTATGCTCATGTCGGTGAGTTCTCTCCACACTTCTCTTCAAACTTTTATATACAGGGTGAAATTTAATTTGAGTTCCTGTTTACTAGTGACTCCACTCATGATTACGAACAACTTTTCACTAGGAACCATAGCCGAATTCAATCAAAAAATTTTCGTTTACCCATACAATGTAAACCATGCCGAAACTACCATTAGTATGAAAGTACAAAAAACTATGGTTCCTAGTGGAAAGTTGTAGGTAACCAAGAGTGGTATTATCAGGCGAAAATTACTATTAAATCTTCACTTAACATCAGGTGTGATTGAGGTCAAATAACAACCCGTTGGGCTACACAACCGCTACTGGAGTTATTATTTTTTATATGAGAGGGCGGCAAACAAATATTATGAATTAAGACGGGTATAATAAGGGTAAAATAAGAATTTTTTAAAGACAGAAATCAAAGACACATGACATTTGGAATCCAACTATGATTCTAATAGAATCCTCATAATTTGAACGAGATCTCGCAAAATTATACCATTGAGAGTAAACGCCCTAATGTCAAAATGCAGTAACGCTCCATTAAAATGTTTCGGTAGCGTTATTTCGTCCATTAATTTAATGCACGCCCAATGTTTTTATTTTGCTAACAACATTTTATGTTAACCATAATAACTCGGGGGTGTTGATGTAAGTACTTGTTATGTGACGTAGGGGAATTTTTTATTACCGTAAAGGACGTAACGCAGAGGTCGTAACGAACCTAATGTATGAAATATGTATCGTGTGGATGTCAAATTTGAGGTATATATGCATTTCGATCTCATATCAACAGCTTTATTGCTGGGTCACAAACTCCTAGGGTACGGTACATAATCTAACACGCGGGTCTAGTGAGGATTAGTGGATTTGTGTCGGGAGTAGTAGCCCCCTGACAGTCAATGTTTTCCCACTGCTTTCGATTGAAAACAAATATATTAACCGCACTATTATTAAAGTGTCATTAGTGGTCACTCGTTCAGGGGTTGCTTCACTCGCCTAATCGAAAACGAATAATGAATACGCTTCTATCTTGTGTATTTTGGTCTCATTTTATTTTTCGAAGTTTACCAACTACTGGGCTTGCAATAATATGCAACATTAACCAAAAAAACTAAATAAATTAAGAAAAAACTAGAACTAATCAATAACCCTTTTGTATTACTGCGGCACACACATGCTTTTGTTGTATATGAGATTATTTATATAGTTTAAAACATCTATAGATTTGCATGTTTCAACGGCGATGGCCTCACCTACTACCACGTGAACATTTCTGCATATTTCATAAGGTGAACCGTGGATTGTTTCAATCAATAAACTCTTACTGTTTGGTATGTACACCCAAGCACTATTGTTTCTGATATCTGTGACCACTCATCTGTGTTTGGGATAAAGGTCCTGACGTTATATATGTATAAATACTCTCATTCCTTGTCTTTCGAATAAAATTTACTCCATTTCGTTTCCTTCTTCAATGCTCAGGTTGCCCGGAAAACATCTCTTATTGAGATAAGTCCACTTTTGTATATAACCCATCGTTTCTACTCTGTCATCTGTAAGATTCTGGTGTTATTACACCTTATTATTTTATTAAATATATAGTAATTTTTTTATCTATCTACAAGCTTGCTTAAATCATAGTCTTTACATTGAATCCAAATTAAAAAAATTGCGCTTAAAAAGTATAAAACAAGGACTTCTCTCTGGCATAAAATATTAACTATCTTCACATAAAATCTATAATGTCATTAGAATCTAACTATGAAAGGAAAATAAATAACCTAAACTAATACCTAGCATTTCTAAATCTTTCGTAAACAACACTTTATGCCGAGATTTGTTCCCAACCTACCTCATTAGGACGGAAGAAAAAACTCAAGGCAATCCAACGGTAAAGTCTGAAAGAGGTTCTAGAATGGCTGTTGGTACGTTATTTATTGCCCCAGTAACGAGTTGCCAAGGAGTTGTAGTACGATCATTAATAAGTTCTCAATCTAATCACAAAACGACGTATCTCACAATTCCTCTGAAAACACTTACGCCCTTTTCCATACGATAGCCCGATTCGTTCAGCAGATCGTGTTTCAAAGCCAAATAGGCGTATAGGATAAAGCTCGATATGGAAGTTACGTCTTTTTGAATGTGACCTGGGCCGGTAGCTGCATCGGCCTGATCTAATCAGATCCGGCAAGACTGATGACGTACATTAATTCTGGTTGGAACTGATTGGATGAGGCGATTGGCTACTTAGACAAACTCTCAACTATAGACTGTTTTAGGATGGAATATTTATTAAGTTTATCAGAGGACGTGTTTTGTAAATGAGTTTGGGTAAGACTTACCAAAAAGGGTATATGAAGATATATTTTAGAGCTGTGGTTGTCACAGGCCCAGAGTATTTATTGTTAAATTCACTTCTAAAACTGGAAGGTCACAATGTATTAATATGCTAGGCCATGGGGTCACCAATTTGCAAATTGACAGGTTATCTTAGCTATTATTTACATATACTGAGTAATATTATAAATGAGAAAGTTTGTGTGTGTATGTATGTATGTTTGTTACCTTTTCACGCCCAAACGGCTAGGCGGATTTTGGATGAAATTTAGTTCTTAGATAGATTAAGACCTGGATTAAGATATAGGCAAATTTTTTTGCTGAAATGAAATGGTCTACGCTAGTATAAAACGATGAAAACTATATGTGTACGCATAGACCGTGGTTGGTCTGTGTGTGTACGTTAGTTATATTGACAGGAAATGGATTTGAAATCATAGTAAGTATTAAAAGTAACTATTAAATAAAATAATGAATTAGATAAATAAAAATATTTATAAACAAAAAAGGTGTCCCAGGTCTTGCACAGACCTGGCGGTATTATATACCTCGTTGAATAGCGGCTCACCCTTTGTGTTAAATAGAGACCAAGCTCTCCTATAACTGACAGATTAAATATACTGGATGAGTTTTTTTACCGTAAGGAAAAAATAGGGCATAATTAGGTAAGTGGAATAGAAGGTATTGGCATAGGTTGTTTATTTTTTATTTTCAAAACTATCATCGAATAAAGCGTTAATTGTGTCATTTGACGGTCGTGTTTGTAGTCAATTCCACATAATTACATCATTAAATTAATAAAATTTATTTAATTAGTTAATTAAGTTATTAAATTAGTTAGAAAATATGAGTTCCAAATAAATTTCGCATGGTAGGAACCCCACGAATAGTGCCAGTCGCAAATTCAATATAAACCCGGCGCGTGAGTTTTTGAAAAAAATAATAAAACCACCTATGCCAATAACGTCTATTTTACTTACACAATATGCCCTATTTTTGTCCTTACGGTAAAAACACTCATCGGGTATAATTTTTTTATACTTAAATGCTGTTAAGATTTCGTGTGATTAATTAAATAAATAAATAGAAACTCATTACGTGACTACAAATTGGAAATGTAGAAAATCCCCGAGGAACAAATAATTATAATAATAATAATATAATAAATATATTTGGACACTTACACCAATCATCTAGTCCCAAACTAAGCAAAGCTTGTGCTATGGATACTAGATAATGGATAAACATACATAAATATTTATATAAGCCTCCATGACTCGGGAATAAATGTTCGTATTCATCACACAAACATTTACCCCTCGCGGGATTCGAACCCGCAACCATTGGTTTCGCTGACAGGGTCACTATCTACTACACCATCCGGTCGTATTATATAATTCAGATAAATCAAACCAAGTGTGGTATAAGCTAAATATCTTCGAAGTTTCCATCAAAAGAGTATCTCCTAAATCTCCTAGTTTCTTAAATATAAAAAGCCACACTCAAATCAGCTTGCGTATTATTGGGATACATTCGGCCAAAGACACTCAATACATACACATACTCGTTTTCGTCGGTTGTTACAAATGACATAAATGGACGGGAAAATATATTTGGAGAAAAAGTGATCGAAAAGTGATCGATCCGTAGAGGGCGTTAATTAAATTTTTGTTTAGTAATGTTGACGAGTGTTTTCAAATAAATAATAATAACAAATAATAAAAGGTATTCATCACATAAAACATAAGCATGCATGAGAATCTGAAATTACAGTATTGTGATGAATGGGTGGGGACTCGGCAGTGTTGCCGATTTTCAGTCCCCCGAGTAGGGTAGTTGCTGCCACAAAAGAAAGAATGAGTGACTTTCCAATCGCTATAATTTTTTTTACGCTTAGTAGGTCCATGGTTCTGGACAATGTACAATTTAAAATAAAATGTAAAAACAAAGAGGCGCCGTCTGTCAGCGCCATCTTTCGAGCCACTTTCTACTACTTTACTACCATCACAAAACCGCCCATTTGAACAAAAAATTTAAATATTATTGACACAAAGCAAAGTACAAACAGTTTCTTTTTTCTTGCGGCCAGAGAGGAACGGGACAACGTGAACAATATACCATGCTATACTACACTTATACCATACATAAGGTAATGAAGGGTTCTCGATCGATCGACTCGTCTAGACAATCCTATGAGCCTGGATTCGACACCTCTATAGGACATTGTACTACGGCACAAGAGCACACGCCCTAAACAAGACCGCATGTCAAACCATGAAATTGAGTTCCATGTTTATGGCCGAGATTACCTGAAACTACAGGTACTGATAATCGAAGCGAGCAAACCTTTGTGTTAAAATTGGATTTGGTTTCCCGTTAGTATCTTACAGTCGGAGTTATTGAATGACGCTGCAGTATCTGGCCCGGTGCTGTGTGTACGTTATAGGAGGTACATACACACAAAGTGATTTCGTGATTAAATAGGGACTGGAGACGCGATTGACTTTTTTTATGCACGACGGGTTCGTACTTGACCTCAATCAATCAATAGCCGACGATGAATAGAATATTTGGCGGGGAGGTTTCCACCTGCTTCTTGTAGATATTCTATACATTCGCTTTAAGATTTACGCTTTTATCTTCATTCATAATGCAGACTGCTAAGGTCCACTCCGGTAAACTCCGGCTCGCTCCGGTCCTCTCCGGTCCACTTCGGTCCACTCCGGTCCACTCCGGTTCACCCTGGTCCATTCCGGTCCATTCCGGTCCACTCTGGTCCACTCCTGTCCTCTGCGGTCCACTTCGGACCACTCCGGTCCACTCCGGTCCACTCGGTCCACTCCAGCCCACTCTGGTTCTCTTCAGTCCACTGAAGTGAAGTGAGTGAAGAGTGGACCGGAGCGGACCTTAGCAGTTTGCATTATGAATGAAAATAAAAGCGTAAGTCTTAAAGCGAATGTAGAGTATATCGACAAATAGCAGGTGGAACCTCCCCACGCCTAGTAGTCCAAAGATGGAAAGGCTATGGTGTTTTAATGTTATGCAATTTCAACGCACATCCACCGAAATATATCCGAATTTCATTCAGATTAACAGCCTAAGTCTTCACTGCTTGAGCGCGGCCTCCTCTCACTAGGGGAGGGTATATACCATAATGTGTCATGCAGATCCGGTACGGATTTGTAGATTTGTATCCAACTAATAGTGGTTGGCTCGGTGTTTGTAGGCCACTGACTTGGTTTAACGACTGTCGAAATTGGAGCACCGAGACAGACTATTTAATCTGCCGGAAACGAACACACTCAGTGAATATTGTTGCTTAACTTCGTAAATCGAGACGAATAACTTTAATTAGGGTAATTTTTATGCTTTTCATCGCTTTCGATGGATAAAATTGGCGTAACAGCTAAAGTCAGCTGTAGAGAAACATCGCCCTCGTTTACATTTACTGCTTTACAGTCACTTAATTCTGCTGAATACGCTCGCAATGTTTCGCAAATGACCTATGACACACCAGCCGAAAATACGCGGCGTTCAGCGTATCGCCGAACCTTTCGTCTAGCGACTGTTTACGAGAAAACGTCTTCAATGTATTTTGCATATCAAGCGACACGTCACGCGACATTCACCGCGCGCTTTCAAAGCGAAGACCAGCAACGACGAAGCAAGTCTCTTTTAATTTCTCAGGCATGCAGGTTTCCTCACGGTGTTTTCATTCGCCGTTTAAAAGCAATCGGATAAATGCACATAAGTAATTCACTTAAATTTAAAATGTCATTGGTACAAATTGGTTGAGTAAGTAGTAGAAAAACTTATAAAATTTTATCAATCAACAAAAAGCCCGATTCTTAAAGCACTTAGCCGGTTTTATAGAATATTCTTAGCCATGTTTGATTAAAATCGGTTGAACCGAATCGCAAATATTTAACTTCACACGTAGTTGCTTTCTATACCGTCAAGTTTAGTTCCTCGGTCGTTTCCTAAATTCTTAATTTATTTTATTCTTTATTCGAGATCCATTCTAACTAATATTATAAATGTGAAAGTTTGGATGTTTATTTGTTTGTTGCTCAATTACGGTAAAACGGATGAACGGATTTGGATGAAATTTGGAATATAGGTAGAATATACCCTGGATTAAGACATAGGATAGTTTGTGTGTATGTCTAAGGATATTTTATTTATTTATTTATTAATGATACTATCTTTTAATTGAGATGATATAATTAATCGGAAATATTCCAATATCCCGATAGCATGCGGCGAATCGAGCTGCAATCCGATTGGAGTTTGAATGGAACTGTGATCGGAATGTGATTGGGTAATCAGCGAGATTTATTCGACTCATTACCACTGTCGCTAGTTGGGGTACTTAATGCTGTTTCAGTTGCAATTTTAATTTAATTATGGCTGGGAAGCGTCTGAGAGATTAATGTTTACTTAGCGTTGGTTTATTAAACCTAATTATTTATATTTTGTCTCTTTGAAATTGGATTTCGATTTGTTCTGGAGATTTGTCAAGCCCAGGTGTTATATATCTTAGGAATTAAAAGTATAATAATTGAAAGGAGTTGAAATAAAGAATAATTATCTATTCACATACACGCCATTTAGTTCTACACTAAGCAAGAAGGCTCATGATATGGATATCAGATGGTTGATCATTTTATATCCATCATAAATTCAATCAAATATTTCTCAAATCAAAATCAAATTAAAAATCAAAAAAAGTTGATTCAGCATAAATATGTGTGAACTGTATCTGTCCAAAGAAACTATATTGGTGATTTACACAGGAAAAATAGCATGAAAGTGAAATAAGTAATCAATATCTTACTGAAACAATTGTTATTTACAAAATGATAAAAGCTATAGATGTCAGCCGATTGATGTCACGGATAGTGACGCTGTAAGCGAAACCAATGGTAACGGGTTCGAATCCCGCAAGGCGTATAATATGTTTGTGTGATGAGTACTGAACATTCATTCATACCGAGTCATCATAAATATAAATGTTTATGTATGTTTATTCGTTATCTAGTATCCATAGCACAAGCTTTGGTTGGGTGGAATAAGATTATTGGTGTGTCTGAAATATTTATTACTTATTTATAGAGTCAATTCACTATGGGATGGAATGTCTATATATCGGAAGAGTTTTTAACTGTAAGGACAAAATAGGGCATATTCGGTAAGTGAAATAGAACTGGCGGGTTTCGTAGGGTTCCTATCATCCGAAATTTATTTAGAACGCATATTTTCTCCAAGTTTTCTTTATTTATTTAACACTTTATTGTATATAAGCATACACGTCAAACAAAACAAAAAACAGGAGAATATTAAAATATACAAAAGGCGAGCTTATCTCTATCTAGAGATCTCTTCCAGCAAACCTCAGTAAGGAGACAAATTGATGAGGTAACGTAAAAGTAGACAGCGAGT
Source organism: Oegoconia quadripuncta (assembly GCA_949316235.1). Lineage (NCBI taxonomy): Eukaryota > Metazoa > Arthropoda > Insecta > Lepidoptera > Autostichidae > Oegoconia > Oegoconia quadripuncta. Next base: position 17,921,442 of record OX438743.1, read on the forward strand.
ATACTTACAAAAACAGTAGTTATAAACAAACATACAATTAATAAATAGAGAAAATAACAACCATGTCGATGACATACATACTTAACTTATGGTGTTGTTATAATATAAATAAATATAATAAAATATATAATCTAATATGATAAAAATAAATACAAAACCTTATTTATTTATTTAATTTAATGATATAATTATGTGGAATAGGCTACAAACGCGACCGTCAAATGACACAATTAACGCTTTATGCGATGATGATTTTGACATAAAATAACTACCTATGACAATACCTTCTATGTCACTTACCTAACATGCCCATTTTTTTCCTTACGGTAAAAAAACTAATACGGTATATATTTAGAAAATAGTAGCCCAAATACAGATGCGTATTTATTAAAATTAAAATGCTTAGGTATGGATATAAATAAAAGACAATTAAATACACACACATGAATGATGTTATTTTGAATGTTATGGATTATTTTCCTTTATTTATGTGGAACTTACTTTTTTTTATATATACACAACGGGTTAGCACTTGACCTCAATCACACAAGGTGGAAGCGTACTGACCAGGAAACCTCATCATATTTGGAGAACTGGCTATCTTATCTCTGACAACCGGAACAAAACAATGCTATTAACTTTGCTGTTTGGCGGCAGATTTAGATATAATGATTTAAAATGCCCCACCACCAACCGAAAATTAAACCGATTTTTAACTGGAGTTAAAAATAAACGTTTTATCTATCTACTCAAACTTATTGCTTTTGCTAGAAAACATTAATGACTGGTTCCTATTTCAAGAGTTCATTGCGAAAATAAGACTTGAAGGAATGGAGAACGCAGACAATACGCTGTCACTAATTAGGTAGCTCCAGTTTAAAGAAAGCAGTGAATACCTAAAGAAAATCCCCGTATTTCAGCATCAATTGAATGAAACATTTTTTACCTATACCATTATCATTCCGCGGCTGTAATTCGACTCACAAGTGCATTGTCGGTCATTTAAAATCGTGATCATTTTCACAACGTCCGTGATTGATTACAGTATTTTTTTTAGTGTTCCTTATCAAAATTGGCAAAACGATATACCCTTGTACCTTCCCATCTTCAGAGAGGCCACATCAAACTCATGTCCTCTCCACTCAGAATAACTCAACTGGGTTATAATTCTATTGTCCCCAGATTAAGTAGATTGTTTAACAAATATACAATACAATGCAATGCAATACCCTACCCTACCCTACCCTACCCTACCCTACCCTACCCTGCCCTACCCTACCCTGCCCTGCCCTGCCCTGCCCTGCACTGCACTGCACTGCACTGCACTCTTTTTATATTAGTACTCTTTTTCGAAAAAAGTGCTTGGAACTGTTCCCCATCTTATCTCTACGGAACATTCGCACTTGGCAGGTTTTAATGCATAATTGACAAGTAACAAACGTTTCCATAACTACCTACATTCGCTTTAATTTTCGCACCTGATGCTGTCACTGTGAATTAAATTTTTCATGAATTAATTTCAGCCAATCAGCTGCGAGAAATTTAGCGTTTATCAACGTCATCATATCAGGACATCTACTGTTGAATATAAAGGTCTGAATACCGATTGGAAGTAACCTGCATCCAACGACTTCTCGTGACATACACAAACACGACACACACACTCATTACACCTACTATGCAAATAACACCTTGCTACTCAATCACACTTATTCGTGTGACTCAATCTACTTTTATTATAAGTGATAACTGATTTATTCTTAAAATTATGTTATGGTTGCGATAATGTTTATTTGTGAGATAAAATTTATGAAGGAGCGAGACTTCTTGATACTTGTATCTTAATACTTACTAGGAGGTCTCAACCCTGGTATTTAGTTATAGCATTATGAGGAACTAAATAAACATTTTTATATGCTTTATTATTTATTTTATTCATCTACCATTTCAACTTACTAATCCGCTCGGCTATGTCGATGACTTTCGTTGTTCTACGTATGTTTTCATTCCTATTCGATCACACAGTCATCAAACACCGAGCATCGTCCTCTTCATAGCTCACTAGCTGTTACCCGCGACTTCGTCCGCGTAGAATTCATTCTACTACAAAATGCGTGACTCTATGACTCAAATCAATCCCACTAACAATACCTATCCTTACAGGAACCAGTACCTTATCCGGGATGAAATTACTCTTATGAATGCAGGGCCTAATCTGTCATACAAACAAACACACAAAATTTCGTATTTATAATATTAACTAGTGTTCTGGGCAGTTCTCGGGCAGCGGGCTGCCCTCGAGATTATTTTCGCCTTAAAAAGTAAAAAGACGGAAAATAAATAAAAAAACATTTAGTTGGAATTGTGTGACCTTAAGCGTTGTACGTGAAATTCGAAACTTTTAGCTCGTGTCTAAAGCCCTGGTGATAAGTGAAGAGGAAGCCGAATACCTTATCTCAGTTAACAGGAACTTAACACTGTAATTACCATTGCTGCTTCGCAGCGGACTTGTGTAGACAAGAAAGGGAAACCTAATAACATGATGGCAGTTAGCCAAAGGGACATTAACAAAATTTATTTCACTTGACATTTAACTTGATTTTACTCAGTCTATGATCTGGTGCTTGGTTCTGGACTGAAGTTGGATGTGGTAAAAGCGACAGCAACGGTGATCCAAGTATTTATACAACCAGGTCATATTGGGCGGCGGTCTATCTCGTGCTGGGCTGCGCTTTTACATCTGGAGTTCTTGATGTTGGTATGCGTATTGTTAGGTAATTTGCCTTGTAATTGGCAATTGCAGAGTGGTGTGTGTGTGTTGCGACTATAACTGTTTCAGTGTTAAATGTAGTCTGAAAAAAAAAAAAAAAACAAATACACAGTGTTAACTGTACACAAAGTGAGGGTTCTGTGGCTACATACATACGCAGACTATTGATTTCCACTTGCAATGATCCTGACATACTACTTTTGCTTCCTCCACTGTCATCGAATGCTTCATACATGCTCGTCGGTTGGTCATTGACCGCAATTTGTTCTGTGGCAAATCTAAACCACACTGGGAAAAAAAAGACACAATTAATCGGTTAAAATTAACCGAGCAAAATCGGGTAGCGATTTGCAACCGAGTACACTTGGTTATTGTAACAGACTAGTGACTAATCGGTTAACGGCACATATTAGGCGCTGGGTAAAGCCATTATAGCAGTGTACTCGGTTATCGATTTGCAAGCAAGTATACTCGGTTAATCGGCCAAACGAGTACTCGATTAATGTCGAGTGATTATACTCTTTTATACTTAACTGAGTGGCATTCTACTGACTCTGACGTGGTTAATATAAACGATTGTAGAAAACCACCAAACGAGTACTAGTTTAATATCAACCGATTATACACTTTTATACTTAATCGAGTGGCCTTCTACTGACTCTGACATAGTTAATATAAACGATTGTAGAAAACCACCAAACGAGTACTAGATTAATGTCAACCGCTTATACTCCTTTGTACTTAAGAGTCACGTTTCATTTAAACGTCTCCAGAAAACCGCCTAACGATTACTCGATTGATGTCCAATCGATTATATTCCATTATACACTTAACCGAATGACCTTTTACTGACTCTGATATGGTTGTAGAAACCGCCAAACGAGTACTTGATTAATGTCAACCGGTTATATCCTCTTATACTTAACCGAGTGGTCATTTATTGCATTTGACACGGTTAACTTGACTAACATTTTCAATTGATACTCGGTTCACTTGGCCGTGTCCACATCCTTCGTGCACACGTTAATATCTTAACCGAGTAAATTTAGTCAGTTAAATGAAAACTCTGTTAGAAACAAAAATTATACACGGTTATCGTTATTGACAACTCGGTTCTGGCAACTGCTTTTTTTTCTAGACTAAATTATGTTAACCGTGTAGTTACGTTTAACTGTGACACGGTTCTTTAATCTGTTAAATTATCTCAGTTAATCCAACCGTTTTGTAAGTTATCTTGTATTAAACCAACTACAAAAACAGTCTTTTTTTCCCAGTGCAGTATTTGAACCCGAAGTACTACCATCTAAACAATACGTAATAGTAGATTGTATAACAAGGGAGCAAAACAATATTTTTACGGCGAGGGTGCTGTTTTGAATCCTTAGTTGCACTCTGGATTCAATACACATCGCCCGAGGTAAAAAATAATTTTGCGCTCGCGTGATTTGTGCTACTTTTCATCTCCCTCTATGAGAAAAACAGAAGCGATTTTTTTTACAAACATTTATAAACACAAACATCTACAGGTAAAAAATTGCATCTAGCGCAACTCCTCGAGGCGGCATAGTGCCCAACAGGCAAGCGGCGTTCCCGCGCTGAATAGCGAGACTTATTCTCTGAACTAGGAAGCCGCCCGCTCTGCGGTCACCAGAAGCCTCGATGAGACGCGCCGACAAGTCTTGGACCAGGCGTTTTGTCTCAGGGCCCCCGGGTCCCATCGTCTCGACCCCAACCGGTACGAACACGTAACCTTCCTGTAGATCGATACATATATTAGTTATTATTTTTACAAACTATATAATGTTAAAATGTGAAGAAATTCCGTGCGTAGTCCGCGCGTTTATTTTAGTTTTTTTTTATTAAGTTCACCGGTCGTCTGCCATTACTTTTTTCATACAATATTTCAGTTTGATCTCTTTGGTAGAATCGTGCCAAGGAAGTACAGTGTTAATCATGTTCCATGTTCCAAATTCAATACTCTAAAGTCTCCCTGTTCTAAAGTCTCTTGGAGGAAATACCTACTTTGGGCGCACTCTTTAAGGTATCAATCATCGTTTTTCGAATATATGAGACGAAAAAGTAATTATATATTAAGTGTTCAAAGTCAAAGAGTTACAATAAAATCCATAACTATATACTAGCGTCATTATTGACAAGCTCGTGACGTGACAGGCATGGATGTGACGTCACGTAATACATTGAACATGTCGGCTTTGTAACGGGGAACAGTAAACAGTATTATCTGTGTTGACATATTGACAATATTCTGGTGATGGGCATTGCGATATCGCGCATGTTAAGATATATATTAAATCTGTAGTTAATTTATTGGGCATGCCGTAATTTACTGACGTAAGAGACTGACTGGAGGATAGTTATAGGCAGTAGGAACCTGTATTGTTGGATTGGCTTATAGTAATGGTGACGTACTTTAAAGGCATAGGCCTTTAAATCCAGACTCATGCCGGAACCCTCTAGGACACCCGAGAAGTGTGAATGTGATTGGTTTCTCGCAGTCTCGTTCTCGTGCTCGCCTGTTCTCCGCTCAGTGCCGACTTTTTTCTCGGGGGACAAAAGAGAAGAGGGTATTGCATTCACATTGACGTGACGTTTGCATGAATTTGTGTGAGCCACCATCATCTGCGCCTTCTTTTTTTCTTAATTTTATTTCTCATTTTAAAATTTACGAGATTATTATAGTATCTATGCTAATGCATACAATACCAAAGCTGCTGCACAGTCCAAGTCGTCAATTCCGGATAATTCCGGATAATCCGGCCGAAGGTGGAAGCGTACTGACCCGAAAACCCAAATATTTGGGAACTGGCTATCTTATCTCTGACAACCGGAACATAACAATGCTTTTAATATTGTTGTTTGGCGGCAGATTTAGATAAAATGGTAGTAGCTAGCCAGGCGGACATTTTAAAATGCCCCACCACCAACCAAACCGAATACTTAAACATGTACTCCGCTGGGTATCGCACCCGCGACCTCCGAATCGTAAACCCAATGTTGTTTACATTGAGCCACGGAGGCGGTTAAATTTGTCTATTTGTACAGTGCTTTGGTAAAGTAAACAGAAAATTTCCAATATTACCTGTATACATGTCCTCGGTTCATAGCAAGCAATCGATGGCCTAATTTTATTGTACCGTCGCGTAAGTAAATTAAGATGCTTCCATGCAACTCTGTAAAATATTATGTAAACTGGGGAACCAAGATACTTTAACAGAGAATGATATATAGCAGGAAGTCGCTGGATGCACTGCTGCTCTGGAAATTGGGGAGGTCTGTGTTCCCCTGTGTGTGATATGTTGTAATGATTTACCATATGGATACTGAAGTGTCGAACGCGATCGGACACGGCGCAGTAATTTTTTTTATTTTGACGCCGACAAAAGCGATGTTGTTCTATGAATGAACTATATTACGTATATATTTTCTTTGGGTCACTCGGAATATCTTATTTTATTTTATTCAGAACAACTAACAGCTACACAATACAATTATGATTTATAATCTTATATGTAGACAATGGAGGTCATTGTGTAACCAACTCCGTTATCCACGACAATTTTATATATAACTGCAAAGACAGAAAAGCAATCCGAACCAGTTAATTTAAATCTTAAGTATCACCAATATCCGACAGGACTTCCAAACACTGTTTCTTATATTGGTTTTTAGACAAAAAGAATATATCCACATCCGTTAGATATTTATTATAGATGTTAGTCAGTCGACACAGGGGGGTACAGGGGGGCATATCTGTGACTCATATGGGATAAGGTCATTTTTTTTTTTTATGCACAACGAGTTGGTACTTGACCTCAATCAGACCTGGTGTTAAGTGAAGATGAGATCGAAGGTGGAAGCGTACTGACCCGGAAACCCCAACACATTTGGGGGACTGGCTATCTTATCTCTGACAACCGGAACACAACAATGCTACTAACATTGCTGCTTGGCGGCAGATTTAGATAAGATGGTGGTAGCTAGCCAGGCGGAAATTTAAAATGTCCTACCACCAACCAAACCGAGTACTTAAACATGTACCCCGCTGGGGATCGAACCCGCGACCTCCGAATCGTAAACCCAATGTTGTTTACATTGAGCCACGGAGGCGGTAAATATACGTATGTGGAAATAAACGATGAGACATTCCTTCTTGGTCATCAGAGTGACAACGAACCTGTGACCCATTTGAGGTTAAAAGTCCTCGACCTCGGGTAAAGGTATCGATCCTGTGTGGTTACAGATGACAGGCAGTAGCTACAGATAGGAATTACTCTCTAACAGGTGACGTGTTCGCTCGTTTCGCAAACCATGATAAAATGATCGAGGCTGTGGTATGAAAATATCGTCGCTCGTGACAATTTTGTATAACTATGCTTGTTTGGATATTCATTAAACCACCCCATACCCCATTTACAACCCCGACTGGCTCAAAACCAACACAGTTTCCAAACACCATTAATTCCATATAATCTACTCAACGTTTTTCTCATAATTAATTCGCCGATTCCCTGTATCCCTTGATAATCTCTATGTCCTGGGATCGTTGCGCATTTGGAACGAGTTTTAAGCGCTAGCGGAAAAGATGATATACAATTTTGATGAGCTGTTAGTCAGTGAGTAAGTCCGTCAGTCATAGAGTGCCATAACCAATTGACCAAAGGAAACCCGTCAAATTGTCAGGGAGCGATGATCATCAAATCATACAACAGAACGTAATCGGTGACGTTATCAAAGAAATTACATAGATCCTCTGGGTCTATTAGAGTTGGTCTTATAAGCCGAAATTATAGACATATTACGTGTAAAAAGTTCGGCAGGTAAGTAGGTATATCAAATAATTATTCGATCAGGTTCATGTAAATAGTACATGGCGTAGGTACGACCAGCGAACAGTATTATTTTGTAACCCATACCAGTGTTGCTTTGCTGTGTTAATGTCTCGTTTTTGTCACGGTAGCAAAGCCCCCTGATACTTTTTCTTTCATACATCATAAAGAAATCAGCCCTAGAATTTCCACTGCTGAATATAGGCTTTCCAATACATTTCCAGAGTCACCGGTTGGAAGCGCCTGCATCCAGCGATTTCCTGTGAACTTCATTAGGTCGTCCGTCTACCCGTGTAGGCACGTTCTACGCTGCGTTTACCGGTGGGTCTCCATTGAAGAACTTAAATGCCCCACAGGTCATCAGTTCTTGAGCTATGTGACCTGCCCACTGCCACTTGCTAATCCGCCGGGCTACATTGACGACACTCGTTGACCTCGCCACAGCTCATTGTATCGTTCGTGTCGCGCCTATATCAAGTTGGGAAATGTTGGAAACTCCGTTCTCTACGTCTACCTAGGACAACAGGTCCGATTAGATAACTCGAAATTTGTGGAGGAGATTCATCGTCGAATCTAACTTGAAGGAAAGTCGTTAATCAATGTGTGTTACCTATCAGTGATGACTTACGGCACTGAAACGTTGATCTATTAATATGGGCCTTATACGAAAATTCAAGGTCACACAAATTCTCGATCACGAGAAGGCGATTCTCGGCGTTACTCTACTCGACCAAATCAGGAATGAAGAAAGAAAGTCATCGTTATAGGCACTGGGCAGAGCAAATAGCTCGACAAACATGGCCGGTGGCAAATGGAAGTTTTTGAGTGCAGACAACGCACCAGAAAGTGCAGCGTAAGACGTCTACCCACAATGAACGAATACCAAGGGGAAGCTCAAGATCCGGCAACGAGCTAAATTAATATCTCAGAAGATTTTGATCACTGATGAAACGCTAGTCCTCTTAACTTAAACTATAGTATAAAAGGACGTGCATAATTAACCATGTGTAACACGATTAGGTAGAGCCCACTGGCTACCGGAGCGTTCAGGGGGCCCTTTTAGAGCGTTGTCCTTTACATTAAACTCGCTTCACCGTGAAAAAAGAGTCTCATAAAATAACTATGGGCCTTATGTTAATTAGTGCATGCATCTCGGTGGATATGTCGTCGGCAATTTGTATAACTCGTCCGTTTACAAAACATCACTGTCCGTTTACAAACGCTGTTTTTATCGCTGCAGGTAGATTTGAAATAGCTTCGTAATTTTCAGGGTTATATCTAAATGTAAAAAGGAATCCTGCTGGCCGTCTCTGTGTCTGCAAGTGTCAAGAACCCTTTACTCAGCTAAAGGTTGGATATATCAAATTCATGTCGAGTTCTAAGGTTTGTATCCCTATACTGCTGTTAAAATTCAAGTTTTTAGTATAACTCAATTATAAAACCTTCTATTTCTAAACGTGATAGTTTATGAAAAAATATAAATTAAGCATGTACATGAAACGACTTTATAAAACTCATTGAAAATACCTATTATCTTATAGAAAAAATACGCCGTAGTACCTAGTACGCTAGCGCTATTGCACCGCTGCATTCAGCGGTTTTATTCATAAGCTCAGCTGCTGAGCAAAGTAGGCACCAGCTCTCACATCTCCAGAGGCGTGGACCAGTCTAACAGATAAATCCTTTACAAATTGTTTCATATCAGAAGATCTAGGGCCCAATGTTACCATTGCAAGCTCCGCTAACACGTGGTTTTATTTACGCGCTTGTTACTTTGAGCTTGTTCAGCCGCGGTTCCAGCTCTTCACGCAGTTCCTTGCATATGGGACGGCGCCAAAGTGTCCGCACAAATTGCGTCCCATACCAGGTACGCGCCAAGTACCAGGGTACTAAGGTGGTTCCATACATTACTGAGATTACACATCCGGACAAAGAATGGACACATAGTACACAAAGAAACCGTCAACCACAAAACAACATACGATCTATAACTGTTGAAGTATTTCAAAACCGAAAAACCCGACCTCATATTTTGTATTTTGCGGACGCCATGTTAGTTTTTTGTTACCATAAAATGTATCCTTTGACTTTCTAAGGGTCAAAACGAATCGAATGATACTTTGCTTTACAAAATCGTTCGAGCCGTTTAGGTTACAGGAGGTAACATTGAAATCTGCATACATACATTCACTCGAAAAATATAATCCTCCTTTTTGGGGCTGTCGGGTAATAATCGCCATTGATTAATATTGTGTCGTGAGATGATTAAATAGATAGATAAAACGTTTATATTACAGCAACACATACAAAAATATTCGACTGTACATAATCATTCTACTTGGCGTTATGGTTTTCTATTCTGTTCCATTATATTCCATTCCATTCGAGTCCATTTCAACACATTTGAGTCCATTCGACTCCAATCGATTCCAGTCCAGTCCAGTTCAGTCCAGTCCAGTCGACTCCATTCCATCATTTATCGCACGCGACGTAGGTGTGACAGTCGGATAGTTGTATATTTCATCCAAGCGACTGAGCACGACAAATATTATCTTGCGCAACATTAACGTTTATCCCGCCGCATGACATGCTACGGGGGCTGATATCCAAGAAAGTTCACTCATGGCTCACGCTCTTGGAACTCGTATCAGTGAGAGTTCGGTTAACTTGTTTATTACAATTTTTGCCGTTCCTCGAAACAAGCGAAACAAAAGAACAATTTGTTCACTCACGCCCCTTAATGTAAGTTTACAGCAGCCATAAAAGACATTTTACAAAATTAATTGGCGCCGTTAAGTTCAAACTCGCCATGAGCGGAGTTGCCAGGCCGGAAAGGCGACAATCCCTCCAAATCTGTTCTGAAAACAGCAAATCCTTTAAAGATGTTTTCAGATATAACTAGATACCAATTTTGTGGAGTTGCTTGCTGCACAACAAAACTCGACTCATGATTCGACAAAACAAAGGACGAAAATAGCATGACCCATGAACCGCCGAGCCGCTCATGTCTATACTTGCATATATACAGGGTGAATTTGAATTTGTGTAATTCCTTTTAACCTTTACTATGGAAGTTAGACGATTTTCTGCTGATTTCAGCTATGGTTCCTAGTGGAGAGCTGTTCGTAATCAGGATCAGGACTGGAGTCACCAGTAATTAAATTTCACCCTGTATACATGATGTCACGGCCTTCATCTCAAATGAGGTAGTCAGAGATAATACAAACATGAGCGTTTGGTTGTTCCAAACATTAAATGCATGAAACAAAATCCAAGGGGTCAAAGTACCTATACAGAAATGTGCCCATCGCTGTTACAACTCTGTTATGCTGTTGCAAATCTATGGATGTTTTTTGGTGGAAAGTTTCATAGTCACCTTTTACAACCCATGAGAAGAGGCGGGTTGGTTATATTCTAGGCCCGTATTAATAAATCGTTCTTGAGATTAAATTCGCGTCTCGGTCTCAAGACCATTTTTTCTGATGCTGTTTTAACATGCAACAGATTCTCAAGCGTCAACTTGAGGCCATGTCAATCTTGAGAACGGTTTATTAATATGGGCCTAAGTATCGAAACCACATATTATCTAAATATTATTCTTATTATCCTTGTCCTCATAATATGTTGTTATAAATCTTAACCTATTGATAAAAACAAAATCCCCCAAAGTTAGGGATTAAATAAAATCCTGAAACACATGTGATAAATCCAACAGAGATGGAATTCAGGGCTCAGAGGGCGGAGTGTGAGTTTTGTTTCGACTTAAATTTACTACCGCGTTCACGTTTACGTGACGATTTGTATGGAGAAATGTGCAGCGCCTCTAGGGGATAGTTTGCAAAACGATTTTTTTCATAGGGACTTTTTTCATAAACGCGAACGCGATGGTAAAGTTAAAAACTAGACAAAACTCACACTTCGCACACAGATTAAAATCGTAAAGTGAACAGTAAACTGCTTTTACACTTTAATCGGTTTAGTATAATCACATTTGTTCATAAACACTTGTATTTAAGATGTCACATTACGATCGACGCTTCTGATAGAATCTATTATAAATATCAAGTATTATCAATATATTTTTACTCGATTGCCCTACGAAATGGGTAAAGTTTTTCGGCTGTTTCTATTACCTCATATAACCTAACTAAACGGTTTGACCATTTCGAAGTGCAAAGTATCATATACGAGTAGTTACATTTTATGATAAAAATCCAACATCATCGCCGCAAAATGCCAACTACGCTAACGTGTGTTTTTTTTTTTGTTTTTAGATTGAAAGAACAGATGTTCAGATTCAATCTGGTCATTAAGCCAAATAGCTGGCCCTGCCCTGTAAATTGTCCCCTGGAAATCCATCAATCCGCCGCCCGCGAAGAGGATAATGATCCATATCCCTCTCCCAGTGAGAGGACGCTGTACCCCAACAGTGGGAAGTATAGACATTTTATTTATTTACTTATTTACATAGAATCAACAGTATTATTGCAGAAATTATATTATAGTATACTAATACCAAACTTATGCCAATTATAGATAGATATATAGATATAGATAAAAATATATGTAGGATGTGAGAACGTATAATTGGACGATAGAGTGATGTGAGAACGAGTGAATGTGAGAGTGACCGGGAGAAGGAAAAAAAGATGGAGGGACTTCCTTCTTGAGCATGGTGCGTGATGGTGTGCAAGTGCTGGGCCTTTTAAATTAAAGAAAAATATATTTGTACGAGTATTTACGTTTTACGCAATAAAACTACGTGTTGTGAATATCTGTTTCTTTCTCACTCCAATCCCCACATATAATATAGACATATAAGGCTGTTGATGATGAAGTAAATTTTTATGATTTAGCTGACCTAACTCACATTTTAATAATCGACAGCAGTACAGCATAATGTTAGACTAATAATGACACCTACTGGTTGTCCAAACCACTTTTTACACGGGAAAAGGCTGTATAAAACTCCTTTCACTGTAACATACAGTTGAGTGCAGGGTGAATTTGAATTTGTCTGATTCCCATTAACACTTGATCACGAACAAATTTCCCCAAGGAACAAAAGTCGAATACGATCAAAAAATTTTCGAAAACGCATACAAAGAAAATCATTCTGAAACCACCTTTAGTATTCGTCTATTCTGCTCGTGACGTCACTTCTGATTAGGTACAACTATCCCCTAGGAACCGTAGCCGAATTCAGCCGAAAATTGTTTTTTTTGTTTTTTTTTTTTTTTTTTTTTTTTTTAATTGCACGACGGGTTCGTACTTGACCTCAATCACACCTGATGTTAAGTGAAGATGAGGTCGAAGGTGGAAGCGCGCTAACCCGGAAACCCCAACACATTTGGGGGACTGGCTATCTTATCTCTGACAACCGGAACACAACAATGCTATTAACATTGCTGCTTGGCGGCAGATTTAGATAAGATGGTGGTAGCTAGCCAGGCGGACATTTTAATATGCCCTACCACCAACCAAACCGAGTACTTAAACATGTACCCCGCTGGGGATCGAACCCGCGACCTCCGAATCGTAAACTCAGTGTTGTTTACATTGAGCCACGGAGGCGGTTGAAATTGTTGGACTTCCATACTAAAGGCGGTTGCAGAATAGTTTACTTTTTATGGGTAATCGAAAATTTTTCGATCGAATTCGACTTTGGTGCCTTGGGGAAAGTTGTTCGTGATCAGGAATAGAGTCTGCAGTTAACGGGAATTAGACGAATTCAAATTCACCCTGTATACTATACTGCACACTAAGTATTTATTAATATGTATTTTAGTATGCAGACTTTTGTATTATGTATTTATTGTGTGTAATATCTATATATTTTTTGGTCTTATTAAACTATTCCGCTATATTATAAGCTAGTCCTATATTCAAACCATTATTGCTATAAATCTTAATGTTTTGTCTTTTGTCAATTGTGTTCCTATAACAGATGTTTTGTTAATGTATTGTTCTATATTTTAAGTATCGTTCTTTGTCTGCAATAAAACACTTTAAATTGGTTGTCCTGCCGACGGTTTCCTGGAAGAAATCTCTTACAGAGATAAGCTCGCATTTTTATATATCATAATTTTTGTCCTATGTTTGTTCAATTTATGTAATTTATGCAATAAAGTGTTAAATATGATTCCTTGGGGAAAGTAGTTCGTAATCAGGAATGGAGTCACCAGTGGACAGGAATTACACGAATTAAATTTTATCATGTATTTCAAGAGCCACCGGTTGGAAGTGGCCTGCATCTAGTGACTTCCCTCGACTTATACTAGACCATCCGTCCACCTCGTGGATGGATGCCCTGCGCTACGTTTGGCGGTGCGTGGTCCACTTTCTCCTCCACGATTATATTACATATAAATACTAAATTTTCCCAATGAGGATGGAACTCGTGACCTACGTTTTCAACAGCTACGAGGTCTCTTATAAATTGGTCCTTTTTGTAGTCTAATGCCACAAAATAAACAGAGCTTTTTATTGGGTGGCAAATAAAGTCGTAAGCAGCGACAAATTCGTCGATCTCAGGTTCGTTTGTTTATTTATTAAGGCCCTTTCGCAGTTTAATCAACGCGAAAAATACTTAATTAAATTCCTCTCTTGAGGCAAAGGTGAGGGTTTTTCTTCATTTAGTAACAAAAGTGAGCGACGGCGCCTTAAATCTTTAGTAATAACGCCGGTAACCGTGAGATTACTCCGAAGAATTTTCATTTTTTCTTTGCTCTCTCATTCTCCAAGACTTTTTCTTAGTTTCTTTATTAAAAAGTTTAACTGATTAACTCTTCCGTTGTTTTCTTTAATTAGGCAAGAGATTTTGGCAAAAAGTTCTTTTTCAATTACTTGTTTGTTTGATGAATGTGCAGATTAAAAGGACATGTTCTGTTTTGTAGAGAAACAATTTAACCATCGTGGTCCAACGTGGAGGTTCAAGACCTTCAAGAAACGAGCCTACACCTTCTTCAAAGGCCGGCAACGCATCTGCGACCCTTTTGGTGTTGCGGGTGTCCATGGGCGGGCGGTGATTGCTTTCCATCAGGTGACCCGCATGCTCGTTTGCCGCCCTCTCATATTATAAAAAAAAAAAAAAAAAAAGGTTACGGGTTTGATTCCCAGCCTGCCGAGGAAAACCAATCTTTATTAGTGCATATAAAATTAAGAAATGCGTTCACTGCGTAGTATGTGTGGAGTAACGTTGAATGATAGATTAAAGAATTGTGGGATTAGAGGAAGATGTGACGTAGAAGATGACGTAGTAAGATAGAAAGAGGTATTCGTAATCGTATTCGTTAGCGGGCCGGTTTCCGCAACTCGACGTCTGAGTGTGCCTATTTTGCGTGCCGGGGAACACTTAATACCGCCACCCAAACTCCTGAAGGAAGCCGAGCAACTATGGGATGTTGCCACAGGCTTCGGGGAGAGACTCCGGTCTTCCAAGATGGGTGGCGCGATGTGTGGCCACATCCTCGCACTCTAAAAGCACGTGGGCGGCTGATTCTTCGGCCTCCATGTACGCTCTGCACAAGGGGCTGTCTGTGACACCTATATTGAACAGATGTTTGTTGTAATGACCGTGACCTTAACAGGTCACGGTCATTACTAACGTGCACCCGTGATCAAACACAGCTGCGCCTTGGAGAGGCGCATAAGTTGTCGAGTAATAGAAAGAGGTATGTTAAAGCGGTTTGGGCATATAGAATGTTAACCCCCGACGAAAAACGACGAGTGTTATGTGTTTGACGGTGTTGTGTGTGTCTAGTCTGTGTTTTTTTTATTATACTTACAATTAAAGCAGGGGAAAGATTCTCAGCTACGTTTAATGAAAATTGATTTAGCTGTTTCGAAGATATTTAAATTTTAACACAGTTACTCTGTATACCTGGATAACATTATTATTATACATTTTTGTTGTTTTAATTTTGAGAGCTTCGTTAATATTGAATATGTCTCTCTATTTAGTTAATAGTCCATCATCCTCTTAAGTTTACACCTATTTTTACTGATTTGTATATGATATTCTGAATTTTAATTTAAGTTATTTATTTTTGTTTTGTTTAAATAATGTACGTGATTATGATATGTAGGTAATATGTACTAGGTAACCATAACATGAACACAGTTAGTTTTTGCAACGCAATAATATACCGATGGTGAGCTTAGCGGCGGTAGTTTACGATGTCATATATTATGTGGAGCGAGTGTTACGTTGTTACCAATGTTTTGTGGTCCAAGTGATAGGATTTGCTTAATGAGATTATCGCTTACGAGAATTTGTGTGATATAAGCTCTTAATTAATAAGTCCATATTCATAGAACACGTGATTTTGACGTTCCAAAGTATTCCACGTGATACTTTCTTTATAAAAATAATAATAAAATTTAAAGCCGCCTACAATTATTATTATACTAGCTTTCCGCCCGCGGCTTCGCCTGCGTGGAATAACTTTATCGAGGAAATTGGTTTATCCCGCGGGAACTACTCACTTTATCGGGATAAAAAGTATCCTATGTTTTAATCCAGGATATATTATAGCTATATATCTAATTTCATCCAAATCCGTTCATCCGTTTCGTCGTGATTGAGCAACAAATAAATAAACAAACAAACATCCAAACTTTCGCATTTATAACATTAGTTAGTGACGTGAAGTGACGTAAATAAATAGTGAGTCAGATTCATCATGGTCAACCTCTAAACATTCCAATGCAGGGATGTAGGTCTTCCCTCGTATATGAGGGTCTATGGGCCGTAGTCCACCACGCTTGCCCAATTCGGGTTGGGGACTTCACATGCTTTTGAATTATTTCTTCGGCATTCAGGTTTCCTCGGGATGTTTTCCTTCACCGTTTAGGAGCAGTCAGATAAATGCACATAAGTATTTAAATTAAATTTAAAAACTCATTGTGGCCTGCCTGGGAATCGAACCCGGACTTCGTAAATTGAGAGACCGCGTCTTAACCGCTGAGCACCGACGCTGTGAGTCAAATTCTAACCATTTATTTGTAATAAGTCTTACAATGTTGATAAAGGAAATTCAAGATTTTTCGTAAATTAATTAAATGACATCAATATGGCACTCCATAATTATATAAGTCAATAAAATTCAATACAATAGAGATAGGTACTCTAACCACCACTCTTGAACTTACTCTGGAATACATCGATATTCCTTTATTCATTTTGATAGTTTCATTTAAAGAATTGTATGGTCGTAGATAAAGTATTGTATGCAATGCGTAATTGGTGATTAAATAAGGTCCTATTTTTTACGATTCCTTGAACACGTGATTGTGTAGGTTGAAATATTCAAAAAATATTTCAACTATTGCATCTAACTAATGTTATAAATGCGAAAGTTTGGATGTTTGTTTGTTTATTTATTTGTTGCTCAATCACGACGAAACGGATGAACGGATTTGGATGAAATTTGATATATAGCTATAATATATCCTGGATTAAAACATAGGATACGTTTTATCCTGATAAAGTGAGTAATTCCCGCGGGATAAACCAATTTCCTCGATAAAGTTATTCCATGAAGCGCAGTCGCGGGCGGAAAACCACTTTTGTAAATAGGTATCATATCTTAAAAATATCGGTAGATGTAACACGGCAATGCAATAAATTGATCGGAAAGTACATGAAGTACATGAGTACTGAGTACGTGAGTACGTGAGTACTGAGTACTGAGTACTGAGTACTGAGTACTGAGTACTGAGTACAAGAGTACTGAGTACTGAGTACATGAGTCTGAGTACATGAGTACATGAGTACATGAGTACATGAGTACATGAGTACATGAGTACTGAGTACATGTGTACTGAGTACTTAGTACTGAGTACATGAGTACTGAGTACATGAGTACATGAGTACATGAGTACATGAGTACATGAGTACATGAGTACATGAGTACATGAGTACATGAGTACATGAGTACATGAGTACATGAGTACATGGGTGCATGGGTACATGAGTGCATGGGTACATGAGTGCATGGGTACATGAGTGCATGGGTACATGAGTACATGAGTACTAGAGTACTAGAGTACTAGAGTACATGGGTACATGAGTACATGAGTACATGGGTACATGAGTACATGAGTACATGAGTACATGAGTACATGAGTACATGAGTACATGAGTACATGAGTACATGAGTACATGAGTACATGAGTACATGAGTACATGAGTTACATGAGTACATAGTACATGAGTACTGAGTACATGAGTACTGAGTACATGAGTACTGAGTACATGAGTACTGAGTACATGAGTACATGAGTACATGAGTACATGAGTACATGAGGACATGAGGACATGAGTACTGAGTACATGAGTACTGAGTACTGAGTACATGAGTACTTGGTACGTGAGTACTGTATTGATATCATTTTATAGTCGCTTGTGCTTATAAATTAACCTGCGTCACCTAACGAATGAGGCAAACAATTTATTGTATTTTACAACTATCCTTCCCCCTGTAACATGATTTTTCATTACAGTTAAACGCTTCGCTCCATAACTTCATAAACCTTAATGTTACCGTTTTGTTGGAAACGGTGGGGTAATTGCCACTTTTTTCATCCGACTACTGAGCTATTAATGGTTTTTAAGAGTGCCTTTTTGTGTTCAACTATATATCATTTTAATTTCAATGGTAAATTGCTTTTGTTTTTTTTTTGCATAACGGGTTAGAGCTTGACCCCAATTACAGCTGTGGGAAGTGAAGATTAGCCTGAAGGGGGCTCACCAGTAATCCCCATTTGGAGACTGGCTATCTTATATGAAACAGTAGGAATGCAACAATGCTATGAACATGGTTGATTGGCAGCAGACTTAGGTTATGGTAGTAGAAAACCAGGCGGACATATTTAACGTCACGTATAAATAGAAAATAGAGAAGACAAGATATTTCGAGAGAGAATACCGTGAAAAGCTATATCGCGACAATAAGGAGCCAAATTATAAATTATAAAGGATGAATTTGAATTTGTGTATGTATTCTGCATTCTTTCTGTACTTTCTGGGACTGTGTGTGCATCTGTCGTCTCAATAAGCAATAAAGGTAGGAAGCTAGTATCAGCAGTTGATCACACATTTGCATAATTGTGTCTAAGCCTATTTCTATACAGACAAAAATATAAGATGACGGTACTTACGGTTTCGCTTGCAACGGCTCAAAAAGGCAATGATAGACTAGATATAGGTACGCTCTGTTACTTAAACCTTGGTGTGCAGCAGTATGACGCTTAA
The DNA here is from genome assembly GCA_949316235.1 of Oegoconia quadripuncta. Lineage (NCBI taxonomy): Eukaryota > Metazoa > Arthropoda > Insecta > Lepidoptera > Autostichidae > Oegoconia > Oegoconia quadripuncta. The sequence continues at coordinate 17,940,316 of OX438743.1, forward strand.
CTGGAGTATTCATTCACCCATAACTGCGAGTTAACGCTACAAACTCGAGAGTTATATTCTCCCTTTCCTCAACGTTATCGGCTCCAGAAACTTTTGTTTTACGAACAATTAAGTGTAACGTAAACCGCCCTCAAAGTTGGTATTCACTGCTTAATAGGCCGGGTATGTACAGGATTTGTTCTAAAACATGCCGCTTTAATCTATTTCATAGCTAGATAGTATATGTCGAATGGGATAAAGCAATAACTAAAGTAAAATTGAAAGTTTACACAGCCAGAAGCGATTTGAGAAAAATGTTTTCTCAATTGACTGTCAGCTATGAAAAGTGTGTGTGGTAAGCGAAACACTTCGATTTGTCAGTGGCACACACTTAAAATTTGAATTCGTTTTTGGATAGAAGTACATTATTTATGTATACCAAAAGGTCGCGGGTTCGAATCCCGCTAGGGGCATATGTTTGTATGTTGAATACAGACATGTGTTCCCGAGTTATGGATGTTTTTCATTTATTTATGTATTTATTTACAAAAAAAATGTATTTGTGTAGTTTATCAACCATCTGGTATCCATAATACAAGCCTAGTTGCTTAGTGTGGAACTAGATGGCGCTGTGTGTATGTGCAAAGATATTTATTATTATTATTTATGTATAGAATGCCTATGAAACTCTAGTTTTTTTAACACTCTTTTATTAGCTTCACTTGTAACTAATAAATTAACCTACTTCTAATTATCGTATCTCGTATCGAAACGAAACTTGGTGTGTATATGTAATTCGGATGACAATACTATAATTTGGAATCTTGAAGCTGATTTGATAATGGAGCCAGGAGGTGGATGGTGAAACTCTTCAGTGGCTACTTGTAAACTCCTTGAGTTTGGGTTCATGTGATTCGTTATGACGAGTCCAATATATTGCATTTGGTGTCGAAGGTCTAAAGGATGGAGCTAGGATGTGGATATTGGAACTCTTCATTGGCTACTAGTAAATCTGTCGAGTTTGGGCTCATGTGATTCGTTTTGTCGAGTCCAATATATTCCACTTGGTGTTGACGGTCGAATGATGGAGCCAGAAGGTGGGTGGTGGAACTATAGCTTGTTCTTTAGTTTTTGGGATAAAATTTAACTATGTATTTTTTATCCCCATTGATTCCCATTAGTTCGCTCAGTGTACCTCAAACCTTATCACCGACATGAAATTTAGGGTGGTAGGTGTTACACGATACTTTACATTGATAACATTGTTCAACACTTCCAGATTTTATGATCCCTTCGTTATAACCGCTTCGCTTCACCGGTTTAACGTTTCCTGCTAGATATCACATTACACGCATTTCGGTGAACCTGCTTGTAGGCTGTTGTTTTCTGAAGAAATAGCTTGTATTAGCTGCTTTCGCGCTAGAGAGCACTGTCGCGATGTATATGTTTGGCGCCTTGTGCCATATGCCGATGTCAAGGCGCCCTAGTGTGAACGGGACATAAGTGTGCGATTGAAATTTGTTGCACACTTAATTTGGTCGGCTATATAAAGAGGTGTGACTCGTCGTCCTTCATAACCAACCGCGACCAAAACCGCAATAAAAGCGATTGCTGGCATATACTTCCCAGCCCCATAATAAACAAACGACTTGTTCTAAGAATACCCTAGAATAATTTTAAGAATACCCACTAAGTGTTTTGTTATGGAAGGAAAAAATAAATAATTTACTTAGTTACTTCCATTCTATGGCTGCTATTCTACTATTCACACTGACCGACATTGTGCCCTAATATTTGCCAAGCTTTGTGGTGGCGAAACAAATCGGTCAGCAACCGCCTGCCTTGCTGACTGGGACAACGAAACCAACCTGGATTCCAGGTGCTATTAAAAAGGCGGAAAAACTGTAAACGAGTTTGTTGGCCATGGTGGACAAAAGTGACAGCCCTCGCTTGTCGTATTTACCTGAGCGTCATCCAACACGAAAATCTCTTTGGTCGGAGCCAGAGAGCCCACCCAATATCCGATCGAAGTGACTGAGGGAGTAGCATGTTTTATCGATGGACTTGTTCAGGATCCCTCGGCACTACTAGGCTTTCAGATGCGAGCGAGAAAGTTAGCCGCTGTTATCACCTCTTCAAGTGAGTTCGGGCGGAGCAGACGGTTATCCACAATGTATTTCTATATTACTTTTTCATTTATTTAAATGCCTCAGCAAAAAATTTCCTGGTGACCGGGAATAACTACATTGCTTACTCCAGCTGGCTTCTGGATCGAGTATTTGGATAATAATTTATATCATTAAGTATGTACATTGTTATCGAAAACTTCAAGGGGCGAAATTTGTAGCTCTGTCCACGGGCAACATCATGGACAGAGCTACAAATTTCTGCCATTTGAGTGAGACACCAGGGGTTGTGTGGCTTATTGCGTATTATTAGCCTAGTCACACAACGGGGTAACACGGTCAGACTTCTGGGCACCCTGTCTCTAGGCGGAGAGTTTTACCAATGACTTCAATAATGTTTCAACACCACGCATGTCTTTTTATTTTTATTTTTGCTTTACGTGTACTTTCCGTAATTTAGTATTACGTTGTCCAATAGAAAATAATTGTTATACAAATGATTGAAATTTAATTCGCTGAATGATGACAATACTTCTTAGAACTCTTGAATATCCCAATATTCAATTTATCATGGGCGATTGCAAATGAAATCCCAGCACTTGATCCAAGCTGACGCGTCGCGAGCGCGGCAAATTAAACAAACTTGCAGTAAAACGACGGCTGTATGGCGTTGCAACAGTTGCATTTTGAAAGAGACGCCATTTAGAAATTACCATGGAAGTATTATTAGTTCTCGATCATAGGGAATAGTTTAGATAACCGTGTAGACCAGTTATATGTGTGTAGGGCGGAGCTTACCACACACGTGAATGGGGCAAATGTTCAGATGGATATCGTGCAAGGGTTAGCACTGAAAATCTATATAGGCAATTTATGAGGACTGCTTATTAGTAGTTCAGCTCGCTTACTTCGTACTTACTAGAACTAACCCGATTCCGATGTTTCCATTTATCAAGTGGAAGACAAGTAGGTCACCGGTATAGGATGCTGGCAGGGTGAATGCATTTTACTATATCAAATATGATTGCAGAAGCCCTTTAATAATTAAATAATCATTATGTTGTCGTTATTTTAATACACTAAATAAAGTAGATAAATCACTTTTCGACGTATGTATTAGATGTTTTCCGATGCAGCAAAGTTAAAAGGATTGTGAGACTTACATACTTAGATGAAAGACTAAAATAACACTTATTTTTTTTCAGAAATGTAACCAGTATTAGAGCAAAATAAATGTATTTGTATTCATCATCATCTGATTTAAGAGCCATGCTCTTGTCGGTGGAGATTTTTCCATATCTCTCTGTGTTTGTATTAATAAACTTAAAATAGTTTAAAAACACACGTTCAGAAATTAAGTGAATGTACCAGCGACTTATAGCGCAAAGGCGCGAGAGATATCAATGATTACTTATTGTATAAATAAATATGCTTCAACATTTTTTCCTGTCTCACATCATAACTGCTTCCGTGGTTCAATGTATACAACCTAAAGCTTACAAATTCGCAGGTTCGATCTCCAGCGGGGTACCTGTTTTCTACACGGTTTGGTTGGTGGTAGGGCATTTGAAATGTCCGCCTGGCTAGCTACCACCACCTTATCTAATTCTGGCTCCAAACAGAAATGTTAATAGCATTGTTGTATGCCGATTGTCAGGGATCCCGTTCCTAAATAAGATGGGCTTTCCGGGTCCGTACGCTTCCACCTTCGGCCTCATGTTCCAACGCGGTCATCTGGTGTCCGCAAACAAAGGGTGTCTGTGTCGCGACAGTCAATATGTTAAGAATAATGGTGACATACATAACATAGATATAAGATATAAAATATGCTGTTCATATCTGCCATTTACACAAAGTCACTAAATAATTTTAAGGGATAATGTATAATAAGGTTCCAGTGGACATTCAAAATTTGCCATTAAATAAATTCAAAACCACCATAAACCAGGCATTATTTACAAAAGGATTTGGTACAACTCCGACGATTTGATATAGTTAATTCGGCCTCATCTTCACTTAACATCAGGTGGTTTTGAGGTCAAGATACGATTTATTTTGCATTCACACAACAGATCCACAGTAGGGGCATTCGAAACATATATACAACGGGCATCTGCACTGAATGACGGCAAACTTATTTCTATTCAAACTGCGTTCTCCTCTATAATTCAGTGAATTTGAATGCAGCTGCAATTTGAAGCAAATATTGGTTTTGTCGATAACTATAGTTATACTTAGGTCAAAGATATTATTGACTTGGCTTTCATGGAACTGGTTGTGATGTTAGTATCTCCGATTGTAATTTCAACACTGACTGACGTTCACTACTTGTTCACTTGTGTTATAGAATTGTGTTCTTTCTACCCTTGGACCTCAATCACACCTGATGTTGAGTGAAGATATGGCCGAATGTGGAAGTCCGCTCATCCGGAATCCTTAGCTTACTTGGTGAACTGGCTATCTTCCTAACAGCCGGAACATAACAATGTTATCTACTTTGCTGCTTGGCAGTCTTAGATAAGATGGTTGTAGCTGACCAGTCCTACCAAATCGAGTCTAAACATGTCATCATCATCTCAGCCCGTAAACATCCCACTGCAGAGATATAGGCCTTCACTCGTATAATGAGGGAGTATGGGCCATAGTTCACCACGCTGGCCCAATGCGGGTTGGGGACTACTAAACTAAACATGTACTCCGTTCGGAATCGAAACCGCGACCTCCGTTTTGTAAACTGTGTGTTGTTTACATAGAGTCACTATTATTCTCTCTCGTACTAAAATAATTCGATGTAGTTCCATAAAAATTCTACGATCGCACGTTCAAAATATAAGCTTACTCTTCCCTGTGAATATTATAACTGTCCTTGAATATATCTTTTATCCCAAAAACAACTTTTAAGGTATTATAGTCCTTTAATATTATTCTCCCCTATTTTTTGGGACTTTACGGATTTTTTTCATGCACATGATGTATTTTTTATAAGTATGTGAGTTTATATGACATCAGCAATTTTAGAATTGTTTTATGAAATTGTAATAATGAGCGCCTTAAAAGACTGGAAGAGCAGACATAGTTTTTACAACATTATGAAACAGTAAATCATTGTATTTTGAGACCCGTTACAATAACACTTTATTGCACAACAGAAAAGAAAATACAGTTTCAGAAAAGTGGTACGAATAGAATGTATAATTTGGCGTTACGTTAATTATTCTTATATTACGGTACTTTTACGGTGGTAGGGCATTTTAAATGTCCGCCTGGCTAGCTACCACCATCTTATCTAAATCTGCCGCCAAGCAGCAATGTTAATAGCATTATTGTGTTCCGGTTGTCGGAGATAAGATAGCCAGTCCTCCAAATGTGTTGGGGTTTCCGGGTCAGTACGCTTCCACCTTCAACCTCATCTTCACTTAACATCAGGCGTGATTGAGGTCAAGTACCAACCCGTTGTGCATAAAAAATACAAATTAAGTTATGGGAGTGGCTTATGCCCAACAGTGGACTTTTACAATCGTTCTTAATGTTGATAATCCTTTAGACAATAAGTTCTCTATACTGATCTCTGTATAATGACATCCTTAATTAATTGAGCCTATGGAGTATTTGTGAATCATCAGTGTTTTTATCTTCCGGCGTTAAACAATTTAGATGCAAGCAAAATCCAACTTTATACAAAGGCACTTAAGTTCGTTACGGTGGTGAGAGCGACGACTTTTAATTTGCAATTTTCTGGCTTACTATTACTAGCTAATAGAGACCGACCGTCTCGGGTTGAGTCGAACTAGTCATATAATTGTCGATGTTCCAAAAAACTTATTTGCTATATTTTAGGTACCTATAAGTATTGTTGTCATTAACGACTTGTTTAGTAAAGTGGTTAAAAACACTGACTGCTATGTCTAAAATTCGCGGGTTCGAATTCTGCTAGAGTATGCCCCTATTGCCCAGCGCAGGACCAATCGTTGTGTAGATCATTGAGGGAGGCCTTTGTCCTATATGTCTTTCGGCTGATGATGCACCTATACGTTTCAATACAAATGTATCAACTCGAGTTATGGATGTTTCACTAATAATATATAGGTACTATATATATTTACATAAATAAGTATATTTGTATATTACATCAAGTAAAACAAGCCTAATTGGATGACGCTGTTTGTGTTTCGTGTAATTTTAACATAGGGTTTACGAATCGTAGGTCGCAGGTTCGATCCCTACCGGGGTACATATTTAGCTCTCGGTTTTGTTGGTGGTAGGGCATTTTAAATGTCTGCCTGGCTAGCTACCACCATCTTATCTGCAATAAATGATTTGAGTTTGAGTTTATCTCAGTCTGCCGCCAAACAGCAATGTTATGTTCCGGGTATCAGAGATAAGATAGCCAGTTTTCTCCAAATAATATGGGGTTTCTGGGTCAGTACGCTTCCACTTTCGGCTTCATCTTCACTGATCATATGTTTGACGTCAAGTGCTAACCCGTCATGCATGAAGAAAAAAAAAGGTTAATTTTGTATCCATTTCTTTTGTAGATATTAGCACAGAATCCATGTATTAGTTATTATGAATAGTAAGTCAGACAGACGGACAATACAAATAAGCGATCCTAACGGGTTCCGTTTATCTAAAATTAAATAAATAAATCCAGAATAAATAAATAAATATTTCCGACACTTGCAGCAATTATCTACACCCACACTAAACAAAGCTTATACTATGGATACTAGATAACGGATAAACATACATGAATATTTATATAAACATCCCACAAACATTTACCTCTCGCGGGATTCGAACCCGCAACCGTTCGCTGACAGGGTCACTATTACTACACCAATCGGTCGTCATATTTATATGAATAATAATATTACTTTCAGTAAATAAATAAATAAATATCCTTAGATATACACACATGGCGCCATCTAGTTCCACAGTAAGCAACTATAAGCTTGTGTTGTGGATACCAGATGGTTGATATACTACATAAATACATTTTTTTTTGTAAATAAATGCTTTTTATAAATGAAAACATCGATAACTCGGGTACACATGTCCGTATTCATCACACAAACATATGCCTCTAGCGGGATTCGAACCCGCAACCTTTTGGAATAGTGGTCAGAGTTGCTAACCACTACACCAAACAGGTCGTCAAATAACGTCAGTAATATTGTTACTTTTCTTTCGGACTTTGTTTCGACTTCGGCCAAAGAAATATAGACAAGGATGGACTCTACGTTGGATTAAGGTTCTAGCACGGATAGAATCTTTAATTTCCTCCGGGCGTTACTGTCGACTCCGCGATATTCGAATCGGATTTGCAAGAGATATAAGATTACATTTTTATAGCTCTTATGGACTCTATGGACTTGCAATCACTTTTGTGATGTAGTAAAACAGAGTTTCAATATATGATATCTAAATTTTCTTTTAAGAAACGAATTAAAGCACACCTGCTAGAAGTACAAAAGATGAATATTCCGAAAGCATTTGCTTCATTTGGACTAGCTTAGCGGCAGCTGCTCACATACATCTTGATTCGTTCGCGTTGTGGGTATTTAGTTAATTATGTTAAGCCCACTTTTGACAATTATTATTTTAAACGAGTATCATTATGATCCGTACAATTATTATACACCACCGTGCTTTATGATTATTATTGAAATTTTTTTGCACTGGTAACCCTACCCTCGCTTTCTCTCGCAGGGCACTAGTTGAGAATCAGTGTCTTACCGCTATAGGTGAGGATCCACACTGAGCGATGTCCCATTTATGGTACAGATACACATACAACTCTATTATAACTTGTAACTGTTGTACATAGTTTTTATTTTTTATATTTATTACTGTGAAATAAGGCTACATTTCGTAAGAATAACACCAAGCCGAATGATTGTTGCGGTCGGTCAGTATTTTTGTATGTGTTTCTGTAATATGCAAATAAACGCTTTATCTATCTATCTATCATATGAAATGAGATTTGATTAAACAGCCATCTATCTAACTAATATTACAAATGCGAAAATTTGGATGTTTGTTCGTTTGTTGCTCGATCACGGCGAAACCGATGAACGGATTTGGACGAAATTTGGTAACCTTGGACTAAAACATTGGATATGTTTTATCCGGATAAAGTGACTAATTCCCGCAGGACAAACGAATTAATAATATTCGCACTAAGAAGTTCGATTCTTCATTCATTATCCGAACAGCCAAGGCATGGAACTCCCTTCCGGCGTCAACCTTTCCTGAATCCTACAACCTTGGGATCTTCAAGAGCAGAGTGAATAGGCATTTACTGAGATCGCGTGCTTCATCTCCGACCACATCGTCACTTTCCACCAGGTGAGATTGTGGTCCAACGCGAATCCAGTCAATCATAAAAAAAAACAAAAAAAAAAATATTATTCCACGCAGGCGAAGGATGTACAAATTCATAATACTCGTATCTAAATGTATGTAAGTGTATTCAACCTTTTAATTTATTTATTGGGTATGCATGTGCATTTATGCAAATCTTCAAAATATTTGATTTGCTTTTCGCACATAAAAATAATAACCTGTCTTTTCCCGTGGGTGTCGTGAAAGGCGACTATAGGACTTTGCTCCAAAAAACTACTATAGTATTTATTTCTAGTAGTAGTATTTTTGTATATTTAGAAAAATTTACCGTAGATATTCTTCAAGCATTAAACTTTTAAAGTTTAGAAAACCGAAACGTTTATGTTTGGGATATCTCTGACCTATTTGGGATATAGGTCGTCAAGTTATATAATGTATATATAAATGCTTCTTTATTTGATTGCCTAGATATTTTCCCAATATTGGTTATCTCAGGGACTCACACACGGTCGATTTCATGAAAGGGCGGTGTTAAATCTTGGCCTATCGTATCCAATCTAGTTTCCTTCGATTTTCCTCTCAAAATAAGAAATATATAGCCCGCAATTTGTCATTGGGATTTAGGTTTTATTTGAATTTGTATAGAGTTGCTTGTCGTTTTAAGGGCTATATATGAAATCTCAAGAAGTCTTTTACTTTCTATGATGTGCGTTTTAATGTAATATTTTAATAAAATTCTTTGCGGGGACGTCTTAAAGAAAGGCCAAGCCAAGAGTACCCTATACCGTCGTGTATGTATGAACAACCTTATGAGAGTGAATGAAGCAAAAGAGGTGTCAGCATCATAGCAAGTAGAATTTGAGACTACGCAACAACAAATGCAGTATATAGGACGTCCACATATAAGGACTTTCATACACTTGTTTCGGAAATCTATGGGGCCTATGTTCAGCAGTCGACGACGATGTTGACGAAAAAATATCTCAATTTTTAAGAGTAATTTTGTGCGATTAATGATGTACGCTGTATTCTTCATGTAGCTCTTGTTAATTGTGCAATAAAGAGTATTTGATTTGATTGATTGATTGATTATTGATGATCTATCCATCCAGTCATCTTAGTGTTTTTATTTAAATCTTTTTTAAGGTGCTTTGCCGATAATCGACTATGCCGCTCCGTATATAGACCAACAACATTAACTTAACTATGGCGTTTATCACCAATTTAACGAAAAGTTTTACATGTTTGTTTATTTGTTTGTTGCTCATTCACGGCAAAACGGCTGAACGGATGTGGATGAAATTTGGTACATAGGTAGAATATATACCCTGGATATACATAGGATACACTTTATTCCGATAAAGTGAGTAGCTCCCGCGGGATAAACAAATTAAACATATCGGCGACAAAGTTAATCCATGCGGGCGAAGCCGCGGGCGGAGAGCTAGTATTATATAATTTATATAGCGTTTAATGGACAATGGAAATGCCCAAACAGTGTTGCAATAACTAACGTCAAAATTTACTCCGCTTTGACGTAACTGCAGTCTACAAGACTAGTTCCGGACACATTCTATCAAAATGTTGTATACATTTTCCACTACTCCACACTCGGTGCAATTTGGTGATGGAGCTTTACCCATCATGTGTGCAAACTTGTTTAATGGGATATGTCCAGAGCGTAAGGCTTTATTAATACACATGGTAGAGTACACTAAACAAATCGGTCAGTCGATCACAAGTCGCTATTAAAGCGTAATATAGAGTCGTTGAGTGGCAGACTTTAATCAAAATTTTGTACAATACCTTGAAAAGAGAAGGCAAACGAAAAAGGTAAACAAATGAAAGTGAGCGACGAACGAGAGCAAACTTAAGTACATACCTCTGTCTATATATACGTGCTGCGAGTCTTTTGTAGAAAATTCCAATACCAATGCTCTGTATCTCGGAATAATTTTTGTTTCCACAATTGTAATCTAACTTCAGGTGACCTGTGTGGTGTAGTCCTGACTGCTATACAAAAAAATCGCGGGTTCAAATCCCGCTAGGGGTATATGTTTGTATGATGAATAAGAACTTTAACCGAGTTATAGATGTTTTCATTAATAATATGTATATATTTAAAAAATATACAAGCATAATTGTTTAATGTGCAACTAGATGGCGTTGTGTGTATGTTTGATAATTTATTTATGTTTATTATTATAAAAATTGCTCACCTCTAAAGTTTTTGGGCTTCATTGCATTGGGCTGTAAATTCAGAAAACTCCAGGAGGACTATCATAATTATAAAGATAATTATCCATTTGCAGATCATATCAATATAAGATCTCAAAATGGATCGTTTCAATTCATACCATCATCTCTATTCAGCTGTGCGGCTTACAGTCTGCTTACTGAGAGAAAGATATTCAAATAGCATTATATATTTTGTGACAGAAATATTTCTATACAAACTGTGTAAGTTATCCGGGATGATATTTAGTTGTTCACGAATCATGTTGTAGATTTATCAGTTTTCTATTGAATTTGCGATCCAAAATGGCGGATGACTCGCAAAATAAACGATGTCTCGTGGGAATTATATTATTAGCGAAAGAAATCAATTTAGAACTAATTTTGAATGGAAATAAGAGATGTTTATCTGCCTTCTGTAAAGCTTCAAAAAGTTATTTTTTTAATATTTCCGCGATATATCAGATGTTTTGTAAACCGATTTCAATAATTATTATTTTGTTTGAAAGTGTATACCGCCAGCGTGGACCACAAATTTGGTGAAGATCTGATGATTAACTCTGGAGATAGAGAAGTCACCGTACTGAAGTTGGTTGTTTTGCATGAAGGTTCAATTCATCAAGGGTCATTTTACCTATGAGAATAGAGAATTTTTGATCGATTTACACACACTTTGTTTTCACAGGCTTTATTTCACATGATTTCTTCTATCTCAACTAGTTTATATATAGGTAAGCTTGCGGTTACCGGTGTGCGTGGTGATCCGTGAAACGGGACTTTCCTAGTACAGACACCAGACTCTCACAAAGCAATACTTTAACAATGTTGAATGGCTGTTTTCTCCATGCAAACATTTTTGAAATTTTCTTGAGAATGGCAAATTCAAATTTAACTAAACCTTGTGTGTATTATCGGATAACATTAAATTAAGTATAGGCAGTGTTAATTTTTAAAAGTAACCGTTTCATAAAAGTTTCAGCGAATCTAAGAAATACTACGGGAACTACATGAAAAGGGCTATATTTAAGTTTTTTTTATTATGTGATTTAGCCCAAACATTAAAAAATATGTATTTCATGTGAGTGAAACCTTAAAAATATATTCTATTTTCCAAATAAATACAAATTTGGAAATAGCTATAGAATCGTAAAATCAAAATCAAAAAATACTTTATTTTGTAGGTACACAGGGTACACTTAAAATAGTCAGTCATTGTTGTTGTACATATGATTAACGAAGAAAAAATCACCAATTTCATAGGTAAAGACCCAATATGTGTTATTGTTGACCTTGTGAGAAAAATTGTGTTTAATAGTGCAAACCTGCGTGGAAACGGTATTTTAGTAGCAATCTACGTCACTGGTGACAAAACTCATAATAATTCATTTCGAGAACCTAAAGTATGGTTGTCAGCAAAAAACTTCTCCCAAACGAACTCGAAAGTGCGTGGGGGCGCTGTCATTGTAAATAAGTTTGGCTCATTGTCAAAGCTTCCTCTTTGCTTACATCGTAAGCCCCGCACGGAAATGTTGTTGTACAAAGTGTAACGTTGTCTAAATAGGAGGAAAGTTTGCTGTTAACGTAAGGAGTCTTGAATTTAATGATATTATATACTTTGTTGGAGTTTACGATGGGGTCATTTGGTAAGTAGCGGGTGAATCGTTTAGGTTCCCATAGGGAATTGTAAAACATTGTCGACTAATTATCTTCTTTTCTCTGACGACCTGTTTAGTGTAGTGGTTAGCAACTCTGACCACTCTATCAAAAGGTTGCGGGTTCGAATCTCGCTAGAGGCATATGTTTGTGTGATGAATACGGACATGTGTACCCGAATATTAACCATCTGATATCCATAACACAAGCCTATAGTTGCTTACTGTGGAACTATATGGCGCTGTGTGTATGTCTAAGATATTTATTTATTATTTATTATTAGTCTGTAAATAGTGTAAAACAAATTTGCTATCCGTGTCTGTCTGTTTGTGAGATTTTGTTCTAAACAACGCAAAGTATTTTGATATGGTTTTCACTGTCATTTAGAGAATTTCTTCCGGAAGATTTTTATGTAAAACACAAGTGATCGTTTATATTTTATATTGACATGTTCGCGGAAGAATTCGCGGGGGGGTGTGTACCTGTGTACCTACAAAATAAAGATTATTTTGACTTTTACTTCGAAGGGAGCGTCACTACAACAATCGTTCATCAATTTCTTTTTAAATATCCATATTTATATACATCATCAGCCCGTAAACATCCCACTGCAGGGATATAGGCCTTCCCTCGTATATGAGGGAGTATGTGCCATAGTCCTCTACACTGTGGGGACTTTGCATGCCTTTGATTTTTATTTGTCAGGCATGCAGGTTTCCTCACGATGTTTTCCTTCACCATTTAAAGGCAGTCGGATAAATGCAAATAAATAATTTATTAAATTTAAAAAAAATTAATAAATTTAAAATACCGAATTGGGAGACCGCGTCTTAACCGCTGAGCCACCGACGCTGCATATCAATCGACGCTCCATAATTTATTATGTACTTGCTTTCCACCCGGCGTGGAATAATTTTATAGCGGAAATTTTGTTTATCCCGCGGGAACTACTCACTATATCGGGATAAAAATTATCCTATGTTTTAATCCAGGATATGTTCGACCTATATAGCAAATTTCATCCAAATCCGTTCATCCGTTTCGCCGTGATTGAGCAACAAACAAACCAATAAACAAACATCCAAACTTTCGTATTTATAATATTAGTTAGACTTTTATACCTTTCACTATAATGTATATTTCTGTAAACACGAAATTCACGTCGATAAGGGAGAGAGTATTCACAAACGAAACTATAAACATATATTTCCATAAACACATTGAAATTCTGACGCTTCGGCCCAATGTTTACGCTCCATTGCCTACGCACCCCTACGATAACTTCCGTGCAATGCCGTGTGTACAAAATAGAGGCTTTGAAAAATTCCTCGAGAAGAAAAATGTTTACCCGACTACGGCAAAACCAAAGGAGGGTTTTTTTTACCAATAATTTAAATAGTACTTATTTCAATACAAATTATATAATTTCAGTATCAATAATAAACAAAAATACGTTAGATATGATAATGATCGTCCATCATTATGAGTTAAACGGCAAATTATTAGTAATCGAACGCGAAATCGAATTTTTACGTGGTACGGCGAGCAAGCTGTGGTCATCCTTCCCAGCTAAAAAAATCCAAAGATCGTTTTGGATTTAGCTTATGGTATTATTTTATCTATACCCTGGCTGTGCGATCCTCTAATGAGGCGCTCAGAAAAAATCTACAAAAACCTAACTTTAATTAAAAGTCGAAAAATATACTAAACCGAAATCCCCGTCTTGAGTATATCTACAATTACATTTAATTTTTATGTTCAAAGAAAAACCCGATTTTTGTATCGCAACAAAAGTAATCGATAAGATATTTTTTTTTTTGATTTTATATATATTCTTTATTGCACCAAAATATTACAATAACAGAGTACAAACAATAGGTCACGTACAAAGGTGGACTTATCTCTTTAAGAGATCTCTTCCAGCCAACCTGAGCATTGAAATAGGAAACTTAGTAAATTTGGGGTTTAGCAGTAAATTGTGTGCAAAAGAAAAAATCCTATAACGAATAATAAAACAGATAAAAAAAAGAAAAGATAACTGAATAATAAACTTACACTAAATATATTACATATACCTACTGCGAAATATATACATAACATAATTTAATTATATACATATATACTATATATATATATGTACTATAAACCTACATACACATACTAATATCACGAAAGATGGGAGAGGTAATGCTCTTTTAGCCTTTTCTTAAATACTGCAATTGAAGGGCTATCCTGAATTAATTTTGGCAGTTTATTCCACATCATGACTGCTTGAACACTATTTTTTTATTTTTTTTTATTTATTTATTTATTCAAGAAACCAACAGCTTTCTTAATAGTAGGTACAATGTAACAAGTAATTCATAAATATAGCCAATAACAGGTTTCGATATATTACTTCACATTAATACTCTTTTATTATTTGAGTAGTTCCATGATTTTAAAGTGACTTTATAGCAGAAGCATAACAACTTACAAGAAAATGTTAAACCAATTGTGCCCTTCAGTATTGTAATTGCCTGCGTGTGAGGTGTGTGCGTGTGTGTGTGTGTGTGTGTGTGTGTGTGTGTGTGTGTGTGTGCGTGTGTGCGTGTGTGCGTGTGCGTGTGCGAGATTGCGTGTGTCCGTCAAACATTTTGTAACTCTAGATATAAATGCAGCTTTCGTAAGACTGAATGGATCTAAATCTGAGAATTGTTTATTATAATTTACGAATATGCGAGTCATACGGCAGTTTTGAGCATATCTGGTGCGGTGGGTAGGAGTACTAAAGAGTTTAGTATGTCTCGTGCGCTTACGAGGCACGAATAGTCCAAAATTTGTGACAAGGTGGGGATTTTCTATGCGTCCATTCACTATATCGTGTAGCAGGGACATATCCATAACCAATCTGCGATCAACCAGTGGCAACAAATTAAACGTCTTACAACGCTCCTCATAATTACTTTGATATGATCGATTTTTATATTGAAGGTGTCTTACAAAACGTTGTTGAATGTTTTCAATCGCGTTAATATGAACAGCATATTGAGGTGACCAAACACAGGAAGCAAACTCTAAAATGCTACGAACATATGCGTTGAAAACCACCTTGACACTGTGAACATCTATAAAAGGTTTGCAAACTCGCATTATAAAACCAAGGTTTTTGTAAGCCCTGTCGCGACTCTTCTCATAATGGGCGTTCATATTTAATTTACTATCCAGAAAAAGGATTTGTACCGTGAACCTGAAAGACAGATAGCTAGCTTCCTTTCTGTCTAACGTATAACTTTCCTTATGCTCGATTAAAGTTTGTTTGAAAACCAATTACTAATTAGACTGAATTTTTCTAAAAAAGTTATTACTTATATAATTATATTCCTGTTCAATTCCCGACGTATTCAAGCTACATTACGTATTTTCGATTTATAATCGATATCGTTGTCACCTTCACTCTTTTACCTGATGAAAAGGATGAAATAATGCGCTCTATGGTGTCGATCGCTACTGAGATAAACTAAACTCTGGATACGAGGTCAGGGGGACTCGAGAGGAAATTGGATCGGGCGCTAAAATTAAGTTTAACACCGTATCTCGTATGTGGATGGATTTTGTAAATGTCGGCTGGCTAGAGGCAGATCGGTATAAATAGAAATATCGAGTTCATCATGTTATTTCACCCGTATCAACTCACTGCTGAGATTCTGGTCCTTTGCTCGGTGTCGCTACAAAGCGCATATCGGCCTATCAGCAAACCTTAGTAAAAAATATGGTAATTTTTTTAATTTATCCTAGATACATAGATATTTGTTAGATCAATCTCCCGAACTCATAATTTTTCATAGTAAATTTTCCGGTCCGTTCCGTAAAAAAAGGACCGTTTGAAGTTATGCAAATAAAGGATTCTGACCAAAAGAAAAAGTCCGAAACTATTTTCGTTAGAGAGTAGGCTCCTGAGAAAAATGGTAATACCGGACAGACAAGGACAACAACGTGATATCATATGTGTCCCGTGTTCATCTTTTAAGATTTAAATTCTTTATGTATTAACACATTACTTGATCAAAAACGAAAAGTTGAACCCCACCGGACGAATATAATATTTTCCTTACCATTGACCAAAAATCCACAGTCATGATCATAAATAAAAAACTTAAAATGTAAACGAGAACATTTCCCCCGATAATGTCGCACTTGTGAGAGCTGTTCGTATTTTTCGAAAGTTATTGTTTTCGAACAAACAGTCATATTGGGGGAGTTTTACGATAGTCGTAAACAACTTCTATCGAGTGATAATAAATAGTGTTAGGATTTGAATTACTATTTCCCTTTGAATATAGAATTTGGTATATTAAAAGCATTATTAAAGCGGAGTGCGAAAATCGTAAAGTGACACAATAGATAAGAGCCTCTACAACTGGAACTTTATGAGTCTGATGTATATCTATTTCATCATCGCAGAATAACAATATATCTTTGTCTTCATTCTCAAGTTAATTTGAATTCACTCTTCTAATACTATTATTACTATAATAATTATAGTAATCTTCTAATACTTGTAGACTATATTATCAATTTTTTCATCAGAAATTTGCGCGCAATAAAAATTCAAATGCAAACAACAGACTGAGGAATTTCTTTTATTTAAGGTCGTAACCGTAAGATTTTTAATAGACATAAAATTTTCTTTTTTAACGGGCTTAGTGCTTCCTTTCAGAAATTTCCTAACACGCTATATACAATTATAAAAGACATGCGATGAACTCTCCAGTATGGTTATAAATTTAGCTTTAACTTTAGAAATGTCAGGGTCAGTTATATACCACAATGCAGCAATGTTAATAGCATTGTTGTGTTCCAGTTGTCAGAGATAAGATAGCCAGTCCCTCGAATGACGTTGGGGTTTCCGGGTGAGTACGCTTCCACCTTCGACCTCATCTTCACTTAACATCAGGTGTGATTGTGGTCAAGTACGAACCCGTGGTGCATAAAAAAAAACAATCAACTATATTCTCAAGTTTATTGTCGATACCGTTAAACAGGGCTGGTCAGCAGCAAACTAGATCCAGTTTGAACTAGATTACGGCGATGGCCGCCCTACGACGTCGACAAATTGACTTACACGGCACCTCGATATGTTGAAGTGTAGTGAAGAACTACAGATCCTGCTAATTTGAAATAATTACGTTTACCAGAACTACCCACATCATCAACAGGCGAAGTATTCTGATGAAACTTGTAACGGCTTATTTGGTAACCAATGTGAGTGTGTGAAGATGAGATTACACCACCGGTAGTGAGATGGGATTGGTTTAGTGCCATTGTGGCACTATTATTTATTGATAGAACGATAACAAACCATATTCTACTTTCGTGCATCAAGTTTGTAAGTTTGTAAGGCTCAAACAAAAAGATGTTGAGGTCGAAGTGGAAGTGAGCTCACCCAGAAACCTCATATTGTCAAAGGACTAGACAACATCAACGAGAACTATTTATCTAACCGCCTATAACCAGTATAAGATGAACTCTTCCATAAAAATACTTTTAATTTCACAATTATTTTCGAAAACGCCGAAATGTTTACAGCACACGGAATCAATCGGCAATGATTCGAATTTTGAACAGTGTATTGTGCTTAGTATGATTGAAGTCGCGGGGCGGATTGTGGCCCATAATAGTGAACGGTGATTGGGACCTAGCAATGAGGTTATGAAGTTGTTGACAAGGAGGACTTTCGGAAATTTTGAATTTGGAATACAATTTTTTCTTAATGCGCCCTCTGTTTCCATCAATTACTCTACATTAAATTGATTTCAATAGCTCGGTGCATGTTCGCGCGGATGTAACGGTGTCCAGTCAATTTGTACTCCGGTCCAGCGTTACCTGCACTATGTCACGTGTGCTGTACGACGTGATTCGGGATAAATGGACTCAATTATGATTGGCTGTGTTAAAAGAGCATACTTATTGGTTAAAACGCGACATTGGTTGGATAATAATGTGTGTGTATATTTTATTCGCATTATATTATCGTGGGTGTAAATACAAAGCAAGTATATTTAAATCTACCTCTTATGATGCCACAGAAAATGCTGTACGAGGGGCTATGACCAGAATATGTTCTGGTCCTCAAGAATTTGATGTTTCTGATATCCACTCACTAAGAAGAAGCCAGTAAGTTATGTAATTCTATTATAATAAGAGAGATAGTTTTTGTTAAAGGTCACAAGAATATTTTAGAACAAGCCAGTTGTCGTGACTGCCTTTATTCCGGAAGGGAATAAAGGGAAGCAGTACAGAGCAAAGTGAGAGAGTCAGAGGGTGAGCGAGGAAGTGTTACGCCTCCTACTTGGGGAGGTTTAGGGGGCGTTACCAAAGAAAAGAGAAAAGTTGTAAGTAGGTTCTTTTAATTAAGACCACCTATCAAGTTCACCAACAAAAAGACTGTATAAAAGATCATAAAAGCACAGCGTAGACCAGGCACCCCCGAGGCAGCAGAGGTGTCGGGCGGCCGGGCAGTAGGCGGCCCGCCGCGACGAGGCAGCAGAGGTGTTCGGCGGCCGGGCAGTAGGCGGCCCGCCGCGGAAGGAGGAACCAACCCCGCAAGAGGGTGCCTGGTCTACGCTGTGCTTTTATGATCTTTTATACAGATTGGTTTTCTCACAAACTCATGAAATATTGCTGCTTGGCAGTAGAATTATATTGTATCCTCCTCATTTGTAACCGGAATCCTATTTCATAAATTTTATTTTATACTGAGTAGAATATGGCTAACCCTTCTCTTCCCACGGGGTCGTAAAAGGCGACTAAATGATCGTGAGCAGCGTATAGGTTAGTGATGAGCGTCATCGTCATTACAATACAATACAATGCAATGCAATGCAATGCAATGCAATGCAATACAATACAAATACACTTTATTGACGACCGATTGGTGTAGTGGATAGTGACCCTGTCAGCGAAACGGTTGCGGGTTCGAATCCCACGAGGGGTAAATGTTTGTGTGATGAATATAGACATGTGTTCCCGAGTTATGAATGTTTTTCATGTATTTATTTACAAAAAAAAAGGATTTGTGTAGTTTATCAACCATCTAGTATCCATAACACAAGCCTAGATGCTTACTGTGGACCTAGAAGGCGCTGTGTGTTTGTGCAAAGACATTTATTATTATTATTTACTCATGTCAATGGAAATCCTATATAGTGATTATTGTTAATCTATTGCCCCCTACAATACATAGAATATGCCTTCAAAAATTGTTTTCTAGAATATCTTAATTCGAATTCAGATTTCCGCGTGTTTAAAGCTTCATTTAAATATTTATGATGTTCATCAGTCGTGGCTGGCGCTTAAATCAGCCTCATAAATAAGCTAACTCAGTCTAAGTACAGGACTACATCCTATGACCCAGTGCTGTATAAGTTAACTTCAAATCAATCCAACTTGTATGAATCACCCCACTAAAGAGAGTTCCGATTTATCTGGTTGTGGTTGTAATATGCGGTCTGCTGTATCATTGGGGGGTTTGTGCTTAGCACTTGCATCTCTATTCACTATTGGAGTGAATATAATGTTTGACTTAGAGGCCTTTGGGAAATGTGTGGGAACTTACTCACTCCTTGCAGTTTATACATTGAAAACTAGACGTCGGTTTTTCTGGACGCTGGATCTAAGCGGGATTTTCACTGGACCAGTAGTGAAATTGAAATCTTTTATTACTAATCGCCTTCTAGCATTACAAACTTACAAACTTAAGTTTGCTGTGCACAATTGTAATAAGTGTTTGCGAATAGACATCTTCAATGCCTAAGCATATATTATACAAAATCGAGTCGAGTAAATATCGGTAGAATACATTGGAGTACTGAGTAATTTGTTTTCAAAGACAGTCGATAAGCTTACAGAAGGGGTTTGAAAACTCCGCTTGTCAGATGGCAGAAACACAACTAGTCTGACACAGATCACAGATCTATTTAAATTATTGTGCACAACCTATTTATTCCTTTCCACTTCTCTTCTACCCAAAGGTTCATCATCTGATTTAAGAGCCATGCTCTTGTCGCTGGAGAATTTTCCATATCTCTCTGCTCTCCGCCTTCCTCTTGACCTCCTGATACGACACGACGTTCAACTTCTCTTTTATTTGCTGCATGTAGCTAATTCTCGGTCTTCCTCTTTTTCTTTTCCCCTCTATTCTTCCTTCTATTATAGTTTTGATGAAATCATCGTGTCGTATAAGGTGTCCCAGCATTTTCCCTCTTCTATTCTCAATTACTTGCAACAATTTCCTTTTTTCCTTTACTATATTTAAAACCTCTTCGTTCGTTTTCTTCTCTGTCCAGCGGATACGTTCCATTCTCCTCCAGCACCACATCTCAAAAGCTTCCAAAGGTTGTCTGGTAGAAATTATTAGCGATCAAAACATCTAGTTGTACAATTCTAGGTAAAGTATGTTTAACAAATGTAATATGTATTTGATGTGCAGTAAAGTAAAATTGAATGATTGAAATCTACAAATCCGCACTGCGCCCGAAACTGACGTAGAGGCCAGTAACCTGTTATATTGTCTGATATCATGTGTGGCGATGAAATGTTTCTCGTTTACTTTCTCCCAAGAAGTGACATGTTAACAATCGTTACATTTCTTTTTAATTTTTTTAATTTATGTATTTATAAAACACAATATTACAGACAGAATCCAATACGATAGTGCTCTAGCTCTAGTTCGCTAAGTTTATAAAACTAATTCTTACATTTGATTTACACATAGCCAGTATAATACAGCCCTTGTGAATTTGCATTGTGCATAAAAAAAAAAAAATATTTCATCATAGAACAACTGAATAGATCCAAGTGTTGCTTCACTTGTATTAGAAATACTATTTAGAACGCGGATCACTCCTGTCAACTGTGCGTACCTTTGTGGGAACCATAAACAGAACAAGCCCTCATACACCACCATAATTGTCCGGTACAAATAGTTTTTTGGGCGATATTTTCTGATTGTCAATAGCTTAGCTAACAAAAAAAAATACTATGTTTGTGGAAACGCCAGTCTGAATAAGCTCTTAGAATCTCTTACGTAGATGCCCTTGGCAACGGCTTATAAAATAATAGTTCTTGGAATAATGAAGCATATTCTCATATTAACACCGAATTTCACTTAAATTTTTATGAGGCCATACAACTCCGGTGTCGACGGTCTGCGTGCTATTGTATGAGTGTGACCTTCGTGGTCCCACATCCAGACTGTAGGAGTACATGCTATCCCCTATGATGGAATTTTTAATAACGCTCGGAAAGCGTATTTTGCAAATACGATGCTAATATAGTTCAGGACACTTCGCGCCACGTACATATTTTTAAGTTTCTGTGTAGGTACACATTTGTATTTAGACTTCTAAAAAATTTGTTTTTAAATTAGAGAAATATATTTGGCCTTTCGTTGAACTTATCCGTCAAGTCAATCGCAGCTTTACAATGTTAATTTAAATAACTACTATTGCGTAAATAAACAAGGAACTGAAGTAACTTTTGGACAAACTTGTGTTTATTTTTTTGAAAAATGCACATCTATGAACACGATCAAAAATTTTGCGTTGGTGGAAAGGCGGCCATTCACTTGAAACATTCGCGTGTCATGTATTAAGATACAAGAAAACATACAAGATTCAATTTTGAGTATTAACGTAGCGCTAGCTCAACTCGCTGATTGAGGAGCATTTGATGTTGTCACTAGTCGATATGTGAACGTTACAAATTGTAGCACTGTGTAGAGCATTCGAAAGTGTGCCATCGAATCACTAATGTCTAATAAATCGATCTTGAGTTTGAGATCGCGTCTCAGTCTCAATACAATTTTTTTCTGATTCTGTTTTAATATGCATCAAATTGTCAAGCATCAACTTAAGGTCATCTCAAACTTAAGAACGGTTTGTTAATTCGGGCGTAAGTCACTGAGCCAGGGCCACGAGTTACAAGTAGTGTGCATTGATGTTACAAATTGTATGACGGGTGTGCGCACTGTAATGTTCAGTTCTCCCCACTCACTACTGTAATGTTACAAATGATATCATGCGCACTAATAATGCTCGGTCCTTGTCGTCATTGATGTTATGTTGAAATCTACATTACGAATGTTCCCGTTGAGTGACCGCCTGAATAGTTACTTATTTTCAAGATTTTAACCAAGAATAAATTAGGAATTGAAAATAAAAAAATTTAAAAATGGATATTTCTTTCTTTAGGAATCACAATGCAACATATTGTTAAGATTTCCTTTTAGGTATAAGGATACCTGTGCCAGAAAATCTTACTCTTCCTTAACTAAGCAAAGTAAACATTGTAATTATTAATAGATTAGATACTTAATTTTAAACAACTCTTAATATTATGTATGTATGTGTGTGTGTGTGTGTGTGTGTGTGTGTGTGTGTGTTTTGTGTTGTGTTTCAACCATTTTATCTGTTTAATTTTAACTTCTTGTCAAGGAATTGTTAGATTTATCCCAAATACATCGACAGTATAGATTTTGCACTATTTTAGAATATTTTTTTGACATTATCAATGTAGCTGAACTCCACATTGCGCATCAACCTTGTGAATTTCCCATTTTGTTAACTTGCCTCTTTGAGAATTGTCTGTTTTGAGAATTTGCCATTTTGTGCCTAAACCTGCATAATGCTTTACATCATACAGGTCAAATTGAGTTTACCTCTGTATATATAATGATATCAAAGTCTGCAATCAATGCTTACATTCTGAAGGTAACAAGCTTGCGTCGCCTTCTTTGTTTATTTTCACATTCTCTCTGTTATGAAGTTTGTTATGACCCAACCCATAAGGAGACCTGCTGATTCAATACCAATTTATAATTTACAAATCAATGGAAATTACGCACAAGATACGAGGCGCTGATGCAGCAGAAGAGCGGAAATGCACTCGAATTGGATATCCATGGGCATTCCATAAACCTACCTCGATTCGGACACTAGGCTAGTTTAGGTTTTAAATCTGTAATTTTTAAATTGTAATTTCTTTATTTGAAATTAAATTAATTTTTAAGTAAAATCTTTTCGTCTCTCTCGCTGCTGCCAATTTATTTAGTTATTTGTTACTTGACTTTGTTTTTTTTTAATCACAACGGGTTGGTACTTGGCCTCAATCACACCTGATGTTAAGTGAAGATGAGGTCGAAGATGGAAGCGTACTGACCCGGAAACCCCAACACATTTGGGGGACTGGCTATCTTATCTCTGATAACCGGGACACGACAATGCTATTAACATTGCTGCTTGGCGGCAGATTTAGATAAGATGGTGGTAGCTAGCCAGGCGGACATTTAAAATGCCCTACCACCAACCAAACCGAGTACTTAAACATGTACCCCGCTGGGGATCGAACCCGCGACCTCCGAATCGTAAACCCAATGTTGTTTATATTGAGCCACGGAGGCGGTTTAAAGACAGTTTAGAAAATACGCAGCTCGACCGCACCCTGTTATGACAATTTTCATTTATTGTTACAATACAATAGAGTTAATACGCTGCCGCCGGCGAGCGAGTTCCCTCTCTCTATATTTAAATATGAATTTTGGACGCGATTGTGATTGCGGCTGTTATATGAATATTTAAAATAACTAGGGAGAGATTGTTCAGTGACATGACCACAATGTTTTCCAGTTACATTTGTAGGCTATCTTTTCCCCTGGGTCTGAGGAGACTAGAAGATTAGGATACCACAGTTGCCGGAGAGCAACGTCATGGGAATTCCCCAGTCGGTCGTCCATCTAAATTCGAGACAAGAAAGGTTTGTTTCTTGAAGTGAGGTCAACTGGAAATTCAACCTGGAATTATCCATTACTGGAGTGAGTTTTGTTCATGACAGTGAAGTATATAGCTTTGTTTACATGGTGTATAGTAGAACAGTTTGTTTACGTGGTGTATAGTGAATAGAATATTTTAAGAAATTCGTTTAAATTTTGTGATAAACACAACTAACAATCAATGTATGTTATTATTTAGGTATATTTCGTTTTTATTTTTCTTTTTGTATATTGTTTAGATCTTCATGATCCTGCTAGCATTTATCATCATTTTGTATCTGTGTATCATTTTCTTAACATATTTAAATCTTTGTTTTGTATTTCTTAAAGTTGTATGATTCTTGTCGCTTTTAAGTGTTACTTTAGATATGATGATTGTGAATTATTGGCCTGTATGTATCTGTCTTTGTTTTCGTGTATAATGTATATTCCATACCTACAGCATTTTTTTATTAATTCAAACTCCTATTCTATATTGCACAAGAAAATCAAACAGAAAAAAAACATTAAAAATAATTACAACTATACAAAGCAGTAACAAATATGTGGAAAAACTAAGAAATTGTTGTTTCCAAAGGAGCTCTCTATTTGTCAGAGATTGTTCAAAGACATACTTTCATAATAACACTAAATATAAATAAGAAATGTCAACCTCTACTAAGTAATTTCAGAAGAAAAAATATGAAGTGTACACAAAATTATACTAAGTAGGTACCTTTTTTTTTTTTTTTTTTTTTTTTTTTTTTTTTTTTATGATTGACTGGATACGCGTTTGACCACAATCTCACCTGATGGAAATCTCACCTAATACAATTTCTGCCTTTTCTCTCATAAAATTAGAGTGTTTTTTTTATGCACAATGGGTTGGTACTTGACCTCAATCACACCTGATGTTAAGTGAAGATAAGTACTGACCCGGAAACCCCAACACATTTGGAAGACTGGCTATCTTATCTGTGACAACCGGAGCACAATAATGCTATTAACATTGCTGCTTGGCGGCAGATTTAGATAAGATGGTAGTACTTTTAAAATGCCCTACCACCAACCATACCGAGTACTTAAACATGTACCCCGCTGGGGATCGAACCCGCGACCTCCGAATCGTAAACGACATGTTGTTTACATTGAGGCACGGAGGCGGTTCAAAATTAACGCAATATCTCACTACAAGCTAAAATCTGGTTAAATGTATATGAGATATGAGATAAAAGCGTTAAGAAAGAAAAATTCTTATGTGGTGGTGTCATAATATAAACGGAATTGTGTCACAGTAGAAAAATTGTTCTTGATGAGTAGTCTTCCCTCGTATATGAGGGAGTATGGGCCAAAGTCCGCTACGCTGTCCCAACGTGGGTTCGGAACTTCACATACCTTTGAATTTTTATTTCTCAGGGATGTAAGTTTCCTCGCGATGTTTTCCTTCACCGCTTAAGAGCAGTGGGATAAATGCACTGTAATTAAATTAAAAAACTCATTGGTGCATGGCCTGTCTGGGAATCGAACCGGACCTCCCAAATTGGGAGACCGCGTCTTAACCGCTGAGCCACAGACGCTCACGACGATTTTACTAATATCTACACCTTATTTAACTAATCTCTAGGTAGGTACCACTGGCGTTATCTACTTTATCATCCTCTCAGCCCGTAAACATCCCACTGCAGGGATACAAGCCTTCCCTACGTACTAAATACTCGATCAGGTATATTAACTATTTAAACATTAGGTATAGGAAATTTTAGAGTTAAACGAAGTAGTGTTTCAATGAGTAGTATAAGTTTGTGATAATTTTTATTTTGTTGTCTTAAGAAAATATGTCTGATCGGAAGTATTATTATTATTTTCTCCTGCATGAAGAACCAAGGTGTATCGCTGCAACAACCACTAAACGTACCACAATATTTAACAACGCAATTATGAGCTTTATCTTCAAGCATTGCGGAATCTGAAGTTTTCCAAACGCTGCCAATCTGAATTGGAGTCACATCATCAAGGCGAGTCTTCCATCAATGCATTCTACCCGTAAAGACTTAGGGGTCGAAACGTCGATACGCTAAGTCGGAAATTTAAAATCCAATCGCTTGGCTTGTTATGCTTGAAGTTATACATATTCGTGCGGGTTACGTACGTTCAATTCCCTAAACACATTTGTTCGAGCATCCAATTCGGTGAAACTTCACAACGTAGATGTACCATAATCCCGACAAGCCATTACCTTGGCGTCCGTTTCGCCTAATTCCATAGCATCTATGTCCCACAAATTCAACTGCTCATTGCAATGATAAGCAATAATTCGTGTGGGACGCCTCCAGCTGGAAGGAGCGACGATCTGCGACTGGTGATTGAAAACGATTGTATGCTTAAAGCCGAAGCTTGGGATCTGTGACACGTCATGGGGGTGGCCTAGTGTGGGCTGATGATAACGAATAATCACAACAATCTAGAAAGTACTGTTATTCAAAGTCCCAAATATTAGGTCTTTACCTATGAAATTGGAGTTTTTTTTCTTCGTTAATCATATGTACCAATTCCTGCGATTTTCAAAGCTATATCCAATATTGATTTTTATTTGGAAAATGGAATATTATTTCAAGGTTTCACATGAAATATTTCATTTCTGGACTAAATCACATAATAATAAAAATTTGAACAGAGCTCTTTTCATGTGCTTCCCATAATCATTCCTTAGATTCGCAGATACTTTTATAAAGCGGTTACTTTTAAAAATTAACGCTGCCTATTATTAACTTAATGTTATCCGATAATACACACAAAATTAGCTAAATTTGGATTTGCCGTTCCCAAAAAGAAAATCAAAAATGTTTGCATGGAGAAAACAGTCTTAATGAAATTCTTCATACAAAACGCCAATTTCATAGGTAAGGACCTAATAGTAATGCTCGCTTAGCTTTAGAAGGACGAGCAGTCTTACTATCTCTTTTACGTAATATTTAATGTAATACGAAACCATTTTGTTTGATGTTTGATATCGTTAATGTTGATCCCCATTCGGTTCGTCCGCTCGTTGAAATACAGATATTTTATTATGCTCGATATTACTTTCCATATTCTTTATTAAGCTGGCTTTCAAAGGGTTCTTTGACTTTTGTTATTCGGATTTAATAGGCTTCCTGATTCTGCGTGGATTATTTCGTTACTGTTCTATTAAGTACTTTTAATCCTGAATCCACTATTATAGTGATAAACTCAGAAATTGAATGTTTCGGAAGTTTATTAATTAAGTATTTTTTATTTAATACGTATTTAGTACTTCTATTACAATTTCTGGGAGTAATATCTAAATAATACTTTTATGTGGTTAACGGTCCACTTATCTGCTGAAATTTTCACCCTTTACAAATATGTAAATATACAAATATAATTATAATCGTTTATTCATTTATAATTTTTACATAACCAAATGAAAAAAATATGTAATAAAATATTAATCGAGGAGTCGTGACAATTGGAGTTGCAGTAGGGTTTTTTGTTTGTTATTTTACATAGAATCTCATCCGACGGGTAATTTCATAAATTCATCTTCCCCTTGCTATCCCCGTTTGAAAGGCGAGACTTACGTGGAGCGCAGTAATCTCAGTTAATGTTGACGTCAGACAATGTTGCCAACTTGCGCTCTGAAAGGCTTTGATAATATTACGGGTTTGTGCAACTGCGCGATAGGTGGGGGTAAGAGATTAGAGTTGTTGACGAGACCTATTCATTCATACTTACACATAGTCGTCTCCTTCCTTATTGGCAGATTATTGTTATTTGTGTGTATGCCAATACGTGTAAGTGTAATATTATTCAATCTCAAAAAGCTCATCTGGCTGTTCATGACGGGGTACTGGTTCCAACACTGATTTACGGGTGTGAATGCTGGGTATGGCAGAAGAAGAATGAAAGTAGAATTAATGCAGTGGAAATGAGATAATTGAGAAGTATGAGTGGGGTGACTTTGAAAGATAGAATTAGGAATAGTGTAATTAGGGAGTTAAGCAGTGTGAAAGAAGACTTACGACAGTAGTGACCAACACTACCATCCACATTCGCATCATGCAAACGAGCATGCTGGTCACCTGATGGAAAGCAACCACCGCAAAGCAAAAAAATTATGTATGTATATTTGCCCCTATGATACGCTAATAAAGCCTTCCACAACTAGCTCCTGCTCAGCATCTTAGGGAGGAGGGAGTGACTGAAACAAGCGCTGCTACGTGCGCGATACTAGAATTTACATAGTGGAGTTCACCTATTTTGACAATGTCAATAAATTGTGCTGAAACTGTGCCCAAAGAAAAAAATTAGTGCCACTTTAGTTTAAGAGTTACTCAATATTTTAAGTGAACATTCTGACGTCATGCACGTGTTGCTGTCATCTTCATTCCCATACATGATTATAATTTATATCCCCATAAATAGTGCTTCAAAAACAACAAGGTTATTTAGATGACTTTGTGAAAAAGGGCAGCGCAGATAATGGACTTTTCGCAGTAAGAGTATAAGTACAATAAAAAGATTTGTGTGTTTGTACGATGAAGACGGACATGTGTACCCGAGTTGTGATGTTTTCATTTATAATAAGTATTTATTTACAAAAAAAAAAAGTATTTATGTAGTATATCAACCATCTGGTATCCACAACACAAGCCTATAGTTGCTTACTGCTAAAGCGAATTCTAAAAAAAAAATCCAAGTACTGCGGCAAGCTACGTTGTTGGAACCACTCAAGTAAACGAAGAGGGAGAGCTCCCTCGATGTAGTTATCGTGTTACATCTCAGGTTGAATTTCCAAATATTAAATATCACTGGCGGTCAGTATTGAAGGTAGGTACTTACTATTGCATCGTCTTTATTCTGTATGAAAATAAATATTGTTTTAAAGAGACAATGGTACAGTCGACAGCACGACTAAAACATGGTCTACATTTATCATTTAAAACATTTATTTCCACACATAGAAAAAAAAACACAACAACATACAAGAAAACAAAACAGAGGTGATTATGACAGATAGGTAATACAATGAGTGCGTGTGTAGGATCTCAGGAAACACTGAGATGGCATAAATCGCTCAGGACTGGTTTTCAGCATGCCCTCGACATATGTTACAATTATATCTTTGCATTGCGGGCTTATTACGCAAGTTGAGCACTAACCACAGGATTGTACATGTTAATTATGTTAAGACTGTTTTACAATATATATCTAGGTTTAGATAGTAATAGATTGTGCATATCAATAATGGTTATTCTCCAAATCTTGCAATTTGTAAGGTTTTCTGACAAACAACTCTTCCATCACTGACTAATAAAATAGCCGAAAATTGTTAAAAATAATAAAAAACTGTGGATATTATAAATTGAAGGCATTATTGAGATACATCACCTCCGTGCCTCAATGTAAAGAACATAGAGTTTACGAATCGGAGGTCGTGGGTTCGATCCCCAGCGGGGTTACAGGTTTAGTACTCGGTTTGGTAGGTGGCAGGGCATTTTAAATGTCCGCCTGGCTAGCTACCACCATTTTATCTAAATCTGCCGCCAAACAACAATATTAAAAGCATTGTTGTGTTCCGATTGTCAGAGATAAGATAGCCAGTTCCCCCAATATTTGAGTTTTCGGGTCAGTACGCTTCCACCTTCGGCCTCATCTTCACTTAACATGAGGTGTGGTGTGATTGAGGTTGCTAACCCGTTGTGCATAAAAAAAAACATCCGGATAAAGATTGGTCACACATACACACATAACACTGTCAAACACATAACATCATTCGTTTTACAAAACGGCAATGGATCAATGAAAACAATTTATGGGTTCTTTCATGCCACGGGTCAGCGCTCGACCGTAATCACGTCTGATGTCAAAAGATTATGGAGATTTAAATAATTTTATGACTTCGGTAATTAGAAATGTAAAGTATTTCAATAAGTCCACAGATTGAACATACTTAAGTCCCCTTGAGGTGTTATTTGAATTGGTTTTTGTGAGATAAATTTTGCGGCTCGTAAGAATGTTCATATAAATATTTATGTTTATCCGTTATCAAGTATTCATAGCATAAACTTTGCTTAGTTTGGGACTAGATGATTGGTGTAAATGCCCGAAATAAAGAATGAAAGTTTGCGATATAAACCATACTATACAGAACCCTAAATTTGACATGCACTGGACCAGATTTTTATATATTTTTTTTTTAACCAGATTTTTTTTAATTTGACGACCGATTGGTGTAGTGGATAGTGACCCTGTCAGCGAAACCAACGGTTGCGGGTTCGAATACCGTGAGGGGTAAATGTTTGTATGATGAATACGAACATTTATTCTCGAGTCATGGATGTTTATATAAATATTTATGTATGTTTATCCGTTATCTAGTGTCCATAGTACAAGCTTTGCTTAGTTTGGGACTAGATGATTGGTGTAAGTGTCTGAAATATTTATTTATTTATTATTATTTATTTATAATATCTCGTGCCTTTAGAGTTAGCCTCATGTTGCTTAATCAGGAAAACAGCTCTTTTAATGCCTCCTCTCTGCTCATTTAGTTATTCTAAGGCTATTTTATTTAAAGAAGTATCCAAATAGGCACTCAGAATTGAAAATGTTGCTGCTTAAAACTCTGACTTTTTGAATAAGCCGTCAAAGTTTCCTCAACTCTCGGAATTTGAAGAAATATGAAATAGTTTCTGGACTTAATTGACCCTTAAGCTGAAGACGAGTCCAAGTTATTTTGAGGTTAAACTCGAGCGAAGTTAGCTTTGATAGTTACTACGCATACTAGCAGAAAGTTTAAAGTAAAATTTAAACTTGTTAATATTCAGATACTTTGGAATGTTCTGTGAATATTTTCATAGTTAGTGGAGAGTAGAGTTCAGGGCGTAAAAGAACAAAAATAAAATGTGTGTTCGTTAATTTTGGCATGTGAACAGAATGGGTAAGAGGAAAAAAATTTAAGGTGGTTGATAATGATCCGTATTACAATCCTGGTTGCATTAGAACTAGATGGCGCTGTGTGTATGTCCACGAATTAATTATTTATAACTGTTACAACTAGATGATTTTATAGTATCTAATTATTTTGACCTTGTATGCCTACAGGCGGAACCCAGCGGTAATAATTTTAATGTAACATCCTTAATCCTGTGATTCACAATAAATGATATTGATTTATTGATTGATATTGATATACACACACTGCCATCTAGTTCCACATTAAGCAACTACGAGCTTGTGTTGTGGATACCAGATGGTTGATATACTACATAAATACATTTTTTGTTGTTGTAAATAAATACTTATTATAAACGAAAACACCCATAACTCGGGTATACATGTCCGTATTCATCATACAAACATATGCCCTTAGCTGGATTCGAACCCGCGACCTCTTGGTGTAGCGGTCAGTTTCTAACCACTACACCAAATAGGTCGACACCAAATAATGTCTCATAATATTCTACTATTTATAAAACAAAATGATGATTATGAAATCACTCTATATAATTATCAAAAAAGTGAATTAACCAACGCACACCACAGACAGTCTAAAAAACGCTTCGCAAATTGCTTCCCGGCAAGAAGATGTACTAATTCACTGCCTGCACATTTTTCGCCTAATCGTCGTCAACGATTTAACTCGACAGCCGGACTGCTTGTGTTAATCGCGGATGTAATTTTAACTGGTGCAACTTGAACGTTGCAAGTAATAACATTCCTCCGTAAAGTGTGGGAGTGGGGCCCTACTGCGGAATCAGGGGTATTTTTTCGATTAGTTTTCGTTGCTAGCTGATTAAGGGCTACACGAGTCTGCGCAATTTGAAGTTTTGTTTTCAATGGTTTGTGAAAAGTGATTTTTGAAATAAAGACATGTCGATTGATGTGTGTCAATAGATAGATGTATGTATGTATATATATACATACATACATAATGTCACGCCTGTTTCCCGTTGGGGTAGGCAGAGACCACAGACTTCCACTTGCTGTAGAAGATATATGGTTAATAATAATGGTTATTAATACGACCTGTTGGTGTAGTGGTTAGAAACTCTGGTACCAAATGGTCGCGGGTTCGAAACCCGCTAGGGGCATTATGTTTATATGATGAATACAGACATGTGTTCCCGAGTTATGGGTGTTTTTCATTTATACATTTTTCTTATTCATACAAAAAAAAATATTTGTGTAGTTTATCAACCATCTGGTATCCATGACACAAGCCTAGATGCTTACTGTGGACCTAGATGGCGCTGTGTGTTTGTGCAAAGACATTTATTTATTTATTATTTATATGGTGTACCTACCAGTGGCGTGCCTAGAGTTACAAAATAGGGCAAGCCCGACAATATTTTTGTGATTTTTATACAATCAATGAAATAAGATAGGTAACCAAGCACGACGTTTCAGTTTGATAAGTGAGAATGTTTAACTCTAAGATTTCCTATACCTACTGTTTAAATAGTTAATATTCCTAATCGAGTATTTAGTACGGAGGGAAGACCTGTATTCCTGCAGTGAGATGTTTACGGGCTGAGATGATGATAAGGTAGATGCCGCCACTGGTACCTACCTAGAGATTAGTTAAATAAGGTGTAGATATTAGTAAAGTCGTCGTGAGCGTCGGTGGCTCAGCGGTTAAGACGCGTTCCCCCAATTTGGGAGGTCCGGTTTCGATTGCCAGGCAGGCCATGTACCAATGAGTTTTTAAATTTAATTACGTGCATTTATCCGACTGCTCCTAAATGGTGAAGGAAAATATCGTCGAAAAGAAACTTGCATGCCTGAGAAATAAAAATTCAAAGGCATGTGAAGTCCCCAACCCGCATTGGGCTAGCGTGGTGGACTACGGCCCATACTCCCTCATTAACGAGGGAAGGCCTATATCTCTGCAGTGGGAGGTTTACGGGCTGATGAAGATGATGATTAGTATAGTAAAAAGTTTTATAAATAAAATATATCTATATTTTTAGACCTAAGTTAGGTATTCTGATTATTAACTCCCCAAGAAAAACGACGGGTGCAATGTGTTTGACGGTGTTGTATGTGTATGTGTGTGTGTGTGTGTGTGTTCAGTCTTTATCCCTACTAATCTCAGTAATGCGTGGTTCAATTTAAATGCGATTTTTTTATATTAAATACAAAACTTTTAAATTTCGAAACAATTATAATTTTTTTAAGACGTCACTACATAGCCGCAAATTAGATTCTACCGTCTCTGATTTTTATTACTTAATTATAGAAAATATCCCATATTTTTACACGACTTGTCGATTATAGTTTGTATGAAAACTGGTTACTATATGATTACCCTTAGGTCAGGTCAATTAAGTAGGTACTTCAATTTATTCCCGCAGTATCCTCGATGGTTACAAAAACCGCTATTAATAAAAAATATCAAAACATAACCTATATGTTGTTAACGATTATTATTTCGTAGAATCAATGACATAATGAATTTAGAACACTTGAAATATTAACGAGTGGTATAAGAATAGTGACCCAGTTCATCGCCCTTCTCGGCATTCGCGGCAATATTTCCTCCATCAAAGAGCACATTAATGAAGAACCCGACATAGCCACCGCAACACTTTTATGAGTAGGTACGTAAGCATATTTTCTCTTTTAAATCATTTATGTAGGTACAGTCACCTACACATAATATTGTAGTCAACATTCCATTGTAACAGCCGGTGAAGTGCGTATCAGCATACATTTTAAAACAAATACAAATACACTTTATTGTACAACAGAAAAGAAAATACAGTTTCAGAAAAGTGGTAAGAATAGAATGTACAATTTGGCGACCTTATCACTAAAAGCGATCTCTTCCAGGCAACCTTTGTGTATACTGTATAAACAAATTCACTTTTGCAGCTAATTAAATTAATAAGTTTCTATGCACATTTTATAAACTCAACTACAAGTCATAAGTTAGTCGTCTAGTACGTTAGAGTCTACTTAGCTGTGAAAATTTTTCTTTTATACATATATTTCATTATATTGCCACAACTGATTATGTCTGTGATTTTATGTTTTGTACAAATGTGACAATAAAGGATTTATTTATTTATATTTCATTAAACGCAAAAAGTAGTTTTTATTTAAGTATTATATTTTTTTTTTTTTAATTTCTGGGTTTAACGAAATGTATTCAAGTAACACTATACATGGATTAAGGCTTGAAAATACTTGAATTTACACCCTGTATATTCTGCAGCATACGCAGATATATGTGCTAGTTTTATTTTACTGAAATCATGAATTTTGAACGACTGTCAAAATGAAAATTCATTACTATTTACTAACTGTCCGATTTATTGGCCAATCGTTAAGGTAATATTGTATTATTAAGAAACATATATTATTGCTGCTTTCCGTCTCGAGTGCCTTATTATTGCAAGTGACTGTACCAGGTCTTTGCGTGTGGTTAGATAATAGGGGTTAAAAGAGGTTAAATCAATGAAGTTTCATAGCGTTCAATATCGCAATACTGCACGTATGGAATAATAAAAATTGAATAAAACTGTCATGGATATGAAACTTAAGCTATTTTCAGTGTATTACTGAATTCAATAGTATGTATTTACATAATGTACCTACTTGTAATAAAATATTGGAACGGTTGCGTCTGTACTTTGAATTGCAAAATACAGCGACATTGCGACATATAAACTTTTGTACAAATAGAGGTATACCAGAATCTCATAGCATAAAATATAAAAAACAAATAAAGAATTCCATATGATAATACCAAACTATCATCTGTCTTGTGAAAGTGCGAGTTGTGTCAAATCTCATCCTACGTGTTGTTTTCTTGAAAATACACAAATATTGCGTAGAAATGTTGAAAAAAACACAATTTAATTTCCTATTTTGCCATCAGATTCTTTTTTTTATGCACAACGGGTTAGCACTAGTCCTCAATCACACCTGATGTTAAGTGAAGATGAGGCCGGAAACCCAAATATTTGAGGAACTGGCTATCTTATCTCTAACAACCGGAACACAACAATGCCATTAACATTGCTGTTTGGCGGCAGATTTAGATAAGATGGTGGTAGCTAGCCAGGCGGACATTTAAAAGCCCTACCACCAACCAAACCGACTACTAAACATGTACCCCGCTGGGGATCGAACCCGCGACCTCCGATTCGTAGACCCTATGTTGTTTACATTGAGCCACGGAGGCGGTTGAATTCTGGTACACTATACCTATGTTTGGAATGTTTTTGCCGACAATCTCTTGTAAGCTAGGATCAACAGTGATACACGAAATATGTGGAACTAAAATATTATATACATATATATATATATTTTATATAAGGTCTAACAAAATCAACCCGACAAACGTTGCAGAGCGTATGTATAGGATGTACCTATTACGAAAAAAATAAAACATTAAAGTTAACAGATTTTATTCAAAAAAGAAAATTTAGAAATCTAAATTTTGTGAGTTGGACAACAATCGAAATGAAGTAAGTCTGTTAATGTGTATTTTCATTAAATTACATTTAATTTTCATACTCGGAAACAAAATTATTAAGGTTACTTTTTTTAATGAATATATTATTTTATTGTCGGGTTAATTTTGTTAGACCCTGTATACTAAAACTTGTATACTATAAATAACCTGTATACTATAAATAAACTAAAATATAATTGGAATAGATTGCTTTTAGTGATAATGTCGCCAAATTGTAGGTACATTCTATTCTTACCACTTTTCTGGAACTGCATTTTGTTTTCTGTGGTGCAATAAAATGTATTTGTTTTACATCTGAAACAAAAAATGTAACCTAAGTACCTAAACGCTTCATAAACATATACATGTACCTCCGAGATAAATTCCCAATTGACGTTTTATTTACAGAGCCCCATTCTTCACGCTTATAAAAGTCAATAAATCTTTCAGTAGAACTTCGGTTCCCCCGAAATAACGTTATGGTTTCTTGGAGAAGCTCCCATTGCGCGGATTCCGACCGCAAGGCGGCGAGGGGCTCAGCTAATATAAATTCCTTTATGTCCTGCTACCCTGGTACCGCGATATTAAAAATTCATGGAGAACGTTTTGTAATTGATCCAAGTTCCTCATTTTCCATTGAAAATGATAGATAGCTTGGAACTTCACTATACCTAATGTCGTATGAATTAAATAACAGTACAAAACAAAACTAAAAATGAACTGTAACTTTAAGTAAGCTAATTATTATTAGGTCCTTACCTATGAAATTGGCGTTTTGTATGAAGAATTTCATTAAGACTGTTTTCTCCATACAAACATTTTTGTTTTTTTTTTGGGTACGGCCAATCCAAATTTAACTAAACTTTGTGTTTATTATCGGATAACATTAAGTTAAGTATAGGCAGCGTTATTTTTAAAAGTAACCGCTTTTATAAAAGTTTCAGCGAATCTAAGAAATGATTATGGGAAGCACATGAAAAGACCTCTGTTCAAATTTTTTTTATTATGTGATTTAGCCCAGAAATAATATTCCATTTTCCAAATAAAAAACAAATTTGGATATAGCTTTGAAAATCGCAATAATTGGTACATTATGATTAACGCAGAAAAAAAACTCCAATTTCATAGGTAAAGACCCAATATTATTGAAGGTCGTGCCGAATACCCTGTGTTTTGCGGCACAGAACAGAAACATTTTTTTTCCGGTGGTTGTCGGAAAAGTGTACTAATAAATAAATAAATAAAATAAATAAATAAAACGTTTATTTTGAGTTTCTTTTACAGAGTTACATTATTTCACACACTTCTACCAAACTATAAATAGTTTATGGGCAGAAAATATACTCCCTTGATTTTAATATTCTTACAATGTAACTGTAACACATTATTTAAACTTTTGTGAATTTCACAGTATTACGAGTATGCATGGTAAATGGAACATAAACATTATGTGCTTCGTTTCATATATATTTACAAGTATGATTTGTTCAACTTTTCTAATAGCAACTTTTTTATTTTAGTTTTAAATGATTTAATTTAATCGTATCTTACAGCACAAGCCATGTGATGGACAGAACTACGAGTATAATATACGATATACTACGAGTATAATGTACCGACCGATTGGTGTAGTGGATAGTGACCCTGTTCACGAAACCAACGGTTGCGGGTTCGAATCCCGCGACGGGTAAATGTGTGTATGATGAATATAAACATTTATTCCTGAGTCATGGATGTTTATATAAATATTTATGTATGTTTATCCGTCATCTAGTATCCATAGTACAAGCTTTGCTTAGTTTGGGACTAGATGATTGGTGTAAGTGTCCGAAATATAATATAAAAAAAAAAAATATATATAATCTACGAGTAAATAAGTAATGCTTTGAGATCAACCAATTCACGTTTGGCTCGCGTGGTGGTGCTTAGTGTGTGGAGACTGTGGTATAAGACTGTTGAAGAGTGTGTGTGTGTCACCGGACCTACTTGCCCATATCCATGAAAAGTCATTCTTCTAAATACTGATTTAATAGTGACTAACAAACAAATTTCTACACCGCACCCTTTGATATACGACACGCATTCCAAAATCTCTGTAAATAATTACACTTCCCTTTGTAAAGTTAGCTAGATAAGACAGGTTTGTTTCGGAGGGTGAAACGATACGGGGCGTCTTAATCCTTGTCGAGGTTTAGTTGGAGGTTTTAGTGGCTTACTGGAACTTGTCAAGTTTTTGAAAAGGTATCTCTTTTTGTCAAGGAATTTGGTAGGTAATTACTGTAAAAGAAATTTCCACACTTATCTGACATTCGCAATTGGATTAGTATATATGTACATATGTCTGTATGTACCCATGCAACATGTATCCAGTAGAAAAGTTTTCGTTCCGTCCTACTGCCAAGTTATTGACTTCAAAAGTCTTACAATACAAGGTAGAGGCACACGCAGTCACCAGGTTGGGGATATGATTTAATCAGATGACACATACGCCTTGCAGTCATGGAAATGCAGTTTTACAGTAGGTGTTTCATTAATTCTATTTCCCTATTATGACAACCGAGCAATGCTTGCGTACAGTTGGTCATACCTACCTTTTAAATGCGAATAACGTAAAATGGCCGAGGGAGGTGATATATGTTAGATGTTAGTATTCCTTGACAAAATCCTGTAACAAAACCGATTATAGTCCATATTTTAATATGGCACATCCGTCATGTTTTTATCAGCTTGATAGGGTAAGCTGTACGCATTGTGTTCCGGTACGAAACTTCAAACTTCAAGCATTTATTTTAACGTAAGATAAATAATATAATTTGTTGAATGTCAATTTAAATGTACTGGTAATAATAATAGGGTTTATTGCATTTATCTGTCAGTCGGTATGTCTAAGCTACTACTGCTTCGGAAAGGAAAATCGTTTGTGGTAAAAGCAGCGCATTAACAGTGATTGTTATCCTTTTTTTGTATAAAAAGTATAAAACTAATAAAATTTTATAATTTTGGAGCAGGTCGAAGTACACCAAGCGTGTTTGTCATTCAGAAGTCACAAATTTTATAATAACTTTTGTGTTTAATGTTGTTTTCACATGATCTTTAAATCTTTTCTGTGACCGTTGTGTATTTTGGCGTTACAGAAGTCTTGTATTAGCGGTACTGTGAATAATACCCAACTGCTTGGAGGGTTATGTTTTTCACGCGTATCTATAAATATACCTATGTGAGACTCTTTAACCCTCGTAGCACCCAAAAGGCTGAATGGATCGTGACAGTCCTGAAGTGTCATAGGATTAGTGACGTCATAAAAAAGTAAACCACAGCGAACGTAAAAGTTTGATATCATTGGAAAGAGTTCATCATGAGCATTCTGAAAATGTATATTACGAGCGAGTAAGCAGCAGACGGGTGGAGAGCATCTAAATCACATTGGCGTTTCCATCTTTTTAGTCGGCTGCAGGTTAAAAGCAATTACAATCTATGTACATTACATTTAACCGCCTCCGTGGTTCAATGTAAACAACATTGGGTTTACGATTCGGAGGTCGCGGGTTCGATCCCAGCGGGGTACATGTTTAAGTACTCGGTTTGGTTTGTGGTAGGGTAATGTCGACCTGGCTAGCTATCACCATCTTATCTAAATCTGCCGCCAAACAGCAATGTTAATAGCATTGTTGTGGTCCGGTTGTCATAGATAAGATAGACAGTCCCCCAAATGTCTGCCGTTCTGGGTTGCCGGGCCTGTGCGCTTCCAACTTCGACCTCATCTTCACTTAACATCAGGTGTGATTGAGGTCAAGTACCAGCCCGTTGTGCATAAAAAAAATGAATTAAAATTTTCAATGCTATAACAAAATGTTGAATAAACCCCAAAAATGTTCATGTTTTTTCACACTCCCAAAACAGTAAATCTACAAACACAAAAACCGGGTCGCTCAGTTCATACCATAATTCAATAAAACATTCAAACAGTCTCTTATCCCCGCAATAAACGCAAGATGTCGCAAGAGAGATCGTCTCCGGCTCGCGAGGAATGCACTCCGATAAAAGAGTTCAGGCTTAAGGAAAAACTTTGGTAATCTCATATTGTGGACTGGATGGATAGATATTTATATGGACGTTGTGGATACAGTAGGTCTATGTATATTCCCGTTATAGCAAATTATAGCTCTGTCGCTATCACTCGTATCGGGACCGAGCAGCGTTACCGATAGATTAGATTGAATAGTTTGCGACAAGGCAAATAGCCCCACGGACACATAATGTTACAATATTTATCCCGAATGGGGTGGTCAGAAATATCCCAAACAGTTTTATTGTTTCACGCGGTTTACCATTTTTCGTACCATTTATAAATTAGGACCTAGAGTATCTCTTAGAGATAAGTTTAAGGAAATTAATATCTTAACAATGAATTCTCAATACATTTATGAGAATTTGTTATATGCAAAAAAAATATATAACCTTATTCGCTTAAAATAGTGATAGGCACAATGTTAAGGCTTACAAGGAATAAGAACCAGTTATCTGTTTATGTTAGATGACTTCACAGAGTTAGTAAATCCTTCAAAGGGCAATCTATATGCTTTTATAATAAAGGTTCCAGTAGACATTCAAAATTTGCCTTTCAATAAATTTAAAGCAATCATAAAACAAAATTATTAGCAAAAGGCTATTATGAAATCACCGACTATATGAATGATAAGCAAGCATGTACATAGCTGTCTTATTATTCATATAATTATCAAATCACAAATTGTAACCCATAATCTGTTTAAAAGAGCAACCCAAGAGTTTCTTGCTCGTTCTTCTCTGGGGAGTCAGCTTAGGCAGGGAGTAATAATAGTGACGTGTATTAATATTACACACAAATTTACTGCTCATCTGCTCACTGACCACCAACGAAACCAAATACTAAATATGTACCCCGCTGGGGATCGAACCCGCGACCTCCGAAACGTAAACCCAATGTTGTTTACATTGAGCCACGGAGGCGGTTTATTAGTGAGATAACATTTATTTATGGAGGAGCGAGACTTCCTGGTACAAGTATCTGACCACTTACTAGAAGGTGTCAACCCTATCTAGTTATAGCATTGTGAGGAACGAATTAAACATTATTATTATTTTTTTTATTAATTTCGGCGAAACGGTTGGGCTGATTCGTATGAAATTTGGTACATAGATACAACATATTCTGGATTAAAACGTTATTATTATTACTATTAAGAGCCCATAGTGACCCACTACTGGGCAAAGGCCTGCCTCATCTATTTCCAGTCGTTTTTGTTCTTGGCGAGCAGAAACCATCCCTTATTAAAACTGTCAAGCTCGTTTCTCCACCGTTTTCGCGGTCTGCCACATTTGCCATGTTTGGATTAAAACCTAGGATATTTTTAATCCCTATAAGGTGAATAGTTCCCGCGGGAT
Source organism: Oegoconia quadripuncta (assembly GCA_949316235.1). Taxonomy (NCBI): domain Eukaryota; kingdom Metazoa; phylum Arthropoda; class Insecta; order Lepidoptera; family Autostichidae; genus Oegoconia; species Oegoconia quadripuncta. The sequence goes on from OX438743.1 coordinate 17,981,348, forward strand.
AAACCAATTAAACACGTCCGCGATAAAGTTATTCTAACGCAGGCTAAAGCGGAAAGACACGTCATATATAAGAAAAAAATACTAAGTATTACTATTACTACCTGCGATCTCCTGAATGATTTAGTTATGGAATATTTTTTTAGAATCTTCCCGGGCTCACCCGGGAACGAATCGGGATCGGTTATTTATTCATCACGATGTATTTTAACGCGGTGAAGTTTTGATAGGTACGTTTGGTAGGTAAACTGAAAAAGGTCCAAGCAAAAGGAAGAAATTCACGGAAATTCCTTCCCTATTTTTACGAGTGTGATTTATCTTTATGAATTGTTAAACATCCTCCTCTCTACTTACAGGGTATGAAATAATGAAAGCAAATAGCGGATTTCTCATACGAGCTTGTATGCATTGCTTGTAATGTAGTTAGTAGTTGGTGACATATTATTATCATCTATCGAGACGACCGATTGGTGTAGTGGATAGTGACCCTATCAGCGAAACCAACGGTTGCGGGTTCGAATCCCGCGAGGGGTAAATGTTTGTGTGATGAATACGAACATTTATTCCCGTGTCTTGGATGTTTATATAAATATTTAGGTATGTTTATCCGTTTATCTTGTATCCATAGCATAAGCTTTGCTTATGTATGTGTCCGAAAATTTTTTTCTTTTTTTTTTTATCTAACTTCTAAGTAATATTATAAATTCGAAAGTTTGTTTGTTTGTTGCTCAATCACGGCGAAATGGATGAACGGTTTTTGATTAAATAAATAGGTAGAATATACCCTGGATTAAAACATAGGATATAGGACTTTTTATATCGATAAAGTATGCAGTTCCCGAGGGATAAGCAAGTTTCCGTGATAAAGTTATTCCACACAGGCGAAGACGTAGGCGGTTGTGTGAGTTGTTCCGGTTGTCAGAGATAAGATAGCCAGTCCCCCAAATAAGACGGGGTTTCCGGGTCAGTATGCTGCCACGTTCGGCCTCATCTTCACTTGCTAACCCGTTGTGGATAAAAAAAAACGTGAAAACAACTTGACAAATAATGAGGTGTTTAATACTATGTTTTGCGATATTTTCGACTGTACCCTCGGGAAAGCTGAAACTATAAGAGAGTTCAGGAAAAAAGCTAAGTTTCCAAGAAAATATTGCTTGCATCCGTTGTTTACGGTTAAAGTTTAAAGAAAAATCCAAGTTAGCCAAAGTTGAGAGCACCAGAGATTCTTTATTTCGTACTAGCCCCTCTTGTATATAAATTGGTATTAGTATGAATTACTTAAAAATATATACTTAGCTTGGCATGTGTATATTTTTATTTTATTTATTTACATATAATCAACAGCATTATTACAAATTCTTATACAGAAAACTAATACCAAACTTATGCCAATTAAAGATTCTTATTATGTTACTGACAATGGTTACCGTTAAAATTGATATGTTAAAATCGTATAGGTAATTAGTACCTTTCCATGGTAATTAGATACACCAACTGCGAGAAAACAGCCAATCGTCGAACTCAGCTCTGATATATCTGAAAGTCAATATCAATGTGTGCATATTTTTTTTTTATATGAGAGGGCGGCAAACGAGCATGCTGGTCACCTGATGGAAAGCAAACACCGCCGCCCATGGACACCCGCAACACCAAAAGGGTCACAGATGCGTTGCCGGCCTTTGAGGAAGGTGTAGGCTCGTTTCTTGAAGGTTCCAATGTCGTACTCTTTCGGGAATACCGCTGCCGGAAGTCCGTTCCACAGGGTGGTTGTACGTGGTAAGAAGTTTCTTGAGAAACGTACAGTGGTAGGTGGTGAGAAATGTAGAGTGGTAGATGGTAGTGGTAGGTGATATTAAAACGTGGTATCTGACTATGGGTATCACACTCAATATCACAGAGCGGCGTGCCCTCCATACAGGCACAAAGACATTGCCTACCCTATCAAATTGTAAGCTTTCCTCGAAACGAATTGTCAAGCTGATTCATACTGATGTGAACAGATATATTCTAAACGGTTGCGAGGATTGTTATAAGAGTTAAATTATTATTTTGTAGTTGTATTAGCAATATTTTGGTCGCAGTGTAGCCTTCTGTATACTCTGTGACAAAACGCTGTGCACGCTGATATAACACAATGATCTAGGTATAGAAAGGGTAATGCTCGGTATTTCACTACGAGACCGAATGAAGAATAAAAAGATTCATAGAAGAAGTAAGGTCACTTCATCGCCCAGCGGATTAGTAGTTGAAATGGCAATGGCAGCACGTAGTACTGATGGCATTGGGACATAAAAGTTCTACAGTGGACACCACGCACTGAAAAGCGCAGTAAGAGACGTCCATCCACAAGGTCGTGGGAAATCGCTGTATGCAGGTCGCTGTGTAAATCTTTGACGCTATATGATATATGAACGTCGGTGGTTCAGCGGTTAAAACGCGCTCTCCCAATTTAGAAGGTCCGAGTTCGATTCCCAGACGGGCCATGTAGCAATGATTTTTTAAATTTAATTTAATTACTTATGTACATTTATCCGAATGCTCTCTTAAACAGTGAAGGAAAACATGCCTGAGAAATAAGAATTCCAAGACATATGAAGTCCCCAACCCGCATTGGGCCAACGTGGTGGAGTATGGCCCATATTCCTAACTATATGAGGGAAGGCCTATATCCCTGCAGTGGGATGTTTATGGGCTGATAATGATATTTAACAATGGACGTTCTGTTGCTTCACCGTTTAAGAGCAGTCGGATAAAATGCACATAAGTAAACAAACTAAATTTAAAATCTCATTGGTACATGGCCTGCCTGGGAATCCAACCCGGACCTCCTAAATTGGGAGACCGCGTTAAGACGCGGTTAAGACCGCTGAGCTTTCGACGCTCTCACCTCAACTATAAAGACTACCGGTTGGTGTAGTGGATAGTGACCCTGTCAGCGAAACCAACGGTTGCGGGTTCGAATCCCGCGAGGGGTAAATGTTTGTGTGATGAATACGAACATTTATTCCCGAGTCATGGATGTTTATATAAATATTTATGTATGTTTATCCGTTATCTAGTATCCATAGCACAAGCTTTGCTTAGTTTGGGACTAGATGATTGGTGTAAGTGTCCGAAATATTTATTTATTATTATTATTATTATCTAAAGCTCTATCTAAAGTTAGAAAGAAAAATGTTTTTTTATTCATCGCAATAATAAGACCTTCTGAGAGCTCCAGACTTCATAACGAATAAAGTTATTTTCGTAATAAGTGAGAAGACCAATCGAAATAAGTTATTTAGATAACAAGGTTTGTAAGCAATTGGTTTCTTTTGAAAATAAATAACCACCTAATCAAAGAAATTAAAAACCTGACTATGCGATTTAGAAGCTCTCCATAGTCTGCTGAGTAGATCTCGCTTGTAATATACATTTTTAGAATCGTCTCATGATGAGGCCTTTCTCCCATATTGTAGCCCCAGATTTTTTTTTATTTTGACAAACTTTAAAGACGCCGCTGTGTTTTACTTTGTTGTGACGTATCGTAAAATGACCCGACCGCTGTTCCGACGAATCTAACGTTACCTTATTAATTAAAAGCCCCTACAATACGTCTATTTATTTACTTTAGGTTTATTAACAGTAGTATATATAGTTCGATGTGACATAGTTTAGTGTTATACGTTTCATATACCGGTGAGTTTTTTTTTCCGTAAGGAAAACCAATTAGGTAAGTGAAATAAAAGTTATTGGGCATAAGCAGTTTTTTTTTTTCAAAACCATCGTCAACTCCCCCGCCGGCCGGAGATTGATATACCGATTGGCGGGATTAGTAGGGATCATGCGAAATTTATTTGTAACTCATTTTTCACTAAGCTTGTTTGATTTATTTAATTTAATAATGTAATTATGTGGAATAGGCTACAAACGCGACCGTCAAATGACACAAAGGTTTATTCGAAGATGGATTAGAAAAAAATAAATAAACTGACGACCTGTTTGGTGTAGTGGTTAGAAACTCTGACCACTATACCAAATGGTCGCGGGTTCGAATCCCGCCAGGGGCATATGTTTGTGTGATGAATACGGACATGACGTGTACCCGAGTTATGGATGTTTGATTTATAATAAGTACCTATTTATTTACAAAAAAAAAATGTATTTATGTAGTATATCAATCATCTGGTATCCACAATACAAGCCTATAGCTGCTTACTGTGGAACTAGATGGCGCTGTGTGTATGTCTAAGGATATTTATTTATTTATTATTTATTTAAACTACCTATGCCAATACGTTTTATTTCAGTTACCTTATATGCCCTATTTTTTTTTCTTGTGGCAAAAAAACTCATCCGGTATATACATCTGTTCATCATATGCTCCAGAATCAAAATCAAAATCAAAATCAAAATATTTTTATTTCATAGGATAAAATTATCACTTGAAAACGTCACTATTAATATTAATATTACATTATAGTTTAAATTTACTGCTCATTCACAAAGCTGACTCCCCAGAGAAGAACGAGCAAGAAACTCTAGGGTTGCTCTTTTAAACAGATTATAGGTTGCGATTTGATAATTATATGAATAGACAGCTATGTCCATGCTTGCTTATCATTCAAATAGTCAGTGATGTTATAATAGCCTTTTGTTAATAATTTCTGTTTTATGATTGCTTTAAATTTATTTAAAGGCATATTTTGAATGTCTACTGGAACCTTATTATAAAAGCGTATACATTGCCCTTTGAAGGATTTACTAACTTTGTGAAGTCGGCTAACATAAATAGATAACTGGTTCTTATTCCTTGTATTAACATTGCGCCTATCACTATTTTTAGCGAATAAGGTAATATTTTTTTTTGCATATAACAAATTCTCATAAATGTATTGAGATGCCATGGTTAAGATATTAATTTCCTTAAACTTATCTCTAAGAGACTCTCTAGGTCCTAATTTATAAATGGCACGAATAGCACGCTTCTGCAGAACAAAAATTATGTATGTCAGCAGCGTTTCCCCACAACAATATGCCATATGACATCAAACTGTGGAAATAGCTAAAGTAAACCAGAGAAATAACCCTCTCTTCATTTTGGTAATTCAGGCAAGTTACCCATAGACAGTCAGTTCCAATTTTATGTTTATTGTTATGCATTATATTTACACTAGCCATCGCTGTACATTCTTGAATATAAAATGTTTGGTAACGCAGTTCAGAACAATCACTCAAAATTTTTTACCGGACTGCCCCAGAAAAGAGACTAATTAATGTTTTTCCAGTGAATGTATGTAAGTATGTACCTATGTAGATTTCTATGTTACGTCCTGCATCCTAAACGGCTTAACCGATTTTGAAATATTAGGTCCTTACCTATGAAATTGGCGTTTTGTACAAAGAATTTCGTTAAGACTGTTTTCTCCATACAAACATTTTTGATTATTTTTTTGGGAACGGCAAATCCAAATTTAGCTAAAGTTTGTGTGTATTATCGGATAACATTAAGTTAAGTATAGGCAGCGTTAATTTTTAAAAGTAACCGCCTTATAAAAGTACCAGCGAATCTAAGAAATGATTATGGGAAGCACATGAAAAGAGCTCTGTTCAAATTTTTTTTATTATGTGATTTAGCCCAGAAATTAAAAAACATTTCATGTGAAACCTTGAAATAATATTCCATTTTCCAAATAAAAAACAAATTTGGATATAGCTTTGAAAATCGCAGGAATTGGCACATATGATTAACGACGAAAAAAAAATCCAATTTCATAGGTAAAGACCCAATATTATTATCGAAAAACCTTAGAGCAAGTTGTATTAATAATACATTTTATAACGTTCGCTGAAGGAACGTGGTAAGTATTTTGTTTGTATCTCCATATTCATTATTCACATTGGCTTGTGTGTTGCATATGTCACTTAGTGTGATATTTATGGTCGTTGTTGATATATGTAGTATCTTGCATTTGTTTCAGATCGAACTTATTTGAAAATTTGAATTTTGTTGGGAAGACATTGTTGATTTTTATTTATGCACAACGGGTTAGCACTTGTCCTCAATCACACCTGATGTTAAGTGAAGATGAGGTCGAAGGTGGAAGCACACTGACCCGGAAACCCCATCTTTTTGGGGAACTGGCTGTCTTATCTCTGACAACCGGAACACAACAAAGGCATTAAACATTGCTGTTTGGCCGTAGATTTAGATAAGATGCTGGTAGCTAGCCAGGCGGACATTTAAAATGCCCTACCACCAACCAAACCGAGTACTAAACATTTACCCCGCTGGGATCGCACCCGCGACCTCCGAATCGTAAACCCTATGTTGTTTACTTTGAGCCACGGAGGCGGTTTGAGAAGTACCTAGACTTATTGTCCTGCTAAGATCACGCTATATATATATGTGGGATAGGTGAACGGAAACAATTGGATTATGATCAACAAAACTTTAAAATAACTCTCTCGAGATCTTGACAGCTTACGTCTTTCTTTTCTCCCAAAAAACCAATGTTACCTGCGCAAATCTCAGAAAATAATCAAAACTAAATCATTGCTAGCCTACGAATATGAAATATCCCACACGGCCATTCCTGATCATTCATCTGCCCCAGATGAATCACAATTATCATCAACCCAAAACTTCATCAGGTCAGCGGAGCTGGTGGTATTGATAGGTCCTTCACCATGTCCTATCTTCTTGAGAGCATAGCGATCATTCCTTTTACTCGTCGTAATCTCATATGGTCCTAAGTATTTTGGGCACAACTTAGAGCCTTGTGCAAATTGCGTTCTTTTAATCGCAACCAAATCACCAGGGCTGTAATGCGTAGCTTCTTTTCTCTTCCGGTTGTAAGTCTTTATATTTTCTTCTTGTACTTTCTGAATAGATTCTTTTGCCTTTTCTCTTAGCTCTAATCTTTGCTCATTAAAATCATCAATATTCTCTTCTTGTATGAGTTTCATGAGTCCGACATCCTTATCCTCAATTGTTGGATAGATCCAAGTGAATTTAGTAAATCCATCAACGACAGTCAGTATGTACTTATAGTTTTTATTCGTGGACGTCAGCGGCCCTAGATGATCTACGTGATATGTCGACAGCGGGGTGTCACCTTTATCCAGTGGGTGTAAGTACCCTTCTTTCTTACCTTTCTTATGTGATATCAGTATGCATTCTACGCAATTATCTATTATACGTCTTATCTTTTCTTTCAAATTTTCTATGTAGTAGTCCCTGTTTAAAAGTTCTTCTGTTTTAGCAATACCAAAATGTCCCTTTTCATGATTCTTTCGGATTATTTCATTTTGCATCTTTCTTGGTACAACTATCAATCTGTTTCTATCTCTTTCTTTCACTAGTATTCCATTATCGATAATATAGCTTTCATAACTATCTTTTTCCAATATCTTCTTTATCAACTTAATTTTATCGTCATCATTTTGTGCTCTTTTCAGACGTGCAGTAGTCTCGGTGATTATGAGACTAACAGGGTAATTACAGGGTACTAAATAAATTAAAGCGTCTGCATGTTTAATCTTTGTTCCGGATCTGTGTTCGATGTCATAGTCATATTCTTCGAGTAGCAAAGCCCATCGAGCAACTCTCGGCGACAAGTACTTTTTCTTTACAACTTTCTTATTTAACCTTCCAAAGTCTACACACAAGCTTCCGTTCTTTTTCTTAGTCGAAACAACAGGACTGGCAAAATCCGATTCACTAGGTATGACAATAATTTGGACTGTCCATTCTTTTATCTGTTTATTTACTTCTTCCATCTCCAGTGGTGCAAGTCTTCGAGGGTTTTGGTATACTTCACCATCATCAGTCAACAATATTTTCAATTTAACGTTACATTCTTTCTTCTTTTCTTTTTGATCATAACCTTTAATTATTTCTTCTATCTGCTTTACATATTTCGATTCGTAAATGTCGTATTCTTTATGTACTTTTTCGTTTTCAGTTAACAGTAACGTCAAGTGTTGTATTTTCTTAACTGAGATACCTTCTTGGGAAAAGTTAACTTCAAGGTCTTTTAGTATTGGATTGCCAAGAATAATATTAACTGGTATTGTTTCATCTTTTACAACGTGGAAGGTGGTATCAAAATAACAATCGTCGATCTGAACTTTGGCAATAAATGACCCTTCGGTAGATATTTCTTTCTCGGCTATTCCTGACAAACATAAGGTAGATTTTGTGTCATAGTTCTTTGTATGAAATTCTCCAAACTGAGATTCTCTTATCAAATTGACATCGCTTCCTGTATCAATCAATGCCTGCGTTTCCATCCCGTTTATCTTTATTTTCTTTCGCGGCGTAACTATTTCTTTGTTGTTTTTATTCCGTATATTCAAAGTCTTTTTAAGTTCATTCTGGCATTCACTGGATTTATGGCCATATTCATTGCATCTGAAGCACTTAATTCCCTTTGTGCAAGATGGTGATTCATGATCGCGATCTCCGCAGTTATAACACCTTTTAGTATTCGTCATCTTGTGTCCAGAAGATGTGGTTGGAGTATGTACAGCATTTAGAGCTTTGGTTGGAGACTTCTTTTTTATTTCGCCATATAAGTCTAACTTCTTACGGAACTCTTTAATAGTAGCAGCGCCATATAAAATAGCTTTATTCATTTCTGAGTCTTGAACACCATCAATTACATATTCCATCAGAGCTTCATCTTCAACATCACCATGGGTTGCCAGTTCTTTCATATGCAGAAAATATTGCTGGTAAGTTTCACCAGACTTCATTTTTCTTGCAATTAATTTCTTGTGTATGACAGCACTATTTATCTTACTGCCAAATTCCTCTGTTAGGGCGGTTTTGAGAAAGCTCCATGACTGAACAGTGCCTAAGGATCGAAGCAATAATTTTGCTGTACCAGCCAAAAGTCTCTTCCCATAAATCAGTTGTTCGACTTCAGTCCAATTCATTAAAATCGACGTTTCTTCAAACTCAGTGATCCAAGTTTTAATCGGGTAGGTATCATCTCCACTGAAGGAAATCATCGACTTTTCTAAGTCATTGAAGGAAATCTTCGGTCGTCTAACATCTTGTGAATCTTGAGTCATTTTAGCTTCTTCAAATTCGTAGTCTTTCTTTGTTTCTTCTAAATCTCTCGACTTCCTTCTAGGCATATTCAAAATAAAATCAGTCTTCAAAGTCTTAACGTCGTAAAAGTATTGAAATTATTTTAAATTAAAGTCATCCCGAAGCATTTTTTAATATATTTTTTCATCAGCGTCCCGCAGCATTCGTTTTGTCTTTTGTCAAATCAGCGTCCCGAAGCTTTCGGTTGTCACAGCTTACCGGCGTACAATTTTACTCGTTTTCGTCTTCGATCACAGCCAAATAAACATTATTCACCATCCCGGACGAGCCCCCAAAAAAGATGTGGGATAGGTGAACGGAAACAATTGGATTATGATCAACAAAACTTTAAAATAACTCTCTCGAGATCTTGACAGCTTACGTCTTTCTTTTCTCCCAAAAAACCAATGTTACCTGCGCAAATCTCAGAAAATAATCAAAACTAAATCATTGCTAGCCTACGAATATGAAATATCCCACATATATATATAAAACTATAAGCGTGCACACACACGCCATGCCAGAAATAATTTCGAATCCAGTACGCTGTTCGATCACGCACCCAACCTCGAATCTATATACCCAATAATATAACCTTCACAGAAATTTGCATAATCCAGTCCAGTTCAAACCGGTATTATCCAGAAAATCGTAAAGAGCATCCGGGTCTTGCTATTTGAGTTTGCGAAGTAAAACGGCCGGGTTGCCAAGGCAAATAACTCAAGTTTACGAAAAAACTTTCCTGAGGTGACGACTTTGGGACTCTCCGACCTGTTCCAACGTGTATTTATCTTTTACGAGCAATGTCTTGGTGCCTTAAGTAAACTGGGGGAGTAGGTAGCTTTTTGTAGGTATTTTTGGTTGGAAATAGTGAGGAGGTAGATTGAGTATACGGTACAGAAATTTTCAACTAGCCTACTATCGATGTTGATTAACTGTGCATGGGATTTTAAAGAAAACAGCTTGGGGACCAGAAGCTTGGAGTCTCTTTAATGATTTACGATTCGCTTAATTTAGGTTTTTTTTTTTTTTTTTTTTTATTAAAATCTGGATTCGCGTTTCGGATCGGTATCGAATGATCGCAGTGTTGACCTTTACCTTGGCCAACGCATCATTATTGTCGATCAGTATGGTAGCGCAACAGAGTTTTGGATATAATACATTGATTTTGTTAAGCACAACGGGTTGGTACTTGACCTCAATCACACCTGATGTTAAGTGAAGATGAGGTCGAAGATGGAAGCGTACTGACCCGGAAACCCCAACACATTTGGGGGACTGGCTATCTTATCTCTGACTAGCGGAACACAACAATGCTATTGACATTGTTGCTTGGCGGCAGATTTAGATAAGATGGTGGTAGCTAGCCAGGCGGACATTTAAAATGCCCTACCATAAACCAAACCGAGTACTTAAACATGTACCCCGCTGGGGATCGAACTCGCGACCACCGAATCGTAAACCCAACGTTGTTTACATTGAGCCTCGGAGGCGGTTGTTGCTTTATTTTGAAGACGTCACCTGCATAGATATGGTTGTCTCTTTCAAATTATACACAATCATTAATAGGTATAACTCCCAGATCATAAAAAAGGGGATATGACATCACTGAGAGCAAAACGCAAGACAGAAAAACGCAATATTCGATTTATATCACACTCGAGTTTATTATGTGGAAGTCTATGGTCTCTCCTTATCCCTGCGGGGAACAGGCGTGACTTTATGTTATGTTATGAGTTTATATGTAAGAACAATGTCGGCGTTTTGTCGCTCTCAAGTATAGAATCGAGGCATATTATAACAGATTAAATAATTTCAGAGCTTATGTCACTTGCTAAACATAATTAATTAGAGATAAAAGAAATTTCTTCTCGTCCATTTTATCTCAGAGCTTGAAGACGAAACTCTTTAATCAATGTGTGTTACCAATGCTAACTTATGGTACTAAAATGGTCTCTAACTATAGGCCTCAAAAACAGCTCAAGGTCAAGCAATGAGATCGAATATATATAAGAAATCTGTAGGCATTAATGAACTATAAATTTAACTATCTGCCTACGAACCACGCTGGTAGCTTGCGTATGAGATTTTACAGTATGTGATTGGCTACTGAAGCATGCCTGCTTCGGCCATGCCCTTGCAGGCATGTGTATTTTAGCCTTACCGACTCATAGTCACACCAAGTTATCACACCAGTGTTACAAACAGGATTCTTTTTCTTGTTAGTCACACTACTAATTTTTCCACACCATTTATACTATAATTGCTAGTGCTGTACCTGTTGAAAATTTAGGTTTAACAGGAACAAACTAATATATAATAATGTCAACCTATTATGCGTTTCATCTATTATGTACAACTTTCTTTTGCGACAAATTAATATTAATTTGTAGGTAATTATAATAGATTAATATTAGGATTACTTTAATCGTAAGGTAAAACTTAACCACAGGAAAAACATGGTTAGTAATATAGCCACGAAAATAAAGATATTTACAGACGAACGAACTTCTCCCTTCACAATGAATCCCAACACACCCCCGGAAGAATCATAATAATTACGATATAAAGTACCTCAAGCTCGACTAGTCTAAGTTAGCAAAAAAATATGAGCGGAGTATAATCGTGGATTACGTCGAAGAAGCTTATTCTGCCTTGAAAGCCTTGAAAGAGAATATTTAATAATGTGATTTCGGGTCTTCGCTCTGAAATCTTGTACCCATTAGCTGTAGAGATTACTAGATTTATTTTGAAATTATTATAACTGAAAGTTGCTAAATCACTACAATTAATGTATGATATCTTAATGAAATTACTAATATTTGCATTACACTCAGTTCCTGTAACTATTTTCTTTTATGTACATAAGTCAAAAGATAATGGTGTTGCTTTAAAATCCATCTAACATGTTTTACCTTGTTTATTTTTATTGACATTTATTTTTATTAATACAAATATCTATTCCAATAAAATTAATAACAAATAATAATGTAATTAAAATTACATATTTACAAAAATGTAATAAATAAATACACATTCACAAATAAAAAATGCATTGGAATTTTAATTGTGTAGTCAGACACACATCAAATTAAATAGTCCACTTCACTTGAAACGTAATAACTTTGACTCTCTATCTTTATTATCTCATGCGCTATTGAAGTGCGCTCAAGTGTATACCTACAATAAACAATTAGCACTAATTTTATTGAACGGAATAGGTTCCTAAAACCTTCTTATTATAACAAACTGTATATACTACATACCTACCTACTGAAATCAACGTGAAAATAAAATCTTCAGGGTTACTACAACAAAGCTACACATTTCACATAAAAAATTTTTAACAGTGGAACCACTACAAATATGTCAAAAAGGTTGCTCGTCTTTTTACTTGTGTTTGTCGTCTGCCAATATCTGCTTGCCAATAGTCATGTCTGTAGCCGCGATCGTGCGATGTGGCGCGTGAAGTCTTGATATTTCGCGTCATTACGCGCGGTGACGGAGAGTTTTTCCAATTTTCGCGTGAGCCGCGTTATTATGTAAATATTCCCTACGTGCCGTATCTTCGCGTGTATAAATTGAGTTATCTGCTTATGCGTTATTATGGTTAATGTGATATTAAATAAGATAGACAACTTAATAATTTTTAATGGTTAACACTTCGTTACAATAAGAAACATTGCGATATCTTCCCTACATTTTATGAAGGTTTGCAGTAAAACTACTTATATGCATATCACAACAATGATAATAACATTGCGGTTTGGCGGCAAAGTTAGATAAGATGGTGATAGCTAACCAGGCGGACATTTAAAATGCCCTTACACCAACCCAACCGACTACTAAACATGTACTCTGACGGGGATCGAACCCGCGACCTCCTATTCGTAAACCCTATGTGGTTCACATTGAGGCACGGTGGCGGTCAATACAATTTAAACGTTTGATTATTACTTATAATAAGAGGGTGTACACTCCAGACCCCGTAACATGACATTGTTTGTCGCGCGCGACGTTGAAGTGAGAGTGGGATAGTTGTACATTTCGTCCAAGAGAATGAGCAGGACAAATATTATCTCGTGCGACATACCTGTTTATTGCGCCAGTCATGCTACTAGTGTAGGTTTCATATAAATTTGGTGAAGCTCGAGGTCAAGGATACTAGATAACGGATAAACATACATAAATATTTATATAAACATCCAAGACTCGGGAATAAATGTTCGTATTCATTTACATTTACCCCTCGCGGGATTCGAACCCACAACCGTTGGTTTCGCTGATTGGGTCACTATCCACTACACCAATCGGTCGTCTATCAATCAATGGAGAGGTAGTTTACCTCTCTAATGAAAAAGATAATCTTACTTCATTGTTTCTAGATGTAAACTGAAAAAAGCCGTACAACGAAGACGAACTGACATAGATTAGGTAATTGTGTACACATACACTAAAGACACACACATACACTCGCACATATTACTCCATACATTTTCGCTCTTCCTTAACAAACAACATAACAATTTGATGTCTCGATACATAAGGTAACAAAAAAAGCTATGTATAAACTTACTGAGATCTATTTTGGCTTCTAAATGTATAACTTATATTTTAAATTTGTAATTATAGCTGTGATTTCAAATAAATCATTAATAATTAAAGATATTTTAAGAGCGGATGTGACAAAAAGGTCTATCAGGACTATTGAGGGTAAAAATCTCTGATCTCTGCTCACCTCTCCGAGACATAGGAATGATTTTGTATACTTATGCATTGCTAAGTTCCGATTGCACTAAGACATAAACGAAGAGATAAAACTTAGTTCTTCGTCTTTCATAGAGATCTGCCAGAAATTCGCTTTTTATAGTAACTAAATCTCATGGAGAATATTAATGCAAGTGAATCTGTCTTAAAATATTGGTGCAAGTGAGGCTGTCTCTGTAAATATTGGTGCAAACGAAGCAACCTCTAAAATTATTTCCTTAATTGATATTGGGTCTTTATCCATGAAATTGGAGTTTTTTTTCTTCGTTAATCATATGTACCAATTCCTGCGGTTTTCAAAGCTATATCCAAATTTGTTTTTTATTTGGAAATGGAATATTAGTTCAAGGTTTCACATGAAATATTTTTTAATTTCTGGGCTAAATCACATAATAAAAAACATTTGAACAGAGCTCTTTTCATGTGCTTCCCATAATCATTTCTTAGATTCGCTGAAACTTTTATAAAGCGGTTACTTTTAAAATTAACGCTGCCTATACTTAACTTAATGTTACCCGATAATACACCCAAAGTTTAGTTAAATTTGGATTTGCCGTTCCTAAAAAAAGAAATCAAAAATGTTTGTATGGAGAAAACAGTCTCAATGAAATTCTGCATACAAAACGCTAATTTCATAGGTAAGGACCTAATATAATAAATTCCGTATTGTGGCTCATTGCCAGAAATAGGTATCTCACAGTGAAAGCTGATCGTCAACAATAGTCAATGTTAACGTCATCAGCAGGTAAATTAATTTCGCATACGCCTTTTAATATCATCGCAAGTTGACGTCACGGCTTACGTCACTCGCAGGATATCCCTTGCCATGTAATCCGACTAGCGATTGATTGACAGCCCCCCGGGCTTGAGACGCGCATTGAACTCTGAAACGTATCATGTTTGGAACCAGATATATTAACCGCTAGATATGCCTGTCCGACATGTCATAAATTTTATATGTATAGGTTTAAAAAGGATACGCTGAGTTATTTACTGTATACGTTTGTCGATGATTTTTTTACGCAGAAAAGTTGGCACTTGACGTCAAACACACTGGTTTAGTGAAGATGAGGATAAATAAATATGGGCAAAGATAATATGAAATAAAGAATTGGCATTTATTTATTTTATAGATATGAACAAGATATAATATTTCATTTTTATCCTGAAGACTTTTTTTTATACACAACGGATTAGTACTTGACCTCAATCACACCTGATGTTAAGTGAAGATGAGGTCGAAGGTGGAAGAGTACTGTCCCGGAAACCCCAACACATTTGGAGGACTGGCTATCTTGTCTCTGACAACCGGAACACAACAATGCTATTAACATTGCTGCTTGGCGGCAGATGTAGATAAGATGGTGGTAGCTAGCCAGGCGGACATTTAAAATGCTCTACCAACAACCAAACCGAGTACTTAAACATGTACCCCGGTGGGGATCGAACCCGCGATCTTCGAATCGTAAACCCAATGTTGTTTACATTGAGCCACGGAGGCGGTTACTTAGAAGTAATTCGTATATAAAATAAGTCATCATGCGGCTATCTTCGATATTCTATTTAACTTCGTAATAAACAAGAAAACTAACTCTAAGCCTCGTATACTCCGCATGGAGTTTTGAATAAAGTCTCTTCATAGTAGTTGATTAGTTTTTGTTTGTAAGTACTGACTTTCTTTTGTCATTACATGCCATTTTTAGCACATATTTAATGGAAATCTCGCCACCGAACAGCTTCTTACTACGACAGTTTGTGAAGCTGCCGAATAATAATCATCGAAGAAATGAGTTTCTCGCACTCACGTAGGGAATCCAGATATAGAAACACTAGAATTTTTCCACATATTTCAAGCCTCTTTCAGTGATTTGAAGTAAGAAATTTTATTAGTAATTTACGATATATGAGTACAGTCAGATTCAAAATTGCACTCATAGTCCGCATTCAAACAATACATTTTTTTGGAACACCTGTGAATTTCTAAAAAAAATAACTTTAACTCTTGTGCAAGTAGATCGTACTACACAAGAAATGGTACTCAACACTTGTTTAAAACAAAGGCTTTCGAAACTATGGCTGTAGTTTTGAATCTGACTGTACATATCCATAAATCTTGCAAACCTGAGTACCTTTTCATGTGAGGCAGGAAATACCCGTCTGGGCCTAATCGTTCATGTACAGCAAAACGCGCAAATCCGGTCTGAGAGACTTTAGCTCGGAACCACTTTTGAGTTAAATCTACCGGCAAATAGCAAGGCTTTAGTAACTTGTGTAGGTTGCTTTAATATTTCTTTATAGAAGTATTCTATATTTACGCACCGAAAAACCTTACCATATCAAATAACGCCAATTTATTTAACTACACAAATATATAAACTTACGCTCTATTTCAAAGATTTCCTTTGCCGACGGCTCTTGAATGCGTTTCGATTTACATGGAAAAGATAGAAAACATACTGGATACTAACACAATATTCATATCACAACACTATATGGATTATTGATATTTCACAACTTTAGTTATTAAGATAATAGTTACGCATCTGCACGTAGCTTAGCTTCGATATTCGAGTTCTTTAAATTTATGTTGTAATTATTTAATTTTCCCCAAACAATACGAGTTTAACGAGTAAGTATAATATTTATTTTAGTGCGTGTCAATAAAAATATATTAAAGCCTTGTTTTCAAACTTAGATTTAAATGAAATCAAAAATGTATGTCTCATCTTATATTGTAAAATGGCTTCAGCGGCATAGATTGACAATCCACACGATATTTCCATTAACTTTTGGTGTTTTGTACTAATGACACTGCGAAATATAGACATTTGGGAGCACTGAAACTAGCGCTGTGATTCGTCGGTCTCAGCATGAGCTGAGTGCTAACCCATTTGTGCACACCACAGCACGTGACAGCATTGTATGCATTTTATTTATAATTAGTATTTCTTTTTTAACTATAATTTACCACTTTTGGTTATGGCGTTCATAATAAATTATTCTTATTCATAAACACTAAATTGAAGTTGAAAAGGGTGTTCCATAAGAAAATGAAACGTCTCATTCTGTATTATAAAAATATGTTATGAATAACTTACGATATTTCCATTTGTATGGTCTCCTGTCTATCAGTTTTTCATATCCCACACGAAAAACGACGAGAATTATGTGTTTAATAAATAAATAAATATTTCGGACACTTACACCAATCATCTAGTCCCAAACTAAGCAAAGCTTGTGCTATGGATACTAGATAACGGATAAACACACATAAATATTTATATAAACATCCAAGACTCAGGAATAAATGTTCGTATTCATCACACAAATATTTACCCATCGCAGCATTCGAACCCGCAACCGTTGGTTTCGCTGATAGGGTCACTATCCACTACACCAATCGGTCGTCGGTGTTTGACAGTGTTGTTTGACAGAATTTCCAAAATCTTGAGAACTTCACGAGCAGTGTGTATTTCACCATCTGTGGAAATCGCTTGCTTCATCTTAGACATCGTCACTTTCCAACAGGTGAAATTGTACTCGAATGCGTATCCAGTCAATTATGAATAAATCATAAATGTTTGGCCTTTCGTATCACTGACACTGTAAAATACAAAATCGATGTTAAACATCACAAAAGGCAGATCCGTTACAAAATGAAATGCCTCATCGAATGTAGCGGCACACTGGAATCCGAGCTCAAATCGTAAATACGTATCCCGCACAACGGAGAGCTCGAAACTTACTCTTTATGGCGGCAATTTTAATAGCAGTTGTAAATATTAATTTGTTGCGAAAATTCCGCGCATTTCGTTGGCAGCCTTTGAGTTACGGATGTTTTGCGACGTTTTAACAACAGAATGGGCTTAGCTTCAGTTTGTTCCGAATTATTAACACCACTTTGTAATTTAACAACAGTGAGAGATGGGATAAGTTTTATTTGTCGTTTTATAGTACTGAGGATTTATTATGTCAATAAGCAATTTGATAAAAAATATAAAATCTAAGAAATTTAGAAAATCCTCTAAAAACTCTGTGAAGGAATAAACTGTTTACCATGGTCTTAAAGTTAGTTAACTATTTAAATCACCAGAGGCCCTTTGCGCACATGTTTGAAGAAGTGAGTTTGTGGGTAGCTTTAATTATTTCGCCTTGGGTTCTTATTGGTCAAAAATAAATTCCGGTGTTGTAATTGGTTGTCATACGAGCAACGCTCGTTGAACGCCTACATTGCTCGTAGGACCGGCGGCCGTTGGGGCGGAAAGGTTTTCCAGTGTCGACCACGCACCGGCGGAAGACGGAAGAGGTGGATCCACGTTTTGGTAAATTTCGCGGGAAGCCGCTGGATGCCGGCAACACAGGACCGATCGTTGTGGAGCTCTTTGGGGGAAGCCTTTGTTCTGCAGTAGACGTCTTTCGGCTGATATGATAATGATGAGTTGGTTGACCGAACCGGACCTGGCGGATGGCCTAAAAGGGTACCACCCACCCACGCACCAGGCTAGCTTTCCTACGGTCGCAGGATGGAACGGCTCATGAGTTCACAACTGTGAAGCATGTGAATTGTGTATGGAATAACATGAATAAACGATGCTGTTGCAGCTTTCTTCTGTGTTTTACTACTCTCATACCCCGTGTCAACCACCACGACTGGTTCCTTACGGAGCGATCTCAGAGCGCCCTAACACGTCGCTAACAAAGACAGGCAGAGAGCGAACATGATATAACATTTACAAAGCATCTATGTTAAAAGTTAAATGATTTTCGAAATGATTGAACTATTCATCATCATCTCAGCTCGTAAACATTCCACTGCAGAGATATAGGCCTTCTCTCGTAAATTGAGGGAGTATGGGCCATAGTGCATCACGCTGGCCTAATGCGGATTGAGGAATTCACTAGTTTTTGAATTTTAATTTCTCAGGCATGCAGGTTTCCTCACGATGTTTTCCTTTACCATTTAAGAGCAATCGGATAAATGCACATAAGTAATCAAATTATAAAATCTCATTGGTACATGGCCTGCTTGGGAATTGAACACGGACCTCCCAAACTGAACTATTAAACACGGTGTAATACCATCTCGTGTTTTCAAATCGGTTAAGCCGATCGATACACTTATAGACATATGCCCCTCTAAATCCTCTAATAAACCTTTCTCAAATTTGAGATGACCTTAAGTTGACGCTTGAGAATTTAGAATAGAACAGAACAGATAAGAAAGCATTATTTAATTTATCTCACGACATAAACAATCGGGTGTTATATAATATGATTTGATTCATTCGACACAAAAAGAATTACCTCAAAAAGGAAATCTCTTGCATCAGGAAGAGACTGAGACATGATCTTAATGTCAAGATCGATTTATTAATACGGCCTTTAGTGATCCAAAGCGAGACCACGTAAGATCAGAAAATTTCGTTCCTGATTTCAAACACAAAACAAACACGGAATTTCAAAAGCCTTTGGAATAAAAGTTTTAATGATTCAAATCTAATGTTGAGGTTTCTGAGATTTGCAAATAAACCCGTAATTATCTGTAGTTGGTCAATATAATTATAATGATTAAGCAATCATAAACCTCGATGCTCTACTATCAGCTTCACTTTTACTTTGTTAACTCCCGACGAAAAACGAGGGTGTTATGTGTTGACGACGTTATGTATGTCCAGTATTTGTCCGGATGTACCTATTTCAATAACGCATGGTCTAATTTGAGTGCGGTTTTTTAAGATTGAAAGTGTCTATTGAAAGTGTTTGATGAAAACGGTTAAGTACAAGTTTTAACACAGTACCTGTGAATACTTGGATGACATTTTTATGTTTACTTTCTCAGGAATATTCTAAACCTTCATTTATGTTATAGACTAGCTTTCCGCCCGCGACTTCGTCCGCGTGGAAGATGTCATCAAAATCGTTTCAGCAAAAAAAATTGCCCATATACTAATCCAGGTCCTAATCTGTCTACCACCAAATTTCATCCAAATCATTTCATCAAAAATCCAAAAATATTAGTTGGGATATTCTTCATCTTCGACAACGACATTTTGTTTTTTACGCATTCCTATTTTTGTGACATTTCTAGGTAATAATAAATATCCTTCGATATACACAGCGCAATCTAGTTCCACACTAAGCAACTAGGCTTGTATTGGGTCTTTACTTATGAAATTGGAGTTTTTTTTCTTCGTTAATCATATGTACCAATTCCTGCGATTTTCAAAGCTATATCCAAATTTGTTTTTTATTTGGAAAATGGAATATTATTTCAAGGTTTCACACGAAATATTTTTTAATTTCTGAGCTAAACCACATAATAAAAAAAATTTGAACAGAGCTCTTTTCATGTGCTTCCCATAATCATTTCTTAGATTCGCTGAAACTTTTATAAAGCGCTTACTTTTAAAAAATAACGCTGCCTATACTCAACTTATTGTTATCCGATAATACACACAAAGTTTAGCTAAATTTGGATTTGCCGTTCCCAAAAAAAAAACAAAAATGTTTGTATGGAGAAAATAGTCTTAATGAAATTCTTCATACAAAACGCCAATTTCATAGGTAAGGACCTAATATTACAAATACCAGATGGTTGATAAACTATACATTTTATTTTAATATATACATATTGCAAATGAAAACATACATAATTCTGGAACACGTGTTAGTATTCAGCATAAAAACATATACCCCTAGCGTGAACCATACCCTCAACCTTTTGGTACAGCAGTCAGCGTTTCCAACCACAACACCAAACACGTCGCCAATATGAAACTGCCTTGAGCACAATCTCACAATAAACCACTGTGAATACCAATCCGCCTCCGTAGCTCATTGTAACCAACATAGGGTTTACGAATCGGAGGTCCCGGGTTCGATCCCCAGCGGGGTACATGTTTAGTACTCGGTTTGGTTGGTGGTAGGGCATTTTAAATCTCATCTAAATCTGCCGTTTAACAGCAATGTTAATAGCATTCCTGTGTGTTAAGACAGCCAATTCCTCAAATATTTGGGTTTCCGGGTCAGTACGCTTCGGCCTCTTCTTCACTTAACGTCAAGTGTGATTAAAGTCAAGTGCTAACCTGTTGTTCATAAAAAGAAATCCAATTCCCACATTTTTTTATATTAAGTGGAATAGTTTGATACTAATAAAGGCTGGAAGTAGAATTCTTCAAGGATAACTAGAATCGTCTTCACGGAATCCTGTTATGCATCAATATTTTACGTGGACGCGATGGACCGAACCGTGATTGTAGCCACTTGGGACCATCCGGAATAGATTTCTTGGGTAATTAAGTTTTTATTGCTTCACTTCATCAAGAGTTGGATGGCAGTATCTTATTCCTATGGGACAGCCTGCTTTTGTTCTTAATTATTTTAGTACACATTATACAAGCTTTTATTTAGCTCGCAATGTTCGTATGTAAGTAAGTTGTTCATTTAAAAATTTGCACACTATTTTGATGACCGATTGGTGTAGTGGATAGTGAACCTATCAGCGAAACCAACGGTTGCGGGTTGGAATCCCGCGAGGGGTAAATGCTTGTGTGATGAATACGAACATTTATTCCCGAGTCATTGATGTTTATATGAATATTTATGTTTGTTTATCCGTTATCTAGTGTCCATAGTACAAGCTTTGTTTGTTTCTTTGTAAATGCTTTATTGTACAAAAACGCAATAAATTAATTTTACATTGATACAGAATTTGAGTAGGTACAACGGCTTTGCTTAGTTTGGGACTAGATGATTGGTGTAAGTGTCCGAAATATTTATTGATTTATTTCTCAACCAATTTCTGGTATCTGATTTGAGCTAAAATTTTATCGATTTATGTAAGTTCGGTGATAATAAAATATTGGTACCATCGAGCTGAATTGGGCTAATTTGTTTTGTTGCTATGAGTTCTTACCATACATAATGACCAGAGTCTGAAGAAGGAACCTAAAGATTGCCACTGAAACTCCTTGATAGACTTTATGTTTGTTTCTTTGTAAACGCAATATAATATGTACAACAATACAATACGGTTGTATAATATAATATGTGACTCGTCTAAGTACATACTAGAATAATCTATGATAATAAAGATGGAGTATTTTTTTTTAAATATAATAAATAAATAAATATCCTTGGACGTACCACAATGCCATCTACTTCCACATTAAGCAACTAAATGCTTGTGTTGTGGATACCAGATGGTTTGACATACTACATAAATACATTTTTTTTGTAAATAAATACTTATTATAAATGAAAACATCCATAACTCGGGTACACATGTCCGTATTCATCATACAAACATATGCCCCTAGCGGAATTCGAACTCGTTACCTTTTGGTATAGTGGTCAGAGTTTCTGACCACTACACCAAAGAAAACAATTTGTTGTTATTGTTGTATCTTGTTGTTGTTAAATTGTTTTAAAAGCATTTTTAATGTAGCACTTCATCATCAGCCCGTATATGTATACGGGCTATATGTATAGTTCAGGGATATAGGCCTTCCCTCGTATATGAGGACGTATGGACCATAGTCCACCACGCTGGCCCAATGCAGGTTGAGGACTTAATGAAGGACTTATTTCATGTTAAATGACATACATACAAATCGTCACGACATATCTTCCTTCCCGACCCGTCCACCTCATAAGTTCACCTGTGTGGACTAGAGGCACTTGTTCTGACCCTTGGTATACCTGGATGGACTACGGATACTACTGATACTAAGCCCACTGGTGGGTCTAAGGTTTTTTTTTTCTCGTATAAAACTCTCTAAAGAAAGAAAGAAAGGTGAACCGTGGGTTGTTTCAATCACTAAACTTTTAATGTTTGGAACACCCAAACGTTCTTGTTTGGGATATCTCTGACCTCCCCATTTGGGATAACAGTCGTGACGTTATTTATGAAATGTTTACTACTGTAGTTTACGCGATTTTCAACCAAAATGCATCGACGTTCGCGTCGAATTTAAGTCACAATCACTCTTTTGACGCAAAGCGAAATATTGCTCTCCATGAGTGAACGATAGAGCAGAGAACTTTAATATTATTTTGTCTCGCGAAATCAAGGTGACTAGACTAATATTACTTTTTCGCAAAGCTACCGAGTATTCCAATATTGGATATAGTTTTTCGGTCTCACCCCGTGGGGTTACCTTTTTATGGTAAAAGGGTTGAGCGAGTAATTTTATTCAATGTTACGGATGTTTGTTTTCTTCTCGACCAATGTTTGTTGTTTCCTTTTGGTTTCTTAATGTTATTGGGGACTGATGGCAGTGGTGTGTAGAGGGTCAGGAAGATGTACTGAAGGTATTGGAAAAATTGTGAAACGAAAATATGAATACTCGCAAAATGGAATAGGTATACGTAGGTTAATCTAACTAATATTATAAATGCGATATAGGGTTTGGATGTTTGTTTCTTTGTTTGTTGCTCAATTACAGCGAAATAGATGAACAAACCCTGGATTTAAACATAGGATATTTTATATCCCGATAAAGTGAGTAGTTCCAGCGGGATAAACAAGTTTCCGCGATAAAGTTATTACATACAGGCGAAGCCGCGGGCGGAAAGCTAGTATCATATCATTTATTGCCTCATATCATATGGTTACTAAAGATGTCAAAATGCAATATTATTTCACATATGATCCCAGCTAGGACACTGCAATATAACATAATACAATACGATACGATGCGATACGATACAATACCATACCAAAGCTAAAGCTTTTTGAAAGAAAGCTTGTTGATTTATTATTGGTACAGACAATGATAAGATGTTTATTTACCAAAAACGACCATACATAATTATACATTTGCTGTAACATCCACACTAGGCTAGGGCCTGTATCGTGGATGCCAACATTTCCATAATAGAGAAACAATTTCACTGGTCATTATATTTTATAAGTAACATCTGTTAAATTAGACAGAGAAATAGACATGCATGCAGAGCATAAAGATAGTAGAACTAGCATTAGTATGTTGAAATTTTACAGGTTGCGCGTGCGTATGTGTGTGTGTGTGTGTATGGGGGTGTGAGAGCGTTTATTTATTTAAGAGGGAAACCAAAGCTTCCAGTACGCGCGAAAATAGGCGTCTATAAGGCGTATAGACCGCGTCTCACCTACGCAGCACCAGCCTGGTATTCACTGGCCAGTGAAGCGTCCAGGACCCAGCTGCAGTCGTAACAATCGATGACGCTTCGTACGATAGTAAGTGCTCCTCATTTCGTCAGAAACGCAGTGATCCAGAGAGACCTGAAGATGGAAAGTCTGAATCGCTTCGTCAGACGCTTAGTCAAGTCCCAGTTCTTACGAGCGGATGAGTCCTCACTCCCCCACATCGGAACTGGAGTCCCACTATGCGCGCCCGCCCGACTTCAGACAGCTGCCCAGAAACCTAGTGGTGGACACCACCGACCCATCGGAGTCCTGAGCCGCCCATTGACCCTTCGGGAAGCGTGAGAAGAATACTACGCGCGGTTAAGAAGATACATAATGTACAGCTATTACAGGCTTCTTGCGAAAGTTTGGATGTTTATCAAAATGTGTTTATTGCTCACGGTGATCGGATAAACAGATTTGGATGAAATTTGTAACACAGGGATATTATAGATGGGATTTAAAAGTGAGTAGTTCCCATAGGATAAACAAATTACCGAGTAACATGAACGGATTTGGATGAACTTTAGTTCACAGGTGCTGTGGATTATGACAGGATAATTTCACCAAACTGAACAACTTTTGCTATGGGACCAACTCTGAAATCAAGAAAAAAATATCAGCATTTACAATACATTTAAATTGGGTGGGTATTTAAATTTTGTATGAAACAGCTGATTTGTTTTCTAGATTTCAGAGTTCGTACAATAGCGACCGTTGTTCAGTTTGATGATCTTAACCATCTGAAAAGATGCCATAATGATTATTTCAACCTGTAGAACTAAAAGCTTAACCTAGTTACACAAACAAACAAAATTTCTTTATTGTATAACAATAAGAAACATAAGAAAAATAAGAAAAAGGGGATAGTACAATTTGGCGGCCTTATCACTAAAAGCGACCTCTTCCAGGCAACCTTTGGGTTAGGAAGCATTACGCACATGATATGTACGAGTAGGTAGCGTAACACCACAATATAAGCACAGTATAGCACAATATAAGGTAAAGGTGCCGAATATGGCACACTGTAATAATTCACCCATATTATTTGCAAAAGTGATTCAATGTGGGCAACTTTACCATTCGTTAGTTAAAATCAATAGATCCGACTGTAAATTCCACTGACACAACTCTATCTGGTTCATGAAATTGGGCCTTTATTAAACTAAGCGTGAACGCATGCATAGTTAATTATAATAGAATAATGAAGAAGGCGTACAGTGGGGATAAAAAGTGCATATCCAGGTCTACGTACGTGGTTTCGGCACTTATGAAGAATGGAATCAACCATCTCTTCCCGTGTGTGTCGTAAAAGGCGACTAAGGGACGTTCCACCAAATAAACATCTATAGACTTGCAGTTATAACGACGAAGGGTTTGCCCCCTATCACGTGTGCATTTCTGTATATATTTTGATTTCTGATTACGAACAATTTTATGTTAGGATCCCTTGCCGAATTCCTTAAAAAACATTTGCCATATAAAGTAAACCATTCTGAAATCACGTATAAGCTAGGTTTTAGGCAATTTTCGACTGAATTCGGCTGTGAGCCTTAATGGAAAGTTGTAATCAGGAGTGGAGTCACCAGCCGAAAAGTGTTGGACTTCCATTCTAAAGGTGGTTTCAGAATGGTTTACTTTGTATGGGTAGTCGAAATTTTTTTCATCGAATTCGATTATGGTTCCTTGTGGAAAGTTGTTCGTAATCAAGAGTGACGTCACCAATTAATAGGAATTACAGGAATTCAAATTCACCCTGTACCTAGATATGAGTATTTGTTAGGCTATACCTAGTGTGTTTCGCGATATATATTTTTTTATGCACAACGGATTGATACTTGACCTCAATCACGATGATGTTAAGTGAAGATGAGGTCGAAGGTGGAAGCGTACTGACCCGGAAACCCCAACACATTTGGGGGACTGGCTATCTTATCTCTGACAACCGGAACACAACAATTAGCAAAAGCGGGGTACATGTTTAAATACTCGGTTTGGTTGGTGGTAGGGCCTTTTAAATGTCCGCCTGGCTAGCTACTACCATCTTATCTAAACCTGCCGCCAAGCAGCAACGTTAATAGCATTGTTGTGTTCCGGTTGTCAGATATAAGATAGCCGGTCCCCCAAATATTTTGGGGTTTCCGGGTCAGTACGCTTCCCCCTTAGACCTTATCTTCACAACATCAGGTGTTGAGGTCAAGTACCACCCCGTTGTGCATAAAAAAAAAGCCTTCTGAAGAGAGTGGTATTTTTTTTATTCGCGCCTCTCTACTTCTACTACTGTGGGATTCTTTATTGCCTTCTAGCACACAAACAGCTGGATGGATTTTAATTAATGAGATAGGTAACGATAGATTCGTCGTGACACTCCAAGTATCATAGGATGGTTATTGTATGATGAATACGGACATGTGTAACCGCGTTATGGATATTTGCATATACAAAAAAAGTATTCGTGTATATGAAGCATTTCGTATCCATAATACATGTCTAGTTGCTTAGTATGGAACTAGATGGCTCTGTGTGTATGTAATTATTTTTTCACTTCACATTTGCAATACAATACGTAGATTAGGAACGGTTAGAACTTATGAAGCCTGGTTCCTGAACTAGGAAATTAACTTGTATTCCAGGTTACCCGGTCCTCACCTGTAGGATTTGTCATTTACATTTATAGGTGCTTAGTGAGCAAATATCTGATTTAAGGTACGCACGTAAATTCTTTGACCAACACTTTGATCTTCTGAGTACGATTCCATCAACCAGGCACTCGGGGCTAGCATTTAATTTGTGAATTTTTTGAAATAAATTACATTGCAATTATTCCCACACCTTGTAATTTAAATAAAATTAAAAACTTATTTAACATTTGATAACCTTGGGCAGGTGTATGTCCAAGGATATGTGAAATTTATTACTCACATACAATAAATATTTCCAAATATAATTTTTTTTTTATATATTTTTCAGACACTTACCTATACCAGTCATCTAGTGCCAAACTAAGCAAAGCTTGTACTAAGGAAACTAAATAACGGATAAATATACATAAATATATATATAAAAACATCCATGACTTGGGAATAAATGTTCGTAGGTATTAAATGTTCGTTAAATGTGTGTGTGTGACTGGACCAATCGGTCGTCTAATCACTAATAAAAAGTCTGCGTATTTTGTTACTAGTGGATTTGACATTTTATACGCCCCCTTCAGAGGAAGTCTGGCCATTAAGATTGAGTACTGAACACTAGCAGTTTAGAATGGCCCGATCAGATACATAACAATGAGGGCATTAGGACCCTCTTGCTGTGAGATCTCACTTCGTTTTACGATGCAATGACCTTAAAATGCTGTTACAATATTATCATCAAATGCAAGTGACGACTTTTTTATTTTATTAGTGAGGATATTTTTTTAATTTTGTTAACAACATTGTACATATTTACATAGAACATTATATGTGTTTACCATGACATGGTTCCAATTATGTAGTCAAAACATTACAAGCATGAGATTAGATATTGCTGCGTTGATGGATCCTGTTTGGCAGATGATGAAATAGAGCTCCATTAATGGATCCTATAGTGGCCATAACGTTAGACATGGCTTCGTTGATGGATCCCGGTGGCCATAAGATTGGACATGGCTACCTTAATGGAGCTCAATGCCAATTCGTGGATCCTCGTTGGTTTCAGTTTAGGCATGCCTCCGTTGATGGATACAGTTCAGCATAAAATTAAGCATGCCTACGTTAATGGATCCTAGTGGGCATAGATATTAGAAATAGCTCTATTGATGGATCCTAGTGCGTATAAGTTTAGACATGGCTGTGTTGATGCATCTTAGTGGGCATCGGGTTAGACAAAGCTCCGTTGATGGATTCCAGTGGCCATGAGATTAGACATGGCTTTGTTGATGGATCTCAATGGAAATAAGATTTGACATGGCTACGTGGGAGGAGAAGTGGGGTGTACTGACTATAGAGGGGCGAAACGGGGCGCGATGGCATCGGCAGCGTGGTGTAAAACAATCGCCATCCATAAGATTTTATTACAGCAGCATTTTAGGTGCCCGCAACAAAACGAGCACTCAAAGTTATCGCAGCTCTCGTCTGTAATTTGAGAATGGCTCATTTGAGCAATTGATCAGCATCCGATAACATCGCAATGGTTTCAGTGAATTCATTTAAACTTGTATACTTATAACAGAATAACGTATCTACAGGAGTATGGTCAATACGGAATACCAAAAATTCGACCGTCTCGTATTTTAGGGGCATTGTGAAGACTAGATTGGAAGAAGAATAGAAGTAGGTTCATAACTTTAGAAGCCTCATAATAGTCCCATTAAAAAAGAATGTTCCTTATATAGCGAAAATAATTCCTCCGTTCGGTAAAACTATGTCAGAGATAAGATAGCCAGTCCCCCAAATGTGTTGGGGTTTCCGGGTCAGTACGCTTCCATACCTTCGACCTCATCTTCACTTAACATCAGGTGTGATTGAGGTCAAGTACCAAACCGTTGTGCATAAAAAAAAACTTCGCAGTGTGATAAAGTATTATTTGTTGGCAAGTAATCCAATGGTCAATAAATTTACTTCTGAACTATTTCTCAATCGTAATCGTAGTTTCACTGACGTGATAAATCACCAAATTCTCATTGACCACTATAATAATTAACAAAATGATAACTATTGCTCTCCAGGTACAAGTAATTATGGTTAGTGAAAGTCGGAGATACGTATAAACCTGATGCTGAGTCAACCGATGTTAGAGGAAGCGAAAGAACTTTTTAAGTTACATATACGTCAGTTCCTTATAGATATAATGTAATCACTGGATGAGATATAGACGGACTCAGTGTAAACGGACGTGTCGATTATTTAATAAAAATAATATTAATCACGTACGGAAGCGTATGTGACCTAGTTACCCAGTTTGCATGCGTTCTATGTGAATAGTGAATAATTTGTTAGAATGTGCAGTGAATAACTGTCTATTCAATATATAAAAATGGAAGGCAGTCCCTTTAACCGGAGTACCTTAATACGCCGGAGCCCGCCATGCACGCCCGCGCCCACGCCCCCACCCCGTTGCCAATCGCCAAACCAAGTTGAAGAAGTAGGCCCTGAAATGGTGTCGACAGCTGAAATACAGAACTGGATGAAGACCATAGAACAGTGTTTGAACGAAGTGTGCTCTGTCTCAGCCGAAGGTAAATTAAATTCAGACCAGAAACTGAGAATTAGTAACTTGTGCCGAAAAGTGGGTCACGGAGCATCTCAAATGGCAGTGCAGTACCAGTCCCTTAAACAAAAAACCATTCAGGGCCATATTACTCTACAAGCCCTCAAAGATAAACAAGACCTATCTCAGCGACTCCTAGACCTTAAAAATAGCATAGAAGAGTCCTCAAAACCTGACATCGGAACAGTTTCTTTCGCCGATATGGTTAAAAAAAGCACTCATAATTTTGTTCAACCAAGCAATGTCCAGTCTATTGCAATTTATCCTAATGACAAGAAATCAAGCGAGGAGACCAAAAGCCTTGTACAAAAAATTATTAAACCTGGAAACATGAAGTTACACGTGAGAGGTTTGCGCAAGACACGAAACGGCGGCGTTATCATCAGCACAGAAACCAAAGAAGACATCGAAAAGTTGAAGCAGTCTGTGCAGCTAACAACCTCTGGCTTCACTATTGACGAGTCCCATAAACGCAAACCTAGAATTGTAATTATCGGAGTGCCCGCGACTATGCAAGAGACAGAGGTTTTCAGCTGCATATACCAACAAAACTTAGCCGAAAAGTTACATAATACCACATTT
The DNA here is from genome assembly GCA_949316235.1 of Oegoconia quadripuncta. Classification (NCBI taxonomy): domain Eukaryota; kingdom Metazoa; phylum Arthropoda; class Insecta; order Lepidoptera; family Autostichidae; genus Oegoconia; species Oegoconia quadripuncta. Next base: position 18,011,188 of record OX438743.1, read on the forward strand.
GAGGCATTTTTGACCTCCATTAAGCTAAGCCACAAGTCAGGAAAGAGGGACGCCGAGACCTGTAATTATATTATAGAAGTACCAGCACATATACGGAAGGCTCTCATAACGACAGATAGAGTATTTATAAACTGGTCCTCATGTCCTGTGAGAGATTTTACTCTGGTCACCAGATGTTTTAAGTGTCAGCAATATGGACATGCAGCCAAGACATGTCGGGAAACTTCGGTCACCTGCGGCCACTGCGCCGATTTAGGTCACTCAGTTAAGGACTGTACGAAGAAAGCAGAGACACCAAAATGCGCAACGTGTTTGCACTTTAAAAAACCGTGCAATCATAAAACAGGTGATGCTGAATGCCCTGCCAAAAAAATGGCCGAAAAAAGATATATCAACACAATAGATTATGAAGGCGCCTAAGCGCGCCGGTCAGTTATCACGTATTTTTAGTCTTTATTTATTTATTTTCTTTTACTTATTCTACTTTTTTAATCATTATCATTATGGTTAATAATTTAATTCGTGACTTAAGACAATTTCTCTGTATCGGAGTCAAAACTGAGCGAGTTGTAAAACTGCAAACAATATCTTTCCTGCTTTAATAATACACTAACATTAATAAACAAAATATACGAATCATTTTAAAGAATTTTGTCAATTCTGCAACTCTCCAACAAAGACTAGACGTAAACTGTGAAATTGTTGTTCTAACCGAGTATTGGCTGACTAAGCGTTCTAACTAGACTAGGCGTGACTAAGACTAAGTAGCATTTAAGCATAGATTTACTCTGTATACCTACTTTATTTATAGATATCTAGTTTGTACCTACAGATGGTTATATTATTTTAATTTATAGAAGCCCTAGCTTCGCCTGAAACACAGGATTTTCCTAGTTCAGGCACTAGTGTTACAGTTGCAATTAAGTATTATTATTTAGATTCTATGTTTCAATGTACCATTTGAATTAATAAATATATTTGATTTGATTTGATTTTGATTTGACTGGGTATGCCGCACGGAAGCGAATTGGATATTTTAAATTTTGTAATTATAGACTTAAAAAAATCATATTATTATTACTTATCAAATAAACAACAATGTAATCACTAAACCTGTTTGTACCTATGTTTTAAAAAAGTAGCAGGACTTAAACCCGATTCGTCAGACACATTGACCTACCAGATTCATGCCACCGACCTTAGCGCTGTGCACACGACCGAGGGTAGACCGTATATTGTTCGTAAGACAGGAGACTGTAAGAAAAACATAAAAATGCATTGGTTCCAACTTTCGTCAATTGTATAGATAAGTTGGTGGCACTATACGTGGAGCTTGTTCACTAAAAATTGGCACAATGCCACGCGGTGTCGTTCTCTGACAATACGCTCTGTATTTTCCTCCATGTTTTGACATGTTCCAGCTGTAGTGCTAGCTTATTTATCGCGCCCGGTGTTGTTTTTCAGAATCTGGATAATATGTCACGGGAAAGACATATAAATATATAGTAATCCCCCAAACTTATGTTATTTATTTATTATAATATATTGATATTATTATTATATATCATGTATGTATTGGTATAAATTGTATGGATATATTTTATTTGTTCAGATTATTCCATTCAGATTTATTTCTTAGATTTATTTCAGATTCAGATATACTTAACAATTAGGAAATTATTTGTGCTAACCCACTTAATTACTCGTATTGAATTCCGTGATGATAGGTTTGCTGGAAGAGATCGCTGTTAGCGATAAGGCCGCCTAATTTGTAGTTTCTATAAGATATTTAAATGTACCATCCTTATTTAAACAATAAAGCGTATTTGATTGATTGATAAATATTAGAAAGCATAACTTTAACATGGGTATCCTAAATCGCAGTAGTTTTGTACGACGTGCGATCATAAATATGTCGTAGATGATGATGGCGGGTTGGGTTCGGGGGTGGGCGTTACTAGCGACCGGGACGCGTGCCCGTCGCGCGGCAAAGGGTGCTCGGGCAAAGGCGATACCATTGAAAGCCACTATAGGCAAATCGCAACGTATTCACATTCGATTACGATCATGAAACCTGAGATGCTTTCCGCTCAATAGAAAACATGTGCACGCCCCTCGTGCCATACAACCTGGCCCCCGCGTGCACTCTGTGAAACTCAGCCGTACCTTGTCTATAGTTCCTCCTTGCTCAAATCCCATGATCAACCTCTTATCAGCCAACGACTCACCGGATTCTTCCAAGCGTCGGTGATAATAATCAAATCACTCACAGTCGCGATGTGTTCAGTGGAGCTCCGACTCCTTCGACGGCTGGTAGCAAAAGTGTCCGTCATTTCGATGTGCAGACCTTATATCACCGTCAACGTCGTCACCGCTCCCCTTCCGGCGACACGAGCGCCACCAAGTTTAGTTCACATTAACCGCGTACTATGATAGTCAGTTGACCATTCGAATAATTAGTTCTATCGCTAATTTATCGCTATCTCCGACACGGCCATACTGACACGTCACACGTCCACGTGTGATGAAAACGTAGCTGGTAATCATCATCATCATAAGACGCTAACATAAACTTCAAAAATAAAAATTAGCACACCGTTCGGCCTTTTCTGACCACTATCAAAGAGCAATGCGTCCTTAAAATAGCACCATCCAATCAGGCACGTCGGCTTTTATTACATTGGACATAATTTCTAATTACACTACATTATTACTCTATCTTTACGGCTCTATGCAAACTAGAGTCACATGTGCGACTATCGCACTTTAAACTGTCTACTTCACGTGTTTTACAACAAATACACACAAATGCACCGAGTGAGGCGTTCCCAACGAAATCAAAATGAACTTCAAGAAAATTAAGCCTTAAAACTTTGTATCTCAATTTCAATTACGAAATCTTTATTTGACACAGTCATAAAATTTTAAATTAAATTTTACTACATCTCCAGTAGGGTACTACATAAGGTAATGTCATACTGTCCGTCTGGTTGTCGAACAACACTCAAACAAAACTCACAAAGCATAGGTATTCATCAACTTACTTCAAATTTAAATCTGCATAGTCTCAAGGCTACATTAATCAACTTCCGAATGATAAAGCTCTATTTCTCCAGTCACCTCTATCCGGCAACCAACAGACTGCCTTCCTAGCGTCTCGACATCGGTAAAGACAACCATCCTGGCGTCAACATACCACACAGACAACCCTCTTGGCGCCTGAATAAGACATAGACAACCATCTGGCGACTCGCATCAGAATCACCTCCATCCGATGAAACTGACACAGACAGCCTGGCGTCAACAGTCAACTTGAACATGACAAAGACAACCATCTGGCGACTCGCATCAGAATTACCTCTATCTGATAAAACTGACACAGACAACCTGGCGTCAACAGTCAACTTGAACATGACAAAGACAACCATCTGGCGACTCGCATCAGAATTACCTCTATCTGGTAAAACTGACACAGACAACCTGGCGTCAACAGTCAACACAATCTAGGAGTTGATAGGTAAAAATTCAGTCATGTAAATCGGAGTAATAACAAGTAAAGTTGAAACTTCATAAAAACAACAAAATAAAATAAAAACAGTCTACCTACTCTGCCTGTGCAGGTATACTCGTAGGTCTTGTAACCGTAAAGTAATCGGGTATCTGCTACACTACTATGGGATAGTACGAATTCGAAAATTAATCACACACGATTTCAGTGTTCACGCAATCACTAATTTACGTACCTGCTAACGTAAACTAAGGTCATCAAGGTCACAACTAGGTCCAATTTCAAATTATCTTGATAAACTCATAAAATTATCAAAGTTACAGATTATTATGTACCATCACTTTTTTTTCACAACTTGGTGAACTTTTTTTATCAGAATCACACAACACAACTAAGAGAACATTGCACTACCCAATAAGTGACCAACATTCAAAACCAGTGAAAGGTGACTGTCCTTTCGTTACGCGGATAATTTCTTGGTCATGATTTAAGAATTGTAGGTAGTCGGCAAAAATAAATTCTACGACGAATTATTATGAAGCAAAGTGTTTACTAGTTCGGTTTAGTTATTACCCGACTGCGAAGGAAAGTTACGTTTGTTTACTTGATATGAAACGTTAACCACCAATATCGGATAAAATTATTGTTTCGATAAATCGTTCAGAGCGTTCTTGGAATTGCGTACGGGCCAGCAATTAAGATCCTAAACTTGTCATGAAAGAACTTTCGATCTCGTTATCAAAATAAAATACACTCGGTCGAAATAATTAGTGAGGTACCTTCGTTATACAAGTAGGCACATGTGCATGGTGTCACGTGTGTTTACGGTCTTTCATGAATTCAAACATAGATCAGCTTTTCCTGAGCTGATCCCACTTCTGATGTCGTAGATGATGATGGCGGGTTGGGTTCGGGGGTGGGCGTTACTAGCGACCGGGACGCGTGCCCGTCGCGCGGCAAAGGGTGCTCGGGCAAAGGCGATACCATTGAAAGCCACTATAGGCAAATCGCAACGTATTCACATTCGATTACGATCATGAAACCTGAGATGCTTTCCGATCAATAGGAAACATGTGCACGCCCCTCGTGCCATACAACCTGGCCCCCGCGTGCACTCTGTGAAACTCAGCCGTACCTTGTCTATAGTTCCTCCTTGCTCAAATCCCATGATCAACCTCTTATCAGCCAACGACTCACCGGATTCTTCCAAGCGTCGGTGATAATAATCAAATCACTCACAGTCGCGATGTGTTCAGTGGAGCTCCGACTCCTTCGACGGCTGGTAGCAAAAGTGTCCGTCATTTCGATGTGCAGACCTTATATCACCGTCAACGTCGTCACCGCTCCCCTTCCGGCGACACGAGCGCCACCAAGTTTAGTTCACATTAACCGCGTACTATGATAGTCAGTTGACCATTCAAATAATTAGTTCTATCGCTAATTTATCGCTATCTCCGACAAATATAATAATGTGTCATCGTCATCTCAGTGTGCCATAGTCGACAGCTACATACATATAGGTACGCCTCCCGTAAGGACTCTAACCCTTTGTATACATCGATTTCCTGCAATCTCTTAAGCTCATCAGTCTTGCAGTATTCCTCCAATGATCTCTTTGGTGTAGTGGATAAAAATTCTGACTGCTATACCAAAATAGGCACATCTTTGTATGATGAATACAGACATGTGTTCTCGACCTATGGATGTTTTTCATTTATTTATGTATTTATTTACAAAAAAAATGTATTTGTGTAGTTTATCAACCATCTGGTATCCATAATACAAGCCTAGTTGCTTAGTGTGAAAGTATATGGCGCTGTGTGTATATGCAAAGATATTTATTTATTTATTTTATATAATGTATCGCTTACAAATCGTGGTCGCCAATGGGGAAAGTTTTATCACAACAGTTATTGGTTCTACGAGCTATAGTCTTGTCAATCTCTCCATTTAAATTACTAATCGGATAGAAGGCGATGTCGGCGATTTTGGTTGTTATGTCATAAATAAAATAAAAGAATATTTATTTGCTCTAAACGTGGTCGGTGGGGTGATTATATGGATATTCTTCATATCAAACGTTTAGTCATTTACAATGTAACTTTGTACTATCCGTGGAGTCGGGAGCTTACGACTTTGTATAACAAAGGTATAATAATATTGTAAAATTAAATCCAGGCTGATATGTAGATATTAATTGCTACTAAAGTTGACATTTATAAAATAAAATTTCATTTAGCATTAGCATTTCAAATTGACAGTTGTTATTAATATAGTATGACTATATGGCTTGGTTTGATTAATATGATAGTAATAATGTTTATTAATAATTTAATTTTTTAATCATTCAATTTTAATAATAAAATTTTTGCATGTCAGTAATGACTAAATGTGTGATACAAATTATTCACCTATACAACCTGTACCCGACCACATTTAGAGCAAATAAATATTTCATTTCATTTCATAATAAATAAATAAATATATTTGCACACACACACACAGCGCCAAATAGTTCCACATTAAGCAATTAGGTTTGTATTGTAGATACCAGATGGTTGATAAACTACACAAATACATTTTGTTTATTGTAAATAAATACATATATAAATTAAAAACATCCCTAACTCGGGAACACATCTCTGTATTCATCATAGAAACATATGCCCCTAGCGGGATTCGAACTGGCGACCTTTTTGGTATGCAGCAGAGTTTCTAACCAATACACCAAACAGGTGGTCAATAAATAATGGTCACATTTATTTATTTTTATATTAAATTTACTCTCCTATCATGAATTTGTGTTGAGAGAAATAAAAATATATGATTATTTTTTATTTATAACTAGTTTACTTGCGGTTTAGGCCGCTTAACTTGATAGTGCAATTTGTTTATGTCGCGGGAACTACTCCCTTTATCTGTGGGTAAAACTATCCTATGCCCTATTCCAGAGTATCTGTATATCTGTTCATTTATTTCGCTGTGATTGGGCAACAAACAAACATCTAAACTTTCGCAATGTATAATATTGGTTTGAATTTCAGTCATTTGAAATTGTAGAACATATGAAAAATGTGCACGTCAATGTAATGATAAATGGAGGGCAATTACTATAAATTTTTACTAAAATATTATAAAATTACTGTCATAAATAATTAAACCGGCGGCAGAGCAAGGTGCATTATTGATGATGAACGATGATTTTGATAATAACAAATACAAGTAGGTACAGTCTGAAACAGAAGGCAGGTTCACAGGCCTGCAATATACCACTTAAATTTTCTCAAACAATCATGAACGTTTCTCGATATTGTTTTGTTTAGTAACAGCATCTTCTGAGTGTAATAATTTGCAAAAAGTACTATCGAACAATATTCATCCCACCAAAAACATTCTGTAAAAAACTAGCCAAGTCTCGATGGAGCTGCTTGATTATTACTTATGACGAAAATTTCTGCGTTCTAGTCTTATCCAGAGCTTCTAAAATAGGGGCCTGAAAATGCGGCGAAATGGTTCCAGTAAAGGATGGTACGGCAGTGTTTGCTTCGCGCTTGACTTGGCGGGGGCACTGCCGTGCCCCCCGATGTATCCTGAGAAAATTTAGTTTGACTTATACAAGACTGCAAAGGTTTATACGAGTATGTTTCTAAAAAGCTGCTTGTTTCCCAGAAGTAAATAAAAATAAAAAAATAAAATAAAATTCGAAGCACTAGGTAGGTATACCACACAGATACTTCACTGAAATCACAGATCCGCCCGAATAACGCATTTAATTGTACAATTTACATTACTTCATCTATTTATCGGTTATTGTAAACTAGAATTAGAATGCTAACTTCCTTTTAAGCCTTGCCAAGGGAGACAAAAATGAATTCAGTGAAATACTAAGAGTAAAGTTTACAATAAACCACCTAACCAACTAAAAGAAAGATTCCGTGTATAATGCCAAACTGAGAGACTTCTTATTAGCAAAGAGAATTAATAACCTTGACGAATTTTTAAGACATAAGGGTAATAATGTTGAATTTTTGAATGGACAAACTTAGTTATATACATATGAATTAAATTAAAATCATTCGTATTTATGTTAATTCGTTATTAATAACGTTAATAATAGTTTAGATTAAGTTTATGATTTGCAGTGCCCTAACAGGATTTCATACTACTTTAGGGTTTGTTCTACTTAATTTTATAAGACCTAATATTAACACATGAAAGAATGTATAAATGAATATGAAAACACTAGCCTGGTACCAAATTTAGTAAACGCTGAAAAGAAATAAAAAAATTACAATGCCTTGTCCATTGTCAGGACTTCAAAGCAAACCAATATCGCCAGGGACACTATATTGGGATTCCGTAAAAAATTCAATATCACTTGCACCGACTGCCTGGCGGCCAGGAGGTAATTGTAAAATTCCCTGCTCCCTGCACCGGGTCGGTTTAATTCGGAGACTCGACCAATTTCCGCACATCGCCGGTTTACATCCGTTCTACTCCAACGATGCTGGTCGGAAGCAAAAAGAGAACAGCACATTAGTAATGTTGAACTTGGTCAGGCAAGGCTGAATTATCATTCACCGATTGAAAACAACGTCAAATGCTGTAAAACCAATTTGTAAAATAATTAATACTCTTTAAAACAAACTATTATTCTAGTACAAAGGCAGTAACGTAAACTCTATTCAAAGGGTTCTAGTAGAAATCTGGCTCCGCTCCTTCTTCAAGCCCAAATTCGACTATCTTGCCATTTTGCCAGAGAGTTCCAGTACCTACATCCCGGCTCCATCATCAGATCAGCTTGATGGTACCATAATATTGCATTGTCATTACATAAATTTGGCAAGTTTCAGCTCAATCAGATACCAAAAAGTGATTAGAAATACCTTTGCAAATTTTGGAACGGATAACTTACATAGGAACATTGCAAACTAAATAAAACTATAAATAATAATAATGAATAAATAAATATCTTTGCACATACACACAGCGCCATCTAGTTCCACACTAAGCATCTAGGCTTGTATTATGGATACCAGATCGTTGATAAACTACCCAAATACATTTTTATTTGTAAATAAATAAATAGGTAAATGACACTCTGAGAACAATAAAAGATTGTAGGAAGCCATTTAGATAGACAGATAGATAGATCGTTTATTTGTATCTCCAGTCACACACATACCATAAGTTCCAAAGCAATTGGATAAACATATTTTATAACAATTCATAAAAGTAACATCAGGATACACTAGAGTATGTATGTGCTACAGCCGTACAAATGGGTCATAGCTCAGTGTATATAATTGCTCAGAGAGCAAAACACTGATTTTCAGCTATTACCCACGAGGAGACACTGGTACAAAAGAGAACAACCAGACAAGCATATTTTACTGTGCGCATCAGTGAGTAATGTTACGTAGGTATGTGTATTCAAATGCATTATAGGTACTCAAATAGATACAGATACACTGTCGGTAGATTGGAATAAATAAGTAAATAAATATACGAATTAGCTTACAAAAGATTGAGACAACGACATACATTCATAATTAAAATTCAATAATAAAAAAACACAAAACGGATCACTAGGTGCTCAGCATAATTTGGTAATTTAGTAGTCACGGGTTCTCAATTCATCTCTCTCAATTCTCAATATCTTAAAGCAGCAGCAACCGCCTCACGATCCCTTCTAGACACATTTAACTTTTGGAATTCTAAAATTGAAGATTTTATCCTTTTCTTGAAAGTGACTTTCGACATCAAAGTTCTTGTGGGGGGAGGGATATTGTTCCAGCATTTCGTCGCTTGGTAGCGGAAGCTGCCCGTAAATGCTACCGTTTTATGTTTATGGACTACAAGTGGTGGACGTAGACACCGGATGTTACGCGTCTCGTAAAATGGTGGGAATTTGAGCTTAGAGTGGAGATATTCGGAATTCTTAAATTTCATAATATCAAATAAGAGACATGCAAGATGCAGTTGTCTACGTGAGTCCATATTTAACATAGCTGCGTTATTCAAATAAGGTGATATGTGACTACGTGGTGGAACGTTAAAGCAAAATCGACAACATGCATTTTGCACACGCTGTATCAAGCGTTCTGTTTCAGACTGCAGCCGGGGACCATACACGAGATCGCCATAGTTAAGCCTCGACAAGATTAGAGATTGGCACAGGGTTATTCGTACCCTTTCGCTTAGTAATCCTCGTATTCTATACAAAATTTTCAGCCGATAAAAACAGTTTTTAACCAATTTCGATACATGTGTTCTGAATCTCAACTGACTATCGAAAGTGATTCCCAGGTTCCTGGCCTCATACACGCGCTCTATATCGTGACCTCCAATTTTAATTTTTGAATCACTACTCTCAATTTCCTCAATTTGCGTCGCTGTACCACAGATCATGTATTTGGTTTTATTGGGGTTAAGCATAAGGGCGTTGCTATACGACCATTTGGAAATTCCATCTAAATCCTCGTTTAAGCACTGCAGCACAGCAGGTATGTTGTATCCGGATCCAGACTTATACACTTGGACATCATCCGCGTAACATTGGTAATTACTGTGTGTAATTACATCAGTCATGTCAGCACAGTATATAATGAAAAGTAGGGGACCAAGAATTGAGCCCTGAGGCACACCTCGCACAACCAATTGAGAGTCAGAGAACGTGCATCTATCACCGTCCAATATAAGTTTCACAGACTGAGAACGATCGCTGAGGTAATTATTAAACCATTTGACCGACTGATGATCTACACCGTAGTACGTAAGTTTAGATAATAGCAACGAAACATTAATGCAATCAAAAGCACGAGAAAAATCCAACAGCGTCAAGACAGTACCACGCCCGGCATCCTGTTCAGCGAGAATGTTGTCCGTAACATCCAAAAGGGCCGTAACTGTACCACGACCCTTCCGAAATCCCGATTGAAAAGGTGGTAGTATGTTGTTGCTTTCAACGTATTTACTTAACTGCATGTATACACATTTTTCAAGCACTTTGGAGAGAAAAGGCAGGATACTGATAGGCCTGAGGTCTTTTAATTCGGTAGGATCGTCGACCTTAGGTAAAGGATTAACCAAAGCTGCCTTCCACTGAACAGGGACCGTGCTGGCGGATATGGACCTATTCAAGATACCGACAATAACGGACAGGGTGCGCGGGAGAGTGAGTAATACCATATCCCTACTAACACCATCACTGCCGACAGCGTTTGACTTGACAGACATGATATATTTAGCGACGTCACTCTCATCAACCTGCTGCAACTGGAATATAGTATTTCCGTACCGATGATGTTCAAAATAAGTAAGTTTTGACATTGGCACTAAATTGGGACCAGGAATATCTAAGAAATGATTGTTAATATCATTGGCATTATTGAAGACATCAGGAAGACCATCATGTTTTGCAGGATCAACCAAAATTTTATTTTTTAAATTATTCCAAAATGCTTTGCTATTAGTATTTTGGGAGTTGATACAATGATTGAAATATGCCCGCCTTTCATTGGCAATACTGGTTACTACCAACCTTTTGAGGTCCTTGTAATACTTTTTATGCACATCGGATTTTGTCCTTCGGTACTTTTTAAAAGCATTGTTGCGTAAGTCAATCATTAGCTTGACAGTTCCAGTAACCCACGGCAACGCGTTGTTATTTCTTAATTTAGTTGTTTTAATCGGAGCATGTCGATCGAAAAGGTGTAGCAATAGAGTATTAAATTTATCAACCATTAGATCCACTGTGCTCAATCCCAAAACACATTCCCAGTCTGTCGAATTCACATCTCTATTAAAGTTATCCAGAACAATACTTTTGAGAGGTCTATAAGTAACGACTCTTGGAGGAATTTTTAATTTCTTCAATGTGAGACTGACATTGACCATTGCGTGCCCAATGGACCCCGCAATACTAGAAACTGTAACCTCCCGCACCCTCGCATTAGTGCATACCAGATCAATGAGTGTCTCCGATGCAGCTGTGAAATGAGTAGGTTCCTTCACGACCTGTTGTAAGTCCATACATTGGAAAAATTGGTTAAATTTTTTGGTATGAATATGCGTCGTGTCCAACATATTTGCATTAAAATCACCTAACAAAACAACATAATCATAATTTGAAAAATATGTCACCGATGAGGTTAATGCATCAATAAACACATCTACACTCACCCATTGAGGCCTATATGCTGTGCCAATAATTAGTCGATATCCATTTACCTGCAGAGTTAACCACATTTGTTCGATATCGGCGGCTGGGTGTTTAACAACACGCACTCGAACATCGCGCTTGGTATAAAATGCTACACCACCGCCCCGCCCGCGGCGCATATGCAACGGGCGTGGGGTACTGCGCAGTCGATAGCCGGGCACGGCCGGCGCTTGCGCTTCCTGTCCCATTCGCAGCCACGATTCGTTAATTGCAACAATATCTGCATTAGTACGATTCATTGCGATAAGAAAATCATCATGGCCCGTGTTTAATGATCCCGCATTATAAAGCCCTAACTTCAGAAATATGTTTTTGTTAGTAGCCATTTATAAATATAAAAGGAGGGAAACATACGAGATGGTGAGTACGGCCATAATAATAATGTAATATATTAATAATCGTATAAGCAAAATTATATGTGTAATATTAATAATGATACTGATATGTTTTATGTCTTGATTAATTAATATCGTAATTGATGTTTGATTAATTCGTAAATAATTACAAAAAATTGGATTAATTGTTACGATCTGTTGTATCGTGTCTCCATGTACCACTGCTTCACACTGCAATATTCTCTTAACATAGATAAGTGATTTAAAATTACTGAACAAGTTGAAAACTGACAAAACAAAACAGAAAAACAAGAGATAAATATAAAAATAATTTACGCGTTCTCGGCTTCTACACCGGTGGTGAGATAGACTTAACTCACACAACATTGTCACCAGTTTCAGGTGAGCGAACGGTCTTCGATCCAAAAACCCGAGTTAGATCGGCAACAGTGCGCAAGCGGTAACGGGGAACACCTCCTCCATGATGTTGGCGCGCAAAGATCCGGCCCTCCTTCGTCCAGACATATTGCCAATTATGAAGCCCTCCGATTTCACGGGCACGACGGAACAGGTCTCGGTTAACCTTAGTTAGCCTCTCATTAATATAGAACCTGCACGGTGGGCCAGGCAGCTCAACGCCTTCGGTGGTGGCTCCGCGCCTCACCCTCGCGGCCTGCAGCAACTGGTCGCGCACGGCGCGCCGTGAAAACCGCACCACAATGAGACGAGGGCGGGTCCGGGAGACGCCTTCCAGCGGCGCCCGCCCCACTCGCGATACGCTAACTATATCATGCTCCGACAATTGAATACCCAGTTTCTGAGCCAGGGCCATGGTAATATGTGGTAGACCCTCACCCTTCTGCTCCGGAATGCAGGAGACCTCAACGTCATTCAACAAAAGTTCCTGGTCACGTTCATTTAATTCCGATTTTAATTGTTCAATCGAAAGTAGGAGCGAATCGTTGTCTGAACCCCCGGTCCCACCACCAACCTTTCGCTCCAGGCTATCCATACGTGCACACAGCTGGTCTACACGCTTGTCACAGTCGTCCACCCGCGTCGTCAGGCCGGAGAAGGTCGCGTTAAGGGTTTCCATTAAAAGACGAGTAGCTTTCATCTCCTCCCGGAACTGCCGAACTTCTAGAGTGAGAGACCGTAACTCCGTCATCTGGGTTGTCCCACTTTGCACACTATCGTCTAATTGACTTGGTGGAGTTACATGTTGGCTACATGTCGATGACGTCAACTGGTCGTCCGGGCTCGGCACAGCCCCACCCCGCTGCCTATTAACTCCAGCATCATGAGTACGCACCGGGGTATTGGTATTATCCAGTTTGGGCTCTTTACAAAAACAGGTCACACACTTCCAAGTGTCCTTATGCTCTCGTGTCATGGTATTGTAAAATCGCTTTTCTGACACGTTTGCACAGGCAAGATCATATGACAGCTTACAGAAATTGCATCGCAAGAACTGCCTGCCTTCGATAATGCTATTACATCCACTACATTTTGTTACGCTTCCAGTAGATGATATTGTATTTGTAGCTTAAGACCAATTATAAAAATGAAAAATAAAAAAAATAAAAAAATGTGAAATTTTCTGGCTGGTGATGAGATTCGAACCGCCGGCCGCGACGCTTGTAAGCTAAGCCAAACTTGCTGCTCCCTCCAACAAGCCAATCCGCCGCCACCGCTTAGCAACGAAATATGTATCCACTTGATGCGTGTGAAAGTCAACGGCCAAGGTAATGTCAGTAGAAGGTCACCGATGCACCTATCTCGCCGCTACCGGTCACCGACAAGGCACAAGTTAGTTGATTAATTCGTCACCAACACTGCAGTGGATCCACAAAACACTATTATTTTTGCATCAATAGGTAGGTTTTAATTTGTTGAATGTACTGGTATACAGTTTTAATAATAAGTTTAAGTATAGCACACAATCACGATTTAAATTACGGAGATATCAAAAACACGTCTTAACAGCTTAGCTACCAGTACCCTCCTCCCATTTGCATATTTCGCAATTATGGTGGTGAGTGATAATTGGCACGTTAAAGAATAGAACCAACTCGTACATAAACGTCTATCGACTTGCACATTTCAATGACGATGGACTCATTCCCAGTCCTGTGTACATTTCCGTGTATCTCGCAAGGTGAATCGGAGAACTGAGTGAAGGGAGTGAATTTTTATTACCTATTGGAACACCCAAATGTTTCTTCAGGACATTTTTTACCAATCCATATGAGATAAAGATCTTGACTTTATCCAATAATCATTATCATATCAGTCCAGGACGTTCACTGCCTAGAATGACCGGTTGGAAGCGACCTGCATCCAGCGACTCCCGCGAGCGACCTTCACAAGGTCAGCTGCTCATTTTGGGTTGGACGATCACTTGTGGTGCACTTGCCGGTGCATGGTAAAGACTCAAGAAATTAAAGGTTCCACAGGCCATCAGTTCTTTGGGCTTCACTTAGGTACTAAAAATTATTAGCCTCTTGTTGAAGTTGAACTTATCTAATTTCATCTCTTATCATAGGTACACGTGCGCGCCTATAATTTCGAAAATGGATTTCCCAATTGATATTGGTGTGAGCACTACACGGCATTCGCCATAATTTTCTCATATGTGCATAATTTCCCCTCAATTGCTTCTTATAACCACTCTTGTTGGTTTTATTGTATTGCTTTGTTTAGGTCTGCATCTTGAGTCACAATATTGAAACCGCTGTAACTTTTAGCTTGTGACACGGTAGCTGACGTGAGCGCACAAGAAATCAGAGCGACCCACCCTCCTGCTCAGAACAGACACGTTGCTAACCACCTAATTCGTACAATAGATGTACTTACATTTTCAATATATGTGGTAAAACTGGCTCATTGACTTTTCCTAATTCTTGAGACCGTGATAATGTAAGTACGCTAAGGTTAGACATAGGTATGACCTATCATACCATTTCCGCGTAGTCACATTTCACAGCCTCTTTTGTGACTGACAATACAAAACGGAAAAAATCGTGTCTTAAAGCTAGATGTCCAATGGGAAATATTTTAGTCCCAGAGCACAACTTGTCACATTCTTTGGGACTGTTAGATGAAGGTTTAAGGTGCTGTAGGTTACAGATCTTATCTCAACTGAGCTGAATACTGTACAAAGACGTCCCGTTCTGCGTTAGGGACGTATAGCCTTCAAGACATTTTTCATTGATGATGCTATAATTTGATGGCATTTTTATTTGCGGTGATTTGGTCGGGCCTATCTGCCCTGTGGTCATTTGAGTCCAATGTCCAATTATGCCCATGGGACTAAATTCACACAAAGCATATTTTGGTCTGAGGATCACAAGATTCTAAATCAAATCTAAAAAATACAGTAAATTCAGAAAAATTTAAACATTACATATAGAAGATTTTGGAACAGCGATTTCCCGATTGACAAAAATAGTTACGGGATTGGTTATATATTGTTATTTTTCGCTTCAAATAAAATAACACATGAATAAGACGCCAGTAACATCATGATCTTTATCCCGAATGGGGTGGTCAGAGATATCCCAAACATAAGCGTATAGGTATACAGAAATGCCCACATCACTGTTGAAACGTGTATTTATCTATAGATGTATTTGATGTAGTCCTTTTTGGGTCATCTTTTTTACGTGTCGGATCCCAAATTGAAACATACTTAATAAACTAAAGTTGAACGGTTTTGTATATTTGTACTTCTAAATAAACTTTAGAACTATCACGATTTAAGCAAACGAGTCCACAAACTCAACCGGAGATGCGACCACAAATTCCTATATAAATAAAACTTGTTACCCCCAGTAACTATTCTACAAAACTTTACGCGCCTCGCTCCCACTTGATCGATGTCCCCAAATTAGCCACGACCCGACGAGAGGACCGCAAGACGATTTCTCACTGGAAACTTTTAAAAGGATCTAGTTTAAAGTATTTTTTATGCATAACGGGTCAGCGTGACCTCAACCAAGTTTTCTTATGAAGTCGAAGGTGGAAATTCGCGTCTCCAGAAATACAAAGCAACTAAAAACAACACTGCTATCAACATTGCCGCTTGTAAGATGCTGCAGTTAAGTTAGCCAAACGAATATTTCTACCTTGTCACCAAACAAATGGAGTACTAAATTATGTGCCCATTGGGAACGAACCAGCGATCATCTATCTTGTAAATTTTATGCTGTTGACGTTGGGGTACGGAGGTGATTATCTAACAACTTTATAGGAAACAGCTTTTATGTGTAGTTTTCCATTACTTGTAGTAAAGAAATAATTCACTGTTTGTGACGCCCTTCCAACAGTGGACGAGTGTGGCTGATGACGTTGATGTTGTGTTTTCGTACTGCGTTCTTCACTAGAGTTATAGGAAAAAAAAAGATTTTTAGGTCTGTTTGTATACATACTTTCTTTGGATTCAAAAGGAAAATGTATCCTTCACGACACGTGATGTTAGAAACATGCAATATAAAACACGCAATCACCAGTCAAAGACCTGTAAAGCAGTCCTGAGCGTGAATAAACACTTTAGGTCTGAATATGAGCCCGTGAGGGGCAAGAGCCGGAGGAATACAGTCGACACTCAGTTCAACTTTTCAATCCTATTTTCAAAGCGAGAGGGATCACAGTGTTCACAAAGTTCTTGTTGCTGCTTGTACAAATAGGGTCACTACTCCGAATAAAACTAAGGAAATGTTGGAGAGATACACAGTAGAAAGCCACTAGTCCGATGGTCGGCTGACATTGTGAGAGAGAACCGCAACTCTTTGAATCAATTGGCGAGAAAAAGAGATCTACATCCAATAGTGCCTTGATACACTGTGAAATGACGCACGTGACAATTTGGTGGTTGCTATAGACTCGAGAGCCTTCTCGTTGAGTTGCACGCGTGTCAATGTTTTACAGGATACATTTCGGTGAGTGTTCTTTAGAAGTGCATACTTGTAGCATTTCAATCCATATATGGGGAGGGTTGTCACTGTTTATTATTAATACACCGAACGTTTAGCTTCTTCTGCTTATTCTTTGATAAAAGTTTGGCTTATCAAGATATGCAACTGCGGGCTTCTATTTCCCCAATCCTACCTAATCCTTTGTAAATCTAAGGTACACAGTCATTCTCTTGTCTCATTCAGTCTGAGACCACATGCTTCATTTCCTGCTACATCGCCGCTTACCTTCAGATGAGATTATGGGCACAAATTTTTTTCAGGTCAGTATTGAAAAATACAAAAAAGGATTCGGTAGGGCCTCTAGATGTTGAGGCTGAATGAATTTGATTTCACTTTTGACCTGTATTTTACTGTCGAGGTTTATAATGGTATGACATTTATCCCACCGCCTATAAGTTCAAAAACTTACCTCTTGTTTTGCTGTATGTAAAAAAACGATCTTATGTTGATCTGTGAGCCTATGACGTTATAATGTGATAAAACACTTTCAATTTTGTGGTATTTGAGAGTCTAAAAAATGTCACATAACATTGAAGTATGAACCCTAGATCCTAGCCTGAGTGGCGACACAAACGAGACCCGCGTATGAAAGCTCCTTTGTAAAGTTATGTTTGCAAACCAGCGCTGCTTCACACAGATAGGCAGACGCTCGTCAAAAATTAGCTTTAGATATAGTGGGTTTATTATTAAACCTTCTTCAATTATTGGCCAATAAATGAGGAGTGATCTGAGCAGATCTAGAAGTTCCAAAAAGTGTGTCATGAATAAAAAAATATTATAACATATGTAACAAAGATCCTAGTTAAACCGTCAAGGCCTTATAGTAGATGTCTTTTCTTCTACCGCTTCTTCCCAAAAATTGTTGGGTCATCGGCGAAATTTGTATAGAGAGATATTTCTTTTCCACAGTGCTGTGGACGTGAGTATACAGGAATGTTGTTACATTATTACTCGTTCGTGAAAGTGTTGCTGGGTGTTCCTACAGAAATTACCAATTTTCACAATGAGTTAATCAAGTATGAAATCCTTTAAAAATAATAAGAGAAGTACGAGTGGGTTATATGCTTGATTTGATGTGATAGAAGAGGTAGTGATAGATATTCTGAGATGGTTTGAGTATATAAATGAGAGGATAAACTAAAGAAAACTAACAAAAGAGATGTGCGAAGTGTATGTGGACGGTAGTATTGGGAGAGGAAGACCATGACTTGGTTTAACATTTTCATTCAATGGATAACAACCGGAACCGACTATTTACCATGTGCTACTCATATAAAAATGTCTAATGGTCAAGTTGCTTAAGTACGATAATCGAATACGACTGTGACTGCGCCACGAGCGCTTCCGCACATTTTTATAGGTCACATCTTGTAACCGCTTGTAAAAGTGCGAATAATTATCACCTGACTATTCCAAGATTTTACGCAAATATCGTTCGTTCGTATCGATCGTTCTACAAAATCTGTAATGCGAATCATTATATCACGAGTAACACTGATAAGTGTGCCCGCCCACGACCGACTTTTTGTAGGACCGATAATCGGCCCATTGTTTCGTCCATACTTTTACTTTTTCGTCCATACTGATTTTGTGACCGATGTTTTGCAGGACGTGGGCGTTCAGACATTGTAATCCGTATGTTCCATTTTTCTCCTACAAAAAATCGATCACCGAGTATCGGTCGTGCGTGAGCAGTCATAAGCGAACACTACGTAAACTCGGGGTAGAGCTGCTGTTATTTGTGAAGTAGTATGCGAATGAGGTCCATGGATGTTCATTATACAAATAATCTGATTTTTAACGAAAAACTACGGTTATGATGTGTTTGGCGGAAGTGTGTGTATGTCAAGTCTTTATCCGGATGTATCTCAGTAATATGTGTTCCAATGTGTGTTACAATATAAAGTGCAGTTTATATTATATTAAAGAGTAAGCTATGGGACAGGTTTGATCTTCTATACTTAGCGAGTCGATGGCAAAAACATTAAATTCTTGAGGACTAGAATGTGGCCACGCCAAGGTTTGATGAAAATCGGTTAAGCCGTTTCGAAGATATTTATCCTTCAATTTGTTTTTTTTTCTCAAGTTTTTGGTTACATCCAAGTTCGTCTGCATACTGTATACGAGTAAAAGTCTTACAAAAAGGCGTACAATTTCAATTACAGACAATGAAGATAAGAAAATAGTAGAAATAAGTGAATAATAATTCATTTACCGAAACATAACATTTCTCGAGCAAGAAACTAAAGATAATAAATTTTAAATATGCCGACAGATTTGTCTTTGAACATGATTGGTATGTTTCGACGACCTGTATGGTGTAGTGATTAGAAACTGCTGCTGTACCAAAAGGTCGCGGGTTCGAGTCCCGCTAGGGGCATATGTGTGTAAGATGAATACCGACATTATGTTCGCGAGTTATGGATGTTTTTCAATCATATAATTATTTATTTACAAAAAAACAATTTGAATAGTTTATCAACCATCTGGTATCTGTAATACAAGCCTAGTTGGTTACTGTGGAATTAGATGGCGCTGTGTGCATGTGCAAAGATATTTATTTATTTATATTTATTTGATATTATAGTCTTTCGGAGGATTCCTAGTTTATAACCATAATATATTTTCTTTATGTTTCTGATTTAGTGCATTTTGAAATTTATTAAAAAAGACATATCGTTCATCAAAGAAACTTGAAAATACGTCTACGTACCAAATCGGGTAACCAGATAAAGTACATACCTATACCACCTATTAAGTAGTCAGAAGTTCAAGTATAAAGTTGAGACTAAAGCTGAGACGCCAGTCGTCCTTGTCGTTACATAATTATTAGAGAGGTCTAGCTTAGGAATTGTTAAGAAACTTGTAAGTTGCTTTCAACTTAGCGTGAGCTGGATCTCTGGAACGTGAAGTGTGTGCTAAGTTATTCACATTCGGTTTACGAGAGTTGAAAATCGTTGTAAAGATGCGGTGAATATTTATGGCTGCCGTTCACTTGATAAAGTTACAATTGACGAACTGTATTCACGGTGTATTCCATCTAACTTTCGTTGCATTTAAACTGCCACAGTCTTGGCTAACTTAGCTGAAAGATGGGTCGGCGCAGCGGTAAACGATTAAAAAAATAGCGATAGTGAGTAGGGCTTAAACAATTAGGGATCCAAGCTAAAACTAGAGTGAGCAGTCAATGACCGAATTGTACTTTTTTTATTTATGTATATAAAAATCTTGAGCAAAGTGAAAATATAGTGACAATTATTATTTATTTATTAAAACATTGACATTTTTTGGGGTATTGACGGGGCAGTCTCAGAGTTGAGATCGAGTCTCATTCTCAATAATATATTATATATTTGATACTGTTCAAATTCAGATTAGACGGAAGAAATAGAATAATCTCAAATATCATGTACTATTTCCCCAACATATACTTTGCTGTGTTTCTGTGTATGACTATCTGTGGAGACTATTTCTGTCTATGCAATGACTATTTTGTTCTACTTTACATTATAATGTAACGACTGTCAGTTTCCCGAAAATAAATAAATAGATAAATCATTCTATAAGTTTATATTACGTAACGTTTTCTTATTATGTTTAAGTATACGACAAGTTATTTTAGTATATCTTAAGTGTAGAATCTTACTAATATTATAAATGCGAAAGTTTGGATGAAACGGATGAATGGATTTGCATGAAATTTGGTATATTGGTAGAATATACTCTGTATTAAGACATGTGATATTTTTTATCCCGATAAAGTGAATAGTTCCCGCGGGATAAACAAATTTCTGCGATAAAGTTATTCCACGCAGGCGAACCGGCGAGCG
Organism: Oegoconia quadripuncta; assembly: GCA_949316235.1. Lineage (NCBI taxonomy): Eukaryota > Metazoa > Arthropoda > Insecta > Lepidoptera > Autostichidae > Oegoconia > Oegoconia quadripuncta. Next base: position 18,032,061 of record OX438743.1, read on the forward strand.
GAAAGCTAGTACGATATAAATTACGTAAAGTCACGACTTCCCCACACAGTCACGAATCCCAAATAGGGTGATCGGAGATTACCCAAACATAAATGTTTGACTGTTCCAAACATTAAAACTGAATTCTTGAAACCACATCCACGGTTCACCTTACGAAATATACAGAAATGCAGATGTGACAACGGGTGAACCCATCACAGTTAAAACGTGCAATACTGTAGATGTTTTTTGGTGTAAAGTTACTAGTTGGTTCTATTCTTTTTAAGTAATTTTTATATCTTTGTATGATCTATGACATAAATTGATTGTATGTGCTAAACTAATTTACATTAATTTTGCTGTTTTCCAATAAAAAATGTTAACCAAACTAAATACCATATTTCGCTACGAATCGTATACCACGTCCATTTATACAGCCCGTGGTTAACCCATTATTAAAGCATACACATTCTCACAATTGGTTGGGATTTCTCCTACCTAAAATAGAAAGCCCGATATAACGCTACAAAAATATTTCCACCCGAAATCCCAACAAAAGCCCCACTCATTTTGAACAAAGCGGCTACAAAAACATCATTAGGATTTAGAAAACTAACATCGGTCGGCCCAACGTGCTCCGAGGAGCATGAATACGCAAAATATAACTAAAGGACGTTGAATTTCACGATATTCACATGAACGGTTAAAGCTATTCTACTTTTACCCGACAACAGTGAAATCAATTTTATAATAAGGTTCCGGTAGACATTCAGAATTTGCCTTGAAATATATTTAAAGCAATCATAAAACAGAAATTATTAGCAAAAGGCTATTATAAAATCACTATCTGGATGATAGGCAACCATGGATATAGATGTCTTATTATTCATATAATATATATTTTTCTCTAATTGTCAAACCACAAATTGTAATCCGTTTGTTTGTTTGCAAACGATTTATTGTACAAAAAGGCAATACATTAATTTTGCATTGATACATAAATTGAGTACAGCGGCGGACTTATCCCATAGAGGGATTTCTTCCACTCAACCATCTAATCTATTTAAAAAAAGCAACACTTGAGTTTCTTGCTCGTTCTTCTCTGGCGAGTCAGCTATGTGAATGACCAGTAAATTTAAATGTAATCCTAATTTGTCACGTTTTCAAGTGATAATTTTATCCTATGAAATAAAATATTTTTACTTTGACTCAAAAGAAGGGTAATGTATTTAACGCGTCTGTATGTATGTTTAACACCTACTGCCTAAAGTTTTTGTCGATTTGGTTAAACAAGGAGTTATGTGTCGTCATCATAAATTCAATATGGCGTACGTTAGCAGCCATTTTGTCCATATTTTCCATAACGCCGTCGAGATAGTTATCAAATGTCTCGACGGAAGAAATTGTCTAGATATCTCGGTAATGCGTCGGTCCGATTTGAGTGCGGTTTTATTTATATTTAAGTTTAAACTAGGAATAAAATATATTTAACTTGTAACACTGTTGCTTTGTATATTTTGAAATCTGGGCGTTTAGTACTCGACGGTTTTAAAAATTTACAATTTATGTCAATTATAGTAGATTGGCATTTATAACGAATCCGTAACTGAAAATCGAACCAATCAATCAAATTCTCTTTTTGCACAATTCACAAAAACTACATAAATGATTACAGCGTACATCATTAATCGCATTAAAAGGCGGCTATATCTCTTCCAGGCAAACCTTAGGGTATCCAAGCATGGGCATCTTCTGCCCTGCGTGTCCCGACGCTTGTACGCTACAGGACCTCTACGATGTCACAGACAATGCTGTACGCGTGGCCACATTCTGGTCCTCAAGAAATGTTTTGCCATCGACTCGCTAAGAAAAAGAAGATAAAAGTCACCAATAGAGGAGGTTTGCACTAATATTAGCAATACGGGTGTGTATTTTCCTACCAAGTAAGTCCACCCTGTGGAACGGACTTCCTGCAGCGGTATTCCCGAACGAGTACGACATTGAAACCTTCAAGAAACGAGCCTACACCTTCCTCAAAGGCCGGCAACGCATCTGTGACCCTTTTGGTGTTGCGGGTGTCCATGGGCGGCGGTGATTGCTTTCCATCAGGTGACCCGCATGCTCGTTTGTCGCCCTTACTATATATATATATAAAATTATAGTTATCGAAATAACTGTGGTTCGAAAGATCGTAGTTCCGATACTCTGTTCGTCCACATATTGCTTGTGCGATGAACTAGACTTAGTGCGGGATTCGAACCTTGCGGTATAGCAGCTAGGGTTTTTAACCACTACACCATACAGATCGTCAAATGGTCTAATACCTACAACGCTGGAGTTCTGTTTGAACGCCACTTACCAAATAGCATTTGGATGATTTGTGTAAATAGAATTGGGAATCCATTACGACAAGATTATCAGGAATATTGTTTGAACGAAATTTTATGGGAGATAATGGATTTCAATGTTGAATCAAATAAAGGTCAAAGACCCAGCTATGAACATTTGAGCTGAAAAAGGCAGAATAGGATAAAGATGCTGTAACGTCACGACTTTTGTCCCAAATGTGGTGGTCAGAGATATCCCAAATATAGGGGTTTTTTTATGCACAACGGGTTTGTACTTGACGTATACCTGATGTTAAATGAAGATGAGGTTGAAGGTGGAAGCGTACAGACCCGGAAATCCCAACACAATTGGGGGACTGGCTATCTTACGAGTACCTCTGACAACCGAAACACAACAATGCTATTAACATTGCTGCTTGGCGGCAGATTTAGATAAGATGGTGGTAGCTAGCCAGGCGGACATTTAAAATGCCGTACCACCAACCAAACCGAGTACTTAAACATTACATCATGTCAATTTGCTATTCACCGTTATACATGTATAATAATATGTGTGTCGCTAAATGGGCCAAATAAACGATTCTTATTCTTATTCTTATTCTTACCCCGCTGGGGATCGAACCCGCGACCTCCGAATCGTAAACCCAATGTGGCTCAATGTAAACATTGAGCCACGGAGGTGGTGTTTTGGGGTTTCACAAATGAAATGTTTAATACTTGAAACAACATTCACAGTAATCGGATGTATCTCAGTTATGCACGGCCGATTGGAGTACGTTTATTTGTTTACATAACTTCATGACCTTTTTGCCAAATGGTTGTGGTCAGAAATATCCGTTTGAGTGTTTCAATAATGAAAAGTATAATAGTTGAAACAGCATCCACAATTCGCCTTTCAAAATACATAGAAATGCGTACGAGAGCCTACTCTTATTTACGGTTATTTGCGAGAATTTTGAAATTATTAATAAATTTTATAATTAGGTATTATTTATAATTTATAAAGCTTTTAGGCTTGCAGTCAAGACTGCAGGTCAGAGGGTCTTCTTGATTAATTCTATATTTGGAAAGAAATTTTAATTTATCCAATGATGGCGCCATTGGACTGAAGAAACTCGCTTAAGCTACACTTATACAGTACTAATCGATTCTCAAATTAAAGGAAGTCAACTCGTCGCATCGTTAGCGGGGAAAATGCAAAGTCTCCTCAACTCTAGAAGTAAACAGTCTTTCAAAAAAGACAATCGAAGTTTGGAAAGCAAAAGTTTTTTAATATTCTCACCGCTCAATGTAATCCGGACCCTCCAAATTTTCTATTCGAGGGCCCTTCGCAAATGTAATTTTGCATGAAAAGAAATGTCAAAGTTTTCATTCAAGTTAGTGGTTTTTGGATCTTTGTATTGCCATCGAAGTAGGTATTAAAAGTTTATTGCTTTGAGAGTGCAGTTTCGCGGAGGTCATATTAGAATCAGAATCAGAATAATTTATTGTCAAGAAACTGGTACAATAGATATTATAATAAAGTTGACTCACAGTTTTACCATATCAGGCATACAATATATTATTAATTACAAATATATAATTAATTACTCTAACATCAAGAATTTAGCTATCATGCAACATCACTCTGTACTTAGCATAAAAGTTAAAAGATTCCATGAAACATTATGATTATTATCTACGTCATGCAAAAATTAATCAATACCTATATGTCAATAATATTCATTTATTTATACTGCTAATATCACAAACATAGGAGCTAAACCTACAAAGATTACCTCCGACAGCTACAAACAAAGTATTCCTTAATGCACAACAATATTAAACATAACTCAATGAAAAACATGCAAGAGAACAGAACAATTTCAAAAAATCTTTGGGTTAGGAAGCATAAGGCACATAATAGGTAGGTAGCTTGTGCGTAATGTAAAATTTATGATGTATAAAGTAGCGTATCCGAACGCAAAATTTGGTGCCACGAGCCCCCTATATTAAACTATGGTAACTTGAAAACGATGCATTTGAGAATTATCGCCTTATTCTTACTTCTGGGGCGCCTACGTGCTTACTAAATTTAGCGATGGAATGCAAAACATTTCACGTGGTGCGACGGTAGAGTGAAACCTCAAGACTGTTACAACTCCTCGTCTACTTATATCGCCACCACGAATACCGCAGGAGATTCGGTTGGATCCTCTTATACCATGTCCCTTTGCTCAAAGATCCTTTATCGAAGTAATCTTTCCACAATTTCTTACATTTCTCATCATCAGCCCATAAACATCCCACTGCAGGGATATAGGCCTTCCCTCGTATAATGAGGGAGTATGGGCCATAGTCTACCACGCTGGCCCAATGCGGGTTGGGGACTTCACATGCCCTTGACTTTTTATTTCTCAAGCATGCAGGTTTCCTCACGTTTTCCTTTACTGTTTAAGAGCAATCGGATAAATGCACATAAGTAATTAATTTAAAATTTAAAAACTCATTGGTGAATTGGCCTGCGTGGGAATCGAACCCGGACCTCCCAAATTGGCAGATCACGTTTTAACCGCTGAGCCGCCGACGCTCTTTCTTCCTTACATTTATTCTTATGAATAAATAAGTCTTTAACTTATGTTAAAGACATGCAAATATTACTCGAGACATCTTAAATACCTGTAAACACTCCATGTGAGTTCGCAGTCACTTTTCCTGCTCAAAAGTACATCTAACCAACCCTCCAAATACTCAACATGACATTTATCCAATACTTCAACTGTAAGCGCTTTGCACCTACTCACGGAAGCACCAAAGCATTCGGAGAAAAAAATCATAATTCCACTCATTACGAGGACTGGGGCTTTGAAGGGAGGTGAAGGAGGGTGGGAGGTGGGTGGACGTAATCCGACAGACACAATACCCCCTAAATGAAGGTAGCTCTTCCGTAGCGAATTAGGGACGTATGCTACTTCCGCTACAAGCCACGTGACGTAAAAAATGGTAGAGATTTCTTTTCGTGTAACAAGGAAAATGTCTTTGATTTAGAAGAAATAGTTTAATGAAAGGTTAATTTAATTTGGAAGATGTTTTACATACTAAAAAATTCTGAGCAGGTTCCTCCAATTTTTTTGTAATATTTATAGGTTTGCTAAATTACACTGCGACAATGGCTCTCTATTCTTATTGCCATAATACGTCCAATGACATCTTATAGTTGATGTGATCTCACTGGATGCAGCTGGGACAGGGCCATGAGAAAAGATGTTTTAGAGAAGAGGCTAATTCCCAGCAGTTTGTCGATGTTGGCTGTGAATAATGATGAAGATGAAAATTGTCGTCTGAAAATCGAATTTGATCACACATGGAGAAATTCTTCTCATTATATTATGTTCAGATAAAGCAAAACAGGTATACGCTTTCATAACCTTACACTTGAGAATATGTTGAATGTGAATAATGAAATTTGTCGACCGATTGGTGGATAGTGACCCTGTCTGCGAAATCATCGGTTGCGGATTCAATTCCTGCGAATGGTAAATGTTTGTGTGATGAATACGAACATCTATTTCCGAGCCATGGAAGATGTATATATTAATGCGTGATCTGGTATCCATAGTAAGGCTTTGCTTACTTAGGGACTAAATGATTGGTGTAAGTGTACTAAATAATTGTTTAATCTAAGTGAGACAATTTTTGAAAATCAAATCAAAGCAACTGTAGTGGTAGAGCCACGCTGTAAGCTATTAGCTTGCAGCATGAATGGGCCGGCTCGACCGGGGAAGTACCACCCTCTCGCAGAAGACCGACGTCTGAGTAGTGGCATTTTGCCACTGCGCTTCGTCCGGTGAGCGAGGGCGCCGGAGGCCCACCTTCCAGTCTCTCTCCAGAATGGTAGCGGTATTTAAAGAGTTAGTACCCCAGGAGGGTACCAGCACTATTAGTGCTGGAGAATCCCTCATCGCTCAGGCTGCCCTACTTATTCTGGGGTGGACACCTTCCTCAAAGGCCGGCAACGCATCTGTGACCCTTTTGGTGTTGCGGGTGTCCATGGGCGGCGGTGATTGCTTTCCATCAGGTGACCCGCATGCTCGTTTGCCGCCCTCTCATATAAAAAAAAAAAAACAACTTTAACAAAAAAGGTTATTAGAAAATTTGTGACTACGCGAATTATAGACACGCTTCTTCTACATCTACCAGCTGTCGAATATTATAAAATTGTATAAATTTAAAAAAAAAAATAAGAGAACAATCATCCTGTGCATTTAATGCACCGCTCCTCTTTCCACAGATGATTGACATATTGGCTGACAGATAAATGCAATACGCCCTATTATTAATTTCAGTACATTTAAGTTGACCATTATCTTACTCTAAAATAAATGCTTCACAAACTATAAAGCTTCCAACATGGGAAGTCGGTTTAGTAGGTGTGTTTTTTTGTAAAACAAAATACTTTTGTCCTCACAGTGGAAACATTATCTGATAATTTTATACTCGGTGTCTATACATGCAAATTGTGCATCACATGGGGAAGCTTCGCCGCATGCCATGAATGCTAATGTGTCGGTTATGTCTCAAAGGAAATTAGCTCGTAACCGCCAGTGACCAAATTCACTATTTAAGTGTTGCCATTGCTTTACTACTAATCACGTTTGTTAGGTAATTTCACTTGGGAGAATAATTAAAGTTTGAAGGCAATACTAGGTATTAGCAATGATAACTATTTTGTTGTAATTGGCGTGCGACAATTTTAACGTAAATTTTAACTATAAATTTTAACTATAAATTTTAACCGCCTCCGTGGCTCAATGTAAACAACATTGGGTTTACGATTCGGAGGTCGCGGGTTCGATCCCCTGCGGGGTACATGTTTAAGTACTCGGTTTTGGTGGTAGGGCATTTTAAATGTCCGCCTGGCTAGCTGCCGCCATCTATTTTTTTTTTTAGAATAGAATAGAATAGAATAGAATAGAATTTTATTGTAAAACTGTGTACAGGAGATGTTAATCTTATTTTTGACACAACAGCTTGTCCATTTCGGACGTACAATAATTTAAAAGAAAAGCATCGCATTAAAATTAGGTATGTCAAATATTATTAAAACAATGTCATTAAAACTGTCACCACATCAACACAGAACATTAACATAGTACAAGGATCAGTATATATTCCTAAAATATTCTTCTATATTATAAAAAACTTTACATAGCAACCATTCCTTCAGCTTTTTTTTAAACTGAATGCCTACTAATTCCTTAATGTATTCTGGTAAATGGTTGTATACTCTGATTCCAGTAACATAAGAACTTTTATAATAAATGTCGCTATAAGGTCCAGGAGGCATGCATAAGTTATATCTGTACCTAGAGCGTAAATTATTGCGAGTCTCAATCTTTTCAATAAAATATTCTTTTTGATTTTTTACAAATAAACATATTTCTAGTATATAAATACACGTCAAAGTAAGCAACCTCTGTTCTCTAAATACATGTCTTAAAGATTCAGTGCTCTGCATATGGTAAATCATTCGAACACACCTTTTTTGCATTATAAAAGCCGATTGCACATTTACCGAGTTTCCCCAGAATATCACACCGTACAATAGGACAGAATAAACATAGCCATAGTATGCGTTTTTAGCCACATCTGTGGAAGCCACATTACTTAAGATTGACAAAGCATAACAATAACTAGACATCTTTTTATTTATGTTTTCAATATGTGACTTCCAGTTCAAGTGCGTATCAATAGTGATACCTAAAAATCTCATATCACTTACTTCATCTACTTTTTTACCACCATTTATAATATCAAGAGTTTGCGGATTTTTTTTGTAATTTCTAAATTGTATTACTTTAGTCTTCTCTACGTTTACTTTTAAGTTAATAGTGGCTAGCCAATTCACTAATATATGTAATGTATTATTAATTTCGTCAATGTATTCAGTATCATTTAAATTGTCCTTAGATATAAATATAGTAGCATCATCGGCAAACAATACACACAAATATTTAATTATTAATGGTAATTCATTGATATAAATTAAAAATAATAGGGGTCCAAGTACGCTTCCCTGTGGAACACCCAATCGAATGTCTTGATAGTCGGATTGTATTCTCTCAACAGTTTTTATGTTTTTATTATAAGAATCTATAATAGTAGCTTGAGATCGGTTGTTTAGGTAAGACTCAATCAGTTTTAGAGCATTCCCACGAATACCTAAATTTTCTAGTTGTTTCAGCAATATATCATGTAAAACACAGTCAAATGCTTTTGACAGATCTAAAAATAGGCCGATACACGTATTTTTATTATTAACTTCCGTCCAAATCCTTTTCAATACTTTAAATATTGCTAGCGTTGTATTTTTCCCTTTTTGAAAGCCAAATTGGTTAGTGTTTAATATGTTATTAGAATTTACAAATGATATTATTCGATTATAAATTACTTTTTCAAAAATCTTTGAGAAACTAGGAAGTAGCGCTATCGGTCTATAATTGTTCATTGCAGACTTTGACCCTTTCTTGTATAATGGTTTAATTAAACCTTTTTTTAAATCATCCGGAAAACATCCAGTTTCGATCATCAGATTTATAATAAACACTAGAGGTTTTGTTATGTATGATATACTAGACTTTATCACTAGCATGGGCACATTATCATGCCCAGAACTTTTCTTATTTTTTAATTTACGGAGGATTGTCATTATTTCACCATCAGTAACCGGAGTCATAAACATACTATTGCAATTAGATTTGCTAATAGGTTTGTACGTTGAGAAGTTTTCACTATGCATGGGATTATTTAAATTAATATAATAGTTATTAAAGGTCTTGGCTATATTTTCTGGGTCCGAGATAAAAGTATCACCATTTTTAATACTTTCTACTGTTTCACTGATTCGATTTGTTTGTGTTGTATTTTGTTTTATTACTGTCCAAGTTGCTTTAGTTTTGTTGTTACTCTGATTTATATATTTTATATTAGATAATGTTTTTGAACTTTTGGTTACAAGTTTCATTACTTTGCAATATTTTTTATACTTCCTAGTCAAAGGTAATGATTTATTATTTCGGGTTTCTAAATATAATTGCCTCTTGATTTGCTTGCAATTATAATGCCTTTCGTTTTCCAATTTGGATTTATTTTATAGTTTATTTTAACTTTCTGCAAAGGTACACATAAGTTATAAACCAGACAGAACAACTCAATAAATTTAATGTAAGCGTCATTTGCATTGGCTTGCTCATATACCTATTGTGCATTTATGCACAATAGGTGGGTACTTGACCTCAATCACACCTGATGTTAAGTGAAGATGAGGTCGAAGGTGGAAGCGTACTGAGCCGGAAACCCCAACACTTTTGGGGGACTGGCTATCTTATCTCTGAAAAAGCAATGTTATTAACATTGCTGCTTGGCGGCAGATTTAGATAAGATGGTGGTAAGATTGGTTTAGGTAAGAGGTTAGGTAGGCTTCCACCTTCGACCTCATCTTCACTTAACATCAGGTGTGATTTAGGTCAGGTACCAACCCGTTGTACAAAAAAAGAAAAAAAATTAATATCTAATTCAATTAGGTAAGAAAAATCTAGAAGATACAATTACATTGAAAGACCTTTTGGGTCTGGATGGGTCTTTAAATTACAAAACTGGATGTACACTGTAAAGATTTGAACTGGCCTACATTTGTAGTAGGATGTAGCTAGAGCAGGGGTAATTCACATAACACCCCACAGGGTCGAAGTACATTCACACACATGCGCTCGACCCCACGGGGAACATAAGATAAGATAGTTCAGTCATTTTTTGAAGACGTTTTTTCTCTCTTATATATTTATGTAGTAGAATGGAATATAGTACGGGATGTTGCCAGCTTAAAGCTCGTCTAGTGATTAGTCCGAAGGAGTTACATATTTGTTTAATTATTTAAAATTGTCGGAAGAATATCGATTAATTGTACATACTGTGGACTCCTAAATAGAAATACATGTAACTCGTTTAGACAGTTTCAACTGGGGATTTAATAATAATAAAACTCTTTATTTGCCAAGAAACAAATTAAAATATAAAATGATTTGAAAAATTATGACATAAAGTTCTATAACTCAGCATATGGTCGCTGGGAACCAGCAGCTGCTGATTTTTAGTCACAGCCTGCAGTTATGTACAGTCCACCACACTTTGACCAAGAAACCATTTTACATAGAAAGGTTAACATTTTAACAGGTCGATAGTGGGATTCCAATCCACACAAAAATGCCGTCAGGTAGACCGTATCTACTACACCGATACTTCACATAAACTAACGGACTCAAGTGACACACATAAAGTAAACAGTTATTGAGTTAAATTCGATGTATGTGAGTAATGTACACATTAAATCAATAAATATCTTTGAACATACACACAGCGCCATCTAGTTCCACACTAAGCAACTAGGTTTGTATTATAGGTACCAGATGGTTGATAAACTACACAATTACATTTTTTTTTGTAAATAAATACATATATAAATGAAAAACATCCATAACTTGGGAACACATGTCTGTATTCATCATACAAACATATGCCCCTAGCGAGATTCGAACCCGCGACCTTTTGGTATAGCAGCAGAGTTTCTAACCACTACACCAAACAGGTCGTCATCAATCATGACTCTCATATTGGATACTCAACAGCGAAATGTATTACGAGTCGCCATTTGGATACTTTGACTAATATAATCTTCACTTATCATTAGTGTCTGATTAATCATGTATATCCATAGGTATCCACAGTAAGCGACAACTCATTCGCTTTTTGTAATAATAATAAATAAATAAATATTTCGGACACTTACACCAATCATCTAGTCCCAAACTAAGCAAAGCTTGTGCTATGGATACTAGATAACGGATAAACATTCATAAATATTTATATAGACATCCATGACTCGGGAATAAACCGACGGACACTAAACGGTCGTCATTAATAAATATTTCGAACATTTACACCAATCACCTAGTCTAGTACCTAAATAAGCAAAGCTTTATGGATACTAGACAACGGATAAACATACATAAATATTTATATATACATCCGTGAGAATAAATGTTCGGAAACATCACATAAACATTTACGCGTCGCGGGATTCGAACCCGCAACCGTGGGTTTCGGCGACAGGTTTACTATCCGCTACCCCAATCGATCATCAATATCAACTGTCCTACGACCTGATTTTTACCCGACTACGCCAGATCGGATGGTAATGTTTTAATATCCCCAATTATGTCGCCATCTAAACTCCGTGGCGAATAAATTTTATCACCAACAAGACATAGATACACATACGTAACCTTATAAACATGTCGCGCGGAAATCCGTAAATTCTGGCGCCCCGTTCGTTTCATGGTTGTAAAACCAAACTGCGGTCACCAACATCAATAAACCTTTCGAGTAAATGTTTACGCGTGGCCGCACTCGCTTCCGAACTTTGTTCGCTTCTTTAAATAAAACGAGCCGCCCCCAAAAAGATGAGGGTTGGTTTGCTGTGAGTCATGTTACGGTAACTGAATTTATGCGAATTTCTTCTACATATTGGTATATATTATTTTTTTTTATATGCACGTCGGGTTCGTACTTGACCTCAATCACACCTGATGTTCAGTGAAGATGAGGTCGAAGGTGGAAGCGTACTGACCCGGAAACCCCAACACATTTGGGGGACTGGCTATATTATCTCTGACAACCGGAACACAACAATGCTATTAACATTGCTGCTTGGCGGCAGATTTAGAAAAGATGTACCAAACCGAGTACTTAAACAAGTACCCCGCTGGGGATCGAACCCGCGGCCTCATCTTCTCTTAAGATCAGGTGTGATTGAGGTCAAGTACCAACCCGTGGTGAATAAAAAAAAAGAAAATACCAGGGGTCTAAAAACTACGGCCAATTAGGCCACAAACCACGGGACTGGCATGCCCTATATCCGGCCCGTCTTAATAAATTAATCATGCAAATTCTACGTCTAGTTCCAATAAAACGCGCGTAATTTAAAACGTATTATGTTGGTAGGATGAATCCAAGGTTAATGGGATAGTTCTTAGCCCTTGAGATCTGGTGGAGGAGTCAGTGTGGACTTTACGCTAAAAACTCTGGCTTCCTCGTATGCTTGCAATCGTTTAGTCGCCAAACAGTAAATGGTACCTAACGTACATCGCGTTTTGTCAAAGGGTAAGACACTATGATAAAATTTGCTATTATATGAGAAAAAATACAACTAAATACAAAATACAAAAAATACAAAATCACATGAATATGGATCAGCTGTCTTGTTACTGCAAAATTCGTATTCAATTTTGATACATTGATAGTACAGTCGCCTGCAGCTAAAAATATACCCTCAACTATTGCGTTATATCTTTCAAGGAAATCACTCGTGCACTCATGGCGCACCCGTAATGCAGCTTGCATGAGTACTGTTAGGACATGAAATTTTGATACCAATAGCTTCTTTTGCCTTGCACGATATTATTAACATAATAGATCTAGTGCGTTAGGGGTATCTGTTAGCTGCAGTCTGATAACTTATTCATCTTGTGATACTTGTAGGACAATTTGCTGAGTTAGCAGCGTCTTTCTGTCTGTATCATGGGCACGCTACTGGTACTTAATTAAGTAATACTTCAGATTCCATGTATAGCTTCCGACATTTGAAGTCGGTATGTGAGAATCCGTCGACATGCCACTCACGCAAATTAAGTCTAGATAATTACTTGGTCACGTTTCATCGCCAAACTTTGTTTTATGCCTCACTCCAACCTTGACGCTCTCGTACGAATTGTAATTTTGTCGCGAATCACGTCCCATTTGGTGTGATCGTAAAATACGTAGGTACTCCTCATTACCACTATATTACCTTTTTTTGTTTGTTTCTGGCTGTGATAAAGTAATGTTCTGTATTTTTAATTCCAGGCAGGAACTAACTACAGCTTTTTGAAATTGGATTATTTGATACAAGAAGGAAAAATTAGGAGTGTATGGTGTTTGATGGCGCTGTGTGCGTGTGTGTGTGCATGTGTATATGTGACCGGTTTTCGTCCGGACGTAGCCCAGAAATTCGTGGTGCGATTTTTTTAAATAAATGACTATGCGAACTTTTCTTAGCCATATTTAATGAAAATGCGGAAAGCTGCAAGTGACGCAAATATTCAACCCTGGGAGATGGTTACATACCGTGGTATGATAGTTATAGACGTTTGGTGTGGAGACACTGGGTTCATAGGGACCTGAAGCTCGAATATTTTTTAAGGATTTATCAATTCGCCTTATCGAGGTATCTGGCGATCGTCAAGCTGGCACTTACCTTGGCCAACGCATCAGTATTGCCATTCAACGAGGTAATGCTGCAGCATCCTGGGTACACTCCCACTTGATAGCGATCTTGAACACGATTTCTACCTTGCTTAGTTTTCGGGGCTGAAAACGTGTTATTTTTTATTTTATTTTTATTTTTTTATTTTAAGAACACAAACAGTCAAAGCATAATACAAGAAACATATTGGTAAAATAATAATTCTTTGACAAACAGTGTCCACAGATAAAATTTTTCAGAAAACATATTCATTTAACACCACCAGAACTTTAACAGACGAATACATCGACATGCCCAAAAAAAAAATATTTTTATGTACACTATACAGGGCGTCCCAAAGTTATGGGACATGAAGGGGAAGTACCTTAAATATCGTAGATAGTGAATTTTGCTCAAAGAAGACTTTATGTTATTTTTAAAAGTTAGTAATTCTGCATTCATAGATTTTCTAAAAATTACTTGCTTCGGCTGGGAATCGAACCGACTTAAATGTGAAAAAAAAAACACCCTACTTTTATGATGCCAATCGAAAGAATAGCTAAAAAATAATAACTCTGCCTAAGTAACATAGTATTTTAAAAGAAAGGAACAACATAAAATGATTGAGTCAAATTTCAAGAAAGTTATTTATTGCCGACGACGTTCGAAAAGTAGCGATATTATCATTCCAAAGATAGCATTGATTATTCGTAAATAAGTACCCACTTCATAAAATAGGTACTAACATAGTTTTCCTTATTATAAGTGCACGTGTAGATGAAATGATAAAACTTGTATTTCAATACGTCCTCTGTAAGCTAGACAGAAGGCAAATTAAAAACAAAAATAAATAATTTATAATTTGAAAATGGAACAGTTTATGACAGCGTTTGTTTGAATGCATACTTTTTAAGATATTTTAAAAAGAAGTGATATTTTTAAATGTTGTTCTTAAATTTGAAAATGGAACAGTATGTGCGAGCGTTTGTTTTTCGGATATTGATCTGTTTAGTCTCAATTCACTTACACAAGTGTTATTGTGTTAATTTATTGCGAACATGGCATATCAAGTAAGTTTTGATCTAATGGAAGCATATTTTTTGAACGATAAAGATATCTCTAGAAGTTTGCGGTGGTATGGCGTAAAATATCCTGATAGACAAATACCGTCTCGTAAAGTTTTGAAAAGGCTTGTGAACAATTTGAAAACTCTGGGACGTTTCGATAAACGCCCAAGAGAACCACAGCAAGAAAACCATACGATCAACGACGAAGAACTTGGTATTTTAATTTACTTTTCGGCTTTTCCGAAAGCATCGGTGAGAGAAGGAGAACATGAAATTGGAGTTTCAAAAAGTAAAATACACCGTGTATTAAAAAAACACGGTTTTAAGAGTTATGTTGAAGGACGATTGGTTCAAAAATTACTTCCGGGCGATACAGAAAGGAGAAAAAATTTCTGTCTTGATATCCAGGCACGATTGCTCGAAGATCCAAATTTTTTGGATAATATTATTTGGACAGACGAATCTAACTTTAGCAATAACGGTATGTATAACCGCAACAATAATCGTATTTGGTCTAAAGAAAATCCCCTACGAGTGACTGAAACTAATAACCAAGTGCGTTTTTCACTCAACTGTTGGTGCGGACTTTTAAAAAACCGGGTTTTCTTAATCCATTTTTACCAAGGAACCTTGAACACAGAAAAGTATTTAGGAATACTTCAAATTTTAAGGGATAAGATAAGAAACCATTCCGCGGCGGAGCAAGAAAACTTAATTTTCCAACAAGATGGAGCTCCGGCTCATAATAGTCGGAGAGCAGCAGATTTTCTAAATGAATGTTTTCCTACATGGATTGGTACAAATGGACCGATTAGATGGCCGGCCAGATCCCCGGACCTCACACCATTAGATTTCTTCTTTTGGGGATACGTGAAAGATATGCTATACAAAAAGCGATACGAGAACGTAGGCGAGTTGCAAACAGAATTGTGCCATATCACATCGAGTGTTCACCATAAAATGATTAGAAAATCAACAGGCAGCGGGCTCATTAAAAGATTGGCGATTTGCGTAAGACAAGAGGGATCACATTTTGAGCATTTAATTAATTAATTTACAAAAAAATACCTACTTAATTGACTACGGCAGTTTCATGTATGTTTTTTATTTGATTAAAATGATTAATTTCACGTTGTTCCTTTCTTTTAAAATACTATGTTACTTAGGCAGAGTTATTATTTTTTAGCTATTCTTTCGATTGGCATCATAAAAGTAGGGTGTTTTTTTTTTCACATTTGAGTCGGTTCGATTCCCAGCCGAAGCAAATAATTTTTAGAAAATCTATGAATGCAGAATTACTAACTTTTAAAAATAACATAAAGTCTTCTTTGAGCAAAATTCACTATCTACGATATTTAAGGTACTTCCCCTTCATGTCCCATAACTTTGGGACGCCCTGTATACAATGGATACCAAAAGTGCACGAACAACCACAGCCCCGGTTTCTCTGTTTTTTTTAATCATTTTTTATGTAAATTATATTTATTCTTGTGCAGTAAATTATTTATAAGTACTTAAAAAACTATAAAAGACTTATAAGTAGTAAGTATGTAATTCATTTGATAATCGAAGAATTAAATTACATATCATAATAAAAGTGTTCAAAAAATGAAAATTGGTTAAACCGTTTCTACGAGTATGCTAACCTTTTTTAAAGCGTATCGAGTCATTTATTTTAAAATTTGAAAGATCATATACCTAATTTTGCATCACAGTGCACAGCTCAAAGACCTAGTTTTATAAAGAGCAGCCAAACTTTGTCTGTCAACCGTTTTGTTGGGCCCCATGACAAAAGCTCACCCTAAAGGCAAGCTCCGTCAGATTTTTATGACGAGAAATGACCGTCAAATTCCTTTTGAAGAACATTGATTGTGAAATGGCGAAAACATTTTGTTCATTAGTCGCTCGAGTGGGCTTTGGATAAGACTACGAGGGCCCTCAGATCTTTATAAACGCATTTACAAGGTATGCTTTTGGAGATATTGATCGTAAATTAATCGCAAACTAAAATTGGCCTTTATTTTATTTGAGGAATTGTTGAAATAATATTATTTTTTCTTTGCACAGAAAAATAAAAAGAATCAGGTTCAAAATTGTAAGGAATAACAAGTCTTATCTCCCATCAGGTTTGGGGGCCTGGTAATTAGTTGGCCTCTTCAAAATTTGGCTAAGATACTATTTACTATACCAAGAAAATTTTTCATTCTTCCTTATAGCCACATGGCACAGTGACACGCCATTCATACTCAAGTAGGGGAATCAACTTCATGAAGCCAAAATTAGTTAATGGTGTCGATTCGGATGTACACTAACTAAACTAAAACCAGTTTTAGAGTAGTACTGTCTCTTTCTTAGCCGCTTTGGCTTTTTGCGTCACATTAGCTACACTCCCGTTTGCTGGGGGGGAGGTGGGACTTTCTTTCTTTCCTACTTTTCACCCTTAAATTCTTTCTTTAATTAGTCTGGGGTCCAAGGTAGCAATAGAGTCACGTAGGGTACCTTCAGTAGGCGCCGTGCAGAGTACCACTGTTGATCCTGGCTTACAGGAGTTACAGTGGGAGGAGAGCGGAGGTGGGATCTGTCTCCTTCTCCCTGGAACAGTACGATGCGCCGGCATCTCTCCAAAACTGGTTTTAGTTTAGTTGGTGTACATCCGAATCGACACCACTATTATGCGACCAGAACGGAGTCGAGAAAGTACAACTAGATCTTGTCGATTAATTGTTGCTACCATGAGACGTTTTTCCTATTATAAAGAACGAGTACTATAACAGTACGACTGGAACCATACTGAACATGCCTAGTTCATTTCTTTTATTTCAGTTCACAAATTGCCCCTTACTGCTGGGCACAGTCACCTCTCACCGCCGTTGCTATAATCCAGTCCAGGGTCCAGTGCATATTGGTGGATATTTTGTCAGACTAATGCACTACCTGACAATCAGTGGGTTCTGACTATACCGAACTTTGTACGTGGTCTGTTGTCCAGGTTTGGGTATGACAGTTTACACAAAGTCACTGTGCTGAGAATATACGTCAGATTTTTGTACCAGATAGTCGGATCCGAGAGTCGATTATCGGAAGGCGTTGGAGCGATTATTTTGTTTGAACATTCAACACACGTCCGATCCGATAGTCGGATCAGAGGTCCGTGTCGGAAACAGCGCCGAGGTGTTTACTATTTTATCACCGGTATTTTCTTCTTTCGCGCCAACCTGAGCAAATATTTACCATTTTTATTGTTTTTGCAATAAGTAAATGCTATTAGTTAACAGTAATTCGTCGTCCATTTTTCCTTTCTTCTTCGCATGCAAGCACTTGGGATAACAGCTCGAGAACGACTGTATTCAGAAAAAGTCTGTCGTAACAATCAGACGTTTATCGAGTAAATACGACCAGAGTTATCAGAAATTTAACAGAACCAAATCTGACGTATATTCCCTCCCTTAGATTAGGTTCAAGTACTGTTAGCTATGACAGCGTCTTATTTTTAATTGAATGAACCGTCCCACAGGTCAGAGGTGGTGGAGGATGAACAAGGTTCCATTAGACATTAAAAATTTGTCTTTAAATAAATGCAACAGAAATTACTTACGAGAGACTATTATAAAATGACTATTTGGAGGACAAGCAAGCGTGGACACAGATCGCTCGGCGATATTCAGTCAAATTATATATTTTTTTCCTTGTTTTGTCGAATTACACATTGTAAACAAAAACCTACTTAAAAAAACATTACCCTCCAAATCCAAGCAATCGGGTAAAAAGAGCACTTCTTCAGTTTCTTGCTCGTTTTTCTCATCATCATCTTTGTAAGTGAGCAGTAATTTTTTTCCTATCAACTAAAATTTTTTGACTTATTGCTATTGACAACTTAGTCTAAAATGACCGTGGCTTGTAGGTCTAATAAACTCTGTTAGCTACACTCCTAAATTAAACCGTTGGTCGTAATAATAACAAAGAATATTATAATAAAACCTCGTAATTAGTGACTTGCCATTTTGTGAATAATTTTCGTCAAAATGTCGTCAAGTAAGTGTCGCGAAGCAAATTTAGGACCTGGGGCGTTTGGGGGGATTATTTTACACTCCTAGTTAACCGTGAAATAATGGTTCTTGTAAAAGGGAGGTGCTTACTAAATTTCATTACATCTGATGGCAGGTTTTTATTGACGCCTAGTTATAATTTTGTTGGTTATTATTTTTTTATCATGACTAAGTATTTCAGTAATAAAAATAAAGTGTTCAATCAAGACTATAACATAGCGATCCGTTTTTATACAAACTGTATCGACCACATGTAATAATACAATACAAATACTCTATATTGCGCAAAATAATTTACAGCAATTTTTGATGATAACAATAGAACACAATTAGGCGTTCTTATCATTAAAAGCGATCTCTTCCATACAACCCACAGCCATGGGACATTTGTAGGTAGAAAAACAGGTAGGGTGCACGATACTACCAACTAAAGAAATAATTATAGATAAGTTAATAATCATTATCAGCCCGTAAACATCCCACTGCAGGGATATAGGCCTTCGCTCGTATAATGAGGGAGTATGGGCCATCCACGCTAGCCCAATGCGGGTTGGCGACTTCACATGCCTTAGAATTTTTATTTCTCAAACATGCAGATTCCCTCATGATGTTTTCCTTCACCGTTTAAGAGCAGTCGGATAAATGCTCATAAGTAATGAAATAAAATTTTAAAACTCATTGGTAAATGGCCTGCCTGGGAATCGAACCCGGACTTCCCAAATTGAGAGACCGCGTCTGAACCGCTGAGCCACCGACGCTATTTACTTTTTATTACTAAAATACAAAAAATATTACATATATTTTTTTAAAGTTCTCGATTACAGTTTGTATGAAAACTGGTTACTATACAGGGTGAAATTTCACTTCCAGAAATTCTATCGTTTGCTATTCCAGAAATAAATAGTAAATAACAAGCAGTATTTGTGTGTTTCCTCTCCATGAAGGAGAGTAATATATTTATAGATTTATAGGTCTGAAGCCTAAAGTAAGTGTAAGTGCGAGGTGTCGTTATAATCGTTTTAAACCCCAGAGTGTCATAGGGTACATTTTATGACAAAAATCTTACCTGGCGACCACAAAATACCAGATATGCAATCGGGTTTTTGGGTTTTTAAATTAACATACAAAAGAACGGATGAACCAAAAGAGGTGTGTCAGGATCATAGCAAGTGGACGTCTGTGACCTCAGCTTACCCCTACGGTAAACAGGCGTGACTATTTCTTTATACTTGACGGGTTCGTACTTGACCTCAATCACACCTTTAAGTTAAGTGAAGGTCGAAGGTGGAAGCGTACTGACCCGAAAACCCCAACACATTTGGGGGACCGGCTATCGTATCTCTGACAACCGGAACACAACAATGCTATTAACATTGCTGCTTGGCGGCAGATTTAGATAAGATGGTGGTAGCTAGCCAGGCGGACATTTAAAGTGCCCTACTACCAACCAAACCGAGTACCCCGCTGGGGATCGAATCCGCGATCTCCGAATCGTAAACCCAATGTTGTTTACATTGAGCCACGGAGGCGGTTATTTACGTATGTATTAGAAACTCTGTGTTATTGGTTGGCTGGCCTTTGGTTTCGCTGACAGGGTCACTATCCACTACACCATGGGCTTCGGTGATTGCTTTCCATCAGGCGATCCGCATGTTCGTTTGCCGCCCTCATATAAAAAAAAAAAAAAAAAAAAACCAACCGGTCCTCCATACATACCTACATACGCTCTAAAAACAGTACTCTCCTGTTTTGGGGCTATCGAGTAAAAATGGGACATTACAAAAAATACTAAATTTACTATCAACTAATTATAGGTTGACACAGCGTGCTAAAACTTCACCCATGTTGAATCACTACAGATAAAGTTTGTGCTAATGAGTTAGATGTTGCATTACTAATCGCCACCATTTTGGGCACCAAGCCAGATACGGTGCTGTCCATCGTTAGATAATTCCTGTTAGATAACTAATACCTAAGTACTGTAATAAATTATAGGACTATATCCATAAGTTTCGTAGTTTAGTTTATAGTTTCATTCTTCTTCTTAGCGGGTCGATGACAAAAACTTCAAATTCTTGAGGACCTGAGGACACGTACAGCATTGTCTGTGGCATCATAGAGGTCTTGTAGCGTATAAGTGTAGGGATACGAAGGGCAGCATAGAAGATCCTTCATAGTTTGTGGCGTATCATCGTACAAGCACCGGTTGTCGTTCGTGTAGCCCATCATGTAGTCGTTCGTTCCAAGTGGGGACTTGGACATGTTGTCATATATTTAAATGGCTCCAAGGTCTCACATATGAAGAATTAAAAGATAAGTAAAGATAGGTATTAAACACACACACGCACATAGGTATAAAAAAACAACAATTGTTAACTAAATAGACACATAAGTAAATTTTTGTCATTTTTCTTTCTTTATTCTTTATTGCACAAGAAATACAAACAGTTTACAGTTAGCAAAAGTGTACAAAGGTGAGCTTATCTCTAAAGCGATCTCTTCCAGCTACCCACTTTCTTGGTTTCTTTTTGGTGGTATTGTTATACTTACATTATTAGTTTTGTTGTATTAGATACTATTAATTTTATATAATGCTACAACAATACATTCTTTGGTACGCTGTCTCTGTGGAGGTGGGCGTTTATAGCTACGTTACAGTTTGGAACTACAGTAGTTATTTTGTACGGTGTATATCTATTTCTGTATCCAATAAATAATTAAATGATTTAATACTTCGTGGTTAGGTATACATATGATTGGACAGAGGTTGAACGACTTTGAGCTAACCTTTCTGGAGCAGTGTAGATGGCGTGGTGATCTGCAATCAGACCGCGTAACTTGAAATTGGAAATTGTTATCATTTATGACGTCAATGTAACATCCATCCTTGTTACATCGTAACACAATGACAAGGAAAGACAACTCAATGCACTGGCATTGCTATCACTATGCTTTGACTTAGGCGGTAGAGCCCCAGATTGAGACTTATAAATTTCTTCGTGGTCACTAGAACATGCCAAGTTTGAATGGCATATTTGTCAGGTACGAAAGCAAGGGACAGTGAGGACACTATGAAGATATCACTCTCACCAAATGCAAGCAATCCTAAACACCGAGTAGTCCGAGTGTGGAATAAATTACCAGTCAGTGATCGGTGTACCCCAGGGAACTCTTTCAAAAACAGACTGAACAAATATTAAAAAAAAAAAATTAAACAAGTCATATACACGCATCAGGTTAAAGCTGCTCTCTCTCAGCCCGTAAACATCCCACTGCAGGGATATAGGCCTTCCCTCGTATAATGAGGGACTATGGGCCGGGCCCGGGTTCGATCCTTAGGTAGGCCATGTACCAATAAGTTTTAAATTTAATTAAATTAATTATGTGCATTTATCCGACTGCCCTTAAACAGTGAAGGAATACATAGTGAGGAAACCCGCATGCCTGAGAAATAAAAATTCAAAGGCATGTGAAGTCCCCAACCCGCATTGGGCTATGGCCCATATAGTGGTGGTGGATTATGGCCCATACTCCCTCATTATACGAGCGAAGGCCTATATCCCTGCAGTGGGATGTTTAAGGGCTGATGATGATGATGGGCCATAGTCATTGCTCAATGTTAACAACATGGGGTTCGACTCCGAGCAGGGTACAGATTTAGTACTCGGTTTGGTTGGTGGTAGGGCATTTTATCTAAGTCTGACGCCAAACGGCAATGTTAATAGCGTTATTGTGTTACGGTGGTCAGAGATAAGATAACCAGTCCCCCAAATAAGATGAGTTTTCGGGTCAGTATGCTTCCATCTTCGTCCTCATCTTCACTTACCATCAGATGTGATTGAGGTGGTAACTCGTTGTGCATAAGAAATAAGTATTTTACGGTAGAGAATGTGGAAGTTTGTGGAGATGATTGAATGTTGTTGCTGAATCACGCCGAAATGGCAGAACGGATTTGGATGACGCTGTTGCATTTATAACATTACTAGCTGTTACCAGCGACTTCGTCCACGTAGAATTCTTTATATTACGAAATGCGTCACTTTATTACTCAAGCATTCTCACTAATAGTACCCACATACACACACGTAAAATTTCGCATTTATAATATTAGTTGGGATTTTACACTTTATCGTCAGCATTTAGTTTTAGCTGCGTTTCGTAGCTACGCCCTTCTAAAATTCGAAACGCGAGCCAAATCCGCTGCAAACTGTTAACTC
The DNA here is from genome assembly GCA_949316235.1 of Oegoconia quadripuncta. Classification (NCBI taxonomy): domain Eukaryota; kingdom Metazoa; phylum Arthropoda; class Insecta; order Lepidoptera; family Autostichidae; genus Oegoconia; species Oegoconia quadripuncta. Next base: position 18,055,035 of record OX438743.1, read on the forward strand.
GATTCGATTAATACTACATTACGTACGAAAATCAACAAATTATTATTCACCCGACGAATTCGTTCGCGTCCCAGATGATTTGAAATCCAATTTTAAATTCTTATTTAAACAGTACGCCGCCCCTCTGAGCCGGCCGGAATTAGGCACGACGTTTGCACATTTACGACGAGTATATGCTTTAATGCGTAGGCAAATGTAATTACTTTTAGATGGGAGGAACTTAGATCTCCCTTCGTTTCCTACCCGTTGCCTACTTCGTTCTGTCACTTCAATTTGGAATATTTACCTGGGCGTGGTTTGTACTTGCATCGGTTTTCTCATCTTGACTAAAAAATACAACCGCCTCACCGTAAACAATATAGGCTTTACGAATCTAAGGTCGCGGAATCGATCGCCAGCGGGGTACATATTTAGTACTCGCTTTGGTTAGGGCACATTAAATCTCCGTCTGGCCTGCTACCACCATCTTCTCTAAGTCTGCCGCCAAAATAGCAATGTTAATAGCATTGTTGTTCCTGTTGTCAGAAATAAGATAGCCAGTCCTCCAAATAAGATGAGGTTTCCGGGTCAATACGCTTCCACCTTCAGCCGCATCTTCACATAACATCTGCCTGCGCAGTGTTGATGGATTACGGCAAATGCCACCTTGTACTATGCAAATTACGCCCCAGGAGTCCATCCCCACTCAACAATTTTTTAACCATAGTTTATTCTATTTTTTTTTTTTTGATGATTGACTTGTTTTGCGATTGACCACAATCTCAACTGATGGAAAGTGACGATGTGGTCGAAGATGGCGCCCGAACCCCCCAGAAATGGCCATTGGTTCCTCTCATCCGGTTGCCAACCGGCACAATGGAGCATTTCGGGATTTTTCGCGAGTTGGCGGGGCAGCCTTTCATAACTGGCTGGGCTACTAATTGGGCCCCCTACTAACTGCGGTCGGCCAGCGGAGAACCGTGCTTCGGATCCCGCTACCCTCCGCGACGAGGCAACCAGCGCAGCAGCACCGCAATGTCCGGACCGGACTCGAGGGTACAGCCTACGGACGTGAGCAACATCAACCCCCGTTCTGTTTTTCTAATACTAATCATCATTTTCCTGCCCTTATTCTAGTCTAGGTGGGGTCTGGTCTTCCACTCTCCTCTGTCAGCCGTCATCTCCGTACTCACCCCTATCACACACATATCGTCTACCCACACCTTCTTCGATATTCTTCTACCTCTGTATCCCTCCACATTCATACTTAGCACTCGTCGAAGTTACGTGCCTCCTGCCTTATAATGTGTCCAAACCATGCTAACCTATTATTCAACTTTTCTCTTATTGGTGCTACTTCCTCCGATATAATCATTTCTGATCCTGTTTTTCTAATACTAATAAAGTAAGGCTTCCTAGCTCAGAGAATAAGTCTCGCTATTCAGCGCGGGAACGCCGCTTGCCTGTTAGGCACTATGGCCGCCTCGAAGAGATGTGCTAGACGCAATTTTTTATCTGTAGATGTTTGTGTTTGTAAATGTTTGTCAAAATATAAATAAATAATCAAAAATAAAGTATAACTGAAAACCTAATAAAGTTGTATATTAAAATTGAGTATTTTGTCGCAAATAAAATAAAATTCACTTGAACATTTTGTTCAGCGAAATAAAGCCAGCGTCGTGTTTTACAAAATGTTATTCGGCAAAAAACGTGACGTTATCCGAACGGACCATCTTTTTCAAATGCAAAGAGCAAATAAAGTCTCGGCTCTGGGCAAATTTGCGAAAATATATTTTGTTTTAACACCTTTCAGTTGTTATATCTCTTATCGATAAAGGATTACTGGGAAGGTAAAAGCTGGAATTGTAATGTATTTCACTTTAATATTGCTAAAGAGAATTTTGATTACAGATAGAGCCAAGGGATTTAACCATTTTCATCTTTGTCCTGAATCATTTATTTACTTCTCCTCCTATAATGCGGGGCATCCTAGTTTAGGAGTCAGAGTTCCCCTAATTACGGTTCTATAAACAAAAAATTGTACAATTATTGTTTATACCCATTGTTATGTGTAGGTAGTGAATAAAACTATTTCCTAAATTTCCTAAACTAAACTTGTAGTTCGATTTTCGATACGCTTTCTCAGAACAAAAACACAAGTGAGATTGTTATTATAAATAAATATTACGGACAGTTACACCGATCACCTAGTTCCAAACAAAACAAAGCTTGGTTGATTTGATACGGATACGGATTGATACTAGATAACGGATAAACATACATAAATATTCATATAAATCTTCATGACTCGGGAATAATCTCGTATTCATCACACAAACATTTACTCTGCAAGGGATTCGAACCCGCAACCGTTGGGTTCGCAGACAGGATCACTATATTATATCCACTACACCAATCGGGTTCGATAAAAAATTATAATTACCGTTATTACATCATATACAGAAATGCACACATGACAACTGGTGAGCCTATCGCCGTTAAAACGTGGAAGACGATTATGGGACTTTATCAGCAATAGATGATAAAGTCCTTAGTCGCCTTTTATAACACCCACGGAAAGAGACGGGTTGGTCCTACTCTTTTTATATGCCGAATCCAATACGCGATAAATGAACCAATAGGCGCAGATCTCACGGCCCCGTCTCACCTTTTACGGCGCCCAACTCCATTCCTACTACATCAGTCGACATCCCAGGGCGGAACACTACCACCCGTCGCATATTGAAACGTTATACACATAAAGCACGTCTAAAATCTGGCAAGTTACTGGAGAACATTTTCGAAAAAATATTAACATTAATTCATTTGTAGTACACAAAGCGAAGCGATGACCTGTATCCACTGTGCACTGAAAGGGCTCAGACTCAGCATAATGCTGAAGTACAGACAGGCCCGTACCAATATACTGATAATTCTGCCAATGATTATTATTCGTATGTCAAATCACATCAAAACCTATCTAAAAATAATACAGTACCTAACGCGACACCGAAGCTCAGTGAGTCTTACTGAGTACATGGGTACCTATATCAAAAGTTTTTCCACAAGATTAATTCGGGCGAGGGTTCCACGCGCACCGGCATAAAGAACCGAATAATTAGCCGTACGTAATGCGATTTAGTTTGCCACCCAATAAACGCGCTCTGGCGTAAAAGATAACGTCCCGATTGTATATTTGGAACTGGTTAGAGTTTGAAAATGGTTGGTCGTATTTTCACTTGATTTAATTATACTTTTGCATAAATAGTGGATAGACCCTCGGAGCGATCCATACGGTGCGATGCGGCGATGCTGCGTCGTTGATATATGTAGTTCATTGCCGCGTAAAGTCTCTCGCTAAAGGTAAAAAAGTAAAGTAAAACCACTGCCGGCGGCAATGAACACGCATAATTATGAACGATGCAGCGTACCGCTACGCACCGTTTGACATCGCTCTAAATAAAACTGTTCCTCTTATTATCTAAGCAATATGTATTATGAATGCAAAAGTTTGGATGTTTGTTTGTATATTGTTAGTATATATTTGGATAGCTTGGATAAACGGATTTGGGTGAAATTTGGTATATAAGTAGATCATACCCTGGATTAACACTTAGGATATTTTTCATACCGACAAAGTGAGTAATTCCCGCAGATTAGACAAATTTCCGCGATAAAATTATTCCACGCTGGCGAAGCCGCGGGCGGAAAGCTAGTTATGAATATTTTAAAAGTATATCATACAAATTGGTTCATAACATTGACTGTGAAGTGGCCACTAATTTGACACAAAACATCAAACCGCACTGGACAGTAGTGAAAGTAGGCCATGCCCCTGAGGTCAGGCTGTCAGGCGTAAGGCATTATTGATAGACTCGCTATCCGTCCGTGGCTTGGTCTGAGTGGAATTATCATCTCATGTCAACCACGGGAAGAGACGGGTGGGATCAATTTTTTAACGTGCCGGAAACCACAGCACTATTATGGTTGGAGTATCTGTTATTTATTAAGAACTAACAAACAAACATCCAAACGCACATAGAGAGTCGTCGTGTTTGTCGAAGCACGCAGTAGGAAGTTGGGCACTGTCGGTGCGGTGCCACGCTTGTTTTGGCACGACCGCCGTCGGCGCTTCTTCTGGACGACAGTGAAGCCTTCATCATCCACCCGGATGTCATCAGCTGATGGCTAAACCTTCACAGGCTTTCGAGCTATTATCTGACTCTTAAACAACACTATTGGATAATTAATTGAAATTGTGATAGATAGATATATAGATAGATAAAAAGTTTATTACATAAACTAGCACACATACAAGAAAGAAACATAAATACTACATTAACAAATAAGAAACAAACATTCATGAATACAACAAGAGACATACAATTTTTAACAAATACAAACAGATGTAAACAAATATACCATAATAATTAAAATTTTCCCAATACCTTCGACACTTTCTGCCGATTCATTGTATGTGGGCATGTGAGCAACAGTCATGCAACAAGGTCATAGCTCAGTGCATTAAAAATGCTCAATGAACAAGCAAGCACTGAATTTCAGCTATCACCCAGGAGGCGCGCGGGAACAAGCATAAAAATGAAAAGAAAACTAAGAGTGGAAGTATCACGAGATGATGAATCAAACTGCTTCAAATTAACTGCACAGGGAACAAAAATAACACCTATGGAACAAGTCATAGTGGTATTAAGTCCTATGACTTTCGTTGTCTCTCCATTGAAAACCCACCTCCAGCTCTAATCCTTCTCCCGAATACTCCTTATTACAACCATGGGCTGGTTATATTTTTTTCTTTAGTGGGACCAAAAGCCACCACATCTTGTGTAAGTCTGCATTCGACGTTATGTAAATGCACTTAGCTGATTACGGGACGCCTAGTGTAAAATTCAGGGACTATATACGCTTTCCTTACGAATGTGAGCTAATTTCATGAAAGCCTCCTTAGGAGGGGGACGCAAAGGGTGCATCTCTAATGCTGTAGTACTCTTCGTGTTTGGATGTAGGCACATGTTGGCTGTGAAGTACGAATGTGCTGGGTTTTGATATTACCATTGTGTTTGTTTTTTACCCGACAGCGATGGAGGGGTAATGTGTGTAAGTTTATAATAATAATAATAAATACCTTTGCACATACACACAGCGCCATCTAGTTCCACACTAAGCAACTCGGCTTGTATTATGGATACCGGATGGTTGATAAACTACACAAATACATTTTTTTTTGGAAATAAATACATATATAAATGAAAAACATCCATAATTCGGGAACACAATGTCTGTATTCATCATACAAACATATGTCCCTAGCGGGATTCGAACCCGCGACCTTTTGGTATAGCAGCAGAGTTTCTAACCACTACTACAGTTCGTCAGTTTGTTCCTTTGTGGCGCTATAGAGACGAAATGTATGGACTGGTATGGACCGACTTTTATGATTTTTAAGTTAATCATTTCGTCCCAATGTTGTGAATGTCACTAAAAACATAACTTACATGACTGCACGACGCTAAGGAAGAATAATGTATTAATTTAATACTTAACTCTCATAATGAAATGTATAACGAAAAAGTGTAAAATAAAATAAGTAAATTAAAAAAAAATTAAAACCCCGACTTTGCAAAAAAACTGAAAGAAAAAACAAGTCCAGCCCCCGTAGCATGACATCGTTAGTCGCGCGCGACGTAGGAGTGAAAATGGGATAGTTGTATATTTCGTCCAAGTGAATGAGCAGGACAAATATTATCTCACACGATATAAACGTTTATCGCGCCTCTCATGCTACTTGTGCAGAAATCTATAAATATACCACGTTAAATTTAAACAAATATTAAATTCTAATGCGAAACATACGACCTTATGAGTCGGGACCCATTATTGGGAAGAATGGGTCTAGATTTTTATGGATCCCGACTGTTATAGTGGAGTCTTGTCTTTTCTGGGTAGTCATCCTTGATGGATGATGAAGGATGAGTGGCAATGTTAAACATCACCGTTTTCAGTTCTTACTATTCATGATCGATCAAGAAGAAGACTATGGTAGTTAGTTTTACTTTATTTTATTCTGAAATTATTCATAAAACCTGATATTCAGTGGTGGCTGCAGTAGTATAATATTCTTAGTGTTAGTGTCAGATGATGATGTGGAGGTGAGATATGACGAAGGTTGTGACGAATACAGAGCCTCCGTAGGGGGTGCTGTCGTGCATCACACCGCGATCAGCGAGCGGTATGAAGCGCGGCAGGGCCCGATGCGACGACACCCCCCCGGTCGCTCCGGGGGGTGTCATCCTCTCCCGGGTCGCGTCCGACGACTACATCGCCCTGAGATGTAGACGCTCGTGACCCTCGGGCGACGTGCAGGGGGGCTAGTGAGCGTTGCCGCCCCCCCCGACGTCGCCTCCTGCGAGCGGGATCGGCCCTTTCCCGATCCCGCTCTGCGGCCTCCTTCTGGAGCATGACTGCCTCGCAGAAGGAGGCCGCTGCCCTGCAACCCTCCTCGCTTGCCAGCATTAAAGGCGGAACCCTACTACCAGTCCCAGTGTATTTGTTAGATTGGTTAAAATGCACGTGTGGGTGACTGTACGAATGGGTGTATGTAGGTATGTATGGTGCGGTAAATTTAACAAAACGTCTCAAAACTAGTATTGCGTTTCGATGCTGGCAGATTGGCGCAGGCACTTACTTTTGTAACGTACGAAATATAAAGGATTCGGAAAAGGCGGGATAATATGTATCGTCCGGATCGGATATAGAGACCACCCACGAATAACTCATTATTATAATCCAGAGGAACAAAGCTAAATATCTTCGAAACAGCTAATCGATTACCCCACAAACGTCTTGTATACACCAGATTTCAAAACTAACCGTTTTCAAATCAATTCAGCCATTGTGATGCTACAATGCCACAGACCGACACAAATGTGTGATTTTTCAAATTTTAATCTAATGCCGCCTCTAATTCATTGTTCATCGATGGCACAGAAATCAGAAGTCAAGCACTTTTATGGGAAAAGCGCCATAAAAACAGGTATAGGTAAGAGCCGAGAAATAAAAATAAATTATTAATCAAAAGGGGCTCTCTCCTTGCTGCATGAGAGTAATGCTTTTAGAATGTTTACTTACGATTAAGTAATACGTAATATTTTCTACTGACAGAACAGTAAGACGAATAGGAAATATTAAGATCAACAATCTTATCAAATACCATAGGCCATAGACTTATATACCGTGGGAACGAGATATGCGACAGACTTAAACTATGTATTTCTGATGTTATTACTAGTAAATAATGTTAATAAAAATAGGTCCAATTTTGCCATTTTAACTTAATTAATTTGTGATACAAAATTAATCAATGAACTACAGTACTTCATTATACATTATGCCTTAGCCGAGAGAGTGAATAATAAAAAACTTAACACTTCACGAACCTCTCCGACAAGATACGACAAAAGCAAAACTGAAGTCAAAAAAGTACTGGCCAGTAACTTTACATTTCACGCTTCTGCGTACATAGTGACTAAGTTATGTGACCTCTCACAATTATTCGGGCGTGTTATTCTTGAGATTTTTTAACTTGAAAATTATTAAAAACAACGAATATCTCAAAAAGTAACCATTTTACGACTATGTGTTACACCACTTTTTTACTCGAATTAAGTTGTAGAATCGATAGTTGAAGTCTGTCACACATCTCGTACCCACGGTGTATATTACTGATTATAGAAAATCTTGAGACAGAACATAATCATACTGGATAGAGGCCTCCCGCAGAGTATTCTAGAGCGGCCGGTTGGAAGCGGCCTGCATTCAGCGATTTCCTGCGACCTTTATCAGGTCGTCTGTCCACCATTAATTACCATGTACTATTGCCAAAGGCTATTATAAAATTTCTGACTATCTGGATGATAAGAATGCGTGGACATGAACCGCTCGGCAATCTCCAGTACATTTTATTATTATTTTTAACCGACTTCAAAAAAGGAGGAGCTTCTGTATTTTTTTTTATGTATGTTTCTCTGTCGAATCATAAATTTTACAATTATTTCAAATTGTATTTGTATTGACTTATTTAAAAAGAGCAACCTCGGAGTTTCGTGCTCGTTCTTCTCTTGGGAGACTGCCTAGTGATGGCGATAACTGTACGTCATGACGATTTCAAGTGTTATTCTTATAACTTACGAAAAAAAACATTTTTGTTTTGATTTGATTGATTTATTGCTGCGAATAGGAAATCTTTAGACAGAAAAATCATTCTTAATTGCCACGTGGAAGAACTTTATTGCGGAAATTTATTTATCCCGCGGGAACGACTCACTTTATCGGGATAAAGAATATCGTATGTCTTATTATTGGATATGTTCTACCTATATCAAATTTTATCCAAATTCGTTCATCCGTGTCGCCGTGATTGACCAACAAATAAACAAACAAACATCCAAACTTTCGCATTTATAATATTAGTTAGATTAATATAACATTTTATTGCATAAACAAAAAAAAAACAATTACAACTATACTTAGCTATTAATAAATAAGATATACAAAAGGTACTGCGTATGGACAGGGTCGTTGAAGCAATAAAAATTTGGCACCAATAATAATAATAAATATCTTTGCACATGCACACAGCGCCATCTAGTTCTACACTAAGCAACTAGACTTGTATTATGGATACCAGATGGTTGACAAACTACACAAATACAATTTTTTTTTTGAAAATAAATTCATAAATAAATGAAAAACATCCATAACTCGGGAATACATACATGTGTTTTCATCATACAAACATATGCCACTAGCGGGATTCGAACCCGCGACCTTTTGGTATAGCAGTCAGGATTTTTAACCACTACACCAAACAGGTCGTGAGAGTGGATTGAATTCAGCCCGCCTATTTCGTTCATGAATTCTCATTTCATAAAATATATAGATTAGTGGTGAAAAACTGCATCAATTATAACAGAAAAGTTATTAGTTATAAATCTAAAGTTATTAGTGTAAGTATAGTATGTCTGATGTAGTGAGTAAGATAGAAAGAGGTATGTTAAGGTAGTTTGGTCATACAGAACGAATGGTGAAATGAGATTAATGAAAGCATATATATGAAATCGTGAATGGAAGGGTCGGTAAAGGTCGACCTGGAAGGACGTACGTCTATTAAGTGACTGACGTACTCACGAAAGGTCATGTGCGGTCAACCACTAACCGACGAGCATGTTTGAAGCATTTGATGAGAGTGAAAGAAGCAAAAGTAGTATGTCAGGATCGTGGCAAGTGCAATCAATAGTCTCTGCCTACCTTATCGGGAAACAGGCGTGAGGTTATTTATGTACATACGTGTATTTGACCGCCTCCGTGGCTCAGTGTAAACAACATACGGAACAACTGTGGAACGGACTTCCGGCAGCGGTATTCCCGAACGAGTACGATATTGGAACCTTCAAGAAACGAGCCTACACCTTCCTCAACGGCCGGCAACGCATCTGTGACCCTTTTGGTGTTGCGGGTGTCCATGGGCGGCGGTGATTGGCTCTCCATCAGGTGACCCGCATGCTCGTTTGCCGCCCTCTCATATAAAAAAAAAACATAGGGTTTGATTCGGAGGTCGCGGGTTCGATCCCCAGCGGGGTACATGTTTAAGTACTCGGTTTGGTTGGTGGTAGCGCATTTTAAATGTCCGGCTGGCTAGCTACCACCATCTTATCTAAATCTGCCGCCAAGCAGCAATCTTTATAGAATTGTTGTGTTCCGGTTGTCAGAGATAAGATAGCCAGTCCCCGAAATGTCTTGGGGTTTCCGGGTCAGTACGCTTCCACCTAGGGCCTCATCTTCACTTAACATCAGGTGTTATTGAGGTCAAGTACGAACCCGTCGTGCATAAAAAAAGTATAGTATTTTCCCTATCTTTTCTCTACTCTCTTTAGTCGGGTAATAAAAACAAGGCAAGGGTAGGCACCCAGGCAGCATAGCTATGTGGAAATATGAACATAAAAATATTTGAAAACACTTTTTAATTCACGCTTGTAGGTACTGGGTAAGTAAGTACCTGCTACTTGGAGCATGATAAAACTTGATGCAAGTTATCTCATTATAACTTAAGGCTATTTATCAGTAGCTGGGTACATAAGATCGCGTGATATAGCGTTATTAGTTACGTATATTGCCTGAATCCTTGCGAAAGTTTGTGTATGTTTACTTTATAAGGTATTCTCGGTATTTGTATTCCTCTTGATTAGAGGATGGGTAGTCTATTAAGTACCCATCTGCATCAACCTGACCCCGCGTTTAGTCATAAATATAAATAAATTCCTCACTCAAATCCGACCAGGCATTACTAATGTCTGGACAAACGCTGTCAAACACAATGACACCTTTAGTTTTTCGTTGGGGGTTAAAAATACACGAAATATCACATAATTTTTACATGCGGTCGGTTTTAGCGAAACATAAGAATACGAATCGGAGGTAACGGGTTCGATCCTCGGCGGGTTACATATTTAGTAGGTTTGGTTTTTGGTAAGGCATTTTATAAATGTCCGCTTGGCTAGCTAATACTCTCTTATCTAAGTTTGCCGCAATGTTAATAGAATTGTTGTGTTCCGGTTGTCAGAGATAAGACAGCCAGTCCTCCAAATAAGCCGGAGTTTCCGGGTTAGTACGCTTCAACCTTCGGCCTCATCTTCACTTAACATCAGATGTGGTTGACGTCAAGTGCTAACCCGTTGTGCATATGAAAAAAGGGGTTGGTGTGAAACCTATACAGGTTGAATTTGTGTAATTCCCATTAACTCGCCGCCACTCTTCATTACGAACAACTTTCCCCAAGGAACCATAGTCAAATTTGACGACCGATTGGTGTAGTGGATAGTCACCCTATCAGCGAAACCAACGGTTGCGGGTTCGAATCCCGCGAGGGGTAAATGTTTGTATGATGAATACGAACATTTATTCCCGAGTCTTGGATATTTATATAATATATTTGTCGCAGATAGCGTTAAATTAGCGATAGAATTCATTATTCAAACGGTCAACTGACTATCAAAATACGCGGTTTGCTGTGTGAACTAAACTTGGTGGCGCTGGTATCGCCGCAAACGGCGCCGTGACGACGTTAACGGTAATATAAGGTCTGCACATTGAAAATTACAGACACTTTCCTACCAGCCTTCAAAGGAGTCGGAGTTCCACTGAACACATCACCGACTGTGAGTGATTCTGATTACCTACTATCACCGACGCGTGGAAGAATCCGGTGAGTCGTTAGCCTATAAGAAGTTGATCATGGGACTTGAGCAAGGAGGGGCGTGCACATGTTTTCTCTTCAACAGAAAGAATCTCAGGTTTCATGGTCATAGTTGAACTGAATGTTAATACGTTGTCTGTGGGTATATCTGTCTGTAATTGCCCGAGCCACCCTTTACCACGCGACTGGCACCACCGTCCCGGTCGCTAGCAACGCCCACCCCCACTCGCCCATCTCCGACATATTTATGTATGTTTATCCGTTATCTAGCATCCATAACACAAGCTTTGCTTAGTTTGGGACTAGGTGATTGGTGTAAGTGTCCGAAATATTTATTATTATTATTATTAAATTACATCAAAAAAATTTCGGTTACAAATACAATTAAACCACGATTATTCCATAATAACAACTCCAACAATTTTCGGCTGAATTCGGCTATGGTTCTTGTGGAAAATTGTTCGTAATCAGGAGTGGAGTCAGAAGTAAACAGATATTGCACGATTTAATTTCACCCTATACATACGAGTATAGTCACTATTTAAGACATTCTTAGCTGCACAGCGGTACAAAAAGCATTTTAAACGTCGAATTTATCGTCCGTAAGTCCACTAGCATTCTCGTTTCGCCGCTAACATTAACAACAATCCTGAGAGCTAACACGCGCATGCTATAACCGTAAAGAACTCTGCACCTAGGCAGCGTTTGGTTACAGTGTAAAAATTTAAACAGTTAACAGCTAACATAATTGGTGTTCCGGGTGGTTGCTCGGGTAGGGCGCTGCCTTCGAGGTTATTTTCGCCTTAAAATATTCTAAAATCTAACTAATAATACAAATGCGAAAGTTGGGATGTTTGTTTGTTGCATCACGGCGAAACGGCTGAAGGAATTTGGATGAAATTTGATATACAGGTAGAATATACCCTGGATTAAGACAGAGTACACTTTATCCCGATAAAGTAAGTAGTTCCCGCGGGATAAATAAATTTCCGCGATAAAGTTATTCCAAGCAGGCGAAGCCGCGGGCGGAAAGCTAGTATTAAATAAATAGAAATCAAAAAAAATAATTAACCGTATACTATATTGGACTAAATATGACATATAATTGAATACAAATGACAGGTCACATGTATAAGGTGGTTCAAATTATGAAATAAAAAAATTTAGAAAATTTTACATTTTTGGACATTTATGACAATGGACATTTTTGTCGATTAAATTTTTATTACAATTCTCAAGGTTCTCCTTTTAACCTATATTTTTAATACTAATTATTTATGTGTGAACCTAGAATGTTTATGTATTTGGCATGCTGCACATTTTGTTTTTCATCGGGGGTTAAAAAAACCATAGGGTTTACAAGCACCTAATCTGCTGAAAAGTGATTACTATGGTCTATGACACCATAGTCTCCCAGAGATAAAGTCGATACTTTTGACCTCAATTACAGAGCTCATATATTTGTCACCTTCAGGATTATATAGGATTTTTAACTCGGGCAGTAATATATGAAGATGTGGTGTTTACCTATATCGCCTACTGGCAAATAAAAAGAGGCCATACGTGAGGTAAGTAATAATCCTGAAGGTGACAAATATATGAGCTCTGTAATTGAAGTCAAAAGTATCGACATTATCTCTGGGAGACTATGGTGTCATAGGCCATAGTAATCACTTTTCAGCAGATTACACAACTTGAACTTGACCATATTTAGAGCAAATTCATACATACATACATAATGTCACGCCTGTTTCCCGTAGGGGTAGGCAGAGACCACAGACTTCCACTTGCTACGATCATGACACACCGCTTCTCCTTCCTTCTCTCTCATAAGGTAAAGAAATAAATAAATAATAATAATAATAAATAAACGTCGAATTTATAGAGAGAGCGAATAAACATATTTTATTTAATTTAGATCTGGAATGGTCAACGCGAAATCAATATGCAGCGTTTAAATCCGGCTGATGCGTCCACAACCTAATTGCAGCAACGCATCCACGGTAAAAGAGCGTCGTCGGTGGCTCAGCGGTTAAGATGCGGTCTCCAAATTTGGGAGGTCCGGGATCGATTCCCAATCCGCCATGTACGCCATCCAACAGGCCATATAACAATGAGTTTTTAAATTTAACTTACTTATGTCCATTTATCCGACTATTCTTAAACGGTGAGGGAAACATCGCGAGGAAACGAGCATACCTGAGTAATATAAATTCTAAGGCATGTGATGTCCCCAACAAGATTATGCAAGGGTGGTGGACTATGGCCCATACTCCCTCATATACGAGAGAAGGCCTATATCCCTGCAGTGGGATGTTTACGGGCTGAGAGGATGACGATGAGCTACGGTACCGGATAGTTATTATCTGTTCGATTCTGTACTCGTATCTGATAGATCTTATACTGTAGTATTTTATGTGTTATGTCTATGAACATCTCAAAGGCAAAGCCAGTGTCAAAGCCACATGCAGCACAAGTCGTAAGCTGGTGCGTTATCTTCAATATCTCCCGTAATATTTCATATGTTACAACGTGCTCTCTTTGCAGTGCTGTGTCTGATTTGATCCGGGTTTTAATTGGCTTACTGTATTATAATACTATACTGTGAGTGGGTACTGTGTACGAGTTTCTGCAGGAGAGTTATTTAGCAGATTTAAGGGTTTCATAGTCGAATTAGGAACGCTTATAACTTTTTCATATATGTCAGTATGTCACAGCTGTTTTACTGGGTATAAGTATTAGAGATACGTGTCCCCTTCTGAAGCTATTTTAAAAGTCTTTATCCCAAATAATATTATAAATGCAAAAGTTTGTGTGTGTATGTCTGTATTATGTTTGTTACCACTTCACGCATATACCGCTGGCCGGATTTGGATGAAATTTGGTTGGTAGACAGAATAGGACCTAGATTGACGTATAGGCAAATTTTTTTGCTGAACCAATTTTGATGAAATCTTCTACGCGGACGAAGTCGCGGGCGGAAAACTATTAATAGTATATGCCTTGGTATTAGCAAAATTGGTGGGAAAGTTATTAATTATTACAGCAAAGTAGGCTCTACTTATTTAAGAGTAATAGTCGACCAACTGGTAACTGTTGAGTCACATAAAATGTTCACAGAATCTTCATACTTATTTAAGAGTAAAACACTTTTTATTTATGCACAACGGGTTGGTACTAGACCTCAATCATACCTGATGTTAAGTGAAGATGAGGTCGAAGGTGGAAGCGTACTGACCCGGAAAACCCCAACATATTTGGGGGACTGGCTATCTTATCACTGACAACCGGAACACAACAATGCTATTAACAGTGCTGCTTGGCGGCAGATTTAGATAAGATGCTGGTAGCTAGCCAGGCGGACATTTAAAATGCTCAACCACCAACCAAACCGAGTAATTACACATGTACCCCGTCGGGGATCGAACCCGCGACCTCCGAATCGCAAACACAATGTTGTTTACATTGAGCCACGGAGGCGGTTAGCAGTTAGAGTTTGTAAGAAATGGTAAAAAATTTTTTATATTAATTAAATCTATTTGGATAGTATGGAATACTTATTGCTCTAGTCTCGACTCCCACATTTTAATTTTAGGTCCTTACCTATGAAATTGGCGTTTTGTATGAAGAATTTCATTAAGACTGTTTTCTCTATACAAACATTTTTGATTTTTCTTTGGGAACGGCAAATCCAAATTTAGCTAAACTTTGTGTGTATTATCGGATAACATTAAGTTAAGTATAGGTAGCGTTAATTTTTAAAAGTAACCGCTTTATAAAAGTTTCAGCGAATCTAAGAAATGATTATGGGAAGCACATGAAAAGAGCTCTGTTCAATTTTTTTTAATTATGTGATTTAGCCCAGAAATTAAAAAATATTTCATGTGAAACCTTGAAATAATATTCCATTTTCCAAATAAAAAACAAATTTGAATATGGCTTTGAAAATCGCAGGAATTTGTATATATGATTAACAAAGAAAAAAAACTCTAATTTCATAGGTAAAGACACAATATTTAGATCCAGTCGTTTTTGCCCTATAAAATACGCCATGGCTCTTTAGAACAAAGTCTGATTTTCATTCATACTTCCATTCTCACCCATCTCAATGGATTCGCCTGTGTAGTTGTTCTGACAATTTATTCTTTGTCCACCAATCCAGACAATAAAACTGACAGTCAAGTTACGTTGCTTCGAATAAAATCCGCAAATATTTTCTGAAAAGGAACACGAAGTAGAACTTGAATAATACCATTGTTTACTAGGTATCTTTTGTTCAAGTAAAGAAATTGTATACATCTAGGATACGATTGTAGGAATGTTAAACACTTTTCGCAAGTAATGTTCTATTTACACAGATAATATAGTGCTATGAAATTACTTTAATGTATAACTAGTGATGTAGCTTCCATTTTTATCTTCGTTTTGTTCACTCCTCTCGGAGAAGGCAAAGGGATCTAAGCCCATACAGCCATGCCTTATTTCTCTTATTTCTTCAGTATATAAGTCAGTTTCAGTCAAAACAAGTAATTCGTCGTATACTTGGCGCATATAGAGTCTAGTCACGGTCAAGTCATTCTTCAATAAAGTGGCAGAATGTTTTACAAAAGATTTTGGCGGCTTCTTGGGGGAACCCGAAAGCTTCGTTATGCACTTTAATTTACACTTCCCTTCACTTGTACACCATCACTAACGTTTGCTGCACAATATTCTGCCATTATTAAGCTTCAAAAGTCAGAATGCACAAATTATAAGAATTATAAACAAAAATGCTACTTCACTCGCCGAGATCCCGCCAAAAAGCCCGATGTAGCTTCCAATTAATCTCCGAATTGTTTTGTTCAGGGTGCGTTCAAAATTACGTGATAAGCTATCTGTATGTATCCACACTGAAAAGAGATGGATACTGATAAAAACTACTGGAGCTGTTTGATTGAAAATGCATAATTTTGTACGGGTAATTAAAATAAAAATGGAAATTATATGCTCAACATAATAAAATTAATAATGGCATAATTTATACCAACTAATATTATGAATGCGAAAGTGTGTGTATGTATGTATGTATGTATATATGTATGTATGTTTGTTACCTCTTCACCCCTATATGGCTAGACGGATTTGACTGAAATTTGGTGGGTAGACAGATTAGGACCTGGATTAACATATAGGCAATTTTTTTTGCTGAACCGATTATGATAAAATCTTCCACGCGGATGAAGTCGCGGGCGGAAAGATAGTATAACTATAACAACTAATATTATAAATGCGAAAGTTTGTGTTTGTATGTTTGTTTGTCTGTATGTATGTTTCTTACCTCTTCACGCCTAATACGACTTGACGGATTTGGATGAAATTTGGTGGGTAGACAGATTAGGACCGGGATTAATATATAGGCTATTCTTTGCTGAACCGATATTGATAAAATCTTCCACGCGGACGAATTCAGAGGCGGAAAACTTTTATAACTTTAAATTGAAAATTTGGAAATCCCCATCGAAACGAATTATTATATTATCCAGATAGACGAAACCAAACGTGTTTAAAGGTAAAATAGTCTGGTAAATGCACATAAGAAATTAAGTTAAATGTAAAAACTCATTGGTACATGGCCCGCCTGCCTCTTAGCAGCTGAGCCACCGACGCTCTTGTCACAAATAACAAATTATATTGGCGAAGAACTGATTTTATTTTCTTAGGAAAACCAATCTTCGAAACGGCTTAACCGATTTCTATGAAACATGACTGAAATGAATTTAAAACAAATTGAAAACTTTGAAAACCCTAGAAAGACACTAAAAACTGTTAAAAGCTCGAAACGGCTTAACCGATTTTCAATAAACATACCTAGTCTTTAATACAATATTCAAATTCAAAATTCATATTCAAAAAAGATTTATTTCGCAACTTATAAGAATAACATTTGATATCGTCATGACATACAACATTCACAAGGCAGTCTCCCCAGAGAAGAACGAGCAAGACACTCAGGGGTTGCTCTTTTTAAATAAGTATTTTACAATTTATGATTCGACAAAGAATAATAAGAATACAATTTATATTATATGCCTGTATATGTTATGTTGTGTATATATATTATGTATATGTTTATTCCCATATGTCGTGTCCGGACAAACACTGGATACGCACACATATACATTGTCGCCAAACATATTAAATCCTATGTTTTTCGTCGCGGGTGTTTTAGGACAGAGATAATTATATTCGTGTGTATTCGTAATTAATTGCCTCTCGTTTAAACTCTCCATAGCGAAGCAACAAATGTAACTAGTCTCCTTATTCCCGCTCTCTTTACTGCAACTGTAAGTAGATAAGACAACTTTGTAAACTTGACAAGCTTTCGACTTTGAAATAAATTGTTACTTAGCTGTTTGCTTTATTTGTTTGCTTTGACGATGTAACAGCGCATTTTAGCATGGTTGAGTTTCAGCTGTATGTGATATACGATGATGACATATTTATTTTAACCTGGAGTTCTATTAAATAAATTCATCGTTATCGTCATCGGTTACGTTCTGACATGTGATTGGTTGGCACTTCGCACGCTCGGCAATTTGACGGTTTCTAATTGGTCAACGTAAACGATGACGATACCGATGAAGTTACATAATCTAAAGACTGAGTTTGCGTTATACGTAAATTGAGCGCTGCGAGCCTTTATCAGAAGTCAGAAGGTGTCCAAAAAGACTCCTCTGTTCATAGCAGAGAGCTGATTCCAACACTAATTTACGGGAGTGATTGCTGGATATGGCAGAAGAAGCACTAAAGTAGAATTAATGCAAGTGGGGGTGACTGAAAAACTGTTAACGACGGTTCCTTAACGATTCCAACAAACCGATTTCCATCAAATATGGCTTATGAACTTATAATCTTTTTTTTTAATTAATTTTGCCACAAACAATAATTATTTTAACAAGGATTACGTAGAAACTATTTATACAAAATTGTGGATAACGAGGCTCGAAAAAAAAATTTTTTTTTGATAAAATTTCTTCCTTTAAACCCTACTAATACACCTAAAGAAACTAGTCAACAAACATTTTAAGTTAGATATAAATTAATCTTAGTTATAATTATAAAATCTAAAACATGTAAGACTAAGATACTTAACCGATTTTCTGCAAACACCCGTCGTTTTCGTTGACTTAAAAAATTAGTTACATGTAGGTAATTTATGACCGAACTATGCTATACATATTACAAATTGTTTATTTTCAAGACCAGTTAGTACAACAAAAATGATATTAGTTTTTAGGGTTCTAATAGACAAAGAAAATGCTGAAAATAAATTGATAGAAGGTCTAAGCGTAGGTATTACAACTATTAGCTTAGGAGTTTTAGGTGCGTTGTAGCATAAATTACTAGCTTCCTAAAATAACATGTTTCCGTACCCCTGAGAACATAAAGCTGACACATTTATCTTACCCTTAATGTATTTTCTAGAACGTTTTATCTTCAACAAAAAATATCTATTTGAGATAGTAGAATCAAAACTATATATTTATATAAACTAGATGTATTTCTAAGCGCTTTCTAAAATAAGGAGGTTTATTATTCGACTACGAGAATGTTGTGAACTATTTTGACTTTTACAGAGTGAATGAAAACAACGGGGACTGACCGCGTCTGATATTGCTTGACTTCGCTAATAAGTACCACGATTATACTGTATGTTGGTTCCTTACTTCAGAACGACGGCAATATTGATCAAGACATGAGAAACAGGATAAGTGCAGTATAGATGAAATGGCGACAGGTCTCGGAGACTACGTGTGACCCACGGATGCTTCTGAAACTCAAGGAGAAAATTTACAAGACCATCATAAGGCCTATCACCATGTATGGATCTGAGCGTTGGGCAATGAAAGAGATGGATGAAAGTAAGAATACATGTGGCAGAGATGAGAGTGTTAAGATGGATGTGTGGTGTGGCAAGAATGAATCTGAAATGCGAGTATATCAGAGGAAGTCTGAAAGTGGCACCAATAACAGAAAAGTTGAGGAGTAATAGGTTAGCACGCTTTGGGCATATTATGAGGAGGGATGAAAGGCACGTAACAAAACGAGTGCAAATTATGAATGTGGAGGGATACAGAGGTAGAGGAAGACCGAAGGCGGTGTGGGTAGACTGCGTGAGGAAAGATATGTGTATGAAAGGGATGAGTACGGAGATGAGGCTGATAGAGGAGAGTGGAAGAGGAAGACATTGTATCGGTCCCACCTAGAGTGGGATAAGGGCAGGAAAATGATGATTTGTGCAGTTTTTGTATTTTACTGTGTAATATTTGCAGGTGTTAACTAGGCATTCAAAAATTTAAATGCAATTCAGTTTAAGCTAGATAGAAATAACTATTGGCCTCGTAAGAAAGCTCAACATCACGCAACGAGCTATTGAAAGGGCGATTTCGGTATGTCACTACAAAATTGAATTATTAATGAAGAAATCTGTAGGCGAACGAATGACGATGAGTGTCATTTTATACAGTTTATAGGCCAGCCTATACAGTTTGACGCTAGCCAAATCGCTAGTATTTGACTCACATAAAAATAAAACTCAAATTAGACAACATCTCTTATTAGGAAATCGGAAGTTAGGAAGCGCTTATTACACCTTCCTAAATGCAGAGACTAATTAGGCATTCATTGCTGGTTGAAGTAAGGATATTATAATTAACAGAACCAAGCATCCCAACAATGTATGCCGAATTGGTCTCTGCATTTAGGATGGAAGTAGTGCGGTCGAGACCTTCCAATCCACTAAATCGGAATCTAACTGTTCTAACTTCGATTACACCTTTCTATTCCCTAATTAGATTTTCTACAAATAGGATAGTGTAAGAAGCGCTTTAGACACGCGTGAGGATTATGCCCGTACTTTTTCTTAGTGAGAGGAGTCCACATCTGTGTGCTTGAAAACGAGTGTCCGGTTGTCGCTGCACAGATCAGTACTGTTTGACAGAAATCCGAATTAAGCTCACGTGGGATTGTGGCCCATAATCTTTCTTAGAGCAGTCCACATTCCTCCTAATGAGTGATTAAGATCTACCGACAAATGCGTATAAAAAGAAACATTGAAATTCTGACACTGCACATCGAAATACTAACTATTAACGTAAAATCCCAACGTGGCCCGTACGCCAGTCACGTTGGAAGCCCCTCTGGTCTCAATGGGGCCAATTAGGCTATTTCATATGAAAAGGACCCGAGGCGGTCCGGACTGGGGACTTTATTTGTCCTCGTGGACCTTGTAGACGTCTAATAAGGAACATCCACGTACATTATGCACTAGTTTCTTTCGTAAAAACACATGGAAAGATTCCATTTCCTTATAGTTTAACAGGTTTGTATGCAAGTTGTCCGTTTCAACATTTGTAAACCATTTTTCAAACATTTGCTGGTATACGATTGAGCTGAAATTTGGCACATATATTTAAGTTCAATGACAATGTAATATTATGGTGCCATCGACCTGATTTGATGGTGGAGCCGGGATGTAGGGGGACTGGAACTCCCTGATGGCAAATGGCAAGATAATCGAATTGGGCTTCTTTGTCTTGTTGCCATGAGCACATTCCATTACACATGCTGACGAAGGTCTGAAGATGGAGTCAGAAATTCGCCACCGAAACTCTTTGACGGCTATTCGTCTATGTACTAAAATAATATGTGATAATCATGATGGAATATTAAAAGTATTTTTTAATATAAAACATATTCGTTTTATAGTTTTTCCGTCACAGGGTTCCTTTTGGATACTTTCCTTACATACACGTATAAGTAGGTAGCTACTATAACGTAATTGCTCTTTCCTCGACGCGTCTCATACATTATTACCGCATTTCCCCTTCGATCGTTAAACCGAGCAAAAGAATCTGGCAGAAAAGCTTCAGTACACACGGCTAACTTCTTGCGAGATATGAAATCTTGGATCTCTATATTAAAGGTTTATTTATGTAAGGAGATGTAATATTGATAAATATATACATATATAATTTCATACCGTACCTATAATGTTTATACAGTAAACATACATATTTGATTTCTCTCTCTGTACACGAGTGAAGGGAAAAGCGGTTATTTCAGGCCTGTGCGGCACTTTAAGTAACTCTACGTAAACGAAAGCCATAGGGCTACCTTACTTTAGGAGCCAATGGTACATACTTTCGTAACTATTGCATTTCTGCTTATTACAAGTTAGTCTATTAATATTATTACAGCTGAAGGATATGCAAGAATGGGTCGAAATTGACCGTATAAATCGAGAGCGGTCGGTTTTTTGGAACTGATGCTATCCGTGAGTTGATTTACCAAAAAAATATGAAAATATTCATTATTATCATACATACATAAGGATCTGTATATTATATTACTTTTAAATGCCGCAAAAAGCAGGTCGTTGGCCTTAAACGGCGAGAGACTCAAGTGGGATAGTCGAGAGTAGGTACTCTCACGACTATAACGTGCAAATTATGGGCACACATTTGATGTCTGAGAACCCTCTAGTACTTATGGTTAGAGATGGGTCAGGGTGGGTTCTTGAAGGACCATGGTAATTGGATTCGACTAGAAAGGTATGCGTAATTGAGTCAGGTGTCTGTTAATGCTTTAAATCTAGTAACTACATCAAATCGTTTCGTAATGGGATGTGTGTGTGTGGGTGTATGTGTGTGTACAATATTTGTCCTCCGGACGTATATCAACTTATTAAAGGACTGGCTATCTGATTTCTAACAGCCAGAACACAGTAATGCTATTATAGGCCAGACGGACATTTAGAAATACCTTACCGCCAACTAACTACCGACTTCTATACAAATTGGTAATTTTTAACCTCCAACGAAAAACGGTGGGTGCTATGTGTTTGACAGCGGTGTGTGTGTGTGTGTGTGTGTGTGTGTGTGTGTGTGTGTGTGTGTGTGTGTGTGTGTGTGTGTGTGTGTGCGTGCGTGCGTGCGTGCGTGGGTGCGTGCGTCGTGCGTGTGTGTGTGTATGTATATAGTCTTTGTCTGGACGTATATCAATAATGCGTGGTCTGATTTGAGTGGAGATTTTATAATAAAGACTAAACGATGGAACAGGTTCTTAGCTATAATTGATAAAAATCGATTAAGTTCGTTAAACTTATCATTAATGCCCGTCATTACTACAACTGCAACACTGATAAAGCGAACACTACGTAAAGTCAGGGTAGAGCTGCTATGTAGCGTGGCATGCGAACGAGCTGGTCATATCCATGGATGATTATCATCGAAATAATCTGACTTGTGTGTTTTCTTTTGCGTAACCTACTTTTTTATGAACAACGGGTTAGCACTTGACCTCAATAACAACCGATGTTAAGTAATGATTAAGCCGAACCGGAATATCCGTCTTATTAGGGGGACTTGCTATCTTATATCTGACAACCGGAACGCAACAATGCTATTAACGTTGCTGTTTTATGGCAGACTTAGATAAGATAGTGGTAGCTTGTCAGGCTGACATTTAAAATGCCCTACCACCAACCAAACCGAGTACTAAACATGTACTCCGCTGAGGGTCGACCCCGACCGCCGATTTGTAAACCTCATGTTGTTTACATTGAGCCACGGAAGTGGTCACTACTTATAGCCTGCTTACTGCCATGAGCATAGATTTCTGTCCGGCAGTGTATCGCGAGAGGGATGAAATTTTTTTTGGACTAAAGCTTACCATTCGTGTTTAGTGATCCACCCAGAAGCTGTTAGTGACATTACGTAATCTCGTCTCTCTGCTAATCCGTCTTATTGCTTTGTTTCTATATTTTCTTTTTATTATCTCATTAAATAAGGCTGTAGATTTACCTAGTATTACCGTGAACTTTAAAATTCTCTTCTATTGTTTTAGCGATGGAGAAAACAGCAGGAGATTTAATAATTAAAACGGTTTGTCAAAGTATTGTCATTCATAATGCCTGAAGCAAAACGCCTTTCCAAGACCTGTCGCGCGTCTCAACAAGCCATCTAGTGACCACAGAGAAGACGGCTGCCTAGCGCAAACAACAAGTCTCGGTATTCAGCGTGGGAACGCTGCTTGCCTGTTGGGCACTATGCCACCTCGTAGAGATGCACTGGACCCAATTATTTACTAATGACGTATGGATTTATTAAGTGAAAATCTGTATTAATAATAAAACAATTAAATACAGTTAAAAATATATTAAATTAGTAAATAATCATCATCTCAGCCCGTAAACATCCCACTGCAGGGTTATAGGCTTTTCCTACATGCCTAAGAAATAAAAATAAATTCGAAGACATGTAAAGTCTCCAACCCGCGCTGGGCCAGCGTGGCGGACTATGGCCCATACTCCCTGAATATGAGGGAGAGTCTATATCCCTATTACATATTATTACATATTAATTAGGCCGACGAATCTAGAAAAGTATATTTTTTAGGGTACCTCCCCTACACTTAAAGTGGGGATGAATTTTCTTTTATTTTTGTACCCCATAGTGTGGGGTAGGTTTTACAAGGTAATGAGTAATAGTCGAAAAACTTAAAATGCACTTTCTGTTGAAAATTATTTGTCAGAATAATTCCAGATTCCGCAGCGAGCCTGCCTATTTCCTAAATTTTGACTTCTGTCAAACAGCCACTATTTATATTGAAATACATTTTCCGTCCATCAATCATCTGAGAATTAAACCCATACTTGATGTGGATTCCCTCCGCACGGAACACGAGTCAGACGAACAATGGGAGGTACGGAGGAACTTTATGATGGAACACAAAGATGATTTTGAGGAGGGAGAACTAGTAACATTGGCACTATTTTTCACGAATTGGTAATTGTTCACGAATATCGAGTTTTTGGGATGCAGATACCCACCAGAAACCATGACAAGAATAGTGAAGCTGTCAGAGAAGGTATCAGCAAAGTACAGGGATAGCAGACGAAACAAACTCAAGAGGACCTTTGTGCAGGCTACGCTGCTGAGCAGAAGGCCAAACGGACCTTCAAGTAGATCTGAGAGATAAAATAATAGAAATAGGCTACTAATAATAATTTAATAAGATTAACTTGTGAAATTCATTAAGTTAGTTTTATTTTATATTTTTTTCTAAAAATAATGTTTAGGTTATCAGGTCAAATTAATTTTTTGGCATCATAAAATGTTTAGTGTGTACCGTTTATTGACATATTTAAGGACAGAAATAGAAGATACTGATTCCTGAGATACAGGTGTCTACCTAGTTCGGGAAGCAGAAACTTCATATTATGTGTGTAAAATATTTTGTTAATAAATAAATATAAAGCCCCGTTCTAAGTCCGCATATTGTGAGGGCAAGTACGGAACCGTACACTGCGTGTGGCCCAACAGAGACTTGGCCGGTTTTTATTAAATTTGACAAGGTAAAGTTAATAATGAATAACTGTCGATCTCTGTGAAGATAAATTCTTCATTCTAGAAATAAATAAAATATTATTGTTGTTCCCTGTGTTCAAAACAACACAGGGAACAACAAACAAAAGAATGGAAACAACCCGTCTCTTTCCGTGGTATAGGTAAAGGCGACTAAGGAACTTTACACCAAAGACCATCTATAGACTTGCACGTTTTAACGGCGATGGACTCACCCCCTGTTACATTGTTGTTTCAAGCATTAAACTATTCATGTTTGGAACATCCAAACGCTAATGTTTGGGATATCTCTGACCACCCCATTTGGGATAAAGTAATATATATGTATTGTTTTTTTTTTATGCACAACGGGTTGGTACTTGACCTCAATCACACCTGATATTAAGTGAAGATGAGGTCGAAGGTGGAAGCGTACTGACTCGGAAACCCCAACATATTTGGGGGACTGGCTATCTTAGCTCTGACAACAGGAACACAACAATGCTATCAACATTGCTGCTTGGCGGCAGATTTAGATAAAATGGTGGTAGCTAGCCAGGCGCACATTTAAAATGCCTTATCACCAACCAAACCAAATACTTAAACATGTACCTCGCTGGGGATCGAATCTGCGACCTCCGAATCGTAAACCCAATGTCGTTTACATTGAGCCACGGAGGTGGAGGAGGAGGAGGAATTGTCCGTCCCTAAACTCCAATTGGTAAACATTAAACTTCACGAAACAATTACAACGCATGATTTAACATTACAGGACTATCTATTGTTACAATTTTGGGTCGACGCCCGTCTTAGACCCGAGGGTCGAACCTCTCAAGAGCATAGCCAATTTAAACAACGGACCTGAGAACCCGTTGATTTGATTACGACCTATAAATTGAAACTCACTGAACCCCAAAATATAAGCTGAACTATGCCTATAATTAAATCGGCTGGAGATTTAAATTTTAAATTCGTTACTGGCTGTATTTAAATCCTTCCGCAACAAAAGTCTTACCACGAAAACCTTACACAAGCATCTATTTATGAAAATAAGGTCTACGTTAAATTACTCTTAAAAGCAAGTTTTTCGATTATCACATATTCTTCTAGTCAGCGTTTTGTCACGGGGTAGGTAGAATATTAAAATGTGCTCTTAATTGAGAAAAAAATACAACTACAAAATAATAATTCACTTTATGAATCAGCTGTTTTGAAATGTATTTCAAGGAAAGCTACAACTCGCTAGGGTGGGTAGGCACTGTCTTTCTTTCTGTACGAAGGGCATGTTACTGTTTCTAGTCTGAGTAACATTTCCTAGCCATGCTATTAACTGTTAAGGAGTTCTAGTGAGGAGACGATTCTGGCTGCAGCATCACTTCATGTCTATCATATAAATATATTGTCATCAGAACTGAACTCAAAATTTCAGCTCCTTATGAAATAGAAATGTTGTTTTTAGCGAGACACTTCGTAATTATGCAAACTAAACATTTTTTTTTTCGTTTTATTCTCTCCTCTAGGAGAAGGAAAAGGGATCTAGCCCATAACAGCTATGTCTTATTTCTCTTATTTCTTCAGTTTATAAGCCAGTCTCAGTCAAAACAAGTAATTCGTCGTATACTTGGCGTATATAGAGTCTAGTCACAGTCAAGTCATTCTCCAGTAAAATGGCAGAAAGCTTTACAAATGATTTTGGCGGCTTCTTGTGGGAACCCGAAAGCTTCGTTACGCACTTTAATTTACCCTTCCCTTCACTTGTACACTATCACTAACTTTTGCTGCACAATATTCTGCAATTATTAAGCTTGAAAATCAGAATGCACTTATAAACAAAAATGCAACTTCAATGTAAAAAGCCAGACTTTTTTTATTCACTCCTCTCGGAGAAGGCAAAAGGATCTAAGCCCACACAGCCATGTATTATGTCTCTTATTTCTTCAGTTGATAAGTCAGTCTCAGTCAAAACAAGTAATTCATTGTATACTTGCCGTGTACAGAGTCTAGTCACAGTTAAGTAATTCTTCAGTAAAGTGGCAGAATGCTTTACAACAGATTTAGGCGGCTTCTTGTGAGAAACCGAAAGCTTCGTTACGCACTTTAATTTACACTTCCCATCACTAACTTTTGTTGCACTATATTCTGCCATTTTTAGCTTCAAAAGTCAGAATGCACAAATTTCCAAAAATGTAACTTCACTCGCCGAGATCCCGCCAAACAGGCCTAATCCATAGACTTATATTGTCGTATCAAATGCTGATTTAATTACATTGTAATGTCTCACTGCAAGGCAAAAGCCAAAATAAGGCCATAAAGTGCATTATTTACCACAGAAAAGTGACCAAAAACATGCGAATATCGTAAACGATATTAAAATAACAAACATATTGCTCGAAAAACTCATATTTTTTAATCAATATTGTAATTTTTTCTTCCACTGTACATAAAAAGAAAACATTTTGGTTTTGCGCGGTTTTGCTTTTTCCCCTCAGCTCTATTAGTTTTCGAGGATTCTAAGAGATGGCGCTGTTTTTCTACTCAGAAAAGAGTGAAAAAGGTTTGTTCGCGCGACCATACTATAGCGTAATAGCGTGGTAATGAAATTTGGCAGTCGTGTTCTTTATGTTACTTAGAGAGGATCACAGAAAGTATTTTGGAAAATTCCCAGAGGAATGTCGAAAACAGGAACAATACGGGTAACACCGCGGGGCGTCCATTAGTCAATAAATAAGCGAATTTTCTCTTATTACAATTTAATTTAGTTTCGCTCGAATAAAATATGAAATATCGCCTGAACCGTTCCAACCGAATTTGCTAATTACGCGGTATTCGACTGACTGGGCCATTAGCTAAATCATATTAATTGAGTATTCATTTCAGTCGTTATAATTACCTATTTGTTACATAAACTATGTAAGGCTGACCACACTTAGTTGTGTGTTTGACGGCGGTATATGTGTGTCCAGCCTTTGTCCTGATGTATCCCAATGCGTCGTCCGATTTGAGTTTTTTTTATATATTAAAGACATCGTTACTTGATGAAAATCGATGATTTTTAGCTTTTCAGTTGTGTGGTATATTTGGATGATGTCATAGTATTCCGAGGATTTTCTACTTTTTATTTTAAAATTATTTCGAAGTTCTTGTGTCAGCTCTATCTTAGCTCGACGACCGCTTGGTGAGCGAAACCAACGGTTGCGGGTTCGAATCCCGCGAGGAGTAAATGTTTGTATGATGAATACGAACATTTATTCCCGAGTCATGGATGCTTATATAAATATTTATGTAAGTTTATCCGTTATCTACATACCCATACCCGTTATGTACCCATAGTACAAGCTTTGCTTAGTTTGGGACTAGATGATTGGTGTAAGTGTCCGAAATATTTATTATTATTATATCTTAAAAACCTGGGTATTACCAGGTTATGGGATGTACCTATTCATTTATAATTTGTATGCCGGTACCCAAGTTTAAAAATTGTCAAAGGTCGTATGTGTATATATTCATTATTCGTAGAATTACGTACCTTGTGGCTATGACACTAAACTAATTTGTCCGGGAACATCACTATAATAGTTATAGCTGGGAGCGAGAAATGTCCATGTAGCGGTGCAAGTCGGCAGCACGTTTAATGAGCACAGTTGTTACCGGAATGGCAAAAGTACTAGAGACGGAATATGGGGTCAACATATCGATATATCTTTTAAGGTTTACACTATGCAGATTAAATTATCCTAACAATTTTATCCTTCATCTACTTTTTCCAATAAAAACGGTTCTTCATTTTGAGCAAGCAGTAGCTTAAAAATATAAAATCTGACTATTTTGAGTGTACCCTGTGTACCTACAAAGCAAAGCATTTTTTGACTTTGACTTGAAATCGTAATTTGAAATTGACCAGATGGAAACTACGAGTAAGAACTATGTGTGACTGCTGGAGGTAATGAATAGTGGTGCGTCCAGATTTCAAAAACTAAAAATAAAATATTACATGTGATATCGACATTATTTATTATAAGTTATCGATATTGCGTCATATCACTATTACAAACTACAGTATTGCTTAATAACCATTGCTGTGCACTTCACCGCAATTTGAAGGTAGCCGCTCGTTCAGTTTATTGATTGCTCGTTATACTGTTACTGTAGATATTTTCAGTTACGTGATGACCTAATACGGCTGTGAGACATGGACATTAACACTAAGGGATAGGGAAAGGTTAGAGGCATTCGAGATGTGGTGCGGGAGATGAATGGAGGAAATAAACCGGACAGAGAAGAGAACAAATGAAGAGGTGTTATTATGGTAAACGAAATGTCCTGTTGGCCACAGTTGAGAACTGAAGAGGAAAAATGACTTGATACGATAGTAAATTTTTTTGAACAACATAATTGAGGGAAAGCGTGAAGAAAATAGAGGAACTGGAAGACCTAGGGGCAATTTTTTTTTTCACCTAGTCCCAAACCCAAATTACATTGACCAAAGTGAAAGAAAAGGTGAATATCGTGTCATACCAAGAGGTAAAATCGAGGGCGGAAAGCAGATAGGTCTTTACGTCAACTAAAAGACATTGCTCTTAAATAAAAGAAGATGATGACCTAATACTATCAAGAACGGTGCTAACATGTCAAATTATGCAACAGCTTTTGACATTAAAGAAAGTCTGACGCCAAAAAGGAAGTTCTATGCCTTGGCTATTCTCATTAAGAACCAGGAGTGAAAACACTTAGTGCGAGTAGCCATATGCCTGGTAATCCGAATATGGAATAGCGATGGTGGAACAAATTTGTGCAGTTCCAACGCACACTCATCGTAGCAAGTTTTGAGGGCAATATATTTTCCTTCTGCGCAATAAAGTGTATTTGTATTGTATTTTAATATCCGTAAAGTGGAGAATTACAAGTGGAACTCGGTGCAACAATTCTGAGCACAAGCTTATTTCCTAAAACAGTCTAAGAAATGTAGTGTCTAATAATATCCACAAAGTGCACATTTTAGCCTTGTCCGACTCTAGTTCAACTATTCAACTTGTTGCAACAATACAGAGGAGAAGAAGATTTCTTATATAAAAAAGTCTACGCTTCTTGTGTATTGTATTGTAATATCCGTAAAGTGGATCTTTTAGCGTTCTGCGACTGTAGTCCCATATTCAACTCGGTGCAGCAAGCATATTTATATATGTCGGGGAAACGCGGGCGTTGCTAGCGACAGGGGCGGTGCCAGCCTCTCGTGGTATAGGGTAGCTCGGGAAATCGCAATATAATTTCAAGCAAATACAGACTAATAGGATATCAAAATGACACTAGGCCCGTTAACCTTAAATCTTTAAGTAAGGTGGTAATTACAGGCCACTTACCCTCACATAAATCTTAATATTAAATTATGATCATGGAACCCGAGATGCTTACTGGTGAAGAGTAAACATATGCATTCCCCTCGTGCCACCCAACTTGGCCCTCGCATGCAGTCTGTGAGATTCATCCGGGGCAGTCTACAATCCCTCCTGCTCAAATTCCATGACCAACTTCTTATTATGTAACGACTCACCGGATTCTTCCAAGCGTCGGTGATAATGGTAACAGTCACTCACGGTCGTTGGTGTGCTAAGTGTTGGTCCATCTCCTCGGACGGCTGGTAGCAAAGTGCCCCTCCTTTTGATGTGCAGACCTAATATGCATATTACTGTAAACGTCGTCACCATTTCCGGTGATACCAGGTTCACTTGTTGTAGCAAACATTGAACCATGATATTAATGTGACTTTTAAAATTATAAATTCCGTCGCTAATTTATCGCTATCCGTGCTATATAAGAATAAGCAGATTTCCTACTCAAAAAGTCTAAAAAATGGATTGTATTGCAATATCCGTAAAGTGGAACTTTTAGCCTTCTGCGACTCTGGTCCAATTTTCAACTCAGTGCAACAGTATTGAGGATAAGTAGATTATCTCTGTAACATTAGACCCAAAAATATACGAGTACTATTATAATTCGTAAGTCTACCTCGACGCAGAATAGCAATGACACAAATCATTACTGAACTGACGCGAACACCATTCCGACGTCCGGTGGCACATTATAAATCATTTAGGTCCATTTAGTATCTTATCGAGTGAAACCGATGCGCTATCTCTGCCATATAGCTAACAGATCTAGTACTTAGTTTATATGTAAAGTAATAAGAGTAATACAAGCTGATTGGCGGAACGAACGACTATTATAGTCCAGCGCAAATGGAGCAGAAAATGATTTACAAGTATAGAATATTTTAACGGCCATCGTGGCTCAATGTAAAAAATATAATGTTTACGAATCGGAGGTCGCGGGTTCGGTCCCCAGCGGGGTACATGTTTAATATTAGGTCCTTACCTATTGGCGTTTTGTATGAAGAATTTCATTAAGACTGTTTTCTCCATACAAACATTTTTGATTTTTTTTGGGAACGGCAAATCCAAATTTAGCTAAAGTATTTGTGTATTATCGGATAACATCAAGTTAAGTATAGGCAGCGTTAATTTTTAAAAGTAACCGCTTTATAAAAGTTTTATTTTACGCTTTATAAAGCGAATCTAAGAAATGATTATGGGAAGCACATGAAAAGAGCTCTGTTCAATTCTTTTTTAATATGTGATTTAGCCCAGAAATTAAAAAATATTTCATGTGAAACCTTGAAATAATATTCCATTTTCCAAATAAAAACCAAATTTGGATAGAGCTTTGAAAATCGCAGGAATTTGTACATATGATTAACGAAGAAAAAAAACGCCAATTTCATAGGTAAAGACCCAATATTAAGTTTTGTTGGTGGTAGGGTATTGTAAATTCGCACTACACACAAACCAACAAAAGGTTTTCGTAGGCATCTTATAGTGAAGATTTTCAAATATTTTTTTTATGGATAAATAAACTAAAAAGAATGTTCGCTAGCTACCACCATCTTATCAGCATAGTTATGTTCCGACTGTTAACGTATGTAATGTAATCCGTTATGCTTAAAAAGTATTTGTTTAAAATATGAATAAGTACTTTATTTCGTACCTAAACATTGACAACGATTGTGGAGCGACTATATCGCTTTGTCATAGTACTCGTAGGTATAGTGTGATTTTAAAACTTAATAGCACAAAGTTCACGGGATGTATGTTCTTCTTTTGTACAATAAAGTGTATTTGTATTGTATTGATTTGTATTGATTTAGACGCCTGGATCCATTTCCAAAAAAATATAATTTCTACACAGAAGTCCCATTTTTTGCCTCAATTCCTGTATACATATAATTATATGTGGGTGTGAATATATTGGAGAAAGCATAATTTATACAGATTAGAGAAAATTCACCCCAAAAAGCCCCTACTTGCTAAAAATTTTATAAAAAGAAAGAAGAAAAATTTCTTTAAACCCATCTCATGTCATGACACAAGCAATCAGGTACAAGTATTTGTTAACTAGCGAAAGGTACAGTGGGATTGTTATGCCCCATAGGACAAACATCTCTAAATATAATATAGATTAAAAAAAACAAACAAAACACGTACCAAACATTGTGTTTGCCATTTAAATGTCGGTGTCGCAAGACGGAGTCAATCAAATCAAAATCAAAAATGCTTTATTTTGTAGGTACACAGGGTACACTAATACTCAGATTTTACATGTTTAAAGCTACTGCTTGTTCACAAGGCAATTTTCCCCTGAGAAGTCAAGAAGGTCTCCAACTCAGGATGGTATAACGATTGTTTTCAAACAAATATCAAGTTTAGAGATACGATACGACATAATTATGTTTTGATATCATTTTGCATAAAAAACAGATTTGGAAGCAGTCAACAGTAAAACCAGGAAATTAACGTTCGATATGAAAAATACGTATTACAATTTCACCGCAAGGTTACGAAAAATAGGTTGCTATCTCATTCATTGGAATGGAAATCTGAGAGATCTAATATTGAGATCCATTACGCCTACTCGTCGGAATGTTTCAGCTTAAATTATACTTTATCCTATTTATTTTGTTGACGTCTAATCTGATGCTTCTGCAAATAACCCTTCAAAGTTGATAGAGATTGTTATTAC
This sequence comes from Oegoconia quadripuncta, assembly GCA_949316235.1. Classification (NCBI taxonomy): domain Eukaryota; kingdom Metazoa; phylum Arthropoda; class Insecta; order Lepidoptera; family Autostichidae; genus Oegoconia; species Oegoconia quadripuncta. The sequence goes on from OX438743.1 coordinate 18,087,738, forward strand.
TAGATTAGCTGTTTATTATTATTATTTTAATTTCTTCTACCTTTTAACCGCCTTCGTGGCTCAATGTAAACAACAAAGGGTTTACGATTCTAAGGTCGCGGGTTCGACCCCCAGCGGGGTACATGTTTAGTACTCGGTTTCGCTGGTGGTAGGGCATTTTAAACCTACCTTCTTACCTACCTACCACCATCTTATCTAAGTCTGGCGCCAAACAGAAACATTACCACTCGTAGCACTGTTTTGTTCCGGTTGTCAGAGGTAAGATAGTCAGTCGCCCAAATAAGATGGGGCTTCCGAGTCAGTAGGCTTCCAACTTCGGCCTCATCTTCACTTAACATCAGGTGTGATTAAGGACAAGTGCTAACCCGTAATGCATATTATATCAAGCAATAGGATGTCCGCTACTATACATAGGCTTGTACTATACCCATGGGAGGAAATAAGTAATAAATAAGTAATGTGTTAAATACTGATTGTGAGAATATATTAAACATATTTTATGTCTTGATCCATAATTAAATAAAGAATAGGCAATAAACCTAAAAAAATGACAATAAATACATTACAATAGCAATTCATAATTCATTCATTACATTATTAACATTACATTTCATTTCATTTCATTTCATTTCATTTTATTGCATTGCATTGCAATGCAATATATATATATACAATATATATTATCAAATAATATTTCTTTTATTCAGCAAGGCATAATTAAAGGCCGCAACTTAGGTACAGCAACTTCACGGCCTCTATTGTTCCGTTGTCCACCATGAAATAAGCATACTTAAAGTCAGGACTTTTATCCCAAACGGGGTGTTCAGAGATATCCCGAACTAAAGAGTTTGGGTGTTCCAAACAATGACAGATTAAAATAAACATAGAATAAATAATAAATAATAATAAATAAATAAATGTCCTTAGACATACACACAGCGCCATCTAATTCCACAGTAAGCAACTATAGGCTTGTGTTGTGGATACCAGATGGTTGATATACTACATAAATACATTTTTTTTGTAAATAAAAACTTATTATAAATGAAAACATCCATAACTCGGGTACACATGTCCGTATTCATCACACAAACATATGCCCCTAGCGGGATTCAAACCCGCAACCTTTTGGTATAGTGAGTTTCTAACCACTACACCAAACAGGTCGTCATAGAATAGTTTTTATTTGTATTTGTAAAGCTTAGTTACTGTTACTACAATATTCAGATGCAGATGTTTCCCCAAATAGTGGGTCGGGTGGGTGCAAGTCCCCACTGAATTCATGCAAGTCTATTTATCACTCGCGGTTAAATGAGCATTTGGTGCTTCCCAGCTCGTTGTTTCCCTTCCTAAAATCATAGATATGGAGGTAACAAGAGAACGTCGCAAATCAGAACTCTACATAATTGAACCGCCAACAATTGGTAAGACAACCGACTAAAGTAAAGTTCCACATTCTATCTCCGGATTTCATTATCAGATCTTAACCAAATTCATATCGGACAACCCTGGTGATAAACCCCTATCAAACGAAGAACAATTAACGAAGAACAAACAACGAAAGAAGAACAAAAACACATAATATTTGTTGTTTCTGTACTTGTGTTTTATTAAGTTGTATTTTTCATATGTATCTATAATTTGTTATGTGTGTGTACATGGACGCAAATATATGCTTATCTATCTATCCATATATGTAACGCAAAGGTGGGTAAACGTGAGACGACCTAGAAAGCATGTTCTATTATATAAAAAAAGAATTTTCCAAATCGATTGATAAATTTAATGACGACCGGTTGGTGTAGTGGATAGTGAGCCTGTCAGCGAAACCAACGGTTGCGGGTTCGAATCCCGCGAGGGGTAAATGTTTGTGTGATGAATACTAACATTTATTTCCGAGTCATGGATGTTTATATAAATATTTATGTATGTTTATCCGTTATCTAGTATCCATAGCACAAGCTTTGCTTAGTTTGGGACTAGATGATTGGTGTAAGTGTCCGAAATATTAATTTATTTATTTATAAATGACGGAATTCTGAGGCAATAAATTGTGTTGGTGGCCATCACTGATCTTCTCCATCACATCCACTTCACCAAATTATACTTTTTGAATGCAAATTCTTGACTTGTTGGTGTAAATATCAAAATCGCTATATGTATGCCTATAATGTGAGGACTTCCCTCAATTCCTCATAGATACCATAATTACATGAACATGAGACCACGCTGGAAGTATGTAGATAGCCAGGCGGACTTTTAAAATGCCCTAACACCAAGCAAGACACGAGTTTTTATGTAAACGAAATTCCGGAAAATTCAAGTTCATTTAACCGCCTCCGTGGCTCAATGTAAACAACATTGGGTTTACGATTCGGAGGTCGCGGATTCGATCCTCAGCGGGGTACATGTTTAAGTGCTCGGTTTGGTTGGTGGTAGGGCATTTTATATGTTCGCCTGGCTAGCTACCACCATTTTATCTAAATCTGCTATCAAACAACAATGTTAATAGCATTGTTGTGTTCCGGTTGTCAGAGATAAGATAGCCAGTCCCCCAAATGTGTCGGGGTTTCCGGGTCAGTACGCTTCCACCTTGGACCTCATCTTCACTTAACATCAAGTGTGATTGAGGTCAAGTACCAACCCGTTATGCATAAAAAAAAATACAGTCTGTTCTTTGAGAAAAAATTGTAGCTATAAGAAACTACATAGTACTTAGCCTTTTAGCAAACAGCTGTTAATGCATTTTTTTTTAAATTTATATCGAAAAAGACGTCGTTATAATGAAAATTTTGAGTTAAACCTGCTACTGCAATAGTGGAAACTAGGACAGCACTTCTTTGTTCAACTCTATTTAAAAGTAATAAAGACATTAATTATTATTATTGATCAACTGTTCTGAAATCTTCAGTTCATAATAAATCAAACCATAGAATTGTTAATTTCATCTTTAGCTCCCTCACAATTTCATCATGAACATCTATCATTCGGCGGTTCTATGCATACCATCACTCACAGCTTTGTGAGACGGCGTGATTGCTACACTATGATACATGAACGTGTTTACATTCACGTCTCTAGGATATTACCTGTTCCGTGTGTCTGCATATTGAATTTGGTCGGATAATGTGATTAGAATGTATAGCAGGCCTGCTATATGATGGTTGTAGCTTCATGATTACTGTTTCAAAGTGAAAACATGACGTTTATTGCTTAATCTTAATAAACAGCATAGTGTTGTTTCGGCACTAAGGGACTCACCCCCTGTCGCGTATGCATTTATTATTATTATTATATTATTATAGAGGAGCAGCATTACAGCTGGTATGTATTTGTCACAGTATTGGAAGAGTTCACATTGTTCATAATGTTGTCATTCAGTCAATATTTAAGCCATCACTAGTTTTTAAAAATTTATCCAATCTATTCTTGAACGAATTTACTGATTGGGCGGAGACAACCTCTTCCGACAGCTTATTCCAGGCCTGAACAACACGGTTGCTCAGAAAGTAATGGGCGACTTATGTAAATTTTCATAAGGTAAGCCGTGGAAGGTGATTCAATCATGTTCGCAACACCCAATTACTATTGTTTAGGAAAACTCTGACCACCCCATTTGGGATTTGGCACGTATAAAGAATAGAACCAACCCGTCTCTTCCTGTGGGTGTCGTCAAAGGCGACTAAGGGACTTTCCACCTAGAGTTGTACATTTTAACGGCGATGGGCTCACTCCCTGTATATGTGGATGCCTGTTTATTTCGAAAGGGCACCGTGGATGTTGTTTTAAGCATTAAACTTTTAATGTTTGAAACACCCAAACGCTAATGTTTGGGAAATCTCTGACCAACCCATTTGGGATAAATGTCGTGACGTTATGTAGGTATGTAGATCATTAATGAGCAGTAGCTTCGAACAGGATATCTGTAAGGATCTCGTTAAAATATGATCGCCAACTGCTCGTCTAGAAATTAAAACGAATTCGCACCCGATTTTACGAACGAGTTATACAAAACTTCCAAATAGTATTTAGAACACCCAACTATTGGGTCTTTACCTATGAAATTGGAGTTATTTTTCTTCGTTAATCATATGTACCAATTCCTATGATTTTCAAAGCTATATCCAAATTTGTTTTTTATTTGGAAAATGGAATATTATTTCAAGGTTTCCCATGAAATATTTTTTAATTTCTGGGCTAAATCAAATAATAAAAATAATTTGAACAGAGCTCTTTCATGTGCTTCCCATAATCATTTCTTAGATTCGCTGAAACTTTTATAAAGCGGTTACTTTTAAAAATTAACGCAGCCTATACTTAACTTAATGTTATCCAATAATACACACAAAGTTTAGCTAAATTTGGATTTGCTGTTCCCAAAAAAAAATCTAAAATGTTTGTATGGAGAAAACAGTCTTAATGAAATTCTTCATACAAAACGCCAATTTCATAGATAAGGGCCTAATATTATTTGTTTGGGATATCTTCATCCAAGCTAATTGGCATAAAGGTCGTGACGTTATGTATGTAATAAACAGCATAGGATGTATGTAATAAACCGCATAAAATTTTTTGTAGGAAAATTTACATTTGTATCGGACTTCATAAAAGGAGAACGTTCTTAATTCGACTATTTTTAGTATTCCGTACCTCAAATGGTAAAAACGAACCTAAGAGTCCTTTAATAACTTTGTTATCTGTAAATTAATTTAAAAATCTTACCGACCTTGGAAATATAATATGGCATATCAAACTAATATTTCCATTCTGACTTTTGGTCAAAACTTGATCTTTTAGAAAAACTTTTAGATAAGCTTTCTTTCTATAAAGATCTGTTTCATGTACGAAAATAGTAAATCCAATCTCAATGACGATAGTAGGATCTTAGCAACTATAACTGTAACTAGAATTTGTTTAGAAAGTTAAAAAAAAAAGCATTATTATATTGTTTAATGACGTATAATAAATTATACCAGAAATTAAAAATATCATCACCGAGAAGTAGTCAATGCTGCGTGAAATTGCAAAAGCGTCTCTCCCGACACGGACGAGGAGTTTTCATTATGTTTGAGACTTCGGTCAATTTAGTTTTATGATGATTTACCTTCCTAAATGTCCGTCAAGCAGCAACTTTCTACGGGCAATTTGTGGGCCATTAAAATGTAATTATGGAACAATGTAAGCCGAAAGTTGTTTTCCTTTGTCTACGATTAGCTTATATTAACTATAGCAGTTATAAAATTGACGAAAGTCTTTAATTAATGTGTGTTACTAGATGCCTTATGGTATTGAAACGTAGTCTCTCACTATCAGCCTCATAAGAAAGCTCAAGGCCACTCAACGAGCACTCGAGAAAGCGATGCTCGGCGTTTCAGTACCTGATCGAATCAGGAGTGATGAAATCCGCAGACGAACGACAGTCGCCCCCAAGTTGGTGGCAATGGCCAGGGCACATAGCTTGAAGGGCTGATGGCCGGAGGGGTATTAAAGTTCCCAAATGGAGACTACAAGCGTGGCGTCCACTCACAAGGTGATCATCCCCATTTGGGATAAATGTATTAGGTCCTTACCTATGAAATTGGCGTTTTGTATGAAGAATTTCATTAAGACTGTTTTCTCCATACGAACATTTTAGATTTTTTTTTTGGGAACGGCAAATCCAAATTTAGCTAAACTTTGTGTGTATTATCGGATAACATTAAGTTAAGTATAGGCAGCGTTAATTTTTAAAAGTAACCGCTTTATAAAAGTTTCAGCGAATCTAAGAAATGATTATGGGAAGCACATGAAAAGAGCTCTGTTAATTTTTTTTTTATTATGTGAATTAGCCCAGAAATTAAAAAATATTTCATGTGAAACTTTGAAATAATATTCCATTTTCCAAATAAAAAACAAATTTGGATATAGCTTTGAAAATCGCAGGAATTGGTACATATGATTAACGAAGAAAAAAAACTCCAATTTCATAGGTAAAGACCCAATATTAATAACTATATATATGACTGTGTCCGAACAGTGGGAAAGTAGGGAATCGAACAACCACTGGTAATTATTTCTAGAGATTCTGAATAGGAAATGAGGAGTCGGTCTATGTATATAGCTCATTGTTAATTATGTATATTCCTTCCAACTCCCGATAACGTTTTAGCGTCTAACAACCCTTTCCATTGTATTCAATGGCCCGCTTCCAGGCGTCATTCATCATAATTATAATTTATTATTCCGCTTTCTGAGCCCCCGTGATATTAATTAAGAATTAATTATGATTTAGAGGGCCCAACGGCTGTATGCAAATTGTTTCAGCAAAGTTGCGTTAAATGGCGCCTAAAAAATACATACATATATAAAGTCACGTCTGTTTCCCGTATAGGTAGAGATCACAGACTTCCATCTTGCTACGTTCCTGATACACCTCATTTGATTCATTCACTCACATACAGTTGTTCATACATGTTGTTTAGGGCACGGTTGACTTAGCCTATCTTTGACAAGTAAAAAATTAATATACCCAAATAGTTACTACTAATTATCCGCCCACGACTTCGCCCGCATGGATCTCGAAATAAGATATAAACTATCATATTACCTATGTATATGTTATGTTTTGGTAGAAATTCTCTAAATGATAGTGAAAACTATATTAAAATAAACACAACTAAACGCACAAACATACAAACGCGGATATAGCAATTTTGTTTTATTCTTTTAGAGATAATAGTTATGGCTATGAAAAAAATAAAATAAAATTGGTTTTGCAATGGTTTGGATTAACTTTTTAACTTAGAAAGCTCTATGATTCTGTTTTACGGTTTAGGTATGTTTGCTTGTAACTAACATTAACTTTTACAGCTATATTAATATGTTATTTTGTAATTTCTTTATATCATTTTCTGATCTGTAAAAGAAATGAAAAATTTTTCTAGTCCGTGGTCACATTTTCAATTTCCAAAACTTCTTTGTGTTATCCGACAATGTTGATGCTTTTTCGTACGAGCGCATCTCCGGAGACGCAGTCTGATATATTTTTTTTTTATGCAAGACGGGTTCGTACTTGACCTCAATCACACCTGATGTTAAGTGAAGATGAGGTCGAAGGTGGAAGCGTACTGACCCGGAAACCCCAACACATTTGGGGGTCTGGCTATCTTATCTCTGACAACCGGAACACGATAATGCCATTAATATTGCTACTTGGCGGCAGATTTAGATAAGATGGTGGTAGCTAGCCAGGCGGACATTTAAAATGCCCTACCACCAACCATATATATTTAATATATTTAATAATATATTAAATATATTTAAGACTTCCTGCACCTTTTAGAGCAAACAATGCTCGAAAGTGAATAGAGCTCAGTATAATCCACCATTCCTTTAAAATGACCATCTACTGTCAAGTGGCGTTCTGTTCACTCCTATTGTTCTTGAGATAACTCTGTTTATCTTTTTTGGCCTTGAGATTATTTATCAACTTCAAAAAGGAACTCCTGTTATAAATGAATCTCCAAGCTCTGGATCCAATCCACAGCCGCTGGGGTAAGCTCATTGACTTCTTCTTGGCCGCCGGGGAAAAGTGTGTCGGGTCTATGAGGCCCCACTTGTTGTGGTGGTAGTTACAACGGTCTAACCTCACCCGGATCCTATTTAATTTCCTCCAGATCCAAAGTCAGGTGTCGCGGATAAAGCACTCACCGGAATCTGGCGGGATTGCCAGTCCGCTAGCGAATTAATATCCATGCGAATAAGTCCAGTAAATCCTAGTCAGTCAAAATTCTCAAATGAAGGGAAACTGATCACGAAATATTCGTTTCACGATTTTTATATCGATTATAAAATTTCACTGTTTCTTCCCATTTCGTAACTATGAAATCAAGAAATATGTTTCGCGATTTTTTTTTGCACTGACAATAAAATTTTAGTAGTTTGTCTTCCAATTTGTAACCTGAATGAACACTTGGATATTTGCCGTCTGTGATCAAAGCGTAATTTCAACCTCTCAATAAATCCACCTCAATGGCAGTCGACACAAAGTTCACTTTCGCATATTTCAGAAGGTCCTCAGGTGCGACAGTAGCAGAAAAGAAATGTTAATGAACTGGGTTCTTTCAACCTTTAGTCCCATGAGATTTCAGGGCTATGCCAATTTTGTTATTTTTTCTAATAAGGTTTTGTTCAACTTCAAAAGTTGTTTGTTTAAATCAAATCTTACACCTCGAAGGTCCTTTTCTATTACGGAATTAAATTTAATATTTTATAAGTGTAAAAATATATAATTGGAGAATGCAGGGTCTGATGATAACTTTAAAACATTTAATGTTCTTAAGGAAACTGAGTTATTAAAAGAAAAAATAACTAATTTTAAGAGAAAAATGTAAGTAATAGAAGAAGAAGAGAACGAAGTAAAGGCAAGAAGTAGTGCCAATACGAGGATTAAGATGGAACTTAACTGACCATGGTAGTCTACATAAAATTGATAATATATTTTAAATTTTCATCTTGCTATAAATTGGGTATCCCCTTCACCACAACCTCAGCTGATGGAAAGTGGGGATATGGATTCCTCTTTACCTTACCTTTGTATGTACTAAGATTGTAGGATTTAGGAAAATTAAGCCGGACAGGAGTACTATACTTTGGCAGTTAGCCAAAGACTTAGTTAGAATGTTCGGGTTGTCAACGATGGCTTCATGGATTGGAATTTAACCTTAATCACTCAGGAATTGACGATGACAAAGAAGTAAGAGTCTTAGTATCTTTGAAATGGAATTTAACTAACCATGAAAGTCTACTTACAACTGACAAATGTAAGATTCTAGAAATAATAGATCTGAGGGACTCAAAAGCCGTTCATAAATCTCTTCGATGTAAAAACGAATATTAATCAGCAACGGTAAGCAGCACCCCTAGACCAACTCTTTGAAGACCAAATGAGAATACGTCTGAATAGAAATGGCCTCAATTAGTAAGGGTTTGTTCGGCATACGGTCATGTTAATTTGTGACCGGGCAACATTTTTGGAAACACAATTAGGAGTGCTAATGAAATTGGCGCTGGACAAATAGAATTTCGAGATTTTGGTTTTATTATTTTCGCAGCTATAAACCGTTCGTAATGGAAACAAAATTTTATGAACCTCAACAAAAGTGAGATGATTTCTTTATTTAAAAATTAAAGTAAACTGTGATTTTAGAAACTATATACCTTTTTAAATAGTTTTGTAAAATAAATGTATAATGGATCTCGTCGAATATTCAAGTTTACCATTGGCAAACTTTTAAAACCGACGAATAATTGTTTAGTTATTTAACTGTAAATAATGTTTGTCTGATTGTAATTCCACATGGAATTAGAAATTAATAATTTCCGTATTTATTCCTTCACTTTGTAATTATTCTATTACTGAAAGGGAATTATTAAGCATTATTTTGGCTCTAGAGCACTGGCGTTGCTACCTTGACAATGGCCAGAAATTCGTTATTTATACCGACCATTCGGCCCTTCAATGGTTTCTACATCTAGATAATCCTAGCGGTCGTCTTGCCCGCTGGAGTATTCGCCTGTCAGCTTTTAATTTCGAAATTAGACATCGTCGTGGCAAAGATCACCTGATTCCTGACTTGTTATCCCGTAATATTTCTGTTGATGTTATCAATTTTGATTCATCTAATACTTCTGATGTCTGGTATAACAACATCTATCACAATTGCTCCCATAATCCTCACTCCACTCCCGATTATGCGATCCATAATTCCAAACTCTACAAATATGCTCGCGTTAACTCTCTCCACCATTCTGAGTATGCTTGGAAAGAGGTCATTCCCAAGGAGTACAGGATTCCGATCATTAATGAGAATCACTCCTCTTCCACTTCTGCTCACTTAGGTACCTTTAAAACTTACCATAGATTGAAGCTCATTTACTTTTGGCCCGGAATGTACAAAGATGTTTCTGACTTTGTATCTAAGTGCGAAACATGTTTGGCTTACAAACACCAAACGCAATTAAAAATTGGTCTGATGGGCAAGCCGAAACATTGTTCTAGGCCTTTTCAATGTATTTCCATCGATCTGATTGGTCCTTTGCCTGCTTCTCACAAGCATAATCGCTTTATCTTCGTTGTTACTTGTTGCTTCTCTAAGTATTGTTTACTGTTTCCTATCAAAAGAGCTACTGCTTCTATCATTAAACACATTCTTGAGCACTTAGTCTTTATGTCGTATGGCATTCCAGAAACCATTATTCTCGATAATGGCCCTCAATTCACTAGCCAAGAGCTTTCCGAACTGTTCAAATCGTATAATATTCCGAGGATACACTATACACCTAGATATTGTCCTCAAGTTAACCCGGTAGAACGTTATAATAAGACCATCTTAACAGCTATCGCTACATTCGTTAAGGACGATCACCGTTGCTGGGACAAATTTATTAATCACATCCAGTTCGCTATTAACTCTTCCGTTAATGAGACAACTAAATTTACTCCGGCTTTCCTTACATTTGGTCGCGAGCTCGTTCCATGTGGTTCTTTATACAGGAACTCCGACACTTCGGACGAATTAATCTTTGCTCCCAGAGATCAATTCGCTGAAAATTTAGGTTTTCTTTCTAACGTTTTTGATGAAGTTCAAAAAAGACTCTGGCAATCACATGACTCCGTTGCGCAAAATTACAATAAACGTCACCAGCATCTGGAATTCAAAGTCGGTGATACGGTTTGGAAACGTTTTCATACCATTAGTTCGGCAGACAAATACTATTCAGCAAAGTTAGCTCCTAAATTTATCAAATGTTTTATTACTGGCAAACGTTCTCCTCTCATCTACGACCTTTCGGACACCTCTGGCAAGCCTTTAGGTACTTGGCATGTCAGAGATCTAAAACCAATTTCTTCTCGACATTAACCTTATTTTTCTCGTATATGACTCTCCACCTGTAAATATTGTATTATATTTTCGCATCTCACTCACCCCTTTAGATATTCATACTCCTTCATAATTAATTTTGAGTATTTAAGGAGTCATTATAGCCTATGGCTCTTCTCGTTTATTCTTTTCATTAAGAATTTCAGAGCGGTAACCAACTCTTTAAATAAGCCTATGGCACTTATATTGGTGACAGTTTCTTGTTACCATCTAACTAGTTTTACTTTGTTAGTATTACGCTTTGCGTCTAATTTTAGTTTCTACGAGGGTCTCTCACAAGCCTTTCGGTTATGTTTTTTTTTTAATTATCACTTTTACAATTACGGATAATTTGTTTGTCCACTTTTGGGGTACGATTCTGGAGTTCAATTTCTTATAATTATTTTGAACTCTTTTTATCTGGTCTCTGTTCTGCTTACGTACCAGAGACGTTTGTATGGGATGAATGTTTGTTTGTGTGTGTGATTGGATCGTTCCCATGTAAATAAGTTTCACCTTCTAAATTTTTCCATTAACTCTTTCACTTCACTCATCCCTCATCTACCATTCATTACTTTTGTTTGTTTGTTTTTATACCCTCATTGTTTTTATATTCTTTTAGTTTATACTTTGCTTTTTCTCTAGAAGGATAAGCCTTTGTTTCTATATCTCAGGCTTCTCCTTCCAGGGCGGAGCGGGGTATTGTAACGAGGTGTACAACCTCTTCTAAATTCCGTCTTCTTTTCGGTAATCTCTTTGGCGTTTTCTTTTTTGGAACATTATTCAAAATTCTGAATTCTAAATTATTTTCAAAATCTAGTCAGTCTTGACGCAGCTTGCGAGCTAGACTATTATTTCCATTCTTCCTTTTTATTCCTTTAAATTATTATTACATCATTTATAAGTTTTTCAAGTGCCTATCCCTTCCTGACCTTCTCCTTCACCGTTCATCAGTGGCTGCAGTCCTGGTAGGGGCCTGAAACCTACGACCCTGAAGCTCATCCTCGTCTACGACGCCCAATTCCTATATCTACCTACGGCAGCTGAGAGTGTCGCAGAACCGCGACAACTTGAGCCAAAAACTTCTCTTTGTGCCAAATTTCAAGATTGTGGGTCACCGGGAGTACCGTATACATTTTGATGAACATTCAGTGAGTGGGACTTTTAGAATGAAAATAGGCTTTGAAAGGCTGTACTTTTGCTTTATACTAGAAACTTGAGTTTTTGCACTCGATATCAGGCCGCAGGCCTCAGTTTTCAACTTGATATCTCCTGCGGTTTCTGAATAAAAAAGACTTGACGCACAGACAGACAAACGGACATAAAAGTGATGCTATATGAGTTCCTTTTTACATTTAAATTTTGTATTTTGTAAAATACACGAATAGCTGGGAATGATCACTGCAGGACAGATGTATACTATTTCACATAAAAATTTCTTAATGATAATTTACTGAAGCAGCGCCAACTACACTTGGTACCTCGCGTATAATTCTAGTCGATTGACGGTAAAGCTGCAATAGGCAAGATACTACTTTTTTAAATTTACTAACATGGATCAAAACTAGCAATGTATGCACTTTAATGATCCATATTTTTTACATATTTTTAAGAAGCATTTACTGCTACAATTTCGGCTATAACGTCACTTTCAACCAGGTCAGCTGTAGCAAAAAGCCTCGCCAATCCTTCATAAAAAAAATCTTTTATATTCAAACTCTAATAAATGGCAGCTTTTTAATTTAACCAGCGAAAGCGGTCTTTCTCCAGCAATACCGCAAAGCACTCCAACTTAAAAATCTAAACAAGAAAAATCCCAGAGATCGCGTCAAGACTAACACCAATGGACATTTCCATACAAAAGCGGCGAGTTTTGTTCACTTTTACACGAAGGACATAAATCTTGTTGGCTGACAGTTCTCCAGGTGCCCCCCTCTTTCAACTCTGAATACAAATGATAATGAACACGCCGCTCTGTGGATCCATGTTGGAAATATTCACGCACTAGTTTTTACGAACGTAGCGATTATTTTTGCTCTTTTCACATAAAGCCACGGCGGATTTATCAACAGTTTTGAGAGTGTTTTCAAGAATGGATATTTCATTTTACACTTTGAAACAATAAGGGAAAGCTTGCTTATTTTTGGCATTGACAGGTTTCATCTTAGAGACTTAGACACTTTAACTAATGGGTTTTGTTATGGTAATGGTGTTTCTTTTTATATTTAGTTTTATTATCCAATATAATGGAATACTTCAGGCAACATATTGTTCTTCTTCTTTTCGAGTCGAGGCAAGTTTCAAATTTAATTGGACCAAAACTTAGCCACTCTAACAGTACTCTCTCTCTCTCTACAGGCTTTGTATTAAAAAAATGACCATTGTTTAATATTATAAACTTAATGTTTAATATTATAACCATAACACAAGCCTAGATGCTTACTGTGGACCTAGATGGCGCTGTGTGTATGTGCAAAGATATTCATTTATTATAAAATACAGACAATTTGCGAATCTCCTAATGACAATGTTGCTCATTATTTTAAGTCATAGATATTTTAGTCCTGATATACCTATATATTTGTTCCCAATCTCCTATAACTACTCTATCGGCTCATACTTTAGGATGAAAGAGATCTCCTTTAGAGATCACCAACAGACCTTTGACTGCTTTTTTGTTTGTCTTTCTTGAGCAATAAATAATTACACAGTGCTGGCACAAAATTAATTATTTAATAACGTTCTGTATCACAAAAGCGACGTTTGTTTGCATAGTGCGTTGCTTCAGCTTTCGTGTTTATATTAATGCCTTTTGGGAAACGAAAATATATCCTAATGAAGTGTCACGCGAGGCATGCAGATGAGCTCGCAATGTGAATGGAAAACTTTAAACTGTGTCATCGTAAAAATTGTCACATAAATTATGTAACAGCATCGGTTGTTATGTGTTTCGTGAACTGAAGGCAACATGGTGAATAAGGCTTATACAGGGTAGAAAATGGTCGATGAAGAGAAAGGGGCTAACAAATTTTGCTCAAATAAAACATTCCTTTATTTTAAGAAATATGTAAAATAGCATTTTTTTTTATGATTGACTGGTTTCGCGTTTGACCACAATCTCACCTGATGGAAAGTGACGATGTGGTCGAAGATGAAGCACGCGATCCCAGTAAATGCCTATTCACTCTGCTCTTGAAGATCCCAAGGTTGTAGGATTCAGGAAAGACTGACGCCGGAACGGAGTTCCATGCCTTGGCTGTTCGGACGATGAATGAAGAATCGAACTTCTTAGTGCGAATGTTCGGTAAATTAACTATATACGGGTGGAATCCCTCCCCACGCCTAGTGGTCCGAAGATGGAAGCATTCGAATGGTTTTAATGCAGTATTACTTATGCAGAGAGAAATGCGACAAAATAATACTTGTATAACACCAATCGATAGGGTCAATCATGAGTATCAAATCTCTTCAATAAACATGATGTCTTAAATTAAAGAAAGAACTTGAAAACTAATATTATCTATTTTATTATATCACTGGGTCTTCAAAAAAGTAAGCTTAGTAAATTTTTCGTTAGAAATTTAAAGGCATTCTTTAAAAACTTAATTATTGGAATTACATTTTTAAACCGTATACTGTATCCACATACTCGTACATGAGTATAAAGAATGTTGTACCTTATCAATGAACCATTGAATATTTTGAAACAAAAGGAATATTATTCAATTTCAACAGTCGCAGACTGTTCACACAACACAATAACCAATAAACTACGATATGACGGACAGATACAGATATTATAATATACATAGAGTACACTTAAACAGGTGGACAAACTTATTAAACACATTTTAGTTTCCTATGTGTAAACTAACATAGACCGTAAGCTTGAACGTTAAGGTGGAAAGTATTTTTGAAGGCGGTAATATAAATGGTTGCTCGATGAAAGGTGGGTAAGCCTCTTTTGATTTGTGGCTACGAGCGAGACAACATGGTTTATGGTTTCCTCACGAACACAAAAGAATAATGTTTTGTGCATCGTAAAATACTAGGGCTTGGTCTGAAGTTGTTTTATAGAAAAGACAAGGTTGCAGGTTGACACAACAAAAATGCTGGGTAAAAACTAGGTCTGGATTCAGTAAGCGTGTTCGCACGTTACCTCCGAAATGTGAGTGATATTTGGTATACAGGTAGAATATACCCTGAATTAAGACAGGATATTTTTTATCCCGATAAAGGAGTAGTTCCGGTTAAACCAATTTCCCCGACAGAGTTATTCCACGCAGACGAATCCGCCGGCGGAAAGCTAGTTGATTATGTAAACGGAAAATAAAAGTTTATTTATTATATTTTTTTTTGATAATTGAAAATTTATTTATTTAAAAACAGTAACAAATAAAGAGATGGAATTTAAATATAAACTAAAACAAATGTAAACATTATTTATTTATTTGGTCGTGAAATAGAACAAACAGACAGAGTTAGTTACTTTCACATTTATCTAGGTGAGTATGTTAATTTAAAAATCAGCTATTACTTCGATATTCATTAAGTTTTGCTAAGCGGTACTTCTCTATTGCAGACCTCCTCCGACCAGTTGGTTAGGAACTTATCCAACTCATCCCTCCATCTCCTTTTCGGAGAGAGAGGAGGGAGGCCTTTGCCCAGCAGTGGGACAGTATGGGCTCCTAATAATAATAATAATACAATTTTTTCTCTAAAACAGACTGTTTTTGTTGACTATACCTACATCAAGTACAAACAAAGTGCCCTGCCCTTTATTCCTCACAATTTCCTGTACACAACACAACCCACGAGATCGAGTTAAATTGAATCTACAAGGCATCGAGCAATTAACTAACAAGCGAGATAACGGAAAGACAAACGCAGTAATTAGACGCGTGCTATTATCAACAATTGGTCCAACTATAGACGCTTATTCAGTTCATACGCAGTTTGCCTTGACATCCAAAGGGAAATAATATAGGTACCTAAATAGATTAAAAAGTAAAATGAAATAAGTTATAATGGGTCTTTACCTATGAAATTGGAGTTTTTTTTTCTTCGTTAATCATATGTACCAATTCCTGCGATTTTCAAAGCTATAGCCAAATTTATTTTTTATTTGGAAAATGGAATATTATTTCAAGGTTTCACATGAAATATTTTTTTAATTTCTGGGCTAAATTACATAATAAAAAAAATTTGAACAGGGCTCTTTTCATGTTCTTCCCATAGTCATTTCTTAGATTCGCTGAAAATGTTACAAAGCGGTTCCTTTTAAAAATTAACGCTGCCTATACTTAAGTATACTTAAGTTAACTTAATGCTATCCGATAATACACACAAAGTTTTGCTAAATTTGGATTTGCCGTTCCCAAAAAAAATCAAAAATGTTTGTATGGAGAAAACAGTTTTAATGAAATTCTTCATACAAAACGCCAATTTCATAGGTAAGGACCTAATACATTAAAGATACTTTTAAAAAGAAGCTTTCATCATTCAATCATGATTATAATATTTTTCTAGTCTAACCGTATATTCAAAATTTCCTTCGTTCCCAGTAGTTCTGTTGGACAGTTCTGTAAGCCGAACTAATGGGAATTTTTGTCTCTCTAGTTCTGTAAATAACTTGAACTTTTTTCAAAAGTGGAAATCAATAGTCTCTGCCTACTCCGTGGTTCAATGTAAACATCATTGGGTTTACGATTCGGAGGTCGCGGATTCGATCCCCAGCGGGGTACATGTTCTAAGTACTCGGTTTGGTTGGTGGTAGGGCATTTTAAATGTCCGTCTAGCTAGCTACCACCATCTTATCTAAATCTGCCGCCAAGCAGCAATGTTAATAGCATTGTTGTGTTCCGATTGTCAGAGATAAGATTTCCAGTACCCCAAAAGTTTTGGGGGTTTCCAGGTCAGTACGCTTCCACCTTCGACCTCATCTTCACTTAACATCAGGTGTGATTGAGGTCAACTACCAACCCGTTGTGTATAAAAAAAATGTATTCAAATAAAAGTTTTAAACAAAGATCTATGTAGTATTACAATTACATAACCTTACGAAAAATACTAAATTTTCAAACTAAAGGAACTATAAAAGAAAAATGTCATCTAAACCGTTTAGAGAGGCAGCTCAAGTCGCCGGAGACATCATCCTAACATATAAATAGTTTCTTGGCTAATTTCTTGCCCAGGGCAAGTCCCTTGCCCGTCGGTCCAAAGTTTCCAATCCAAACAGCGTAAATATATGGTCCTCTGCAAAGTCTGCATTACTTAGAAAGGTGATATATTATGAAAAGATGTTACTTTCTAAACCCAATCAAATGTTTTACAAATTATTATCTTCAAATTATAGTTTTCTTTTTATGCTCAACGCCATAGCACTTTAGCTCAATCACACCTGATGTTAAGTGAAGATGGGTCCGAAGGTGGTATCTTACTGACTCGGAAACCCCATATTATTTGGGGGACTGGATATCTTATCTCTGACAACATTGTTGCTTGGCGGCAGACTTAGATAAGATGGTGCATGCTAGCCAGCCAGGCAGGCATTTAAAATGTCCTACCACCAACCAAACCGAGTACTAAACAGACTCCGATGGGGATCGAACCTGCGACCGCGGTTAGAAATAGTTGGTATAGTCCACCAATTCCGATATTATCACATAGTTTGGCCACCCTAAGTCAACAAGGCCATTTCTCCGTAGTTACGTCATGTATCTCACAGCGGAAGTTTTCATTCGTGCGCCCAGACTATGAATAATGTTGTTCGATCGACGGAACGGAAGCGACTTCCGGCACGGTTCGACGGCCCGGCCGCCTCGTCTGTGAAGCCCCTTATCTTTTTGCTTTGCCGGCGCCCCGGGAACTTTGATCGGCTCGGAATTTTTAAACTTGTTTCGTGCTAACGCTTTCAGATTTGATGGTTGTTTTACTTGGATTTGCGCTGGGATTTGGGGTTAATTTGTTATACTAGCTCGCGAACGTGAATTCTATTAGTTTTGCTTAAATTATAAAAGGCATATCTACTTGCTGTCGATGTGTACCTCTCCATATTTATGGAGCTAGGAATATAACATAGCTCGTAGACCTGATGGCCGGTGGAGTATTAAAGTTCATGAGTGGAGACCACGCACTGGTAAGCGAGCACTAGGACGTCCACTCTGAAACATGGGAACACTCGTATTAAAATGCCACTACTGGTCACGGACCGCGCCAGACATTGCTTAACTTTGCTAATTGAAAACGAATAGCAAACGCTACAGCGCCACGCTTGCGCCAAGATAGATAGATAGATAGATAAATCGTTTATTTGTATCTCCAGTCACACACATACCATAAGTTCCAAATCAATTGGATAAACATATTTTATAACAATTCATAAAAGTAACATCAGGATACACTAGAGTATGTGTGTGCTACAAGATCACTTGGTTTACTTTTGAACTTTCAGAGGATATTTTACTCGATTTTTTACACTTAAAAACTAACGGTAGAAGGGCAACACTATATTAAATTTACATATTCGATACATTCGGTAGAATCTTCTAGAGTTTAGATCGGTTATGGGCAGCAACGTCATTGGTGCGAAGTTCTCAAAACATCTGCGATCGCCAACTCGCCTGCCCAGTGACGCGAGTCGGGCAAATCTGGAAGAAAAATTGCGCCAAGGCGAGAGGTAAGTTCAAGAGTGGGCTGCTATTGGCTGTTGATGTGTGTCTGTTCCCAGTTTCCGAATATCGGGTACCTTTCTAGAGTTCCGTGTCAACAAGTCGCCTCCACAAAGTCAGTAATTCATTCAAAGGGTTATGTATTCTACGCTTTTTCAATAAGGTTCCAATTCAATCTTCCTCTCAATAAATTTAAAGATCCTATAAAACAGAAACTTATTAAGAAAGCATTTATAAAATATCAGACTATTTAGATGATAATCATCCCTGGACATAATCAGATCGTTCGTATGCCAGGCTATTTCACAATTATTTACACGTAAAGTGGCGATGAACCACGACATTCCAGTTACCTTTCACAAGTGGCGTGCTCTTCATCCAGGCAGAAAGGTACTGCCTACCCTAGAAAATTATCCTATAAGTATCACAAGATGAAGAAGTAATCAAACAGTACTGTCAATGTTACAAAATTCAATATTTAGTTCAGATTTTTGCAATGGCTGCAAGCTTTCCTCGAAATGTTAACAAATATTCTAAACAGTTGCGAAGGTTGCTATAAGAGTATATTATTATTTGTAGTTGTATTCTGTCTACCCTGTGACAAAACGTTGTGCACGCCACTGCTTTTCACCCTAGGCTTCTAGTTCCCAAGATTGTAAAAATCGGGGAATACCGACGCCGACGCAAGCTCTGCGCTTTAGCAGTAACTGAATCCTGAGAGCTTCGTTCCACAGAGTTGAGGGTAGTAGTGATACTTGACTGGTTTTTTCCAGAGGTGACAGCAGTATTCCATACGCGAGCAGATCTGGGACAGCCGGGAGTATGACACGTAGTCTCTTCGACGATACGAGATGGAACCCTGCTGTCACGTTCATGCTTTATGCGGGTAAAATCTTGAATGACGTTAGGTAGAATCTTCTACCTAACGTCATTATAGAGAGCCTATAGGGTATGCAGCCCTGCAGGCAGAGCACCATTGCCTGTTTCGGTGTGAACTGCCGCCTGACCCAATGGCGGTACCTTATTATAAGCCCAAAAGCCCCGCATGCCTTTGCCGTAATAAAATACTCGATCACTAATATGAACTTTAAACTTTATTAATTTTTAAACAGCACAGGAATTGCATATGAACCTACAGATGTATTTAAATACAACGCAACAAGATGTATTTAAATTCATTAAAGGTGTAAAAACCACAAACCATTCATCAATATTACTCGGGCTTGCACTACTCTCAAACCCTAGGCACGCTACTGGCCTGACCTTAGAATGCGCTTCTTTTTTTTTATGATTACCTCGATACGGCTTATGGAAATATATACCACTTGATGGAAAGTACGATGTGTTCGAGGATGAAGCATGCGATCCCAGTAAAATCCTATTCTTGAAGATCCCAAAGTTGTTGGATTCGGTATATTATCTATACACGGGTGGAATCCCTCCCCACGCCTAAGTAGTTCTTAGCTGCAAATTTAAGTTAAGTTGGAGGTTATTCCTTCTCTTATCTTCCTTCCTATCTTTGTTATTTATTTTGTCCATCAACGTCATTATTCCAAAAGTAAATTTTAATTTAATGAAATCCATTAACCGTAATCCCATTTACATTTAACGTATTATTTTAACAATCCAAATGATGAAATGTTATGTTTTCCCGGCGAAAATTTTTTGCTTAATTAGCGTCCGTAGGAAATGTACGGGAATAATAATATTTTCATGTGGGCAACAATTACATTTTCGGATTGGCAACATTTCTGTGTTTTAAAGGGTCTGTTGGTAACAGAGTTTGTATGAATTAGTGAGTTTTTTTATAAAAAAATAAAAATCATGTATTTCAGGATTGGACCCATATTTTGGGAAGTAACTTAAATTATACTATTCTATAAAACTGTGAACAGAAGGGACCATACGACTGCTGCGGCACAATCAACACTATTTGAATGTGTGCAAGCGTATCCAGTGCCGCAGCATCACGGAATCCGACCTGTTCGCCACTGTGTTCAGGCTGATGTTGTAGCTGCTGCACATGCGCTCAAATTCGACGCGCTACGTTTTCTGACGATGGCGTGGAAACCGTCTATATGCGCATCGGCAAAACATCTTTTATAGAACCAACACATCTTTGCCCATGGTGGTAAACACAGCATAGATTATTAATGACATTTAGACGACTAGACGACCTGTTTGGTGTAGTGGTTAGCAACTCTGACCACTATACCAAAAGGTTGCGGGTTCGAATCCCGCTAGGGGCATATGTTTGTGTGACGAATACAGACATGTGTACCCGAGTTATGGATGTTTTCATTTGTAATAAGTATTTATTTATATAAAAAAAATGTATTTATGTAGTATATCAACCATCTGGTATCCACAACACAAGCCTATAGTTGCTTACTGTGGAACTAGATGGCGCTGTGTGTATGTCTAAGGATATTTATTTATTTATTATTTATTTGCCTAATAATGATACAAGTTTGCCGAAAGGGTATTCTTAGGTATCCTGAAATTACCATGATTCAAAATATTTATTACGAAAAAAAAAATTGGACTTCTCATACCAAAGTAATGTATAGATCCCATTCTAATAAAAAAAAAATTAAAAAAAAAAAATAGACCAGCTGATTTTTTTCTTTCAAAAATAAGATGACATTTCTTTATTGCACCAGATTTTCGTTTGTCGGTATAGTCATGTCACGTGTGCCTTTCTGTACATTTCATAAGATGAATCGTGGATGTTGTTTCAATAATTAAACTTTTAACGTCTGGACCACCCAAACCCTATTGTTTGGGTTATCTCTGACCACCCCATTTGGGATAAAGGGCGTATCCCAAATGGGGTAAGGTATAGAGTCTAGTGATCGGCAGCAGCGTCATCGGACAGCGCTCAAAATTTATAACCACCAACCTAACCTGTCCAAAAGTGGTTGGTGGTGGTAGGGCATTTTAAATGTCCGCCTGGCTAGCTACCACCATCTTATCTAAATCTGCCGCCAAGCAGCAATGTTAATAGCATTGTTGTGTTCCGGTTGTCAGAGATAAGATAGCCAGTCCCCCAAATGTGTTGGGGTTTCCGGGTCAGTACGCTTCCACCATCGACCTAAGTGTCTAGTGATCTCTTTTGCAAAACAAAAAACACTGTTTGACTACTCGCTCGATGGCACTGCCTTGCGATGTGAGTCTGTGATTAGAGATCTCGGTGTGTACTTTGACGATAGTTAGAAGCATACTGGAATATGGCTCAGTTATCTGGTCTCCCCATTATGAGGTTCACAGTGAGAGAATCGAAAGAGTGCAGAAGAAGTTTCTGAACATTCTCTCCTTTAGATCACAGCTTGGTCGTGCATATAGATCGTACCGTAGTAAATTACACAAATATAAAATGTCAACTCTGGCCTCGCGGCGCAAATGTAGTGATTTAATGTTTTTATACAAACTCGTTCATTCACACGTTGACTCGCCTTCTCTCTTGTCCTTATTAAACTTCAAAATCCTCTACAGATCCCGTAAACCATTTCCCAGACTGTTTGTTCTTCAAGTGTATAGAAATAATACTTCTTTTTATAATCCCGTAGTCAGAATGTGTCGCTTGTACAATGAAACTGTGGCTAAGTGTTCTTCCTTGGATATTTTTGTACACAATTTACTTACTTATTTAATTACTTTTATAAGTTCTATATATACCTATTCGGCCTTGTTATACTGTAACTTGTTCTGTATGCCCAATAAAAATAAATAAATAAATAAATAGACCTCATCTTCACTTAAAATCAGGTGTGATTGAGGTAAAGTACCAACCCTTTGTGCATAAAAAAAAAAGTAGTAATTATCTATAGAACATATACTCCATGTTTAGCAATGGATGCGTGTGAGTTGTATTAGGAGACCAATTATTACATCCATATATAGATATCTTATCTTAAACAGCTGAAATAACAGTGTTATCAACATCACTGCTTGGCGACAGACTAAGATAAAATGGTGGTAGCTGGCCAGCGGGCACTTAAAAACATTCTACCATCTAAACCGAGTACCTACTAAACGTGTACCCCGCTGTGAATTGAACCTGAGGTTCAAATTTGAAAACCTTAAACTTACGAGTTGCAAAAAAAACATGAAATTGTAAAGGCAATTTGAGACAGGCGCCAGACCCTTGTTAAATGATTGACACTGCAGTGAGGAAATTAAAAACACTCTACCATCTAAGCTGAGTACTAAAGTTTTATCCCGCTGGGAATTGAACTCGTGATTTCCATTAAGCCACGGAGGCGATACGTTCAAATTTGAAAACTCGAAAATTACTAGTTGCAACAAGACTTTGAAATTGTAAATGCAATTTGAAACTCCACGTAATCCGTTTATAAAATAACTCAAAACTTTCGACAGGAGCCAGCCTTTGTTAAACGAATGACACTGAAGTGAGGAAATTAAAGATTCTATCTACGTAACGAACTCTTGGCATAGTATTAAGTTAAATAAAACCTGAAGAACATTTCTATACTCGCAATTTTAACGTTTATTCTGGTTGCGCATAGTTAAGCCTTACAGATGTCTGAAGGTGCACTACTGAGTGGAAACTTTCATCATCAGACCGTAAATGCCCCATTGCAGGAATATAGGCCTTAGTGAGAGAGTATGGGCCATAGTCCACCACGCTGGCGCAATGCGGGTTGGCGACTTCACATGGCTTTGATTTTTAAATTCTCAGGCATGCAGGTTTCCTCACGAGGTTTTCCTTCACCGTTTAAGAGCAGTCGTATAAATGCACATAAATAATTAAATTAAATTAAATACTCATTGGTACATGGCCTGCATGGGAATAGATACCGGACCTCCCAAATTGGCTGACCGCGTCTTAACCGCTGATCCACCGACGCTCACCGACGCTGAAAACTTTGAACGGTTCAAACTGAATGAACGAAATTGTTATAATTAGGGTTCCGTAAAGTCTGTCTATCAAGACCCTTTTTTAACTCCAGACGTAAAGCGGTGGGTGTTATACGTTTGACGGCGTTGTGTGTGTCTTTGTAATATATCTCTGTAATGAGTAGTTCGATTTTATAACTTTAGAAAGTTGAAAATTGGCATTATGGAGACTCTATTCAACAGTAATTTCCAATATTATTATTTTAGAGACCTACACCAATCATCTAGTCCCCAAACTAGGCAAATGCGCTTTAATTGTATGCCTTTTCTTTAGCGCGATATTTTCCCGTGACAAGAAATAGTTTTTATTTTGAGATCCACTCGGACGAAATCGCGAGCAACTAATTTATTATAAATATGTAATTAGTTTGAAGTGTTTCCAATCAATTGATATAAAAAAATGTGAAATGATTTCCTATTGAAATAGGTCTTTATTCCCGTTCTCTCCACCACGTAGTACCTACTTATAAGATGAAATTGCCAAAGTTGTCAGCTCGCATCAAATCTGACTTCCAACAATATTACTAAAGGGAGAAACGGAAAAGTTACAAAAAAGGAAAAACTGATTCAATTGCCACAACACAGCCCCCATTTCCGCTCCGGAAAAAAAAACGCATTCCTCAACGGTCCCGCCCCCGCCGCCGTGTCATCCGAGAACGTAATTATCCGACCCAATTTGTAGGTACCTACTGGGTCACGATGCTAAATAAAGAAGTAGGTCTGATAATCCGGATTGCGTTTCATCGTTGGACACTGTGAAATGGTGGCTTTATATATACACTTAATGCTCTTGTTGTTCTGGAGTAAAATACCCCATGTTTTTTTTTCAATGCACTTCAACTGAGATCAGTTGATGAAAACACGCTATGTAAAAAAGTCATTTAACCGTACTTATACGCATTTATAAGGTACCAGGAGACATTCAAAATTTGCAGTTAATAAATTCAAAATCATCTTTTAACAGAAAGTATTTACAAAAAGCTATTATTAAAGCAATTCAATTTTCAAAATAATTTTAAATTAATATAATTTAATTTCCATGTTTCAATTTTGAAATTTCTTTATGTTTTAATTTTTCAATTGACATTTGAATTCACAATTGTTATTTTAAATTTTCAATGTCTACCACTGTTTATTAACATAGTTATAGGTGACTGTACTAACAAAGATGGACCTTATTGTCTGGAAAAATAAATGATTTATTTATTATTATATTATATAAAATTTCTATTATTTTGATGATAAGCAAGCGTGGACATAGACCGCTCAACGATATTCAGTCTAGTTAATTATACAATACGTTTCCTTTGTTCATTTTCCTTATGTTGTTGAATCAGAAATTGAAACCCAACACCTACATAAAAAGAGCAACCCTTGAGTCCATGCTGTTTCTACTGAGGGAGGGCTGACTAGCATTGAGCAGTAATTTTAAAAGTTATACTCTTACCATCTCAACTAAAACTTTTGACTAATGACTGCTATCAGCTCTAAGTCAAAGTCAAAGTCAAAAAATATGTCTGCGATATGTCGGTCTAGTACCAAGTATCTGCCTTCGACTATTAAACTGGAGTCTTGGATAGTACCGTTCCAAGGTCCCAAGCCTTTATACATGATATAAGGAATACATTCCGGAGAGCGTTTGGAATTGTATGAAATTATTTCAACGTCGTATTCGGACTACTAGCATCTAGAAGGGTTTCCAATTCTTAATTGTCGATATGCTGGTACTCCCTGCCGATGTCAATGTTACCCGAATTTGTAATTTTTTTTTATGATTGACTCGATTCGCTTTTGACCACAATCTCACCTGATGGAAAGTGATGATGTGGTCGAAGATGAAGCACGCGATCCCAATAAGTGCCTATTCGCTCTGCTCTTGAAGATCCCAAGGTTGTAAGATTCAGTAAAGACTGACGCCGGAAGGGAGTTCCAAGCCTTGGCTGTTCGGATGATGAATGAAGATTCGAACTTCTTAGTGCGAATGTTCGGTATATTAACTGTATACGGGTGGAATCCCTCCCCACGCCTAGTGGCCAAGGTGACGGTGGAATAAGATTATGTAATTCCAACAACGCACAGTCCCCGAAATGCATCATGTAAAAAACTGACAGACAGGCGACTTTGCGACCATTTCTATATTCTAGGGTTTTTCAAGTCTATTGTGAATAGCTATGTACTAGAATCGCGTGCTCTCTTTGGCTATGCCACTGTCCAGGTGAGATTGTAGTAAAATCCAGTCCGTCATATAAAATAACTTGTAAACTTATTATAATGATTATAACTCTGTAGTGCTGTGTGGTTTCGGCACTCAAATAGAATAGAACCAACCCGTCTCTTCCCGTGGGTGTGTAAAAGGCGACTAAGGGACTTTCCACCAAAAAACATCTGTAATTTTGCACGTTTCAACGGCGATGGGCTCACCCCCTGTCACGTGTACATTTCTGTATAATTCATAAGGTGAACCGTGGATGTTGTTTCAATCATTAAACTTTTAATGTTTGGAACACTTAAACACTATTGTTTGGGATATCTCTGACCACCCCAATTGGGATAAAGATCGTGACTTATTATATATGTATTATCTATCACATACCTTCTTAATTGAAAGTCGGTCAAGTTAGACCGCTTTCGTGGCTTAATCTAAACAACTTAGGGTTTACGAATCGGAGGTCGCGGGTTCGATCCCCAGACAGGGTTCATATTTAAGTACTCGGTTTGGTTGGTGGTAGGGCACTTTTTTTTAATGCACAACGGGTTAGCATTTAATCTCAATCACACCTGACGTTAAGTGAAGATGAGGCCAAAGGTGCAAGCGTACTGACCCGGAAACCCAAACATCTGGGTATATTTTAAATATCCGCCTTGATAGCTACCACCATCTTATCTAAATCTGGCGCCAAACGCAATGTTAATAGGATTGTTGTGTTTCGGTTCTCAGAGATAAGATAGCCAGTCCCTCAAATATGTTGGGGTTTCCTGGTCAGAGCGCTTCCACCTTTGGCCTTAACTTCACATAGCATCAGGTGTGATTGTGATCAAGTGCTAACCCGTTGTGCATAAGAAAGAAGGATACATTTGAAAATGAAAATCTTATTGAATAATGAAATAAAACACAACAACAATTATTTAAGATGTTTTATTACTGAAATCAGAATAATTTACATTGTAAAAAATACACATACTCCAATAGTTACACTAACGTTGTCATTTCTGACTCTATTTTACTCTTTAATAATTATTATAGCTTTTAATTTCATTTTAGAATTATTTATACTTTTTGTCATGTTGCAAAATGCTACAAAAAGATATTATCGAAGTAACGAACTCACACTTTAAAGTTGTCCCACTAAATAAACAAAATACGTGAATTTCTTTGGTACGTTAAGACTCGAGCATTCTGTTATCCATCTAGATAAAAGTAGGTATAATACTTATATCTATTTCAACACCCGACTGCTCCAAGATTTACTGTTTCTTGCTACCCATGTGTTAAGTTGGGCAAGATAGAGATGTTATCACAAAAGGATATTAGGTACTTATCGATAGAGCAGTGAATTACACGAAGACATTCTGGTGACGCAAATCTCAATTGAAAATGGAGGTGGCTGTCATTTACGTTTGCATTCGCAGTCGGGTTATTTGTTATAAATGAAAAGTAATCAAAAAAACACTTAACCTCAATTGCAGATTAAATGCAAGAACAATCTACCTGGCAAAATACAAACTATTTAATTGTAATAAAGTCCAAAATATACTTTTCTCACAGAAGGCGTTGTAACCTAACTAAGGTATCTTATCTAACGACTTAACTATATAATTAAATGTTTTTACACCTTATCAGTATGAAAAATAAGGTCTGTATCTTTGGATTCATTCAACGCTAAACAGTCACTACATTTTTATTGATTTTCGGTCACACTGTTAAAATACTTAAGTAAACGATATGTATTTTTAACTAAGATAGTTTGTCTGATATTTGCGCATATTATAGAAATATTACACATTTGTTTAATACAAGTATCGTTAGTGTAAACGCGTATGAAGCATAATAGGTAACTCGACCACATGAATATGAATAAACATTGCCTTTTCTGTCCCTTTCACACAGTATCAATACATCGAGATTGCCTCAGATTATCGGTACAAAGATACGAGAATCTGCACACAAGTGATAGCGATCACCTAAGCAGACTACTTCAGTAAGACGACCTATCGATACTATCTGAAGCTATCGATAATCTGGCTCACTACTCTACACCCTTTCGGCCACTAACCACTTTTCTCAATTTATCGTGACCTAAATCTATTTATTTATTTATTTATTTTCGGGAAACTGACAGTCGTTACATTATAATGTTAAGTAGTACAAAATAGTTATATCATAGACAGAAATAGTCTCCACAGATATTCTCATCTATCTGTTTTTACGTACACAACTTTGACTCGAAAGGTTTGTGGTTTAAGTAAGACGCGGATTATTATCACAACAAGCTTAGTAGGGTTCAAAAGTGCAGTGCAGATGGACGAATTATTGTCAGGTAAAGATAAGAAACGCCCAAGTGCGTGTCGGACTACACGCAGTGTAGGATTCCTCAATTGGCCTCACAATATACGGACTTATATAGTTTTACCTTTAACTTTTTATATTATATACTAAAGCCGTGAAATTTTCATATATCCAAAACCAACCATTTAGAGAGGCGAGGAGAGATCTAGGGACAAGACACTTATATTCTCTACCACCCCGCACACGATGGGGAACAATAATAAATGAAAATTCATCCCCACCTTACGGGTAAGGGCAGGTTGTACCCAAAAAAAAATATTTTCAAGATTTTTTTTTATCACTTTGGCGTAATTAATATGTATACCCATGCCTGAGCTAAGCATCGGACAGACAAACAGACAAAGCGAAACTGTAAGGGTTCCTTGTTGACTGCGGAACCCTAAAAAAGCAATTTGCAATGTTAATATTACCTTTATTTGTTGCTACCAATATTTGTTGCTGACTGTGCCTAATTTATAATAATGTGCGCAAATAACAGTAAAGACACATTCAGATACTAAATTACATCTCTCAAAGGGTTAGGGAACTAGATAATAGAAATATTGAGAACTCTCAAGGATATTGTTATCTTAAATCGGAGGAGGTAGATCGATTTTTCTTACGAGCTAAATTCAGCCGTATTTATTAGGCAGTAAAGATCATCTTAGTTAGATGATCTTTACTTTGAAAATTTATTATAAATGCGAAAGTTTGGATGTTTGTTTATTTGTTTGTTTGTTGCTCAATCACGGCGAAACGGATGGACGGATTTGGATGAAATTTGGTACATAGATAGAATGTACCCTGGATTGAGATATAGGATATTTTTTATCCCGATAAAGTGAGTAGTTCCCGCGGGATAAACAAATTTCCGCGATAAAGTTATTCTACGCAGGCGAAGCCGCGGGCGGAAAGCTAGTAGTTAATTAAAACGTATGCAGCTTACATAACTTACATACTTATTTTTAAAACGAGAAAGTAAGGGAGCAGGCTTTAGGTACAAGTTTCCTCAGTTTGAAAAAAAAAATGATTAATTTTGATTATTATTTCAGGAGAAATACGGTTGAATTTAGCTTGTCAGAAAAATGTAGATCGATTTACACCGCTCTACGAATAAATAACATGAAATTATTATATATTTTTTAATATAGCATAAGACACAGATATCAATTTGTACTAGAGCAGAATTTGTGTGTAAGTAAATTTCAATAGTATGTTCGTAGCTAATACAAGTAAGTAATTAATGAAAATTCTCTGAATAATTGATCACTATGGATGGTGTTCTGAAGTTATTATTGTTATCATATAAATATTGTTATGTAAGTTAAAAAATACAATAGCAAAAGAATATTTTCACACGACGCCTTACTTTAATTATTCCTAACAATAATTGACAAAGAAATTAATAAATCGAAACAAGCTTAGTAGTTACAGCGTAAAACAACCAAATTCTATCTAATATCCCAAACGTCGACAGTCATTCTTTTACTAAATTTATTTATACAACAATTTTATTAAATATTTATACATACCATCAATTTACATTCAAAACAAATAGACCCAATAAATAGAAAAGAAGTTGGAATAAGAAATGATACCATTGGACGGACAGACACAGCTAATAAAATTAGAGATACATAATAAGTTTATTATAAAAGTAAAAAGGAAAGTGGTATTGAGTTAGTTTATTGAGTTTTCATCCTGGCCACAAAGGAAGCGGCAAAACATGGGACAAATTCTAAAAAGGAAATAGTCGGAATTTGAAATACGAATTACGTGAGATTATTATGCCAGTCTTCTTGCGGATAAGGTGCAGTGCAGTTGGTGGCGCACCATCGCGATTGCGCTGTTGGCGGGCAGGGCGCACCACCAGGTCTTTGACGACGGATGATTCGGCGTGTGCGCAGAGCTGAACCGACGCAGCCGCCATCATTGCGACATGGGCTCCATTCGCCCCATTGAGATACCCGGCAGTCTAGCAGCCCTATTATGAACAAAATCATATTATGTTAATAATTAAAACAATAACATCATTGGTGTCGATTCGGTTGTACGCAAACTAAACTAAAACCAATTTTAAAGTAGGTCTGTCTTTTTCTCTCTGGAACAATATAACGTGACAGCACCAGTCTAAATCTGGTTTTAGTTTAGTTCGTGTGCAACCGAATCGACACAATATTGTGCAATTAAATGGACACTCTTGGTTCTATGTAACCATGTGGTATGAGCTCGAGTTAATCAATCAGAAATAGTCAGAAATAGGGGTAATACAAATCACAAAAACGCGTTCACTGTCGAGCAGTTAGTTCCTCGTATGTTTTTCTAGTGCCCGTATCGTATCACCTTCTAATTTTCCGAACCCAATATCTAATTTTAACCCATTGTATATATGTGTATATGTATTGTACTCTTATCAGTATTGTGTTTTGTAAAATGAATGTTCTCCTTGTGTACAATAAAGTGTATTTGTATTGTATTGTATTGGATTGCAGAGATAAAAAAATATAATAATATAGTTTTTATTAAATTACAATCTGATCGCTCACGAGGACACCCATCTGCAGTTGACGTATATGGTTGTTTATTTTTTTATACACAACGCGTTAGCACTTGCCCTCAATCACACCAGATATTAAGTGAAGATGAGGCCGAAGCTGGAAGCGTACTGATCCGGAAACCTTACTGGAATTGGCTTGGGAAACATTGCTGTTTGGCTTTAGACTTAGATAAGATGGTGGTAGCTAGCCAGGCGGACATTTATAATGCCCTACCACCAACCAAACCGAGTACTAAACATGTACCCCGCTGGGGATCGAACCCGTGACCTCAGATTCGTAAACTCTATGTTGTTTACATTGACCCACGGAGGCGGTTATAGTTCTGATATAAAATAATTTATTGACAAAACAATTTTTATAAGTTTTTTTTTTATTAACTAAACTAAAAGGAACACGATCCATAGTCGATACCTTTTGCTATTCATGATGCCACCCATGATGGTACTGTATTAAATTAAGTGCTTACTCGCTCTTTTCCGCTTTCTCCTTTCAGCAGGATCCGCGTTGTCGGCGCGCAACTTGCGCCGGCGCCGCGCGCGATACCGCCGCGCTAGACTTCGTAACGCGGATCGCTCACTGGCTGTTGGTCCAGATGTGGGCAACTCATTCGCTGACCGTGGCTCCTCCGTTGTGCTCGCTGTTGTATTTGTCCTAAGAGATAAAATGGTCATCGAACATACTGGCGGAACGTGAGACGACTGCGAGTCACCATGAGAAATTGGATTTGATAGAGCTAAATCTCCAAAAAAAATGGCTGAATTCTTCCTTCCTTGAAACCAGTCCATATCAGTCAAATGTGTCAATTTTAGAAGAGCTAATTTAACCGGTTCTAGGCCTTGCTTCAAACTAAGTTACTAATTTCTAGTAACTAAGTTTGCAGCAAATAAGCCTAACACGAACTAATCAGCAGATTTTTTTCCCACAATTTTAGTGTTGACCTCATAGTAAGTGTTGGTCATATTCGTGGATAGAATAATAATATAATATATAATAAATAATAATAACAAATATGTATGCACATACACACAGCGCCATCTAGTTCCACAGTAAGCAACTAGGCTTGTATTATGGATACCAGATGGTTGATAAACTACACAAATACATTTTTTTTGGTAAATAAATACATAATATAAATGAAAAAGATCCATAACTCGGGAACACATATCTGTATTCATCATACAAACATATGCCCGTAGCGGGATTCGAACCCGCGACCTTTTGGTATAGCAGCAGAGTTTCTAACCACTACACTACACAGGTCGTCATTGCGTCCATTATCCGTTATAACACCATTTACGTATGTATCTACACATATAAGTATATACTTACATATTTCCTTACACTTATCAATTATACAATATTGTGTGACCTGTATATACAGGTCAACTTAATGAAAGCATATTAAAAGAATGCCCACAAATGAAATGAAACTCACAATGAATAATAAGAGTAAGCCCCATCAGGTGTAGTCAGTGATCCTTGAGTATAAATCCTAGGCGCCTGTTCAGCTCTCTCCACTTCCTCGGCGATGGACAGCGCTCTATTGCCATCCAGGACGTCAATGCTATTGTGATTCAGCTTGTCCAGTTGAAGGACGTCGTATCTTCGGTCATCGCTGCTGCGGTGGAATACTTCGGCAAGCTCGTATTCGCGGAGCTGGCGACAATTGTGTAATTTTAATACATACATACCTATTATAGTCTTTATGTTTAGCTAGAGACCACAGACTTCCAGTTGCTACGTTCCTGACACCCTTTCACTTGAATCACTTTCATATCATTTTTATGCATGTCGCAGATAGCGATAAATTGGCGATATAATTCATTAATTCAAACGGTCAACTGACTATCATAATACGCGATTTGCTGTGGGAACTAAGCTTTAAGCACTAACTGTGAGTGATTTGATTATTATCACCGACGCTTGGAAGAATTCGGTGAGTCGTTAGCTAATAAGAAGTTGATCATGGGATTTGAGCAAGGAGGAACTATAGACAAGGTACGGCTGAGTGCACGCGGGGACCGAGTTGTATGGCATACGAGGGGCGTGCACATGTTTTCTCTTCAACAGAAAGCATCCATGATTATAATCGAATGTGATTATGTTGTATATTCACCTATAGTAATTTGCAATAATATCGCCTTTGCCCGAGCCACCCTTTACCGTGCGACTGGCACCGTTCCGGTCGCTAACAACGCCCACACCCATCTCCGACATGCATATGTTAGATTTTTTACCTTAAAATGTATCCTATGATACCTAATGGATCACGATGAATCTGACTGAAAATGAATGAATCTAATGACACAATGCACGTCGAAATCGATCAAGCTGTTTAGGCTACAGAAGGTAACAAAGAAATCTACATACATACATACAAAATCATTACCCTCCTTCCTTGGGCAGTCAGGTAAAAATTTTCTATGTTAAAACATAGAATAATAGGGTTAAATCCCAGGGTTTGTCCTACCTATATACGAAAGGACAAAACCCTACCAATTGTATCATTATGAAAGTAAGTCTTAAAATTGGTCATATTTTTGAAGTTAAGGCAAACACACTCTTGCTGACATAACCTCAAAATGTTAAATTCAACAAATTGATAATATTTCTGACCACCTGATTTGGGATTAAGGTCGTGATGTTATATATTTATTGTTGCGGATATCCATTTAAAATATTTATACATATATTTGCTAGCTTATTTACTACAATCTACACTAACTTTACGTAGCGTCGGTGGCTCTGCGGTTAATACATTTATTCCAAATTTGGGAGGTCCGGATTCGATTCCCAGGCAAGCCATGTACCAATGAGTTTTTAAATTTAATGTAATTACTTATGTGCATTTATCCGACTGCTCTTAAACGGTGAAGGAAAATATCTTGAGGAAACCTTGCATGCCTGAGAAATAAAAATTCTAAGGCATGTGAAGTTCCCAACTCGCAATGGGGCAGCGTGGTGGACTATGGTCCATACTCCCTCATTATACGAGGGAAGGCTTATATCCCTGCAATGGGATGTTTACGGGCTGCGATGACGATGATGACAGTAACTTTAGGTTTGACGCCATTATTTTGAGTTTGGTACGAAGCGCCATACTTTGGGCGGCATTGTCCTTTCAACCAAATCCATTTGTCCGTGATTGAGCAATAGACAAGCATCCAAACTTTCGCATTTACAATATTAGTTAGATAATAAATAACCAAGAAAGTTTACATATCGACAACCAAAGTAACAAATCACATTATTTTCTGATATGAAGTAATGGACAATTGCTCTTGTCTCGGCACGAAATTAAATTTTGTAAGAAAATCAATTTCAATCGTTAACATCTGCCGGTTTATATTGGGTTAAAAGTTACAATTTGTTTACTGGTCACTTATTATTGTTTGGATATTTAAATCAATTTGTATACTGCCAGCGATAAAATACAACACAAATACACTTTATTGCACAACTGGAAAGAAAATACAGTTTCAGAAAAGTGGCAAGAATAGAATGTACAATTTGGCGACCTTATCACTAAAAGCGATCTCTTCCAGGCAACCTTTGGGTAACACCTGTGGCTCTGGTGACCCTGAAACACAGGCTCACGCCTATCTCAGGCACCAGTAAACTAATGTGTAGAGTAAATAAATAATTGATTGTATTTATATTAAACCATGAAGACGGTTGGATGTACCTACATTATGATAGTAACACTTGGTAGTAACCCTGAGAATATGCTATAAAAAGTTATGGGTCGTTTGTAAAACTTTACCTTTATAAACTGGAACGTAGCTATTGGCGGTAGTCGTCGCAAATGAGGGTAGAAGAATGACCCAGCCGGATGGGAGGGGTATTTGGAAGTGATCCGGTAAGCGACCCCCTGGGGCGCCGTCGGCCAGTTGGGAGCGGTGAATGTGAAGCCATTGTCTGTGCCAGCGTCGAGTGGGTCCACCTTGGTGAAAAAGATTTTATAGATTATTTAATCGTATTCTTGGCTTATACCCGAATATATTTATATTATATAAGAAGAATATGATATTAATTCAGATGGAGCGTTGTTATTTCTGTAAACGCTAAGATGAATGATGAAAATTTTGAAATTCCGAACGTTCTTTTCATACAAAAATGTTGATTCTAAGTTTCTAATGAGTGAAATAAAGTATACTTTTAGGGAATTAAGTTCAATTATAAGAGTGAGAAAACTTTATTTGATCCATTTAGAGTCACTTATACATTACAGGTTATATGTACTACATAACACGACATAAAAATATGGAACATCAATCTAAAAGTAAACAGTAGCTAGTTTTCAGTGTCGCAAAGTGGTATCAAATCAGGTCCCCATCTCAGCATTTGTTATAATCGAGTGGAGAAAAACGATTACAACGCTGGTTTTCAGTGAAACCTAAGGTGAGGTAAGGAGGTAAGGTGGCAATCGCAGATTATTTGTAATTCTAAAAAAAATAATAATAATAAATAAATAAATAATAAAAAAAATAATAAATGAATCATAAATAATATATATAAATATAAAAAAAAACTAAAAAAATAACCTTAGACATACACACAGCACCATCAAGTTCCACAGTAAGCAACTATAGGCTTCTGTTGTGGATCCCAGATGGTTGATATTACTACATAAATACATTTTTTTGCAAGTAAATACTTATTATAAATGAAAACATCCATAACTCAGGTACACATGTCCGTACTCATCACACAAACGTATGCCCTTAGCGGGATTCGAAACGGCGACCTGTTGATATAGTGGTCAGAGATTCTAACCACTAAACCAAACAGGTCGTCAAATGACTCATTTTAACAAGTCATTAGTGTATATGTATTTGTATGTATATATATTGCCTTGCTTTAAATATTATAGTTAAGTAGATCTAGATGTAGGATTTCTTATTTAGTGTCATTAAGCATTGCCGCAAATTTAGGTTTTGTGATTAGTATTTTGTAAGAGGTTAGATGCATTCGAGATGTGGTGCTGGAGACGAATGGATGGAATAAGCTGAACAGAGAAGAAATCAAATGGAAACGTGTTAATGATGGTAAAGGAGAAGAGATGCCTGTTGGCCACAGTTGAGAACCGAAGAGGAAAGATGATTGCTTTGACCAACTAACACAAAAGGTGACAGTCGTGTCGTACTAAGAGGTTAAATCGGGGGCGGAAAGCAGAGAGGCGTGGTCATTACTTCACCGACACTATCAAATTGCGGGAGAAGATTACTGTGCGGCCAATCCAGTCACTGTTATCATAATATGAGATAAGTTCACCGTGGTACTATATAATAAATAATAAATATATTTGCACTTACACACAGCGCTATCTAGTTCCACATTAAGCAACTAGGATTGTATTATCGATACCAGATGGTTGATAAACTACACAAATACATTTTTTTTTGTAAATAAATACATAAATGAAAAACATCCATTACCCGGGACCACATGTCTGTATTCATCATATACTCATGTATATGGTTTAACTTTCCTTTTTTACTCATATTTTTTTTTTTGTACAATAAAACGTTTAAAACAAACAAACCGCAAAATGCACACGGCAGACATGCATGACACATCAACGACAGGAAATAGACACTGATAAGTTCGTGCTGGATAAAATCTGCGAATCATAATAATGATTATTAATAAAAAACAATGATTTTTTATTAGGTTGAAAAAACATATTACGAACTATTCTCTATCTCTTATATTTAAGAGCTATGCTCTTGTCGGTGGAGTCCTTACCAACTATTTTATAGGTACTATATATATTCCTCTCTATCTTATACTATGAGAATTAGGAAGTAACTTTTAGAGTAGAATGTCTAAGGTAATAGACGATTTTGGGCAAGGTGCTTACATCTGAGATCTGATTCTCGCGTAGTCGTGATTTTAATGTCATGGGGTTTGTCACTTTTGCACACGTACATGAGTGTGAAAGATATAGACATGCCAATGTCGATCGGCAGTGAAATGTCGAGTGTGCGACAATTGGCGACACTCATGCGTCGACAGATGCCTTCAACCGGTTAATGGAGTATGTGGGGCTGAGTGTTTGATGATTTAGAAATTTTGCTTTTCTAAATTTTCTGATTCGGGAATCGGGGTGTTATGTCATATAACCTATAAAACTTACTTCAACTGTAATGCTATCCAACCAGTTGCCATCCACACAGAGGTCGAAACTGTCTACTCCAATGAACCAATCGGGAGACGGGATCATGCGCGCCATTACGGATACCTGCAACAAAAATAATAAATCAGTATAGGTATCAACCATATTAGTCATCATCATCAATCCGCACTAGTCCACTGCTGATCATAGGCCTCCCCCAATATCATAGGCAGTTCCTACCAGCCGCCTGACACAGCAGCAGCAGTAGCATGGACAACGCGAGATAGTTTATATCACACGTTTTACCACGGTCACCTGTCAAAATGAACAACATAGCAGCCGTAAAGCAGCGTATTGACAGATGCATGCGACAAAATGTGTGGATAAAATATATCTATTAAATATATAAAGGAAGAAGCTGACTGACTGACTGACTGACTGACTGACATATCAACCCACAGGCCAAACCGCTGGGTCTAGAGTTTCCAAATTTGGCACGTAGGTTGCTTACGAGGTCTAGGGGAGCACTAAGAAAGGATTTTTCAAAATTCACCCTTTAAGGGGGTGAAACAGGGGTGGGAAGTTTGTATGAAGAAACAGTATAACTTGGACATTTCGACTATTTTCGACTCGAAACTTCGCAAGAGTACTCCTAGAAACAAATAAGCTAATACGTGTTTTGAGATTTTTCGAAAAACAACCCCCTGGGTTGTGAAATGGGGGTTAAAACCGTAAAATCGATATTGGTGTCGTTATTTAGGTTTTATGGGATGTTGATTTTGAAAATGACATTTATTTTAAGTTAACCCTCTAGGGTTGAGATAGGGGTGGGGGTTGATACCAAAAAAGTCAATATTGGTGTCATTATTTAGGTTTTTTGGGACGTTGATTACGAAAATGCCATTTGTTTTGAAGCTAACCCCTTGGGGTTAGAGAATGCGATAAGGGTGAGTTGAGATTTTTCGAAAAACAGCCCCCTGGGGTGTGAAATGGGGGTTGAAACCATAAAATCGATATTGGTGTCGTTATTTAGGTTTTTTGGGATGTTGATTATGAAAATGACATTTATTTTAAGCCAACCCTCTAGGGGTGAGATAGGGGTGGGGGATGATACCAAAAAAGTCTATATTGGTGTCGTTATTTAGGTTTTTTGGGACGTTGATTGCGAAAATGACATTTATTTTGAAGCTAACCCCTTACGGGTTGCGATAGTGGTAGGGGTTAAAATCACAAATTCAAATTGGTGTCGAAGAGTCAAAGTCTCAAATTCGAAGGCTCAAAGTCGAAGGCTGAAAGTCGAAGGCTCAAAGTCGAAGGCTAAAAGTCGAAGACTCAAAGTCGAAGACTCAAAGTCGAAAGCTCAAAGTCGAAGGCTCAAAGTCGAAGGCTTAAAATCGAAGGCTCAAAGACGAAGGCTCAAAGTCGAAGGCTCAAAGTCGAAGACTCAAAGTCGAAGACTCAAAGTCGAAGACTCAAAGTCGAAAAGTAAAATTCATAGTCAAAGTCATGTCAAAGTCATAGTCAAAGTCATAGTCAAAGTCATAGTCAAAGTCATAGTCAAAGTCATAGTCAAAGTCATAGTCATAGGCAAAGTCACAGTCAAAGTCATAGTCATAGTCAAAGTCAAAGTCGTAGTCAATGTCATAGTCGAAGTCATAGTCAAAGTCATAGTTAAAGTTTTAGTCAAAGTCATAGTCATAGTCAAAGGGGTGAATAGAATTTCCAAATTTGGCACGTAGGTTCCTTACGAGGTCTAGGGGAGCACTAAGAAAGGATTTTTCAAAATTCACCCTTTAAGGGGGTGAAACAGGAGTGGGAAGTTTGTATGAAGAAACAGTATAACTTGGACATTTCGACTATTTTCGACTCGAAACTTCGCAAGAGTACTCCTAGAAACAAATAAGCTAATACGTGTTTTGAGATTTTTCGAAAAACAACCCCCTGGGTTGTGAAATGGGGATTAAAACCGTAAAATCGATATTGGTGTCGTTATTTAGGTTTTATGGGATGTTGATTTTGAAAATGACATTTATTTTAAGTTAACCCTCTAGGGTTGAGATAGGGGTGGGGGTTGATACCAAAAAAGTCAATATTGGTGTCATTATTTAGGTTTTTTGGGACGTTGATTACGAAAATGCCATTTGTTTTGAAGCTAACCTCTTGGGGTTAGAGAATGCGATAAGGGTGAGTTGAGATTTTTCGAAAAACAGCCCCCTGGGGTGTGAAATGAGGGTTGAAACCATAAAATCGATATTGGTGTCGTTATTTAGGTTTTTTGGGATGTTGATTATGAAAATGGCATTTATTTTAAGCCAACCCTCTAGGGGTGAGATAGGGGTGGGGGATGATACCAAAAAAGTCTATATTGGTGTCGTTATTTAGGTTTTTTGGGACGTTGATTGCGAAAATGACATTTATTTTGAAGCTAACCCCTTACGGGTTGCGATAGTGGTAGGGGTTAAAATCACAAATTCAAATTGGTGTCGAAGTCGAAGAGTCAAAGTCTCAAATTCGAAGGCTCAAAGTCGAAGGCTGAAAGTCGAAGGCTCAAAGTCGAAGGCTAAAAGTCGAAGACTCAAAGTCGAAGACTCAAAGTCGAAAGCTCAAAGTCGAAGGCTCAAAGTCGCAGGCTTAAAATCGAAGGCTCAAAGACGAAGGCTCAAAGTCGAAGGCTCAAAGTCGAAGACTCAAAGTCGAAGACTCAAAGTCGAAAAGTAAAATTCATAGTCAAAGTCATGTCAAAGTCATAGTCAAAGTCATAGTCAAAGTCATAGTCAAAGTCATAGTCAAAGTCATAGTCATAGGCAAAGTCATAGTCAAAGTCATAGTCATAGTCAAAGTCAAAGTCGTAGTCAATGTCATAGTCGAAGTCATAGTCAAAGTCATAGTTAAAGTTTTAGTCAAAGTCATAGTCATAGTCAAAGGGGTGAATAGAATTTCCAAATTTGGCACGTAGGTTCCTTACGAGGTCTAGGGGAGCACTAAGAAAGGATTTTTCAAAATTCACCCTTTAAGGGGGTGAAACAAGAGTGGGAAGTTTGTATGAAGAAACAGTATAACTTGGACATTTCGACTATTTTCGACTCGAAACTTCGCAAGAGTACTCCTAGGAACAAATAAGCTAATACGTGTTTTGAGATTTTTCGAATTCAACCCCCTGGGTTGTGAAATGGGGGTTAAAACCATAAAATCGATATTGGTGTCGTTATTTAGGTTTTATGGGATGTTGATTATGAAAATGACATTTATTTTAAGTTAACCCTCTAGGGTTGAGATAGGGGTGGGGGTTGATACCAAAAAAGTCAATATTGGTGTCATTATTTAGGTTTTTTGGGACGTTGATTACGAAAATGCCATTTGTTTTGAAGCTAGCCCCTTGGGGTTAGAGAATGAGATAAGGGTGAGTTGAACACTTTGAACCCACCGGGTATACCATATCACAGACTTTTACTACGTGTGGGTGCACCTGTTATGTTATTGAGAAATTTAAAGCCACCCAAACTTTGTAACGGTACTAGGTTGCAAGTCAAGGCTTTGCACCGGAACGTAGTAGAGGCCACTATTTTAACAGGACCTGCTCAGGGAGAAACAGTGTTTGTACCGCGTATTCCATTAATACCAAATGATCTTCCCTTTGAATTCAAAAGGCTTCAGTTTCCACTAAAGGTCTGTTTTGCCATGACAATAAATAAGTCGCAGGGGCAAACTCTCAAATTCGCCGGAGTAGACCTACGACAGGACTGTTTCTCTCACGGTCAGTTCTATGTGGCAGGCTCACGTGTAAGTTCACCTCAAAGTTTGGTTCTATTGCTACCACCTTCAAACATGGCAAAAAATGTTGTTTATAAGGAAGTACTTTAATAAATATAAACCAGAATTTTTCAGAAAGGTCTTTTAATGGATCCCTGTCTTAATTCATTTACCTGGCAAAACATCAACATGGTTCCACATACTTGTTATCTGCCCAGGGTCTTTTCCTGTTTGAGATAAACTCTACATGGTAATTTTTCTGCTGAATGTATTCCCGTGGGAAAGTAATAAAGTGTTGATTCATGTAGTCTACGCGGACGAAGTCGCGGGCAGCTGCTAGTGATATATAAAAATGCTGATCGTCGCTCAATAAATAATAATAAATAAATAATCTTTATTGTTTCTCACACAAGGCAATAAATGATCGAACATGTATTATATATGTATTACAAAATTCTGGTCCAAATATACCTAGAGGGACTAACATTTGAAGTAGGAAAATAAACCTGTTCTTCAGATTGCCAGGCTCACCCCTAGGTGTTACAGATAGTAACAATATAGTTGGTCCTACGCTGCGCTTGCCTAACTACGGTCTCTACTCCAGAACCCGGTTTCTCCAACGACAGTCGATTCTGTGACAGATACGACTAGCTCACTGCTTTTAGCTTGCTATCTTTCAGGGCTATGTAGACGACTTTAGTTTTCCGGATGATCACCTCCGTCCAGGTCCTACTCTCTCAGAGTACTAATATTGAGTTATAATAAATACAGATCTACGATGGTGATAGTTTCGTCTAATAAATCGTTATAATCGGTGGTTACTCAATATAAATTGTAGCAACCGAAGTTAACATAATATTTCATGGTTACAGAATTACAGATAACAAGCAATGTTCAGACAGTCCAGTAATTAGTAATGTCGGCGACAGATGGACAAATCACACGACATCAATTAGTTAGCGAGGCATGTATACCGCGTGTTAGTTTGAGACGACCACCGAAAAGGAAGTAGTAATTTTACCGGAAATTAAATTCTCATAAAATATGACGTAGATAATGATTGCGAAAGACATACGGGATGCATACAGAAATACACAAAGTGGAAATCAAATATTTTGTTTTTTTTTTATGCACAACTTTGTCTCAATTACACCTGATGTTAAGTGAAGATGAGGTCGAAGATGGAAGCGTACTGACCCGGAAACCCCAACACATTTGGGGGACTGGTTATCTTATC
This sequence comes from Oegoconia quadripuncta, assembly GCA_949316235.1. Lineage (NCBI taxonomy): Eukaryota > Metazoa > Arthropoda > Insecta > Lepidoptera > Autostichidae > Oegoconia > Oegoconia quadripuncta. Next base: position 18,129,438 of record OX438743.1, read on the forward strand.
TCTGACAACGGGAATACAACCATTCTATTAACATTGCTGCTTGGCGGCAGATTTAGATAAGATGGTGGTAGCTAGCCAGGCGGACATTTAAAATGCCCTACCACCAACCAAACCGAGTACTGAAACATGTGCCCCGCTGGGGATCGAATTCCGCGACCTCCGAATCGTAAACCCAATGTTGTTTACATTGAGCCACGGAGGATAATGTCAAAAAGTTGTGCTAAAAAGTGCCCAAAGGAAAAAACGAGTGCCACTCTAATTTATGCGTTATTCAAAATTCTAAGTGAGTATTCTGGCGTCACGTGTTGCTGGAATACTTATTCTCATACGCAGAACACTAATTGGCACTATTACCGCAATTTTTTTTGACATAATCAAAATAGCTGAATTCCTTTTTATCTATTCTATCATCACGTAGGTACGTCTGCGAAAGTAACTTTAGAAACTACACAGCTGGGGACCCTAGGCTACCAGAGCTGTCACTGGGCGAGCGCGGACGCGTACATGTAAATTTTCGTAGGGTTGACACCTTCAAATGTTGTATATCAACGTGACAGATTTGGGTTTCTTATCAGCTTTTGAATTACCTCTTTCGCTATGGCTCCTTGTTTACAACTAGCATACATAGCATACATGCGCAATTAATAGGAATAGTCTTTTTAGTTTGACTGTAAGATTAATAACCAAAATTCAGCAATTTAGTTTAAGATGTTTTAAGACTAGTACGTGGAACTCGCATAATATCTAAATACGAAGAAAGAGAAAGTAACTCCAAAGACTTTCGAGCAAATTTCCAACGCATTCCAAATTGATACCTCATCAACGTTCAACCGATCCCTTCATCCGTTAATCTACTAATTTATATGTATCACTAGCACACTGTTTCCAAATAACCAGACAGCACAATAATTGAATGTGTCAGCAACACAAATCGTTCAGTGGCAACCAATGTTTCTGTCAGGCGTAATAATAAACCAACAGAATGTTTGAAATAACAATTTAGGTCGAAACGGAAAACTTTAATATTTTGTATAGAAAGGGCTATTATAAAATTAGGTAGTTATCTAGGGGACAGGCAAGCCTGCAGGCTTTTGGCGGGAATTTAACAAGTGATGTTGCATCTATTTTCTATTTGCTGTATTTTGTATATTATGAGATTTGGTGGTTATTATTGGTAATGAATATACGATACGTCAGTAATTGTGTACAAGAATAAAATGTAAAGATTAAGTATTTCTAAATATCACATAAACATTATAAAGAGAGAACTCTAAAATACAGTTCGTGGGTTAAAGGGTATAAATGTAATTTAAAAAAAACGTTCTATTTGGCACCGTCGATTAGGACCACGCCATCAAATATAAATAAAACCAATTTATCAGATAAGATAACGGACATGAAAAATCGAAACAGAAGTACAGTAAACAACAGAAATTAGGCTTAACTGCCAATAAAACACAAACAACGCCCTCGAACCGATAAAATTTCCCCCTTTTATTACTACTCGATTCGAATGAGCCCGATTTTTTTGTTTGTCCGTACAACAACTGACGTATCGTAATTGCTGTTTGCTCTCTAGGGCATTAATTAGTGATGAAATACGATATTTTTGGGGAGTGTTCGGTGAGGGAACGGCTTCGAAGAATGCCAGCAGCAAATCTACTTTAGGGTGAGAGTTTATAACAACTAGGTATAAGTCATAAGCAGATCGTTGAATTAGCCATTTAATAGACTAGGTATAATGTGAACAACTAGATATGTCATAAGCAGGTCGTTGAATTAGCCATTTAATCGAATGCCTCGGCGAATCGTAATCCATTTGGGTCAATAAGTTTGAGTACAGTCTGAAACAGTCCTTAAAAGAATAATTCAAAAATATGTTTTCTCGGGAAATCTTAAATAGTTTTCATTCGATAGAACTTTTAGTATATTGACACGTCCAGTAATTGCTGTAATCATAAGAAATATCCAAAAACTTAATTTATTTTATTTTATGTGGGCCTGCAAAAAGTTTATCTGTTTCAGACTACGGCGGCGGTCGGCTTCAATAGATTTTCAATTTAATTACATTAAATATGTATTAACGTAATATTATAGTTGATAACCATCACAACTTTTTGGCTCGTCCTGTTTTTATAATCGTATTTCGGTAATTCTGACAACATTGCGACCGTAAAATATTGAATTAATTTGTTAATTATTTTGTGTCATTCAAAATTAAACAATAGTATTGGAGGTACGTAAGTTAATTTATCACTCGTGCGCTGCAATCAGGGATGTCATTACAAGTACAGAACTGTAATAAATGAAATCAAAATCATTACAATAGCGATTCAGGTTTTATTCGAATTAAATATTCTATATCGTCACCACCATAAAGATCGTCACCAGTGTACTTGCATATGTAACAGAGACCTGATTGTCATTATTATTCACCACGCTGCTGGTCTTTCATCGCCCCATTTCCTGGCCTGGTTGACCATTGACGCTCCTTAGACGTTGAGCATTCCTAGTGAAGAGCCAAACGTATATGGACTCCGTGAAATATGTCACAATAATATTCTACGCCCAGACAGGAAAAAAAAAACGTTATACTTACTCTAGAATGATTTCCGTCAACAAAGAACTCGGCCTCCGTCCTCCCGACACCCTGGTTGATAGCGGGCGCTCCGAATACATCGAGTGTTCCCGGAGCGGAACCAAGAGCATCCGAGCGCCCGGACTCCGCGAACTGCCGGACGGGGGGCGGCACTCTTCGTCCCAAGCGGAAGAGAACATATGATCGATCGTGAGATACACCTGTGAATAGAAAAGTGACATGAAATATCTACTTTATTTTGTTTTGACAGTCATTCATCATGTCATGGCGCACACGTCTGAGACGTCTTATAAAGTACACAACTAGTACCTAAGTAGCGTTACTTTGTCAGCAGATCTAGCATACCCCATAGTTTCTCAATAACTACACGAGGTAAAAGCCAGCTATTACGTTCATGCTTTAGGCATGTAAGAGGACTTCCTTCTAGCATGTCTTTGTGGAGAGACGACGGGGCATGCTAGCCCCGCAGGTGTGAATCTAATGTACACAAGTTGCAGCTTCGCTGATGCGTCTAGATCAGAATATGGAGCCACGTCGGCCTACTCTGTTTTCTTTTTATTGTTATAACGGGCATCGAAGGGCACTAATTGTAAGCTGTCTTTTACTATGGCAAGTTAATGGCTTGAACTAAATCTAATCAAATGGAATGGAAACACAAGCATGGATTGATTTATAATGTTATATATTTGTGTTTATTTTTAGAAGTTACAGGTGTTACAAAAACCTATGTGGGTTTATCCTCTTGTCATCATCGGACACTCATGACAGTCATTTCTTTTATTTAGGTTATAATTAGATAGCCAATAATGTTAATTATGTACAACAGAGTCATTACAATTACTTATCACCAATATAACGTCACGACCTTTATCCCAAAAGTGGTCAGAGATATCCCAAACATTAAAAGTTTAGTGCTCGAAACAACATTCCCGGTTCACCTTTCGAAATATACAGAAATGATCACGTGACAGGATGGGCTTACCCGTCGTCGCTAAAATATGCAAATCTAGTTATAGATGTTTTTGGTGGTAAGTCCCATAGTCGCCTTTTAGGACATCCACGAGAAGAGACGGGTTAGTTGTATTTTGTAACGTGCGGAAACCACACAGCACTCCAATAAAAGGTAATAATAATGCAGCCCTCATTTAACTAACTCTGATATGGTTCGATGGAGGTAGCCCTGTACAAAATGGCACTATCAATTACGTTACAAAAACGTAGAGTTATAAAATGTTCATGATGCTCTTACCACATACATCAATGACGGTCGTAAAGGTTGATATGGCATTATGCATGCCGCAGGTAAATGTTATCACCCCAAATTGCCACTTTATCGATAAACCCATATATTGCCATATCTAGCAAAAAGCTAAACTACTGGCCATTGGCAGTGATATGGTGATGGTCCGATTATGACGATGGGCGAATAATCGTCAGCACTTGTTTATTTTTTTTTTAATTGAGCTACACACATGCGGGTAACAAATGATTAATATAATGTTCATTTCACCTTCGATAAAAGCAAAATTCTAACTGATTTTCAATAAAAAATGCTAAATATCTTCGAAACGAGATAACTAATTTTCATCAAACATTGCTAGTAATCTGTCTCCTAATTTAGTATTGAATATAATAAAAATCGCACTCAAATCGGACGTATTTTAGAAATGCGTGGTTTGTCCAAACAAAGACTGGATAGGTACATGCACACAACGTCTTTAAACGTATTATAAGACTCGTCGGTTTTCATCGGAGGCTGAAAATGACAGTATCTTTGATATTATAAAGCCCTATATCCCAAGTTGAGTAGTCAGAGGTATCCCAAATATAAGCGTTTGGGTGTTTTGGTATGAAGTTTCTTAGTCGCCATTTCGCCATGAAGATGGTTCCATGGGTGGTTCAATTCTATTTACGTTCCGGAAACCATGCGACTACAGCAAAGCTAAAGAAAGATTATTAACGCCATTACTTTATACAGTTTCAAAAAGACTATTGACCCAATTTGTGTCTATATTTTCTGTTAATCTTAGAATTCTACTAAAACATAATGTGTTTACTCGCCACGGATCAAAAGAAGTTGTAAAAAATTTAATTAATCTAAATAAAACTACAGCTACACTAGTAGCATGAGAGGCGCTATAAACGTTTATGCCAAACGAGATAATATTTGTCCTGCTCAATCGCTTGGACGAAACATACAACTATCGCACTCTTACTCCTATGTCGCGCGCGATAAACGATGTCATGCTACAGGAGCTGGTCTAAATGTCATGGTGTCGTGTTACTTTATGCGATATTTTTTTTTATACTAAATAGGTTAGCACTTCAATTCAATCAAAAGATGGGACCGAAGATGGAAGCGCGCTCAACCAGAACCCCCCCAACTTATTTAGGAGAGCTATCATGTCTTTGCAACCTTAGATGCGTGAGTGTCCGATGTTCGAATAACCCTATATAAATTATTATTGGCAAAATGAAACATGTAATTCATTTTAGATAAAGACTGTATTTCCACATTTAAAATAAGTTCGTTAAGCTAGGTAAGTTAATCGGACGGTGGGGGACGTACAACTGCTTGTATTGCATTACGCCTATAGGTACATTGTATATAGTTAAGCTGTGACGTCACTTTATATGCTTTTCGTACAACCTGATATCTTTAACTTACCAATTTTTGTATACCTGTATTTTCTTTTTGTGTTGTGCAATAAAGTGATAAGATAGATAAAGCGTTTATTTGCATATTACAGAAACATATACAAAAATATTCGACGCAACAATAATTTTGCTTGGTGTTATTCTTACACAATGTAGCCTTATTTCACAGTAATAAAAATAAAAACTAAAATTAAATACAACTGTTACAACTTATAATAGAGTTGTATGTGTATCTGTACCACAAACGGGCCATCGCTCAGTGTGGATCCTCACCTATAGAGGTAAGACACTGATTTTCAGCTAGTGCCCTGCGAGAGAAAGCGAGGGTAGGGTACTAGTGCAAAAATTTTCAATAACAACCATAAGTGTGTATTCTATAAAGATCATGTTGTACGGTGGTGTATAGTAATTGTATGGATCATAATGATACTCGTTTAAAATAAAAAGTGGATTTAACATAATTAACTAAATACCTACAACGCGAACGAGTCAATTTGTCTGTGAGCAGCTACCGCTAAGCTATACGAAATGTTGCAAATGCTTTCGGAATATTCTTCTTTTGTATTTCTAGCAGATGTGCTTTAATTCGCTTCTTGAAAGAAAACTTAGAGAGTGGATTTTGTGTTGTATAGTAACTTTTAGATAAATACAAATTCAAACTACAAAGATGAGATAGATAAAATGCAAGAAAGAAAGGGAATCAAGGATGCTTCCAGTATCTGTATGACTGCAATGTCATGGCCGTAGGGCATATACGTAATTTGAGTAACAGATATCCCGAAACTGGTGACTACATGCTCTACTAACCTGTATCATAAGACTTATGAAGTTTATAAGTTGACGGTAGAAGAGAGAGAAAGCAGGGGAAGTGCACAAAAGATACCGATTGGGTCGGAGTGTCTTTGGGCATATACCCAACCCTATAGCAAACATAGAATAGATAGATAAAGCATTTATTTGTTACTCCAAACACACACACATATAGGTACATATAAAGTTTTAAAACAATTTGTAAAAAAACTTTAGGTAGACTTCAACTTAATAACTAAAACATATGTGTGTTGCAGCAGGACAAATGCATAAGTTGGCGGTGGTTGGCCAGGTGGACATTTAGAAATGAATAGAAAAGGATAACTTTATTCAAACCAGAACGCAAAGTACGCAAATAAAATAAAGCAATATAAATACTAAAAAACCAGACACTATAGTAATTATTATGTGCGCCCTGTAACGAATTGGATCTGACTCAGCATAATGTAGCGAGACCCCACAACGCTGATAATTCCAGAACCAAACATTAATATATACCTGTGTTCTATGCTCTACCGCCAACCAAACTGAGTATCAAATATGTATAACCTGCTGGGAATCGAACCCGCTACCACCGTTTTGTAAACCTTTCGTTGTTTACATGGAGCTACGGAGGCGTTTGTCACATTGAATGTTTACATAACGCGTGAATCATTGACTGACTATCTCACTGAGTGTACTGAACTCAAGTATTGCCAATTGGCATGGTTACAAAACCCCGATAAACAATGTGCTCTGCAATGAATTGTTTTATTTCGGACGTGTATCCGAACGACAGGTGTATTTATTGTGCGTTCCGAACGCAAATTATCTCGAATTAATTTCCAGTGTCATGTTTAATTTTAGCCGGTAATGATTAAGCGCGGTTTTACATTAACATATTTTCTGTTTTTGTAATGTCTATTGAAATTTAGTTTTTTTAATTCAGCGTTGCTTTTTTGAGAACAGTTTCGGCACTTTGAAAAGTCTGAAAGCTTTCATTGGAAAATTAATTCTGTATTCTACAAACAGTACATGGATAACATATTTTATATAATTTTCTTAGTATATTTTTTAATAAGGTCGCCTAAATACTATACCCCTTGTTGCCTACCGCGTTAGCTCTTTTGCATTAACTATTTTATTAGGCAAAACAAGCCATTGGTATCACAATTTCACGTTCTGACAACCATGGCTTATTTTGCCTTTATTTTTTTATGGTTAAATTTATGATTAAGACATTTCGATAGTCCATATATCACATATATTTTAAGTTTATACAAAATAAATCGACTCCGTCGTAACAAAGGTTATCTACTACTATAATATTAGAAATCTATATGTTGAAATGCACAAGTATATAAAATTTTTTGAATATTTTTGACAATCACATTTGTTTCAGACTCCAAAATTTACGAACTTAGGACATTATGAAGCGGTAATAAATAAATCTAATCACAAAACATAACTTAAGATATGTCTCTCACGGTCGTACGCTGTAGGCCCGAGTAGGCTGGCTGCATTGCCTAGTTGAATAGCGAAGCTCAACAATGCTTCTAAGTAAAGACCAGTATTCCGGTCATGCGAGGCTTCGACAAGCGCTGTAGCACCCGGTCCCCACAGCCCTATAAAATGTAATCTAGTGTATTAATTTGACCTCCTGAAGAATGAGTACCGTCTTAACAAGACGCACGGTGCGGTAATGTTCCGTTTACGCCGCGTTTCCATATTTTTTATGATGTACTGGAGATGTGTCTTACCATATTTACACCGACCGGAATTCATTCAATAAAGCTTGCACATTATGTCTATGTATCAGGGACTTGGCAGCTGAAACATACACTCGACTGCGAAGAAAATAGGTCACATTTATTCTTCGAAAGTTATCCTAAAGTATGACAAACACTAATTTGCTATAAGGTTTATTAAAAATACTAGGGACTAGACGATGGTGCAAAGTATCCGAAATATCAAAAAAATATATATTTTCAATGTTGTATTTGACTTTAGAAATTGTTTTTTTCATTATTGATTGATTGGATTTTTTTTTTTGGATTCGCATTTGACCACAACCTCACCTGATGGAAAGTGACGATGTGATCCCAAGGTTGTAGGATTCAGCAAAGACTGACGCCAGAAGGGAGTTCCATGCCTTTGCTTGGTTTAATTTGAAAGATAATTTGAACCTTCACACAATAAGTAACTTATATAACTTTGTTGGTATAGGTATTAGGAATAAGAAATTAAACAATAATTTGACTCTGTGGTGTTGTTTCTGATTCTGTTTCAAAAAATTTTATAAAGTGTAGGTTTCGCGAGATGTTTCGAAATAAAAAAAAAATAAAGCTGAAGATTTCAAATTAATACGATATATTTATTCAAATTATTTTGAACAACACAATAATGTCTCTTCAAATGTTTGCTCAACAGACATCTTTATTTATTCTGAAATAATAACAGGGATTTTGAGATTTCATTACAATCCTGGCTGTTATATTAAATTTTAATATTGATAAGCCCTAGAATGAAAGTCGACATTACAAAGTTGGACATTTTTATTCAAATTGTATTTCTTTTTGAGGTAATTAATGTACTAAATTTTAATGTACGATTTATTTCATAAAGAGACAAAACAGATGTTTTCAAAAAGAATTGGAATTAAACTTTGAAGCAGTCTTATTATTTCATGAAACGAATTAAAATTTGTTTTAGGTAATTGAAGTGTCATCCGTCACTCATCAGAGTGGCTTCTTCTATAACGGCACGGGAAGTTGTAATTATATTATTATTGCTGAATTATCTCTTAGGCTAAATATATTCATACATAAATAAAATAAAAGTGCTGTGTGGTTTCAGTATCAACCCGTCCTTTCCCGTGGGTGTCGTAAAAATATGACTATGGGACTTCCACCAGTATATTTTTTTTTTTAATGATAAACTGGATACGCGTTTGACCACAATCTCACCTGATGGAAAGTGACGATGAAGTCCAAGAGCACGCGATCCCAGTAAATGCCTATTCACTCTGCTCTTGAAGATCCCAAGGTTGTAGGATTCAAGAAAGACTGACGCCGGAAGGGAGTTCCAAACCTTGGCTGTTCGGATGATGAATGAAGAATCGAACTTCTTAGTGCGAATGTTCGGTATATTAACTATATACGGGTGGATGCCTTCCCACGCCTAGTAGTCCGAAGATGGAAAGGCGACGACTTAAATAGATTTGCACGTTTTAATGTCGATGGGTGCATTTCTGTATATTTCGAACCACTGTATGTTGCTTCAAGCATTGATTTTTTAATGTTTGTTATGTGTAAAATTATAGAAATATTGCTATTGTTATTACAATAGTAATATTTCTATTACTAAAATTATAGAAATATTGTTGATGATTTATAGCACATTTTGATGGATTGTGTCCGCTACGTGTCTCAAAGGGACGCACTTGTAAGGACGTTAGGGCAGAGTCGGATCGATGTTGGGATCCAAGTTCAGGTTCAACAAAGACACTACTTTATGTTTGGTAAAGCGAAGTGCAATTATAGGTATTTGGATACGATGGGATTGGCACCGTCACTCTGTGTACCAAAATCCTTAAATTAAATAAAGATTTAAAAAAATGTCCACTGACATCGACATCGACATACAAATATCCCACTGTTGTAGAGCACACAGCTTCACTAGAGTGCGGTGTATTTTTACATAAACTCCCAGGCCGCAGTATGCTGCTGTCCATTCCCTACTGCTATAACCTCGCGATTCCTTACTCGCACGACAACCACGGGAAGAGATAGGTTGATCTCATTTTTTGTGAAATATTTACACTAGGCAACGATAATTTAATTTATTAGGGACAATAAACAGTTTTACAATGTGTATAACTTACAATATTATTAACAAACAAGTATAGATGATTGCAAAACCAGCAGCATTATTCACAAATTACTAACAACTCAGTACTAAGTACAAAACTAAAGGAATAACTAAACTAAAATAAACAACGCAATCTGCCTGTCATATACATCAAGTAGTATCAGATGTAGTCGATGAAGCTACAGTTTAAATATAAGGAATATAATGTAAGATGTTAATATTATTTAGAATTTAGATGCTGATGATGCTGTTTATGATCAGGTTAAAGATACACAGTCAAATAGTGAAACAAAATATATTGTCAATCTTCTATAGATTTAACAGGCATCTACAGAGATTACCTGCTTTATCATCGATCACGACGTCACTTTCCAACAGGTGAGACTGCGGTTAAACGGGTATCCGGTTAATCACCAAAAAAACCGTCGTGACTAAGCCCCACAAGAGTTGCTACCGGACTTCGTTGATTCATGACTCCGTTGACATAAACAAGTATTCCAATTAATTATCAAGCCCAGCAAGATTGTCCGGAGACCAACAAAAAGGTCCACTCTATTTACATACACACACGTCTAATATATCCTGGGTAACGACGACAATTAAGAGCAGGCGCACCTTCAGCTAATGGCCTTGTTTTTCTTTGGCCCGAGGCTTCCCCGCCTAATTCCGTTTTTGGGTTCCGTTAAAATGGAAACCCTTAGCAAAAATAATCGCTTGTCCACTTGGTTTCCATTAAAACTACTAGTTTTGGAAAAATCGTACATCTTGAAAAATATTTATAAGTTTATTGAATTTGTAATTTACAAAACAACTAAAATTTAGGTTAAAGTTGATATTCTTGGGAGTTCCAGCCCCCTTAGCATGACATCGTTTGTCGCGCGCAACGTAAGAGTGAGAGTGGGATAGTTGTATATTTCGTCCAAGCGATTGAGCAGGAGAAATGTTATCTCGCGCGTCGAAAACATTTATCGTGCCTGTCATGCTACCAGTGCTGGTTACAATTTCTTAATTTCACTACGCAAATTAGGAAAATGTTACAAAGAGATTTAAAAAGACAGATTTATGATAGAAGGCATATTGTCTCGGCTTACGTTCGAATACTCAAATGATTTCTAGCGTATTCGAACGTAACGTTTCCTTCTACTCCGACTTCAGACTTCTACAACTATTCTTTCTCCATACATGCAGTTAGACTTTGGAATTCACTTCCCACCGACGTACGTGATAGTCAGTCGTTACCGGTCTTCAAATCGCGACTGAAGGAGCATTACCTTAAACTGTCTCAATAGATTATTATTATTATTTGTGTACATTTGTTTAAGTATATGTCATATTTATTTATAGGTTTTGTATTTATTTTTATCATATTAGATTATATATTTAATTATATTTATTTATATTATAACAACACCATAATTTAAGTATGTATGTCATCGACATGATTGTTATTTTCTCTATATGTATAGTATGTTTGTTTATAACTACTGTTTATGTAAGTGTACTCGCTGTCTACTTTTACGTTACCTCATCTATTTCTCTCCTTACTGAGGTTTGCTGGAAGAGATCTCTTATAGAGATAAGCTCGCCTTTTGTATATTTTAATATTCTCCTGTCTTTTTGTTTTGTTTGGTGTGTATGCTTATATACAATAAAGTGTTAAATAAATAAAATAAATAAATAAATAACGTAGCAGAGTACTCAAATGCTTTGTAGCATTTGAGTATTCGAACGTAAGCCGAGATAATATGCCTTCTATCATAAATCTATGTCTTTTTAAATCTCTTTGTTACATTTTCCTAATTTGCGTATATGCGACAGCATGATTTTAAGAAGCATTTGAATGTTCGGGCGTGGGTCTGATAAATCACGAGATAAAAATTTTGACTTAATTTTTGGTTAAATTATAATTCGGAGTTATTTTATGAAGATTTGTTATAAAGTCACGTTAAGCTGTAAAGTATAAAGAACGATCGATTGGCGGTGGTAGTATTTATGGTACAATAAAATATACTTGATTGATTGATTAATTGGGGCAGTGGATAGTGACCCTGTCTGCGAAATCAACGGTTGCTGGTTCGAATCCCCGCGAGAGATAAATGCTTGTGTAATGAATACGAACATTTATTTATTTTTTGACGACCTGTTTGGTGTAGTGGTTAGCAACTCTGACCACCATACCAAAAGGTTGCGGGTTCGAATCCCGCTAGGGGCATATGTTTGTGTGATGAATAGATGTGTACCCGAGTTATGTATGTTTTCATTTATAATAAGTATTTATTTACAAAAAAAAATGTATTTAGGTAGTATATCAACCATCTGGTATCCACAACACAAGCCTATAGTTGCTTACTCTGGAACTAGATAGCGCTGTATGTATGTCTGAGGACATTTATTTATTTCCGTGTCATGGATGTTTATATAAATATTTGTGTAAGTTTATCCATGATCTAGTATCCAAAGTACAAGCTTTGCTTAGTTTGGGACTAAATTATTGAAAAGTGCCCGAAATATTTATTTAAATTCAGAAAGTATTTAATAAACTCCACGTTCCATTCCAAATCGCACTCAACTATTTTTCACGCTAAAATATGAAACATGTTTCGAACACGAAAACGACAGAACCTCTAAGTTTGTTTGTAAGACGGACTTCACCAGCTTTTTCTTTCAAGGAGAATAATGTAATGACATCAATTTTGGCATCGTATATTATGACAAGCATTAACAGTGCCTGCCCTGAAGTCGCGTAAACATATCAAGATCTTTTTGTTCACGATGTTTGAGGTTGTTGATCATTAAAATCCCTAAACTGTCATACTATGGAACATGCTATGTAAACAAAAGACGATCTCAGCCTTTTTGATCACAATGTCTACGCCGCAAAACTTTGAACGATTACTCCTAAACAGTCTTTGTTTTACATACAATCTTATAAATACAATCTTTGTTTTACAAAAACGAGCCGTTCGTGCAATTTTTTAATTGAGACCTGCAGTGTCTCTTAGAGATAGGTTTAAACATTCTAACCTTTCCGTCACAGTACATTTTTGAAAATCTAATGTATGTTAAAAAAAATATAGCATCATTTAGGAAAAATGGTGATAAACATGTTGTCAATACAAGAAATAAAGATAAACTTGCAGGTCACTTAAGTCGCCTCCGCAAAGTCAGTAAAACCTCAAACAGGTTGATCCCGATTTTTATTAATGCATAACGGGTTGGTACTTGAGCTCAATCACACCTGATGTTAAGTGAAGATGAGGCCGAAGGTGGAAGCGTATTGACCCGGAAACCCCAACACACTTGGGGGACTGGCTATCTTATCTCTGACAACCGGAACACAACAATGCTATTAACATTACCCATTCAAGGTTAAGGTAACCATTGTCAGTAACATAATAAGAATCTTTAATTGGCATAAGTTTGGTAATAGTTTTCTGTATAAGAATTTGTAATAATGCTGTTGACTCTATGTAAATAAATAAATAAAAAAAAACATTGCTGCTTGGCGGCAAATTTAGGTAAGATGGTGGTAGCTAGCCAGGCGGACAATTAAAATGCCCTAATGTGATAATTCAATTATACAAAGCTGTGAATAAATGAACGTATATGTTATGGACGATGTTTAAAGCCTTCGTCTATGTGTCTGTTTGTGGATCTGTAGCATCATAACAGGTGAACCTGGTTGATAATGTAGGTAGCGTTTTTGACTAAACTTCGTACTAAACCTGAAAATTTATTTTTAGGAAAGGTGATATTTGCGAGGTAGTTTTTAATTTATTGATGCAGTCGAGATGATATTTAATACAATTTCAGTAACTAAAGAAAAAAGTCGTTGTAGACCAGAAAACGTCATTTTCCATCAGTAGACTTGAGCGTATTCCAGCGGTGGATGACCATACATACATACATAAAGTCACCCCTTGTTCCCGTAAGAGTAGGCAGAGACCATAGACTTCCACTTGCTACGATCCTGATATACCTCTTTTCTTCATTTACTCTCATGAGACCAATTGGTCATATGGTCATATGAGAGAAGAAGCTCATAATTATGAGCTTTGTATTCAATTACTACTGGCGATAGATGGGATAAAGCGAACAAAATCGTATTCTACCACTACCTGTTACAAGTAACAAGTCGCTCAGTCCTGTGTACTACGCTCACGGGAGGTCGTATTCGACTTTTGTAAAAATAAAAAGGTTTGCGTAGAAAATAAATAAGGCAAGAAAATGTGATACATAAAATACATACGTAAGTTCAAATTCATTCAAGATGATCAATGTATTCCTGACGGTGTATTCAAGGACGACCTGATTGGTGTAGTGGTTAGAAACTCTGCTACTGTACCAATTGGTCGCGGGTTCGAATCCCGCTAGGGGCATATGTTTGTATGATGAATACAGACATGTGATCCCGAGTTATGGATGTTTTTCATTTATACGTGTATTTATTTACAAAAAAAATGTATTTGTGTAGTTTATCAACCATCTGGTACCCATAACACAAGCCTATAGGTTGCTTACTGTGGAACTAGATGGAGTTGTGTATATGTCTAAGGATATTTATTTATTATTGTTTTTATTTACTGTGGACCTAGATGGCGCTGTGTGTTTGTGCAAAGACATTAAAAAAAAAAAAAAAAACATTTAAAATGTATTGGTATAAAAATGGCCGCTCTATGGGTCAATAAATACAATCTCTCTCTACATCGTAGGTAATTATTTGCGTCAAGTGTCCGTACTAATTGATTGTTCCTATCTTTTATATGTCAATCTTGTAACAAATATACATTATTAATTATTAAGTAAAATAGTGAGAAAAAATATAAAAACATCTCATAACTTCTATATTGTTGCAAAATCGTGATCAATTATCGAGTTCATAAAAGTAAATTCTGATCAACTCCCTCAAGTCATCCTGTATACCGTTATAAATTAACTCCCTTTCCCCTCCTTTCCCTCACCTATCTCGAGTAAAGTAGGTATTCAATTTACAAGACGCATAAGTATCTACTGACAAAATGGTACCAATTTTCTCGCTAGCGTTGGCGACGAAATGAGGTACCAATTTATGTGTAAATCTGTTGCTTATTTTTATGATAGGTACCTACATAGGGAATAAAATTAGGAGGTCTTTTTTGGGTGTGTGATACAGATAATCTATACATGAGATTTTAAAAATCGTAAATTGTTTCTTTTTTGTTTGAACGCGCATCGCACACGCAAACACGCTTAAATATTATGAATTTATTTCATATTATCAAAATTGTTTTTCAAGGTTTATGTACTAGAATTTACAATAAACATAATGTAACCTGTGTAAAGTGAGCAAAAATTAAAAATAGATATTTTAGTTTTTAAAATTTCTCGTTTTGCACCGACAAAGGACATTGAGCCCATGGAGCCAAGTCTGTTAATCCACACGGACTGAGTCTAACTATTAACTTATAAATAATATGGTAACCCTATTTCTAGTCATATGCGTCATAAAATCTTCATTAGCTGTACACATAGCGCAATATTGCCTATCTATTTTAGATTAGTGAAGTTAAGTAAAGTCAAGCACAGATCATCCTAGAACAGAACGACTAGCGATATGTCATACGGGAGTTTTCGCGCTTCGAAGGTTCCAATGACGGTCATCGTTAAGCCAAGTCGGCGGCCTTTAGCGGCGGCTTAAAATCAGTGAATGTCAGGTGGCTGCTACTGTGACATAAATCCAACAATCTGCACTGGCTTTTTGGCGGGATCTCGGCGAGTGAAGTTGCAATTTTCTTTATAATTCTTATAATTTGTGCATTTTGACTTTTGAAGCTTAATAATGGCAGAGTATTGTGCAGCAAAAGTTAGTGATGGTGTACAAGTGAAGGGAAGTGTAAATTAAAGGGCGTAACCAAGCTTTCGGTTCCCACAAGAAGCCGCCAAAATCTTTACCGACGAAATTCTACCACTTTACTGAAGAATGACTTGACATGTCCGTATTCATCATATAAAAATATGCCCCTAGCGGGAATCGAACCCGCGACCTTTTGGTATAGCAGCAGAGTTTCTAACCACTACACCAAACAGGTCTTGTCCCAAACTAAGCAAAGCTTGTACTATGGATACTAGATAACGGATAAACATACATAAATATTCATATAAACATCCGTGACTCAGGAATAAATGTTCATATTCATCACACAAACATTTATCCGTCGCGGGATTCGAACCCGCAGCCGTTGGTTTCGCTCACAGGGTCACTATCCACTACACCAATCGGTCATCAAAGTTTTCCCTAGTTCAGGCACCAGTCTCCACATAGAATTATAGTCCCAAGCTATATTTAACTCTACTGTACAATAATGCTATAATGTGGAGAAAAATAAATAAATGATTGAAAATGATTAATATAATGATAGTATTGGAAAATCGGAATATACTTAACATCAGGAGTGAAAAGGCTACCCCGTTGTGCATAAAAAAAAAGACAACATCCAAGGGTCACTATTCAAAATATACAGAAATGCACAGGTTACAAGTGGCGATTCCATCGCCGTTGAAACGTATTTTTTGTATTAATGGGTTGGTTCTTGACCTCAATTACACCTGATGTTAAGTGAAGATGAGGTCGAAGGTATAAGCCTACTTATGGATGTTTTTTGGTGTAAATCCCTTAGTCGCCGTTGGGCTGTTTTTATTCCTTTTACGTACCGAAACCATATCGCACAACAATGATGATATGTATTCATTACCGCACCTCTCACCACAAAACTCTAAAACATCTGCTCCTATCTTCTTAATAAGTTCGTAATTTGTAGTCCTAACAGATCAGAATCTTAATTTTTCTCTTATAAAACCCTCGGAATCCGCTAAATAAATTACGGTAAGGTACGCCGTATGTAATTAGATATGTAGGTCAGAGCACAGGCTTGAAGTTTCTAATTAGTCAAACTTACCTGAGAGCGGAACGAAATAATTTAATAAAATAATTTGCTTTAAGTGAGATGAGGATGTACGAGAATATTTTTAATCGTCTCGGTGGCTCAATGCAGACGACGTAAGGTTTACAAAATGAAGGTCCCGAGTTCGATTCCCAACAGTGTGTATTTCTTTAAACGTATTTGGAGAACTCACAACAGTTTGTACAAAAGTAAACGAACGATAAACTTGCATGGTTTACCATTATGTCATTGAACATTGTTAGATATGTAAGTTCTCTGTTATGGTATTCAAAACCATGTGGATGATGTTCATGGAGAGTCCCACAAATAGGTCCAGTTTACCCAAAGTTTGTTTTAAACCCTTCCTCGCCTTCGTTTCTCGCCCTCAATTTTTACATGTCCAGGGGATCGACACTGAACAGACCCTGTGTTTGTTCCTAAGTTTGTTGAGGCTTCCAACAGCATCCGTAACTAGCTTAAAGTTCACTTAACACAAAAATAAAGCTTTCAATTCCACTTACGTACACCGGTAAGACAAGTTTATTTTTTAGGCTCAACGGGTTTGCACTTGACCTCAATCACACCTGATGTTAAGTGAAGATGAGACCGAATCGTCTTGTATTTCAGATGATAAGTGAACTATCATTCGGTGAAATTAAAATTATATAGCATAGAAGTATAGTAAAACGAGAAGCAAAGTATAGGAATACAACAATTTCAGACCAAATTCTTGTAAAGCAAGGAAGCTCTGTGATTCGCTTGAGTAATTAAAAGTGAGTTCAGACTAACTTCAAAGGTTTATTCGATTTTATGAGATTTTCAGCAAAGGGCTCTCCTCTAATTTATCTTTCATATAATTTTATTACTGCTTCATATTTTCAGTGAATATTACCTGCTTGTAGGTATTTAATTATTAATTCACAAGTTAGGTAACAACTATGAGAAATCATTTGCTGTGATGTTCTATGCTGATTTTGTCAAATAAATGTTAGAAGATTACGAGTATCAAAGTCACTTTGATATTCTTGTAACCTATAGTATATATAACCTAAGTACCTACTGTTTTTTGTACTATTATAATATAACACTTATCTTTATTGAATTGGAAATATTAGGTCCTTACCTATTAAATTGGCGTTTTGTATGAAGAATTTCATTAAGACTGTTTTCTCCATACAAACATTTTTGATTTTTTTTTGGGAACGGCTAATCCAAATTTAACTAAACTTTGTGTAAATTATCTGATAACATTAAGTTAAGTATAGGCATCTAGTACCACAGTAAGCAACTATAGGCTTGTGTTGTGGATACAAGATGGTTGATATACTACATAAATACATTTTTTTTTGAAATAAATACTTATTATAATTGAGACATCGCATAACTCGAATACACATGTCCGTATTCTTCACACAAACATATGCCCCTAGCGGGATTCGAACCCGCAACCTTTTGGTATAGTGGTCAGAGTTGCTAACCACTACACCAAATAGGTCGTCAAATGGTTCTCCCTTTACAAAACTGATACTTGTAAAGTTCCTAACCATGATTGATGGAGCCTGTTAAGTCGTTTTAAAGAAGCACCATGTCGTTTAGTTAAGAATCTTGACCCTTAGAATAGCTAGAAACATCGTGAGAATGATGTATTCTCAACAGGCTCCGTGGCTTCGTAGCTCAATAGAAATGACATAGGATTTTACGGTCAATGTTTAACACTCTTTTTTTTTTTTTTTTTTTTAATATTTCGGACACTACACCTATATCATCTAGACCCAAACTAAGCAAAGCTTGTACCTACTATGGATACATGATAATCCATGACTCAGGAATAAATGTTCATATTCATCACACAAACATTTACCCGTCGCGGGATTCGAACCCGCAACCGTTGGTTTCGCTGATAGGGTAACTATCCACTACACCAATCGGTCGTCACACTCTCACAGTAGTATTGGTTAGTGGTAGAACATTTTTAAATGTGCACGTAGCTAGGTAAGGCCATCTTAACTAATTCTACAGCAATGTTGATTGATAGCATAGCATTGTTGTGTTCTGCCAGTTTGTGACAGAATAGCCAACTCCCCAAATTATCCTGCTCCTTTTCTCTCGTTGTGATTAGCGTGCGACCGGATTTTATTTCACATAGACACATTCTTGTATTTAGAATTTATGGCTATAAATTCATTTACGTTTCTCTCTCCATGTGCAATGTTTCCAAACCATGCTTCCCGTAACATAATAGTGTTGTCAGGCTCTTATTTCCTGACTCTATCGATAAGTGTCTATTTTACCCAGTTTTGGCAGAGGGCCAAACGACACGCAGAACTATGACAGAGATAAATCAATGCAGTAGAACAACTTCTATAAATAGAGATATACTTAAATTAGGATGCAAAAATTGTTTGTTTATAAACTTACTTATATTAAGCTTTTATAGGTATTTATTACTAAGCACCAATGCCTAAATATGTGTATCGTGTGTATATATATATATGTCTTCCTGAATTCCTGAATCCTAAAGGCTTTACCTATTTTAAACGTTTATGTCGCGCGAGATAATATTTGTTTTGCTCATTCGTTTGGACAACGATATACAACTATCCCACTCTCACTTCTACGTTACGTGCGACAAACTATGTCATGCTATGGGGGCAATAGTCTGAGTCTTGTTCTCCAGAATGTCTTAAGATATATTTTACCAACCAACGGTTGCAGGTTCGAATCCCCGCGAGAGATAAATGTTTGTGTCATGAATACGAACATTTATTCATTTATTTATTTATTGACGACCTGTTTGGTGTAGTGGTTAGCAAGTCTGACCACTATACCAAAAGGTTGCGGGTTCGAATCCCGCTAGGGGCATATGTTTGTGTGATGAATACGGACATTGTGTTCTCGAGTTATGGATGTTTTTCATTTATATATGTATTTATTTACAACAAAAAATGTATTTGTGTAGTGTATCAACCATCTGGTATCCACAACACATGCCTAGTTGCGTAGTGTGGAACTAGATGGCGCTGTCTGAATATGTCCAAGTATAGTATATATAGTATAGTATAGTATTCGATGAAAATGGGTTAAGCCGTGTATTTGGACGATATCATAGCCTTTCATCTTCGTTTAACATCAGATGTGTGACTGACTTTAAACTTTGTGTATAATAAAATTAGAAGAATGTAAGATCATTGACTTTTATTCAAGTGTACCTACTGGTTTTCTATACCATGTGCCCACAGATATAATTAATGAACCTATTATAAACTTTTTCTTCCACTCTCACACTCTAAATGAATGGATCGCATTAATAATAACACATCTTTCAGAAGATAATAAGAATTTGGTATTTTTGGGGCTTGATCACATTCACGAGATAAGATAATTATTTTAACTTTGTCAAATAACTTAGTCAAAGTCAAAAATGATTTATTTTGTAGGTACACAGAGTACACTTAAAATAGTCAATTTTACATTTTTGAAGCTACTGCTTGTTCAAAATGCAATTTTCCCCTGAGAAGAACAAGCAAGAAACTCGAAGGGTTGCTCTTTTAAAATCAGGCTTTGATTTTACATAAAGGTTTTTATATTGCAAAAAGGTTTTATATTTCATTATTAATTATGAAATAGCCTGGCATACGAACGATCTGATATTTTATAATATGCTTTTTTAATAAGTTTCTTTTTCATAGTATCTTTAAATTTATTGAGAGGAAGATTTTGTATATCACCTGGAACCTTATTGAAAAAGCCTAACCCTTTGAATGAATTACTGGCTTTGCGCAGGCGACTTATGTGACCTGCATGTTTATCTTTATTTCTTGTACTGACATCATGTTTATCACTATTTTTCCTAAATGATGCTATATTTTTTTGACATACATTACATTTTCAAAACTTATATTAGACATACAAACATTAAATTTATCCATTTCTTTAGATTTCCATTGCGCACGTCTTATCTGCCTCTTCCAGTCATTACTCTCTTTCGTAGGTCTGCTGGAAGAAATTTCATTGTAGAAATAAGCAGAACCTGTTGTGTTGTATCTGTATGTTTTTTTTCTTGTGTACAATAAATGATAAATAAATAAATAAATTTACAAAACAAAGTTAGAATGTTATTATACACTTTAAACCTATCTCTAAGTGACACACTACTAGTATTTGTATTATATGGTTTATACCCTTTCCCATTGAGAGAAAGATGTGCTGCCTATCGTAGGTACGTGTAAGGCATATGGTTGTAATATCAGATATTTTAGGGGAGTGATTGTATATTTCTAAAGGTGAACCGTGGATGTTGTTTCAAGCATTAAACTTATAATGTTTGGAACACCCAAACGCCAATGATTATCTCTGATCACCCTAATTGGGATATAAGACGTGACGTTATATATGTATCTAAAAAACCTGTTAAGGCAGTATAGATAATACCATATATAAATACAGACAGATATACTCTTCAAACTTTTAACATCGCCGTTTTAACAGTTTGCGTCGCCTTATTTCAGACCCATTATAAAATCAATAGCGTCATCAGAAGATTGCTGTTTTTTAATTTGAATGAGTCAGTTATTAAAAATTCTAAAATAAAAGAGATATTAACAAAAACATACTAAACAAACAAGAACAATGAAGGGCCCTCGAACATACTCGTATGTCAATTATGTTACTATAATATAATTGTGATATTTTGTTAATGTATTGTTCTTTATTTGTAATTATACTTATGCTCTTTGTCTACAATAAAATTTCAAATGTTTTTCCTTCCGAGGGTTTCTTGGAAGAAATCTCTTACTGAGACAAGCCCGCCTTTTGTGAATAGTAATTTCCGTTCTATGTTTCTGCAAGTATATGTGTATACTTATATGCAATAAA
Organism: Oegoconia quadripuncta; assembly: GCA_949316235.1. Classification (NCBI taxonomy): domain Eukaryota; kingdom Metazoa; phylum Arthropoda; class Insecta; order Lepidoptera; family Autostichidae; genus Oegoconia; species Oegoconia quadripuncta. The sequence goes on from OX438743.1 coordinate 18,151,149, forward strand.
GTGTTATATAATACGTGTGACATATACTGTAAATTACTTTTTATTTAAGTGTTTCGTATCTAGACATTAACAATTGTAAAGGTATAATAATTTATGGCGATATAATTTATTCATTGTTGGCTATTGCGGACGAATTCATACAATGCGGGAAAATTTATTCGTCTGCCTCGAACTTCTAAGTGTTCTGATGTAGCGAAGTACCAAAGGGATTTTACAATTATAATTTTCCTTTTTTGCTTAAACGATTCAATTTGAGAATATCATAATGGGAATAAATTTCAATAATAATTAGTTTTATTAAAGAAGCTGGTTGATTGAACCAAAGATAAATATTATGTTTAGTTGTAGGCAGTGAAAGGTCATGATCATCATATCAAGTTGAGGAAATGCAATATGACAAAAAAGCTATTTAAAGTTAACGACATAATAAAATTATCTATTAAAAGAACAAATAAATATAACCGCCTCCGTGGCTCCATGTCAACAACATTGGGTTTACGATTCGGAGGTCGCGGGTTCGATCCCCAGCGGGGTACATGTTTTAAGTACTCGGTTTGGTTGGTGGTAGGGCATTTTAAATGTCCGCCTGGCAAGCTACCACCATCTTATCTAAATCTGCCGCCAAACAGCAATGTTAATAGCATTGTTGTGTTCCGGTTGTCAGAGATAAGATAGCCAGTCCCTTAAATGTGTAGGGGTTTCCGGGTCAGTACGCTTCCACCTTCGACCTCATCTTCACTTAACATCAGGTGTGATTGAGGTCAAGTACCAACCCGTTGTGCATAAAAAAAAAAAAAAAAAACTATTTAATTTAATAACCGACTAAATGACAATGTGTTTTATAGTATAGAAGAATATTTAGTAACAAATTATATATGACTTGAAAGGGAATCATGAAATTATAGCCATAATTTTCTTTAGATTTTCAAATTTAATTTTTTTAAATATAAACACTTAAACTCAAGTGTTCCTAGAAAATGCAATACGACAAAAAGCTTTCACCAAACGACATAATAAAATTGTATAAATGGCAAAATGGCAATGTAAAGAAAATATTAGGTATGACTCGAAAGTACGCTACCACCTTCGGCCTCATCTTCACTTAACATCAGGTGTGATTGAGATCAAGTACATGAAGTTAAAACGTTAATATTTAAGACGGTCAAATTTGAATTTGTTCTAAATAAAAGTGAAGTGTTTCCCCTTGAAAAATCCACTTGTGACTAACTGAAGCAAGGTGTGAAATGTACACAATTTTTTAGTTAGATATTAGGTAATATAGCAACACAAATCCCTTCAATATTCCTTTAAAGCGCTTATTATACCATACATTTTTAGATAATCTAATAAAGAAATAGGAACTGTAATCGATAAGTTCCGATTTAGTAGCACCGCACTACTTCCATCCTAAATGCAGAGTAATTCGGTATACATTGCTGGGAGGTATGGTTCTGTTAATCCCACTATCCTTACTTCAACCAGCAATGTACGCCGAATTAGTCTCTACATTTAGGATGGTGTAATAAATGTTCCTAACTTCCGATTTCCTAATTGAAAACGATAAGTATTACAATGAAATATACGTAAACACGTATGCGGTGTAAATAACAATAATTGCACAATAATTATAAGAGAAAAACTCACCATAAATTTTTGACCATTGTGCCGCTGGTCTCCAATCCGGATAATGTTTCGGGAACTTCTCCCTCGTCCAGTACGTATGAAGCACCATTCGATAGACCGTCATTTTGTCCGGGTTGCACGTGTCAGTGTCGCCGGGTATCAGTGCTGCCGCCGTGGCGAGTGCCGGCAACATCAACACGAGGAGAACTCGCGCCATTATATCGCTAACCAACTATCGCACTGTCACAACACTAGGTATCCAACATGGTTACTGTCTGTCACAACATCTCGCAGTTTACTTCGCACCTGCAACAAGAAATGGATTATTTTAATATCATATTCAAAAAGCTTTTATAGATTTAAATAAGGAACTAATTATGGAAATCCTTTAGCCATTTGATAATTTGCAATAAATATTAGTTTCGTGAATCGGCCAAGCCTATAATAATTTCCTGTGTCCAAGAAGTAAAGTTATCAGGGTAAATTCGCTAAACATTGTAATAATAATAAATGTCTTTGCACAAACACACAGCGCCATCTAGGTCCACAGTAAGCATCTTGGTTTGTGTTATGGATACCAGATGGTTGATAAACTACACAAATACATTTAATTTTTTTTTTGTAAATAAATACATGTATAAATGAAAAACATCTATAACTCGGGAACACATGTCTGTATTAAATAAATAAATAAATATTCTTGGACATACACACAACGCCATCTAGATCCACATTAAGCAACTATAGGCTTGTGTTGTGGATACCAGATGGTTGATTTGATATACTACACAAATACATTTTTTTTTTGTAAATAAATATATATATATATAAATGAAAAACATCCATAACTCGGGAACACATGTCTAGATATTCATCATACAAACATATGCCCCTAGGGGGATTCGAACCCGCGACCATTTTGTATAGTAGCAGAGTTTCTAACCACTACACCAAATAGGTCGTCTCCGTCGTCATCATTCTTATATGAAATGTTTTTTTATGGAGACACGTTTGGCAAACCACGTGCGTTGCTGAATCGACAATTAACATTGGAAATAGACATGTAATTTGCAACGCACGCAGATCACGTCTTTACGTGAAAGGTCTCCATAACATCCCTCCTGCACCAGTTGTAAATGTATAGAATATGTGTGTATAAATCGTTAGGATTTTTAGTATGTAAATTAGTCTATCCGAATGCAATAATGCAGCACTGGTTATCTGCACGATACTGTTATTTCCTTCATCGACCGAACCCGCCCAGTACCAGCGAGTCAACAGCGCTACCGTTAAAGTGGAGACTCAGACGTGATCGTTAAAGTGGAGACACCGACGGGATCGTTAAAGTGGAGACGCCGACGTGATCGTTAAATTGGTGGAATTTAAATTTTGCTTTTACATTAGTCCCTGCCTACATGCGAAATTTATAATTCCTTATACCCAAAGGTTGCCTGGAAGAGATCGCTTTTAGTGATATGGTCGCTAAATTGTTTTATTCTGACCACTTTTCTGAAACTGTATTATCTTTTCTGTTGTGCAATAAAATGTATTTGTATTGTATTGTATTGAAATTTCAGCTTTCTATGACTTAGCAACAAACCCTGGAAGGATTAATTTTCGACTTTTTTAATTCCGTTAAGTATTGATAGGTAAGCGGTTACTCAGGTATATATATACCTACTAAATTTCAGCTTCCTAGAAGTTTGAGAAGTTCCCTAGAGTTTTAATGATGAGATTGAAACTCAAGGAATGAGTGTTCCAGTAAACAGTAGTACAATCTTATTCAATTACCTACAAACTTTGACAATTGCAATAAATTGTTACTGCTTTAGTACAATTAGTAAGACCCCGAGAGACAAAGAGTAATTACTATATCACAGTATAACCATTTTATGGTTATCGTGTGACTATATATGCAATGCTATGCTGTACCTGACGACATAAAATTATTACCTAAGGATTTATTTAAATGTAGATTAAAGAATTCCATACATTAAATCATTGATTAAGAGCAATAGTTACTTAAAAAAAATTGCTATTCCTTAAACAGTATATTAAGTTTATGAAACGTATGACATGTAAATTTTAACATCTATGGAATTAAAAATCGTGAGTGACATTTGAATTATATAGATACTATTTACCGACTTACATGAATGTAATATTTGTACGTATGACTTTTTAACGTTACATCGAATTTTAATTGACATTTGCATAAATTATATACATGTTATTATATTTTATTAACTTATAACTGAACGTATTCAAGGCACAAGTGAAGGAGTTGTATCTAGCCCTCTAGCTCCTCTATCTATCCTCTTTTCGTTTCATACTCGCATTAATTACTGTGTGCTTAGTTACGTACTATTCTATTTAATCTTTCAATTTGATTTATTTATTTTATTAAAATTAGTTTACCGTGCACGCTACCTACATGTCATGTGCATAATGCTTCCTAACCCAAAGGTTGCCTGGAAGAGATCGCTTTTAGTGATAAGGCCGCCAAATTGTACTATACCCTTTTTCTTAATTCTTTTTATGCTTCTTATTGTTGTACAATAAAGAATATTTTGTTTGTTTGTTTGTTTATAAATTTTTTTTTGGGAATAATTATTAAAAATGTATATTTGCATGCCACGTAAGGTAAAATATGCGAACTTTATATAACAATGTATTGTTACCATCTTGTTCACCATTTTTTCAGCAAAATAAATGATTATGATTATGATATCATTCAGAGAAAGAAAACAACCAAGAAAGATTAAACGATATCGAACAAATCGACTAGACCCAAAGATAGTGTTTAAAGTCAAATATCTTCGAAACGCCTTAACCTATTTCCATCAAACATGGCTAAGAATTATCTCGCATCCATCGACTTTCGAAAACATTAAACGGTTTCCAAATAATTTCAGCCGTTTTGGGGCTACAATGCCTTAGATACTTAAACACAGCCACACAGACAGACAGTCGAGGTTTAAAGTGAAGCCACCGTCATGCGAGTACATACCTAGGAGCTACTATATTAAAATGACGTGTGGCGTTCTTATGTTATGAGAGTTACCCACGTAATCGAAGAGCATTGACCTGATCTATTTTGGCTTCAACTGACTGACATTACTTCCCCGACGACAGGTCTGTTGAATGAAATATACTCAACTAAGAGTTATAAGTAAGTATTTATAGTTATACTTATAAGTAGTCTTCACTTATTCTGTTGCTGACATCAGCAACAGAATAATAATAATAATTAAAATAATAATAATAATAATTAATTTCATGCACACATGTGCATGAAATTAAAATTAAAATATCATTCTTTATTCCATGGAAAAACAGACACATATAAAACAGGAGGAAATAAGGGATGAATCGCTTAAGAGGACATTAATGACTAAAGACTGAAGATTGAACAAAAAGTGCATAGTTAATTCAATCTGCTTTCACTAACAATTATAATATAATTAATACGACTGTAATAAACGACCTGTTTGGTGTAGTGGTTAGATACTCTGCTACTATACCGAATGGTCGCGGGTTCAAATCCCGCTAGGGGCATATGTTTGTATGATGAATACAGACATGTGTTCCCGAGTTATATTTTTCATTTACACATGTATTTATTTTCAAAAAAAAAATGTATTTATGTAGTTTATCAACCATCTGGTATCTAAAACACAAGCCTAGATGCTTACTGTGGACCTAACGCCTAACTTTGCACGCCATAAAGCCAAGTCATAGTGATTCACTGATATAATAGTTTACACCTGTTACTGTATACCTGTGATTATGCAAATAAATAAATTATGATTACCTATGATAAAATAAAATTCTAATCTACACCTCTATCTACAACGTGGGGCTCTGAACAGGAGAAAATAAAAAAAATGGGGCTTCTATGGAGTAACCTTCCAGGGGCCTATAGGTTTCCAGAGTGTCTACCAATCAAATTTCAGCCAAATTTGTCCAGTCCTTTAGGCCTGAAAAGGTAATAAACATACATACACGCACACAAACTTTCGCTTTTATAATATTAGTTGAGATTAAACTAAGGTAAATGTTCTTGGCCATGTTTGATGAAAACCGATTCAGCTGTTTCGAAGATATTTAACTTTAAACATATTGGTTTTGTATCATCACATCTGCCACAGAACCTCCAGTGCTGAACATAGACCGGAATTAAGATTGGTCTGTCTGTCTGTCTGTAACGTCTGTCAACCTTGCGTGGGTGAAGCCTGGTGACCTTAATGATGGTCGCGCGAATTCGAGGCCTTTTTCAACGACAACAAGAAAACCTATAGGGATCTATATTGCTTGAGTCATAGAGTGATGCATTTGATATAAAGAAAACCGTACTCAAAAAAAAACATCCGAACTTTACCACCTCCGTGGCTCAATGTAAACAATATAGGGTTTACGAATCGGAGGTCGCGGGCTCGATCTCCAGCGGGGTTTTAGTACTCGGTTTGGCTGGTGGTAGGGCATTTTAAATGTCCGCCTGGCTAACTACCGCTATCTTATCTAAATCTGCCGCCAAACAGCCATGTTAATAGCATTGTTGTGTTCCGGTTGTCAAAGATAAGATAGCCAGTTCCCCAAATATTTGGGTTTCCGGGTCAGTACGCTTACACCTTCGGCCTCATCTTTACTAAACATCAGATGTGATTGACGTCAAGTGCTAACCCATTTTGCATAAAAAAAAACAAAGACATACACCCATCCATTTTCGTCGGAGAGCAATACAATTTAAATGGCAGGATAAAGAACTTGATTATGACCCAAGCGGGGTATTCTATAACATCATCCTTATGGATGTCCAATAAAAAGACGTCAAATTGCAGTGTGAGCGTCGAGCCAACCAATCACACGTCAGAACGTAATCGATGAATTTACACAATAATCCCACAGATAGTACAAAAACGGAGGCACGTGTAAACAAGAGCAGCAATGCGCGTTTGAATTATTGGAACTTTTGAATAGCTGTGACTATATATGTACAATATACTCGTTAACATACAACCCTGTTGATATATTTACCCGGATATTGCGATTTTACCGTTCAAATAGGCTCGTATTTTTGGTGCACTGTAACGAGTGCGCCATAAACGCTTGGTGCTGATGAATGGTGCTGAGCTGGTGATATTTTTAACATTATTTGTTAATTTTATATCCGGCTTTAAATTTTAACATCTCTTTGGTCGTCTTTATTCATCGAAATAGTCATTATTCATGTCTATTCTTGAGTTCTAAAAGTTAGGAATTCCGGGAAAGTATCGCTTGGCGGTTGCTGCTGTCTTGTGACGCTGACTTTGAATAAGTATTTAAATCGGTATTAGGTATTAAGAAACTGAATTCTGGTATAATTTATTATATATCTCAGACCACGTACTTAATTTATTTAATATTCATTTAACATTAAATTTCATTATTCATATTTATTAGATAAAAATGTAAATTCCATTTCATGTCAGTTCTAACCGCCTCCGTGACTCAATGTGAACAAAATAAGATTTACGAATCGGAAGTCGCAAGTGCGATCCCAGCTGGGTACATGTTTAGTACTCTGTTTGGTTAGTGGTACTAATATTTTAAATGTACATCCGGCTAGCTACCACCATCTTATCTAAGTCTGCCGCCAAGCAGCAATGTTGATAACTTTCTTGTGTTCCGATTGTTACAAATAACATAGCTAGTCCCTTAAATGATATGGGGATCCGGAGAGCACACTTCCACCTTCAAGCTGTTTGATTTCGGCACTCAAATACAATAGATCCAACCCGGCTCTTCCCGTGGGTGTCGTAAAAGGTGATTATGGGATTTGCCACCCAAAAACATTTATAGTTGTGCACGTTTCAAAGGCGATGGGCACACCCCTGTCACTTGTGCTATTTTGTAAATTTCAGCAAGGGAACCGTGGAAGTTGTTTAAATCATTAAACTTCTAATATCTGGAACACCTGAACACTATTGGTTGGGATATGTCTGAACACCCCATTTGGGATAAAAAATAAACACTTCCACCCTCGGCCTCATCTTTACTTAACATCAGGATTGAGGTCAAGTGCACTTACACAATAACTAAGTCAATTTTATAAACTCAACTCATGCTTTAAAAGTGGATTATTATCCAACATGCCAGTAATTAAAACGTTATTCGAAATAGGTTGTTGCCGAAATAACCAAATTTGCATTATTCAACAAATTATCACGTTTCATTTTCGTCCGCTTCGTCGTTTTCCGAAAAAAATACCAGGTCAACCCCCCATTGGGGTCGTCATAAATATTCCATGGAGCACCCATCTGCCTGTGACATGGGAGGGGTTCTTTGCCAATATTTTGCCAATATTTCAAAAGGGTTTGCCGTGCTGACGTCAGCAGAAACTGAACACGGTTTAATACTAAACCGCAATATTTGAAGAGCATTTTTACGATCCTTACGGAATATATTAATCTAGAAGCGGACTATAAAAAAGTTTTGCGACTTCAAATGTGCGCTACCTTCGTGGTATAAAAACCTAGTTGGATATGTTATTCTCATATCCATCGTGTTATGACGTAATTCTTGCCTTTTTCATTTTCAATAAAACGGAACCCCTGCTGATATTTAACAGTCTTTTAGTCCCCACGCACATTTTTTTTTTCTTTGCACATACACACAGCACCATCTAGTTCCACACTAAGCAACTAGGCTTGTATTATGGATGCCAAATAGTTGTTACACTACACAAATACATCTTTTTTTGTAAATAAATACATATATAAAATGACAAACATCCATAACTCGGGAATACATGTCTGTATTCATCACATACAAACATATGCCGAACATATTCGGCATATACGTATTCGAACCCGCAACCTTTTGGTATAGCAGTCAGAATTCCTAACCGCTACACCAAACAAGTCGTCTATATAATCAAACATTACAGGTTCTAACACCGTTTAATGAAATACCTCCAACCAAACTTTTCAATGAAATCACACAGCTAGGGCCATTACAGAAGTAATAAGAGCCAATCACCTCTCAATACGTTAGAGTATAGCCAATTTAAAAGAAGCTCAAAATGAGCGAGCAGACGTGACGAGAAAGTTTAACTTTCCGAGGTCCCTTCAATGTAGGTTAGAGGAAAAGATGCTCCTCAAACTTTAAAGATTTTATAGTTTGTTTCAACTTTATTAAGACTAATTGAATACTTACAATTAGATCTCTGTCTTTCTCGCACAAATGCCCTAACGCTTGCCGTATGAATAGTATCTTAAGCCAGGTTCTAAATCTTTTAATTAAATTATTGCTTGGTCATAGAGTATTGCGTTTTAGGCATTATTTGTTATTGTGTGTTGAAAAGCTTTCACAAATAGGTGACCCAAATGCGATAGCTAATTAGTCTGTTCAGTGTCAATTAAATTGTTGCCTAATAGAACAGACGCGGGACAAAATGGATTAAAAGCTTTTCAGTGTTTCGCAGTTGGAGGGTAAGCCTCCCACCGGTTGTCATTTCGGAGCGTTGTCTGACGTCATGAATAAAGCCTGCTAACACTTTTATAAAATGCCATTCTCGTGGGTCTGCTTTTGACCCCAATCTAATGGCTTGGAGGGAGAGTTGTGAGTCGCAAAGTTGGAGGTGGAAATCGTAACCAGGAATTTAGATAAATCACCACGATTTCAAATATTATCAATAAAAATATGAATAATTATTTATTAGATATTTCTGTATTGTCTGGGTAGCGGAATATTATGGCTTTGTCGTTGTTGCGCGCCGCCCCGGCTTGCACCAATCAGAGAATCCCCGACTGGGCCGCAGACAGTAAATCTGGTAAAATTCGCGTGTGCGCGTGTCGATATCGTAAATTTCTTATTATCGGTATTTTATGCATATATACTTATAATTTTATCGGTATTTTTAGCGATAATTTAGTTAAGATATATAAGGTTGCGGTTAACAGCGTCGGTGTTTCAGCGGTTAAGACGCGGTCTCCCGCAATTTAGGAGGTCTGGGTGCGATTCCCAGGCAGGCCATGTACCAATGAGTTTGTAAAATTTAATTACTTATAGGCATTAATCCGACTGCTCTTAAAGTGAAGGAAAACATCATGAGGAAAGCTGCATGCCTGAGAAATTAAAATCAAATGCATGTGAAGTCCCCAACCTGCATTGGGCCAGCGTGGTAGACTGTGGCCCATACTCTCTCATATACGAGGGATGGATAGATAGATAAACGTTTATTTGTTTCTCCAGTCACACCCATACATTAAATAATATTTATAAGTTATTAATACACATACTAAGGGAAGGCCTTTATCCCTGTAGTGGAATGTTTACAGGCTATTATGATACATTTACCTATATTTCATGGATTCTCGATAAATTTTGAGAGAATATGGATATTTTATATATACTGATCGGAACTAGAATTATAAATACACATGTACACAACGGATTATCGTTTGATCTCGATCACCCTGATGTGAATTAAATTGAGGACAAGATAGAATCTTATCTGAAACAGCCAGAACACAACAATGTTATTAACATCGTTGCTTGGTGGCAGACTTATCAAACAAGATTATGCTAGCTGGCCAGGCGGACATTAAAATCCCCTAGCACCAACCAAACCGAATAAATAAATAAATAAAAAGATATTTATTCATCCACTTAAAAAAAATTTAACACTTAAATTTTCTAACTTAGTGAACAAATAGGTTGGAGCCTCAGCAAAATAGCTGTTTTTCAGTCTCCACCTCGTGCATTCACTGATAACAGAACGCATAACACGTCAGAAGTTGTTGCACACTACAATACTATTGCAAGCAAGCATTATAATGACGAAAACTTAGGAGAAAAAAGAATTTTGAAATAATAATAATTGGCGAAAGACACCTACAATTCCTACACAATTAGAAAGGCAATCTCACTAACAAAATCTCAGAAAATAGAACTGGCTGGCACGTCATACTTCGGTATCACAGAGGCCAGAATACATAACATGTACCCCGCAGGAGATCGAACCCGCGACTTTGATTGGTACCCTGTATTGTATACATTGGGCTACGGAAGCGGTTGAAATCCATGTATTACTGTATAAACGTCAAAAGCGACAGTGTACCAAAAATATTGTAAATACTCTAGATGCAAATATTCATGGTGCTTTAATCTGTGCTCCTTTCTTATCTTCTCTCTATTCCTTAGCACAATCCTGTTGTCGCTTGTTATTATTATTTTATATATGAATAAATATTTATTCACTACACCTATATATTTACTTTGATATAAGGTCCTTACCTATGAAATTGGCGTGTTGTATGAAGAATTTCATTAAGACTGTTTTCTCCATACAAAGATTTTAGATTTTTTTTGGGAACGGCAAATCCAAATTTAGCTAAACTTTGTGTGTATTATTGGATAACATTAAGTTAAGTATAGGCAGCGTTAATTTTTAAAAGTAACCTCTTTATAAAAATTTCAGCGAATCTAAGAAATGATTATGGGAAGCACATGAAAAGAGCTCTGTTCAAATTTTTTTTATTATGTGATTTAGCCCAGAAATTAAAAAATATTTCATGTGAAACCTTGAAAGAATATTCCATTTTCCAATTAAAAAACAAATTTGGATATCGCTTTGAAAATCGCAGGAATTGGTACATATGATTAACGAAGAAAAAAAACTCCAATTTCATGAGTCCTCCAAGAAAAACTCCAAAGACCCAATATTTTGTTGCTATTTTATAGATGTTATGTTTAAGTAGGTATATTTGTCTATTGATCTATGTATGTATGAGTATGTAAATATATGAAATTTATTCACGTAGTTTGTATCTGGATCCCTATTTAATACCGCACAACCTACCTATTTCGAATGTACTGTCTTTATACCCAAAGGTTTTAGGGGTATTAGTGATAAGGTCGCCAAATTGTACATTCTATTCTTACCACTTTTCTGAAACTGTATTTTCTTTTCCGTTGTGCAATAAAGTGTATTTGCACAAATAAAAACAAATAGAAGTGCAAATATTACAAAAATATAGGTATCTATTCACATTTTGTTGTGTGTATTTTGTGACGTAAGTTCACTGTTTTGTAAGTCGTATGTTATTTACACTGAGCCATGGAGGCGTGTAAAAAACGTTGTAGGTATAGACACACTGATTCTTTGCTCAACGTTTAACCCGCTAATCGTGCATTGCATTAACCAGGCGTTCAGAACCTTTAAGGAGAGCGTAAACACCTGGTCCGCACGGTATAAGCAATTCTATATAAGCTCAACGACACAAGGTAATCTCCGGAATCTAAAATAATTTGCCGGAATCTATTAGGAAAGCTCAATCTTTAAATATTTTTAAATTTCAAGTCAAAAATCACTACTTAGGTTTCTGACTTTTTTCTTTTACATTAGTTGACTACCTGTAAGTGCTTCTAGTTATTGTGTTTTATACTATATATTAAGTATTTATATAGATTTATTTACTTACTAGCTTTCCTCCCGCGACTTCGTCTGCGTGGAAGATTTTATCAAAATACAAACAACAAACTTTCATCCCCTATTTTATCCCCTTGGGGGTAGAATTTATCAAAATCCTTTCTTAGCGGATGCCTACGTCATAACATCTTCCTGCATGCCAAATTTCAGCCCGATCCGTCCAGTGGTTTGGGCTGGGCGTTGATAGATCACTATGTCAGTCACCTTTGAGTTATATATATTTAGATATATATTTATATTATTAAGTAAGTCTATTAATATGATATTATTCTTATATTTATGCATACTTATCTATGATTATTTCTTTAGTTGGTAGTATCGTGCATCCTACCTGTTTTTCTACCTACAAATGTCCCATAGCTGTGGGTTGTCTGGAAGAGATAGTTTTTAGTGATTAGACCGCCTAATTGTGTTCTATTATTATCATCAAAAATAATTGAAAATTATTTTGCGCAATAAAGAGTATTTGTATTGTGTTTGTATTGTATCTCCATCGAGGCTTACGACTAAAATTACAAGGTACACTGCAGTGTTTTCTTCAGGCACATACTTCGACCCCAGTGGAAGTCCCGAGTAAAGTAGGCAACTCAATGCAATCAGACATCTTAATATAATAAAACCTGTACAAAGTACAATCAACCGCAAAAGTTCCGCGGTACAGCATATTCATCAGGTTGCAGTAATCCTACTAGTAAAGATTAGATCTTAAAATTCAATTGTATTTCTAGGATCTTATGCTTGAAATTCGAATCTACTTAACTTTGGTCACATAATTCATGTATTTTTGCTTATTCATCTCAGAGAAATCAGCTTTGTTTTGGGCTAACTTGCACCCGGATAGGAATATAGATGGGGCTTGTAAGTGTCGTTAAACGTGGTGATTAGGACAAGTTCTCACATGGGAAGCGATATAAACCCATGCTATAGAATAGGCCTATGTCTGGCAGAGACTTTAGATTGTAGATATGATGCATCTTGCATATACTAAGGAGGTAACTAGCGTCTACAAAAAAATCAACAGACGCAGTCGTCGTATCCCGCGACAAAAATTGATATCTGTGTAATTTTCTGCACATTGCGCCGTGATTTTTAATAACCGAATGTCTGAACTGGTATCATTCTCGTGCTAGACGTAGACTTTCCATAGGGTAATCAATGCAGTCCGAACTTCGATGTTACGCATCCAGTCACTTCCAGTTGCTAGTGTGATAATGAATGATGGTACAATCAATAATCAATAAAGCTTAATGTTATGAGTACAGCTGTAGTTGAGAGACATACCTCTAAGAATACTAGCAACCGTGTTAATTTAATAAATAAAAAGATGTTCTCATACACCATAATGTCAGAGGCAGATGGCAGCCTTTATATTTGGATGACAACAGACAGATACACAGGGAGAACGGACAAGGTCACCCAAAATCAATTTAAAACTGATACCTATTGGTTCACTTTTATAGATACAGATGATTTATAGAATTTTTCATTATTTATATCTAATCGTCATATCAGCTACAGGACGTTCACTGTTATACTTAGGCCTCGCCCACAGATTTCCAGAGCCACCTGGTTGGAAGCGACCTGCAGCTTTGGTCTATATACCTAATAAAGGTCCTTCCCGTAACCTTTATTAAGTATACGAGTATATAGACCAAAGCTACGCTTGTCAGTGCGTGGTCTCCACTCTAGAACTTTAATGCCATTAGTACCTCTACCCACGTGGCTGACCACTGCATTTCAACTTACTAATAGACATAACACATAGTGATTTTTGTTCTACTACGGTAACTTCTCACTATTTCTTAATTGAATGGTCGCTTGGCCTATCGGGTTCCTAGTAAGGGCCAACGCTCATTGAATCTTCACAAAATATTCCTTACTACTCCATGTAAGACAAATGCTGGTGTGAGATCTCCTCTAAGACCCTTAGTAAACACGTATAATGAACATTTTTTAGATTTCGACATATTTTCATTATCATACCACAGATTTAGGAGTTCTGTTATTGGAGAGTTATTGCACGGGTAATATTTATATTGTTTGGTTTGTGCGGCAGCGGCAGGTAACATTGTAATGATACGGATATACTTATTGTAAACTTCTTAACTTGTAAGTTTTGTGAAATATTATATTATTTACCTTGTGGATAGTGTCGTGGACAGTGTATATACTTAATACCTACAGAAACTGTTAATAATGTAACTATGTACACTGTTGTTAACTGTCCCAAATAAATAAAATTAAAAATATATAAAATTAAAGTTACCATGCACCCTGTCAACTACCTGCAAATAATAGTCAATGTGTTATTCCTCTATGTCAATAGTAATTATGGTATTACCATACCAATATTATTGTCTGTGGTTCACCAGCACCTCAACATTTGCAACCATCCGTACGTTTCCCCTCAGTAAACTTGGGGTGAGTTCAAGTTAGTTCCCTGTTGTTTTTCAACGTCCGCCGGCATTTCTCCGAGGACCGATAATTCGATTATATTATTGTTGATATTACTTGCAAGATGTACTGTTTTGTTTCACTTCGGATATTGGAAACTTACCCGCATATTGAGTGCCAGAATAAATTGAGATGTTGTTTTAATCTGGTGAAACGTTAATAATAATATTTGTTAGTTTATGAACGGAACTCTGTACCTCTCTAGGTTCCCGCTACTTACTCTCGTTTATTATCATAGCCGGAGTCTATTAAAACAGTATATCAAAAAATGAATCTATTTTAAGATAACCTGAAGTCTAACTCAATCTTATTGCTATTAATAAGTTTGGTATTAGTTTACTATAATATAATTTCTGCAATAATGCTGTTGATTCTATGTAAATAAGTAAATAAATAAATACAGACCGAAGTATCGCACAGCGCTTCTAGCGGACAACACTTTTGATTTCTGACCTATTTGGATTCTTTTCTTTCTATCCAAATTTCTAAAGTGCTTAATCCTCTACCAGCTAAGCCTTTAACAAAAATAATCTTTTAAATCCATATGGATCCGGATTTCGTCCTGCATAGTACGACTACCGAGACTACGAAATCTCGGATGACATTCATTGTGGCATGGAAACCCACCGGCTGACAACACGGTTTAACTTTCAATACGGTAGACTTCGATATTTTATACGAATTGCTACGTTTTATTAACATGTCTTTGGAAATTGACTGGTTTCATTGTTATCTGTATGGGCTTTAAGTAATTCCCACTGGTCGATAAACTAATTCCACGCAGGATTGACTATTTAAATAGATAATTACGTATTCATTATTATACTATTTCATGTTACGCAAAACCTTAATACACGCGGCGTACAAGTTAATGAAGTTTTAATAATTCAGAATGTACCAAACTGTGGGCGCTTAAGTTTCACCGAGATTGTTCCTCAGGCCTCTTGGTGGCCTATTCAAAATGATAATTGACAGACTCGATAAGTAGTTCGGTGTTCATAAGTTTGTTTCGGATGAGCTGTTTGTTTGCCTACTTAATTTTAAACTGGGATGAGACGCTCCAAGTTTCGGAAGAGGATTTTAATCCCTTGCTCAGGCTCAGTGGGTGCAGCCGGGAGATAGAGAACAGAAACAGTTTCAAGTCGGTTGTTTTGTAAATTTTTGACAGTTCAGTTATTATTATTTTTTTACAATAATAGAAGGTGGTTTCCCTTCCTGATCTATTAATAGACTTTCGTTGTTTTTAATCTTATTAAGCTAAGATTAAGATCGGTACTTTGTAAGTTGAGATACATGAGAGATGCAGAAACATTATATATTCCAATACTTATCAGTTTTTTTTTATGGTTAACTGGATATGCATTTGACCACAATCTCGCCTGATGGGAAGTGACGATGTGGCCGAAGATGAAGCACGCGTCTCAGTAGATGCCTATTCACCCTGCTCTTGAAGATCCCAAGGTTGTAGGATTCAGGAAAGACTGACGCCGGAAGGGAGTTCCATGCCTTGGCTGTTCGCATTATGAATGAAGAATCGAACCGCTTAGTGCCAATGTTCGGTGTGTTAACTACATACGGGTGGGACCCCTCCCCGCGCCTAGTAGTCCGAAGATGGAATGGCGATGGTGGAATAAGATTGTGTAATTCCAACGCACACTCACCGAAGTGCATCCTGTAAAAGACTGAGAGACAGGCGACCTTGCGACGGTGTTCGAGGCTCTGCAATTTAGCAGTGATCGAATGGTCACTAATGAGTGTTTTGGCACGTCGTTCCACAGAATCGAGTGCAGCCAGCTGGTAAAATCAGTAATATAATCGCAATTCATAACTCTGAATTTCGTTTCGGATTATTTCCTGGGGTACCCTTGCTCAATTTGGATTGTGATAGGTATTCCCTGCTTGATGATCTACCTGGTTGGATAGTTCCGGTTAGAGAGCTATGTTCAATAGCTATAGTTAACCCTTCTAAACTGTATATTTTTTCAAGTCGATATCCAATGGATTATACGTATTCTGACATGGAGACTAGGTACAGGGAAGCGCAGTGTGGAACGCTCTCCAGCTAGTTGAACTGCGGAGCGCTTATTAAGTAGTCCTCTTTTGAATTCGCTTGCAAAAATAACAGAATTGCCTTCGGAAATTCATATCATTCGTATTCCAGACGAGTGGATCTACATAGGATCTACTCATTTGTTTTCGAACCCGAGTAATCGTAAAGACGTCGTCCCTGATACTTTTGACTATAACTCGCCACTTATCGTGAGTCTGCGTCCATCAGTGCATCGAAATCGCTCTCATGTGCCTCGACTCTGTTGGATGAGGAGGGCGCGAGGGAGGACCTGATATACCAAGTGAGCGGGACGCAGTGGGTTCATACTGAATAATGATCCAACGGAATAACCTGAAGCACTTGTGGAGTAGTCGTATTGACGTTTCGTTTTCGATTAGCGAAGTTAAGCTACGTAAGATGGAGGATCACTAGTGGCATACGAGTGTTCGGAGGATACGTTAAACAGTGGTGCCCGGTTGTTTTTAAAATAGTGACAGTCAGGTGGCAACTTGACTTTTTTATGCACAACGGTTTAGCGCTTGACCTCAATCACACCTGATGTTAAGTGAAGATGAGGATGAAGTTGAAAAGCGCGTTTACCAGGAATTCTGATCTCATTTAGGGGCTAGCTATCGATCGCATCAAGCAGCCGGAGCACAACAATGCTATCAACATTAGATAAGATGGTGGTAACCGCCTCCGTGGCTCAATGTAAAGAACATTGGGTTTACGATTCGGAGGTCGCGGGTTCGCTCCCCCGCGGGGTACATGTTTAAGTATTCGGTTTGGTTGATGGTAGGGCATTTTAAATGTCCGCCTGGCTAGCTACCACCATCTTATCTAAATCTGCCGCCAAGCAGCAACGTTAATAGCATTGTATTGTAAAATAGCCTGTTCCCCAAATATTTGGGTTTCCGGGTCAGTACGTTTCCACTATCGGTCTTATCTTCACTTAAGATCAGGTGTAGTTGAGGTGAAGTGCTAATCCGTTGTGCATAAAAAAAAACTAGCTAGCCAGGTGGACATTCAAAAACCAAACCAAGTACTCAACATAAACCCCGCTACGAATCGAACCTGCGACCTCCGTTTTGTATAAATTATAAGCCACGAAGGTTCAATCTGACACAAATCCACCAAACCACACTTTCTAGGTCCACGTGGCGGATTTGTAGGATCTAATACTCCAGCCAATGTAATATATACTTCAGATTAAAAAAAATTTTGAATGTACCTACAATATTTACAGAACGCATACCCTCGGTCGAATGAGCAACTCATTCTGCTATGTATGAATCCCTATTTCTTCGAAGGCCCAGTTTATTAAGCCCTGAATAAACAGACGGGGATCGTCCATAGCCCGTCAATTGTGAGAGCTTTGCCGTGTTCCAAGCGTCTCGGGTAATTTGTGGTTCCTCGGTTATTAATACCGTGGAGCCATTGATTGAGAAAAATGTTGTATTATACTCTTGAAAGGTGAAAATAGAAAAGGTACGTATCGATCGTATCGAGGCCTAATCAATAACAGAAGGGTTATTTAGGACTAGCTGTGCGCCTGCGGCTTCGCCTGCCTGGAATAACTTTATCGCGGATACGTTTATTTTTTTTATTTCGCGAGAAATTCTCACTTTATCAGGATGAAAAATAGCCTATGTCCTAATCCAGGTTATATTCTACCTATTTCCGTTTTATCTATTTCCTATACCTACATCCGTTTCGACATGATTGAGCTACAAACAAACAAACATCGAAACTTTTGCATTTTATGGCTTTCGAAGATCTGCCCTGCGATTACGTAACTTCATCTGTATCGTTATCGATTACGTTGACCAATGAGAAACCATCAAATTGCCGAGCGAGCGATGAGCCAACCAATCACATGCCAGAACGTAACCGATGACGATAACGATGAAATTATGTAATAGAACCCCTTAGCAAAGAATATATATTGACGACCGATTGATGTAGTGGATAAGGACCGCCTCCGTGGCTTACATTGTAAACAACATTGGGTTTACGTTTCGGAGGTCGCGGGTTCGATCCCCAGCGGGGTACATATTTAGTACTCGGTTTGGTTGGTGGTAGGGCATATTAAATGTCAGCCTGGCTAGCTATCCAGGCGGTGGTAGCTACCACCATCTTATCTAAATCTGCCGCCAAACAACAATGTTAAGAGCATTATTGTGTTCCGGTTGTCAGAGATAAGATAGCCAGTCCCCCAAATACGATGGGGTTTCCGGGTAAGTACGCTACCACCTTCGGCTTCATCTTCACTTAACATCAAGTGTGATTGAGGTCAAGTGCTAAGCCGTTGTGGATAATACAAAAAAAAGGCCCTGTCAGCGAAAGCAACGGTTGTGGGCTCGAATCCCGCCAGGGTTAAATGTTTATGTGATGTATTCCGACATTTATTCCCCAGTCATGGAAATTTATATAAATAATTACATAATATGTATGTTTTTCCGTTATCTAGTATCCATAGTACAAGCTTTGCATAGTTTGGGACTAGATGATTGGTGTATACATATAAGTGTCCGAAATACTTGTTTACTATTATTCCATAGCCAGACATTGCCTACATTATTGGAAACGCCAAGAGCGGAGTTCCACACTGCACTACATCCAGCTCTAAGTGAGAATGTCCATCCATACATTACAATCCGCCTAGGCATTCAATTGAGTGGCTATTCAACGATCTGCCTATATTGTATGACGGTGTAGCACTTGACGTCAATTATACTTGATGTTAAGTGAAGACAAGACCGAAGGTGGAAGATTACTGATCTGTAAACTCTGGACACATTTGAGGGACTGGTTTTCTTATGTCTGACACAGCAATGCTATTAACATTACTGTTTAGCGGCAGACTTAGATCGGATGATCGTAGCTATGGTAGTCAGGCGGACATTAAAAATGCACTACCACCAATGAAACCGAGTACTAAACATGTACCACGCTGGGGATCGAACCCACGACCTCCGATACGTAAACCGTTGTTTACATTGAGCCACGGGGTCGGCAAATTTATACACTAATCTTTAGAGTATTGTTCCACAATAGTCGTAAGAGCCAATAATATCGAAAATTAGTTATTTTTAGTGAATGACTCTTTAGAGCCACAGAATTATGCTATAGTCTCAGCTGAAGGTATTAAGATCGAAAATGGTCTAATTCGCCTACAAAGGTGAAGTCAATCCGCACGCTGCCTTTTTATTAAATTTCGATCTTATTTCAACCACAACAAAGTTGATTATACACTGCAGTTGAACACAGCATATAACTCCTCTTTGATTGATACATAGGGATTCATTTCGGAAAATTTAGGTACGATAACCAAAATAGCACATTTCTGAGAAAAGTTTATAATTTATGTGGCAGAATTGTATTAAGGAAATATAATACAGGGAGCAATAGAATTACACACGTTTAGAATACATCAGTCTCTTTTCCATTTATAAAAACAAAATAATTTAAGGAATAGTAATGAATCAATTATGGCTTCAGGCACTTCTAATAATATCAATATGGCTTGGATAGAAAAATAATTATTACAGAAAATCCTCCTCGAAAGAATTCCGTCGTTCCTCTTAAAATAGTTGTGAAACTTTCTGATGGAGGTGGATATTTCAAAATAAACACAGTCTAATTTAGAACATCAGAACTTCTCTATTTTTTTTTCAAAATAGTTTAGTTATGAATTATGTACATTCAGGCTTTAAATATACATCTTATAATAGGGTTTCACAATGCCTGATGTTTGGAAACTTTGAATGGATTGGGTACAGCTGTAGGTTGTAACGGAATTAAGTATACAAACTGTGATAGCACAAGGTTAGTTTTGGATTAATATTCAGCATTAATAGCTACTTCATTAAATGTTATAAAATATATAACTTAATTTTGATGGTAATTATACCGACAATATTATCGGGTAATAAAGTTTGGTTCATATTTTTTTTAATATGAAACGTCACTGTATAAGTTATTTTTATTGTTTAAAAGAACCTCTGAAAATTGACAAAACAACCGAGTTTGTAAAGGGGTTAAACTTATTAATGATGATTCAGTCACAGGACTAAAAATCCATCAGCATCATCTCCAATCTAAGCGTAACGAAACTCCATACCTCAAATTCCCGAAAAATAAAACCCATGAATGCCATGTAAATCACACCCTTTGACGCATTCCTATAAAAATACCACACGTTCGGTTGGATCGATTCGACCCGGTCCCAAAATAACATGCCTATGGTGGGTAAATAATTATCTACATACATATGTATACCTATATAGGTGTGCCTCGGAATATGAGAATCGTGTCGATACGATTATAATAGATAAGTAAGTACCGTTAAAACGTAGAAATAGGAAGCTCAAGAAATATGAATGTGTCTTTAATCGATTTAAATCTTTCGATCGAACACATCCCGTTTCCACTTCAGTATTACTCCAAATATCACCAGCTGGTGACAGATGGCCTCACACGTCTGTATTGTAAATTTCGACAACAGACTAATTTAAATGATAAGTGAAAAAATAGAAAAGAAAGTCCAGCATGGAAAAGAGAAGGAAAATTAAACAGGCAAAAGGAACAGCCTACATCACCATCCTTACGTACGTCCAGCCTAGCAGGAATGTGAGCAAAGAAACAGACGTGACACTAATAAATCAATAGTGAAAATCTGTGCAACCCAGCTTTTAGATAAAATTTTTTTTTGTTATTTATTAGGCACAATAAACAGTTGTACAATGTGTATAACTTACAAGATTAGTAACAAACTAGTATAGATGATTGCAAAAACACAAATTACTAACAACTCAGTACTAAGTACAAAACTAAAGGAATAACTAAATTGCCTGTTAAGTAATTAACTTGCGATACGATTTATTATTACGAGTTAAACAAGAGTAAACTGAGGTTTATTGAGTCAAAAAAAATGCTTTATTTTGTAAGTACACAGGGTACACTTCAAATAGTCAAATTTTACATTTTTTAAGCTACTGCTTGTTCAAAGGCCCATTTTCCCCTGAAAAGAACAAGCAAGAAACTCGAGAGGTTGCTCTTAAAAAAAAAAAGGTTTTTATGTTACAAAATTATTAATTATTATTTTATATATACGCCGCCTCCGTGGCTCAATGTAAACAACATTGGGTTTACGATTCGGGCATCGCGGGTTCGATCCCCAGCGGGGTACATGTTTAAGTACTCGGTTTGGTTGGTGGTAGGGCATTTTAAGTGTCCGCCTGGCTAGCTACCACCATCTTATCTAAATCTGCCGCCAAGCAGCAATGTTAATAGCATTGTTGTGTTCCGGTTGTCAGAGATAAGATAGCCAGTCCCCCAAATGTGTTGGGGTTTCCGGGTCAGTACGCTTCCACCTTCGACCTCATCTTCACTTAACATCAGGTGTGATTGAGGTCAAGTACCAATCCGTTGTGCATAAAAAAAATATATATATTATAATATTTCATTATTAATTGTGAAATAGCCTGATTATGCGAACGGGCTGTTCATGTCCATGAATGTTTATCATCTAAATAATCTGATATTTTATAATATGCTTTCTTAATAAGTTTCTGTTTTATAGTATCTTTAAATTTATTGAAAGGAAGATTTTGTATATCAATAGGAACCTTATTGAAAAAGTGTATACATAACCCTTTGGATGAATTACTGACTTTGCGGGGGCGATTTTTGTGACCTGCAAGTTTATCTTTATTTCTTGTATTGACATCATGATTATCACTATTTTAACGTAACTAGTTCACTTCATATCCTCATATATCCCTATAGACTACTAATGGCTCCATTATCTGGTCATCTCAATGTTGCCAAAATATTACAGTGTCATGAAATTACAAGATTTCACTACCTACATTTCACTACGTATTTGTAACCTCCGTCCGGAAGTGCGATGATTAATTAAAGATAAAGTCAGATTAAATAAATAAAACGTATTTATTCACCACATAAGATACAGAAATTGCAATAACAGAATATAAATTTATAGGATGGTGGTGAAAGGGTAGGGATTCAGCAGAAATGCTAATTTTCAGTCCCCTTCAACGGCAGTTGTAGACACCAAAGAATAGACAGTCATTAATAAACTTGATCGATATTAAAATAAAAAGAAATTGGGTACTCTGTCTACCAAAAATTAGCAACTTCAAAATGAATTATGGGACAAACGCGATTCCTCCTATTCGTGATTCTCATACAATATGGATTCCATACAACTGCAGTTTACTACGTTCGTGATTCTATACAGCCGTTATTTAAACGCAATAATAGCATTTCATTCAACAATTGGGTATATTAATCCGGAACTTACCATTATGAGTATCTAGATATGCACACTCCTTGGTTAAAATACCTGATAAGATTCATCATCAGCCCGTAAACATCCCACTGCAGGGATATAAGCCTTCCCTCGTATAATGAGCGAGTATGGGCCATAGTCCACCACGCTGGCCCAATGCGGGTTGGGGACTTTACATGCCTTAGAATTTATTTCTCGGGCATGCAGGTTTCCTCGCGATGTTTTCCGTCACCGTTTGAGAGCAGTCGGATAAATGCACATAAGTAATTAAATTTAAAAACTCATTGGTATATGGCCTGCCTGGGAATCGAGCCCGGACTTCCCAAATTGGGAGCTGAGCCACCGACGCTCCCCTTGATAATATAAGTTTATAAGATTTGATAACATTAACCCACGAAAATAATGTATTTTTACTAGATTATAATCTATTACTTTGCATATTCACACCTAGTAATCATCTGTCATATTCATTACACTTATTATAGGGGGTTACACGCGGCCGCTACTTGAGGCTTTGTTAATATTTTATGTTGCAGGTACTACCTGTACAGATACAAATTATATAGCTCGATTTATAATTGATGGATTTTGTACAGCCGGTATCGGGCGACGGGAGGCGGGAGGTGGGGGGGCAACTTCGCTGGCATCATTGTTTGTAATATTGTTTAGTGAAAGTTCTATTTCTCAATATAAATACCTGGCAACAAAATAAAGATAAAGATTAGGTTACTACTAGGTAGTAGTAATTCCTTTCTAAATACTTCTTACGATTTTAGAAATCTTCTAACCATACTGGAAATTCTGAGCCTCAACAACCTTACATGTCTGCACTATGGGGGCATAGCCTCCTCTTACTGGGAGAGGGGAGAGGGTGTGGGCCATAATCAATCATGATTTTTGTCAGACAAGTGGCCACCTGACAGTCAGTGTTCTCAAGCCGCCCTTGTAGGCCACAGACTGTCTTCAATTGAAAACACTCCTATAAAAAGCCACTAGTGGTCACCCATCCAATCACTGACCGCGCCAGACATAGCTTAACTTCTTAATTCTTCTTAATTGTTGATCCATAATATCTAAATAAAGCCTGGCTATCTGGCGCCAAGCAGCAATGTTATAATAGCATTGTTGTGTTTCGGTTGTCAGAGATAAGATAGCCAGTCCCCCAAATGTGTTGGGGTTTCCGGGTCAGTACGGATACACTTTCGACCTCATCTTCACTTAACATCAGGTGTGATTGAGGTCAAGTACCAACCCGTTGTGCATAAAAAAAAAATTAGAAGTTTTATCTACATTAGCGTATGTATGTAGATTGAGAAAAACATACTATGCTTCTTATATATTATAAAACAACATGTAAAAGTGACATAAAGACACTGATATTTTCTTAACATTAATATACCAAGATCAACCGCGATGCCATTAACATTGTTAGACGATTTTCCTTTATCAGCATATTCTTAACATTTTTTCCTACTTTGAAGTAATTGTATCAACTTTCTCTTTCTATTATTCCTGAATGATAAATATAAATTGTAATTTTAGATAATTATTTTTTTTATGCACGTCTTCTCTCAACACAACATACACCCAAAAAATAAGAACAAATTTAATAATCTTTACATGTCAGTTTCGCTTTTGGATAAATCCAAACGTGATAAATATAGTTTCAATGAATTTCCTACTCTCCGAAACGTAATATTAATATGTTCGTATCTCCTCGACGCACTTACGCGTTAAAGGAATCCATCCATTTGGAAAATGTTCCCATGAATATATTACCTAACACAAGTACAAACTAGCAAACTATGTATATCGTAGAGTAGAGAAGTTTACGTATTAGACTTTCAGTATTACTAAATAATGTTTATATATTATGATAGACTATATTGGTGTCGATTCGGATGTACACCAACTAAACAAAACTAAACTAAAACCTGTTTTAAAGTAGTACTGTCTCTTTCTCCCTGGAACAGTACGATGCGACGGCACCACTCCAAAACTGGTTTTAGTTTAGTTTAGTTGGTGTACATACGAATTGACACCATTATTTTGGTAGAAATATATTATGAAATTAATGTCAAAAATGTTGAAAATCTGTTTGACTTACTCAAGGATAAACTATTTAGGACATTTGTGGTTTCCAGCAAGCAAAAAATTTGTACCAGCCCTTCGGTGTCGCAAAGGTGACTAAGGTACTTGCCCCAAAAAGCATCTAAAAATTTGCACGCTTCAACAATGATGGGCGCAAGCCCTACAACGTCTGCGTTTATAACATGGGTATTTCTCGAAAGCTGAACCGTGGATATTACTCATATTTGAACCATTAAACTTTAAGTTTGGAACACCCCTATACCGGATGAGTTTTTTTTACTGTAAAGAAAAAATAGAAGTTATTGGCATAGGTATTTTTTTTTTACAGAGCCATCATCGTCCCACGCGCCGGTCTGAGATTGACATGCTCCTGGCTGGATTCGGAGGGATCCTATCATTCGTTTTTTATTTGGACCTCATATTCTCTCCAAGTTTTTTTATGTATTATATTTAATGATTTAATACAAACCCCACCGTCATATGACACAACGCTTCATTAGATGATGGTTTTGAAAAAAAAAGAAAAAATTAAACTTATATGTCAATACCTTCTATTTCACTTACCTAATAAGTTTTTTTTTTATTATGGTTAACTGGATACGCATTTGACCACAATCTCACCTGATAGGAAGTGACGATGTGGCCGAAGATGAAGCACGCGATCCCAGTAGATGCCTATTCACCCTGCTCTTGAAGATCCCAAGGTTGTAGGATTCAGGAAAGACTGACGCCGGAAGGGAGTTCCATGCCTTGGCTGTTCGCATTATTCCTATTTTTTTCCTTACGGTAAAAAAAATCATCCGGTATTTAGTGTATTTCATATTTCCAACCACCTTTTTCCATCAAAAAACATCTATAGATTTGCAAGACTCCACGGCGATGGGCCGTGTCACGTGTGCATTTCTGTATACTTCGTAAGGTTCTTTTTTTATGCACAACAGGTTGGTACTTGACCTCAATCACACCTGATGAGGATGAATTGCTTAGTTTGGGACTGGATAATTGGTGATAGTGTTCGAAATATTTAAAAATAAATTTATTTATAAATTTACAAAAGTTTCATAAGGATTTCACAGAAGTTCTAATTGCATAAATTATATAAATAAATTGCCGCCATATCTCTGTCGTTGTCTCTTCGAGGCCTGGTGGAGCCAAGGTCGAGTCATCTACTTAGCTCATTTAATCAAGTGATCCTAACCTATTTGTACAAACAGGGGGAAAGTTAAAATAACGAATCGCGTATGTCCCCTCGCAACAATTTGAAGCGCCAACCTCGTAATTACGTTTACGAGTCACTATACGTCTGTTCAGAAATAACACTAAAATGCCGAGGCATTTTTGTGTCAGTATGTCATAACTGTGTCGATTTGCACCAAGGTCGGGTGTTTTTTTTTCAGATTTATTTAATGGAGTGAGAAAAATAAACGGGCAGAGAGGGAATGCTGATTGTTGTTCGCTGTTACACTTTTTTTTAATGATTTTTGTAGGGCGCTGACGTCTTGGTGCTTGGCATTTCTTACACTTCGACTCTCGCTGAGACTATAATAAGACTCATAAAAAAATTTGCTCCGGTCACTCCTGGGTGTGGATTAAATTGCCGATCTTATCTCAAATAGCCGTTCACGTATTAATGCTGCTGTTTAGTGGCAAACTGATCTTGCTGAAATTCTATCAATTGCAATGCAGTACAAAATTTACATTAGAATCGTGGTAATGGTGATGTAGGAAGATCGAAAATATACACTGCTTTCATAAAAAAATGTCCTTCGAATAATATGTAACGTGAAATTGCTTCCATTCAATCGAGTTTTTAGCAATAATCCATCATTGTTATGGAAATATTTCGTAAACCGTTGTAATTGGTTTTTGTTAAGGAAATTTTCAATAATATCGGTATAATACTATATATCTACACGGTATATCTATCAGTGGAAACCTCTAATTGGCTTTCAGTTTCTTAGTTTAAGTGATAATTTGTAACCAGGCGGTCACAGATATCCCAAACATTAGTGTTTGTGTATTCTAAACATGCCTGAAACAACCATAGTTCTCCTTACGAATTACACAGAAATGCGGGGGGTGAGTCCTTCACCGTTAAAAGGTGAAAATCTTTAGCTTGTTTTTTGGTGGTAAATCCCTCAGTCACCTTTACGACACCCACGGAAAGAGACGGGTTGGTTCCATAATTTTACGTACCAAAATCACACGTCGTACCAAAAAGTAATCGCGAGGTCATAATTCCTATTATTTAATTAAACTATCTGTGCAGGCGACTCGATCAAAATTACTCAAATTAAAATACACTAATGGATAATTGCTTTCAATAGATTAAAATAGTTTACGCTAAAAGTAAATTTCCCGTTTTCACTTGTCAAAACTAATTTAGGAGCTCCACTACTAAGCATTATTAATGACATACTCAGTGTGACAACTGCCAAATATACCGCGACTGAAGCCGTGTCACCGTCGCACCGTACGATGACCTATTTGAAATCTATTTCTGCGTGGACACGAATATCGAGCTAAGTCTACCTACTGGCTGAGCGCGCGGCTTCCTTTGCTTGTAAAAAAAAATGGCGGTGATAACGTCGTAAAATGAAATGCTTTTATTATGACACCAATCAAAACAGTAGTAAAAGTCGATGAAATATTATGCTTGTTAGATTCGTCAAGTGACATGGCATTAGATTGTATTATTATTTGTTTGTTGTTTTTGAATAGAAATATCTATTAATAAGTTCAACATAACCGTTGGCCGTAAAGGCACCTTTTTATTACCCGACAGCCCCAAAAAGGACGGTAATGTTTTTCGAGTGTTAGTATGTAGATTTCTATGTTACCTCATGTAGCCTAAACGACTCGACCGATTCTGAAGTGCAAGGCAATAATATTTTGCATTTTGCGGGCGCCATGTTGGATTTTTTAACATCAAATGTATGAGTGTGTCATACAATGACACTCTGAGCATATGTCGAATAAAACGACACCTTACACGTCAAAAACGGTGACTCCGTTTAATATTGGGTCTTTACCTATGAAATTGGAGGTTTTTTCTTCGTTAATCATATGTACCAATTCCTGCGATTTTCAAAGCTATATCCAAATTTGTTTTTTATTTGGAAAAAGGTTTCACATGAAATATTTTTTAATTTCTGGGCTAAATCACATAATAAAAAAAATTTGAACGAGCTCCTTTCATGTGCTTTCCATAATCATTTCTTAAATTCGCTGAAACTTTTATAAAGCGGTTACTTTTAAAAATTAACGCTGCCTATACTTAACTTAATTTTATCCGATAATACACATACAGTTTAGCTAAATTTGGATTTGCCGTTCCCAAAAAAAAACAAAAATGTTTGTATGGAGAAAACAGTCTTAATGAAATTCTTCATACAAAACGCCAATTTCATAGGTAAGGACCTAATATATGAGATAACATAGAAATCTACCTACTCTTACATACATAGTTACATACACTAGTAAAACAGGACTGGGTTTTTAAATCCATCGTATTTTAATAATCCAAGTTATACAACAATCAATCAATCAATCAATCAAATACGCTTTATTGTTTAAATAAGGAAGGTATATTTAAATACATAAACTAACCATAAATAAAAAATATAAAACAATTTCATAAACTACCTACTCTTTTAATTTGCACAAGGCGAATTTATTTATAGATATGTATTAAAAATTTAAGGTTTATAAAAAGAGGAGCAAGGTACACGCACAAATAGGTCAAGAAATATTATCTGACGTAGTATACTACGTATATATATATATACCTATAGTACCTTACATTTATTAATATAATGAATGACGAAGTTCGCCGTCAGGAATAATAAAACGATTCCTTGAAATATTGTCCTCATAAATTCACGTATAAGTAATTCAAGTAGGGCGTACGCCAAAGCAGTGGTGCGCGAAACTGCACGAATCTAGATTCCTTCGTTTGTTTATCGCTGGAGTGCTCCATATCATGCCGTGATTTTTCTGGGAAATTTTTCAGTTCAGTCTATATAAATAATTCTACATTTTAGCAGCTAGCTTTATTTGTGTCTATTTGTCACTATGTTATTTTAGGAGCAATTATATGCTTTTATAATTAAGTTAAAGTAAATATTTAAAATTTACCTTTGAATAAATTCAAAAACTATTTAGACGTTATATATATGGACGATAATATATCGTCGTCCACATTATAAATATTTTTTTCTTTATTTTGTCATTGTAATACAAAACTTACTTAAAGAGCACAACCCTGGAGTTACTTGCTTATCTATTTTTCTCTGGGGAGTCAGCCTTGTGAGTGAGCATTTATCCCATGTACTAATATTTTTTTTTAGTTTTGACCTCAAGGTCAATTTACGGATAGGTCCGAGCCACTCGATTTAGAGGCCATCTAATGAGGTTTGTATATTATATCATATATATATGAACAAGTATATTATGTCTATAATAAATACTACTTCCTATTACATTATGTTAATTTTTTATTTAAATAAAATTCATATTTACATCCCAGACCCAGAGTTTGAGTAAAATTTCCCAAACATACTTCAAAAGAATCATATCAAAAGACAAAGTTAGATGTTCCATGTGTTAACATAAACATGACGCAAAAGAAACATAATGACGTTTCCACGTACTCAAATTTTCTCCTGTCCAGTAGCCTTTGCATGTACAAGCCTTTATTTTCTTCAAGCTTTTGTTAAACCAAGCCGTTTTACGATCTCAATAAAAACCCGTTTAAAGTTTAAACCACTCACTTTCCTTCATCAAACAAATGTCTTTTGTTCATTTGGAAATGGAGAAATAAAACGTGGTTTAACTATAAAAAGGGAGTTATAAATTCATACCCACTGTCCAACCGTGGTTAGAGAATAAACAAACTTACTGTGTCAAAGCGAGTCAGAAATAAATCTTTGTGGATAGTTCAGCTTTCAAGTACAATTGAAAAGCATACGCGAACGAATTTATATTAGACCTGTAGGTATATTAGCCATGTGGTTCCCAACAGAGAAGAATAGCACCAACCCGTCTCTTCCCGTGAGTGTCAGTAAAGACGACTAAGACCCGTACTTCAGAAGCGTAGATCTGTGCTTGAGCATAGGTAATTAGAAAGAGATGCTGCTGTACCAGTTACATAAAGCTGTCCCTTTTAAGTATCCTCAAGCGGAGATCTCTGCTTGAGTAACATTCTGAAATACGGGCCTAATAGCAGCTTGGCTTATCTTTCGATTCTAAGCAAAGCTAATCGCGAAGAGAGAGATTTTTATTCAGCAGTGGACTTCTATTTATAAATATCTGTTCATTCCAGTACCTGTCTTGATGAATCTTCATATTATGCATTACTTGTTTCTCATAGTTGTGTTTGTGATCTTGCCCCAATTTAACCATACTTTGTACAACTGCAACGGTCAAATCACGTGCATTTGTGCAGAATTATGCGTCAAGTCCTGCACCGCCTGTGCGATGCTAAAAATCATTTAATTTCTTTATGCACAACGCGATAGACCTTCATCGCAATCACGCCACGATAATGTCAAGTCGTTTAGGCCACAGGATGAGTTAGAGGAACGGACATACTTACATTACATGCACTCGAAAAACATTACGCTCCTTTCTTGGGCAGTCGGGTAACAACGTGCTATCATCAAGTACTAAACATGCTTCCCACTGGGAATCAAACCCGCTTTAATCGTGTTGTAATTCTTATGTTTTTGTATAGCCACGGAGGCGATTGAAGTCTTTGTGATACAGATCTCTGAAACTTGCGTCACCGCACACATTCTTATAAGCATCGCTATTCTGTCATTACTTAGACCATCCACCAACGTTCACACTTCTCTTCTCACTCCAGTAAAGCAACACTCGCTTTGACGTTTACCTAAATAATGTCCCTGTATCCTCGCTTCAGTTTTGCTAGCTTTTGAGGACGCTAAAAGGATTCACTTTCCTTTTTTTGCTAAAAAATAACGTTTCAGATACTTTGACCACCGATTTTTGTAGTGGATAGTATCAGCGAAACCAACGGTTGCGGGTTCCAATCCGGCGTGGGGTAAATGTGTTATGAATACGAACATTAATCCCGACTTATGGATATTTATATAAATTGTTATGTAAGTTTCCGTTATCTAGTATCTACAGTGCAAGCTTTGCTTAGTTTGGGACTGGATTATTGGTGTAAGGGTCCGAAATATTTATTATTATTTACTAGGCTTTTATATTTAAGGAGTTCCTAATATGTCCATTGTGGGAATTAGATAATGTGTCACTGATAAGTTATTTTAGCACAGGAGACGTATTGAGATTATATAATTTTGTGATGCCAATTTGTTTAGTATCAAAAGCATACAAAGGTAAGGTACAAGGGATCTAATATGATAATTAGAAGTAGCCAGTATACTTCACCTGTAGTCTGTATGTACTTTATCTAGCTAGACATCGGGTCACCAATTTTTAGCGTGGGTTGAAAAGCGCTGATTGGTTTTTTTATTTTTTTTTTTATTTTTTTTTTAATTAGAATGGGATCGCTCTTGACCTTATTGTCAAGTGTTTTAGGGATTTCAATGACGCCAAATAAAATAATGTGTATTTTATTAAATAAAATAAGTTTAAGCGGGCAGAAGCCATACCCTTTGAATAGGGTATGTGTGGTGAGCGAGATGACTCCCTATATGCTCAATTAATAAGTTATATAGTCTTTGGTATTCTTGGACACAAAAATGGCAATAACACACACACTAAAGATAGATAGAGAAAGATAGATAAGGCGACCCCCGTACCTCATTGTTTTTTTTTTAATAAATAAATAAATATTTCCAACACTTACACCAATCATCTAGTCCCAAACTAAGCAAAGCTTGTGCTATGGATACTAGATAACGGATAAACATACATAAATATTTATATAAACATCCAAGACTCGGGAATAAATGTTCGTATTCATCACACAAACATTTACGCCTCGCGGGATTCGAACCCGCAACCGTTGGTTTTGCTGATAGGGTCACTATCCACTACACCAATCGGTCGTTTATTATTGTTATATTAAGATACTGAAATAAACATTTTTCATTTTCATTTATTTGCATCTATGTATTTACACACACGTAACAAATTGTACATATGGGAGATCCAACTAAAATAATAAAACACAAGTACAGACACATTAAATATTATGTGTGTGCCGTAGTATCCAAAAAGGCTACCGCTCAGTGTGTGGATTTGCCCGAGGCGAACGAAACACTGGTATTCTGCTGTAACCTAAAGGATGGTCACGGGTCAAATGGAATTTTAAATGTGTTTAATGTTATGTCAAATTAAAAACTAACGTAATTGGTAAATGAATTTTAATGTAAAAGATTTATATTACTATGACTGTGAAGTGAATATTGGGTTATTCCCGTACCATATTGGATTCAATTAATAAAATATACCTAATTAAGTTATTGAACAAATTATTATTCTGGAACAAATTAATAATTAATGTAAAATTAAGAAATTATTGCAATTTTAGATTTAATATCAAATACACATTATTAATGTGCAAAGTAAACTATTTCAAGTCCAAGCTATCCGATCTGCAGCCTTTCACTGCTTCATATTATCTTTTTTCTGATACGAAAACAGTTGAAAGGTAGAGCTCTGATTCTCAATTTTCTACTTTTTCATCGAAATTTGGTCTTAAATGTTGGTTTTGATCAAAACAGCCTATGAAGTGCCACATCCATATTATACTATAATCAGATTGGTCTCAAAAATCTTACAAAAGAGGAGATAGATAACTATAACGTCGATTCAATAATTGTTATTGTCTAGGCGCGTGGTGCCGCTACAAGTGCTGTTCGCATAACAATCTGACTTACAATCGCCTTGTTTTATAACAAATCAGATTATTAAATCTAGATAGTATACATAAGTATAAAAGGCCGTGAAAATATCAGCTCTCACGAATATTCCCAGCATTTACGGCTCATATCACCACGTGTAGTTTATTTGAAAAGCAGTTATCGCTTACGGTGAGCGACAAGCGCTCTTAGAATCCACACAAAAAATCAATAGACACCCAAATCTGTGAGCGATTTGCATATAAGAAATTTTGGTAGCGAACTCAATAGGCCTTTGAGACCCGTTTTCTCATACTAACAACCTACTTACACGGAACGACAGTAAGAAAATAAACATAAAAGCCAGGGCCGCAAGCGCTGAATCT
This sequence comes from Oegoconia quadripuncta, assembly GCA_949316235.1. NCBI lineage: Eukaryota > Metazoa > Arthropoda > Insecta > Lepidoptera > Autostichidae > Oegoconia > Oegoconia quadripuncta. The sequence goes on from OX438743.1 coordinate 18,184,378, forward strand.
CTAAATTGATATTTCTTCCAGCGCTTTAACCTATTCACGGGGTACGTTTTTACTGCCGAATTCACTTTCAATTTTCAGCATAAAGCGCTTTATGGCTTGCTTCAGGCGTGACAGGCATAAACCTCGAGAGAATGTCGACTTCTCTATACGATGCGATGGAGCAATTCGAGAGCACTGAAAAGGCGATGCATTTTGGGACTTCACTATAGATGACTTATAAAAGGTATGTTTTCACCACAAAGTTAATTTAATAAGTAATTACTTGTAGGCTAACATGAAACTGTGCTGAATAGGTAGGAACAACAAATTCGCTGAGTGTCGTCGTATAAGTAGAGTACTTGCTGCCACCAAGGAATGGGCGACTGTCAATTCATCCAAAAAAAGGAAAACAATAATCAGATTTAAGTAGTTTCCATTTTTGAGGATTCATTTTAGCAAACAGCATAGAGTTTACGAGTTGGGGGTCGCGGGTTCGATCCCCAGCGGGGTACATGTTTAGTACTCGGTTTGGTTGGTGGTAGGACATTTTAAATGTCCGCCTGGCTAGCTACCACCGTCTGCCATCACCGTATCTAAATCTGCCGCTTTTCCCCAAATATTTGGGTTTCCGGGTCAATACGCTTCCACCTTCGGCCTCATCTTCACTTAACATCAGGTGTGATTGAGGTCAAGTGCTAACCCGTTGTGTATAAAAAAAAGACAAATAATCCGGCTTATGGATTCACTAAAAACAACTACATGGGGAACCAAAATCTAGTCCATTATAATAGGCAACTAAATTTACTCTATAAATAAAATTGAAACAAATAAATATAAAATCAATTTAGAAACGTTACTGACTCAAATATGGGGTATACAGGGTGAATTTAATTTCTTGCAATTCCCATTAACAAGTTCCGGGACACATCACCAGACAAAATAGAAATTTTATTGTTATCGCGTCGAGAAGCGGATTGTGTCCCGGAACGTGTTAACTGGTGACGCCACCCTTGATCACGAACAACTTTCCCCAAGGAACCATAGTCGAATTCGATCAAAACATTTTCGATTACCCATACGAAGTAAACCATTCTGAAACCTCCTTTAGTATGGAAGACCAACAATTTTCGGGTGAATTCGGCTATGGTTCCTAGTGAAAAGTTGTTTGTAGTCACGAGTGGAGTCACTACTGAGAATTAAATTTCACCCTGTATACATCAAGATGGACATAAAAAATATTTTAGGATATTACGGTATCCATTCTTTTGTTTAGGATGACGCACTGAACAGTTCTTCCATAGTGTTAAAATGTTTGTGTTCGGTCATTCTCTGAAAAATATCTAAGATGACTGCGTCTTGGTTGTCTGCTTATGCATGAGACGTAACAACCTGTCGACTTACATAATTATTACACGTATTACAGCTTTCCCAACAAAATAAACTTGCAAAAATATTAATAAATAAAATGTATTTATTCATCACAAAAAAGAAAACACAAGCATACCTAGCATCGAGAACCACAGTATTGTGATGAATGGGTAGGAACTCAGCAGTGTTCTGATTTTCAGTCCCCCCGTGCAGAGTAGTTGCTGCCACCAAAGAAAGTATGGGCGACTTTCCAATGGCTAACAATTTTTTATTTTTGTTTTTATGCTAAGGCTGGACAATGTAGAAATTAAATTAAAATGTAAGAAATAAGAGGCCGCATCTGTTAGCGCCATCTTTCGAGCCACTTTGAACTACCTTACTAATTAAATGTTGCATTAAAATATTCTTTCGTTTATAGTTATCTACGTGACGTGCGGAATAAAATTATTTATTCAAACTTGTGAAATACACTTTATTGTATACAAGTTATGGATGATTATGTTTATAATATGCATATACAAGAAAAAAATTTCGTGCAGTTTATCAACCATCTGGTGTCCATAATAATAGCTTTGTGTGGAACGAGATGGCGCTGTATGTAGGCTGCTGGCCAAGGATACTTATATTTTTGACGACCTATTTGGTGAAGTGGTTAGTAACACTGACTGCTACACCGAAAGGCCGCGGGTTCCAGTCCGATTGGGGCATATGTTTGTATGATGAATACAATGTTTTCAGTTATATATGTATTTAATTACAAAAAATGCATTTGTGTAGTAGGTGTATCAACTATCTGGTATCCATTAAACAAGCCTAGTACCACAATACTAATTGGTACTAGATGGCTCTATGTGTATTTCTAAGGATATTTAATGTTTTTGCCATCGACTCGCTAAGAAGAAGAAGTATATTTATTAATTAATAATTTTATTTATTTATTAAGTTATTTATTAATTAACATTTAGCAGTTGACGTTACTGTAAAACGACGAAACTAAGAAATCATTTTCTACGTCACTTCTCCATTAAGTTTACGTACCTAACATTTCTTCAGGATTATGTACCTAATAAGTACCTGTTCTTTTCATAGAGGTTTAGGTTCTATGGATCGATTGTTCTTTTTATAAAATCAAAATACAATAATTGCTAATTCTTATTTAAAAATAAATTTCGTAATAACTTATTGACTTTAAGAAACTTGCTCCACTTTGTTCGTTCTTAGAATAACTAGCTCTACTGAACAAAATTCCGCTTTACGAAAAAGATGCCTGGAAGTGGCACTTAAATCGCTTGAAAACGTACTTCGGCAAATTATAACTGCAATTTCGGACTGGTACAAAACTCCAGTTCCGCTTCATTTGTTCGCGGGTGAAAAATATATAAAATTATGACGTAATAACTCAACGAGTGTCAACCCTAAATCACTGTGCATGGCAGAAGCTAATGGAAAGTGGAACGTTTAAACATTTCTCTCCAATTGAAAAAAAGACATAAATTTGTGCGAATAAAACGCGGCGGGCGAAGTGCTCTCTCATTGTTCGGGTTTGGAGATTAATGTAATTTTTTATTGGTTTTCTGTTGGCATTCCGTGTAGTGGTAGGTCAGGGACGTGAAAAGCTTTTCACAGTGGCGTTGGTTCACGCTACTCTGACATATAACTATCTGACATATAATAATCTGAATTATTTGGAAGATAACGCTCAAAACATTTCACTCGGTTAATGTTGATATCGACAGAGTCAAAAAGATTCTTTATTTTGTAGCGTACACTTAAATTTTAATAAGATTTGACATTTTTAAGCTACAGTTAATTCAAAAGGCAACTTTCGCTTGAGGAGGACAAGTAAGAAATTCTAAGGGTAGTTGAGTTTAAAAAAATTCTATAGTACAAAAAGAACAATTTATTTTAATATTAATTGTGAAATTGCCTGTCATGCAAACGAGCAGGTTATGTCCATGGATGTTTATCATTAAATAGTCTGACATTCTGCAACATCATTTTTTAATAAGTTCTTATTTTATAGTATCTTTAAATTTATTGAAAGATAGATTTTATATTTCAGCTGGAACCTAATTGAAAAAACGTATAGTACAACCATGAATTTACCAATATTGCGGGGTCGAACTGCAAGCGTGCGATGGCGGCAGAATTAGATTATCTCTAAACCTGTAATTTGTATTTTGAAACCGAGTCATTTGTAGGATTATGGAACAGAGCGTACCACAGTAATCTCATCATTTCTGTTTCGCAATACCTACTCAGTTAAATATCATTTAAGTGTAAATGAGTCATTTTAACTGACTTTTGTTTGAACAGTCTTGGTAAAGAACTAATGGTGCACTGCGAAAAATAAAACTTTTAATAAAAGTAATGGAGCCCCCATAAAAGCTGGTTACTTTACCAATTTTTGGCGGTTCACTTAATTATTTATTTTTTATTTTTTTATATGAGAGGGCGGCAAACGAGCATGCGGGTCACCTGATGGAAAGCAATCCGGCGCCCTCGCTCACCGGACGAAGCGCAGTGGCAAAATGCTACTACTCAGACGTCGGTCTTCTGCGAGAGGGTGGTACTTCCCCGGTCGAGCCGGCCCATTCATGCTGCAAGCTAATAGCTTACAGCATGGCTCTACCACTACAATATTACACTTATACTACACTTATAAAATACTGATTATGATGTGGAATACAAAACCAATTTGCAGTCAATTCAATTAATTACCTATTGCAAGACTTCGGTTTTCATGTTTTCAAGGTCTTAGCCGTGAATCAGTCAGGCGTCAAATATAGTTTTTTTTTGTTACGCTGTAATTCGGCCACATCATAACTTCCCATCAGGTGAGATTGTGGTAAAATCCAGTTAACCATAAAAAAAAAATTGGATTGCTGTAGTCATATTTCTAAAAATGTACAATACAATATAGATACACTTTATTGCACAACAGAAAGAAAATACAGAAAAGTGGTATGAATAGAATGTACAATGGACCTTATCACTAAAAGCGATCTCATCCAAGCAACCTTTGGGTAAAATGACAGTACATTTGAAATAAGTTTTTTTTTACGCACAACGAGTTTGTACTTGATCTCAATCACACCTGATGTGAAGTGAAGATGAGGTCGAAGGTGGGAGCGTACTGACCCGGAAACCCCAACACATTTGGGGGACTGGCCATCTTATCTCCGACAACCGGAACACAATAATGCTATTAACATTGCTGCATGGCGGCAGATTTAGATAAGATGGTGGTAGCTAACCAGGCGGACATTTAAAATGCCCTACCACCAACCAAACCGAGTACTTAAACATGTACTCCGCTGGGGATCGAACCCGCAACCTCCGAATCGTAAACCCAATGCTGTTTACATTGAGCCACGGAGGCGGTAGATTGTGCGGTATTAAATAGGGATGCAGATACAAACTACGTGAATAAATATCATATATTTACATATACATACATATTTACATACATAATGTATTTGGTTTTTAAATATAGTCCATCTTGATCGGGGTGAGAGTATCATGGATTCATATTAAAACAACTTTAACTATAGGAGTGACTCTGAAACCGCGAAAGGAAAATAAACTGCTCCATAGAAGAATTTTCTATTTCTTATACAATTTTGGGTCGACTTGAAGACATCTCTCATGGGATAAATCGGCTTTTGTACATTTTTCTGATTATTAATTTTTCATAATTATGTTCCTTTGTACAATAAATCTTCTACAAGCCAACAAACAAACAAGAATTTTATACCTACCAATGAAAATATATATATAAAAAAAATGTTTCTATATTTCTTTAGAAAACCAAACGTGTGCAATGTTAAACCGTCATCGTATCGTAATCGTTGTCAGTCATCATCCATCCACAGCTGCCCATTCCTATTACTCTTTAGATCTACATCATAACAACCGAAAGACGTCCTCTGCTGGACAAAGGCTTTCCCAAAAGATCTCCACAACGACCGGTCCTGCACTGCCCGCATCCAGCGGCTTCCCGCTATCTTTAACAAATCGCCGGTCCACCTCGTGGGGGGCTTGCCCACACTGCGACTTACGGTGCGTGGTCGCCACTCGAGAACCTTTCCGCCCCAACGGCCGTCAGTTATACGAGCAATGTGCCCCGCCCACTACCACTTAAGTTTGGCAATTCTCCGGGCTATATCGGTCACCTAGGTCCTCCTGCGGATCTCCTAATTTCTGATTCGATCCCGCAGAGAGACTCCAAGCATAGCTCTCTCCATTGCCCTTTGGGTGACCTTGAGCCTTCTTCTGAGGCCCATAGTGAGCGACCACATTTCAGCTCCATATGTCATTGTCACTGGCAATACACTGATCAAAGACTTTCGTCTTGACACATTGCGGTATTTGGGATGAGAAGGCGTTACGAAGCTTCCCAAATGCTGCCCAGCCGAATTGGATTCGATGATTGACTCTTTAGATAGAATTAATTAATTCAAAGTCAATTAAAGTTTCAAACATTTTTACAAAATATCATCAAAATATTCAACACTGATCAAAATATTCAATTAAAAAATTATGCTGAAATATTATGCATTCTTAACTCAACCCGTCTAAAGCGGGTGAATAATAATTTGTTTTTCATCACTCTCAAATACATAAATCTTTATCATATGGTTTCCAGTAACGACAAAAAAATATGATTATCAGTAGGCATTTTTTCAAAATCAAAATCAAAAATATTTTATTCAATGTAGGATACAAAAATATCACTTATTGAAAGTCAACATGTTATTATTTTTTTTTAAACTACATCGCTTCGCAAGGTGTTATGGTTAGGGAGAAGAAGCGACAAGAAACTCCGCAACAACACATCTTTTCAATTTGTTACCATCTTTACAATAATATTATATTTTATATAACATATTACAAAACAATAGCAATTAACATAACGACCAGACCTCCTTATCGCCTAAATAATCATCTATCCTGTAATAACCCTTCTTACACATAGTTTCTTTAATGTGGCGTTTAAATTTCTGCTCTGTTAAACTCAATCCCATCAAAAACAATACTTGTCAAAAAAACCAAGTCTCGCAACTCAGTTGTTCTGCGGTAAAAAGTTGTGAGATCCATGTAATACCAAGTCGGTTGTTAATTTATTCAGTCTCTACTTAAGCGACTTTCTGTCTTAATACGTCCAGTCTCTAAGACCACGATCGTGGTCCATAACAATTGAAAATCAATTGTGTCTGGAATCTCCGTACTCGAAGCATTAAGTTGTTACGTAATAATTAACAGCATCTTATGGTGACGCATATCAATATTAAAATTCTGTAATGTTTTATATAAATATATCGAGACTTGGCCATCGCACTAAATAATTGAATTTACATGTGTTTTCAGGCGATTGAATTTACACGTCTTTTCAGGCGATGGCCAAGTCTCAATATATTTATATAAAACATTAAAGAATTTTAATATTGATATGCGTCACTATAAGATGCTGTTAATTATTACGTAACAACTTAATGCTTCGAGTACGGAGATTCCAGACACAATTGATTTTCAATTGTTATGGACCACGATCGTGGTCTTAGAGACTGGACGTATTAAGACAGAAAGTCGCTTAAGTAGAGACTGAATAAATTAACAACCGACTTGGTATTACATGGATCTCACAACTTTTTACCGCAGAACAACTGAGTTGCGAGACTTGGTTTTTTTGACAAGTATTGTTTTTGATGGGATCTCATTTCTTTTTGTATTTTGTAGACAGTTCTACTTTTTTCCTTTTCGGTACCTTCTACTTATTGTATATATGTATATCTACCAGCAACGAATTTTCTTAAAGCCCTCTCTCTGACTTATGAACTTTTCTTATTTTTGTAGGTAGCCTTCCGTTTTCTCTTTTCCGGTACTACTTCTTGAGCTTCAGCTACAGTTTTTCTAAGAGCCCACTCCCTGTCTCTATGGGTTTTTCTGGGAGGCTTTGATGTTACAATTTTTGCCGTAAAATAATAAAACATCGTTACGAATAAAGCCAATATTGAAAAATTTAATTAACTGAAGACTTGGCTGTATGGGTTTAATTTTCTCTGCTGTCTTTTCTAGATTTTTTAGTTTTTCCTTTTACCAAACACTACTTATATTCCAAATTTGAAGCTTCTAGGTCTGCTAGAAGTGCCTTAGAATTTTGATGATCGGTGAGTCAGTGAGTGACAAAATTAAGAAATTTGACCCGTTATAATTCTTAAAAATACTGGTTCAAATTGAATGAAATTTTAAATATACGTGTCTTTACAATGCCTGCATAGTTACTGAAAATTTCAGTCTTCTATTTTTATCCACAACGAAGTTACAGGGGGTCGAAAATGGTCTGAATTGCTTCGAGAAAAGGATGGTACGGCCGTGACGCTTTTTTGCTCGACTTGGTGGGGGCACGGCCGTGCCCCCAGATACATGTTCTGGTATTTTATTGTAAAAGCGTATGCTGTGTCCCACAAAGGATGTGCTAACCTTGCTAAGTCTAAATTGTAGAATTTCAATTTTATTTTTGTTTCTAGTATTCAAATTATGATTGTCAGAATGTTTACGAAATAGGCATATATTTTTGCGTACATACATTATACTGTCATATTGAGATGCAACAGTTAAAATACTTATTTCTTTAAACAGATCTCTTAGAGAATCACGGCAGCGTAAATTATATATGGCTCTGATTGCTCATAAAAACAATATCACCAATATGTAGTCGAATGTGACGACGATTTGGTATAGTGGTTAGAAACTGCTATACCAAGAAGTCGCGGGTTGAAATCCCGCTAAGGAAATAATGCTTGTATGATCCCGATATGGTGTTCCTGAGTTATGGACGTTAGCATGAGCACTAGTAGCATGATACATAAACGTTAACGTTGCGCGAGATAATATTATTTGTCCTCCTCATTCGCTTGGCCGAAACATACAACTATAACACTCTCACTCCTACGCTGCACGCGACAAAGGATATCATGCTACGGAGGCTGGTATCCAAAATACTAGCCTAGTTGCATAGTGTGGCACTAGTTGGCGGTGCAAAGATATTTATTTATTATTTATTCCTTTCCTTTTTTATAAAAAAATACTGTAAACCTCAAAACGCTACTGCCATTATCAGGCAGAAATTTGCTAGAAGATATGTCTTATGAAAAGAAATTTGCTCATAACTTTTTTTAAAAGTTAATGATTGGAACAAATGGATCAGTCCTGCAAAACGTGGCGTGCGATTTTTTTGTCGTTCATTTACGAATGCATGCGAAAATAACTGACTCATGCTCGCGTTCAAAAGGTCGTATTTTTGAACAGTCACATCATGCGTAATCCCGACGATTTCTGACGACTATGTCTATCCATTCGTTCCAATCCGAATAAATTGTAAGTTTGACATTGATTCACTTGGTTAGTATATGGAGTTACGAAGCGACAACCTCCACAAAGGAGCTTTAACAATGCAACTTCATACCATCACCTCCTTTGGTACTAAAATATTATAAATGAAATAAACAATAGAATAAAAGGTAACAAAAAGGGGTGAAAAGATAATAAACGGAAGCGAGCGTAGCGTTACGGTTACGGCCGTAGCACCGTAGTATAAACAGCTGCTACACGATCGCTACGTAATCGTCGGATCTACGAATTACGGGTACGCTCACAGGTATTTAGTATTATCCGTAAAGTGAAATGGCAGTAATCGATTTTTAACACAATGGCTTACTACGTTCTTTATAAAACTCGATACATTTTGATAAACATTCGTACAAGACGTTCTGTTAAATGAATATTAGACGGAAATGGCCCTTTTGTGGCTGGCCTATTTGAAAACTATATATAGCATTTTTAAAAATAATGTCAACACTTTGCATATTCTCGAGACAATTCCGAAACATAAACTAAATTTTGCAAAATAGAAAATACATAATCCAAGTCAGGACCGTTGCCCCAAATGGGGTAATCAGAAATATTCCATACATCCACGCCACCTTTCGATTGCTTTTTATGCACAACGGGTTGGTACTTGACCTCGATCACACATGATGTTAAGTGAAGATGAGGTCGAAGGTGGAAGCGTACTGACCCGGAAACCCTAACACATTTGGGGGACTGGCTATCTTATCTCTGACAACCGGCACACAACAATGCTATTAACATAGTTGCTTGGCGGCAGATTTAGATAAAATGGTGGTAGCTAGCCAGGCGATATTTTTATTTGTTTCAATTTTATTTATAGCGTAAATTTTGCTGCCTATAACGGATGAGATTTTAGTTCGGAATGGTCCCATGTGGTTGTTTACTGAATCCATAAACCAGATTATTTTTTTTATACACAACGGGTTAGCACTTGACCTGTATCACACCTGATGTTAAGTGAAGATGAGGCCGAAGGTAGAAGCGTATTGACCCAGAACCCAAATATTTGGGGAACTGGCTATCTTATCTCTGACAACCGGAACACAATAATGATATTAACTAGCTAGCCAGGCGGACATTTAAAATGCCCTACCACCAACCAAACCGAGTACTTAAACATGTACCCTGCTGGGGATCGAACCCGCGACCTCTGAATCGTAAACCCAATGTTGTTTACATTGAGCCACGGAGGCGGCCCAGAAAACACGCCTGATCGCCAATCATCTATAGGAGTTTATTGGTGGAAAGTCCCCTAAGGCACTAATCGCCTTTTACGATACCCACGGGAAGAGAGTTGTTGGTTCCATATTTCTTATTTATAAACATAGAAAATAATCACAACGAAAAATAATGTAATCCTCTGAACCAGTTAAAAAAATTCTCATAATATTGACACTTCAATTTTCTTCCAAAGGCAATATTGTTTGATTGACTGTGTAAACTTTGCTGTTCCCTTTTTATTCGTCTGTTTGTTTCTAAACATTTTATTGTACAATATAACAATAAAATATACAGTTGTCTAATGTGTTGTGCACACAATGGCGAACTTATCCCATTAAGGTATCTCTTCCAGTCAACCTAAGAGTAGAAGGATGTTTCTAAATAACGTTTATATTTATCAGTTTTTCACTTCAAAATATGAATGAATAAATAGTAAAAATAATAATATTATTGGACAAAGTTTTCATTTTTAATCTAAGGCGATGAACCGACCTATTCATTATACTATTTAGACATTAGTTACTGATTTATTTTATCTAATATTTAACAAACAAACAAAATATTCTTTATTGTACAACAATAAGAAATATAAGAACGATAAATAAGACAAAGGGGATAGATCAATTTGGCGGCCTTATCACTAAAAGCGATCTTTTCCAGGCAACCTTTCGGTTAGGAAGCATTACGCAAGCATGATATGTAGCTAGCGTGCGCGGTAAACTAATTTTAGTAAAATAAATAAATCACCCATATAAATACATACGTTAATTGAATACATAAAACATACATCCACAATATACAGGGCGTCCCACGGCTATGCCACATGGAGGGAAAGTACCTTGATCGAAAGGCTTCATCATAAGGATTATTTACCAAAAAATAATCCTTATGATGAAGCCTTTCGATCGGTATGATAAAGCAACATCGTATTTTTTTTTTATAAATAAAGGGTTCGATTCCCTGTTCAACCATGTACTTATTTAAAAATCTATGAATGCAGTTTAAATTGTTTTTTAAATTAAAATAATGTCTTCTTTCAGTAAAATGTTCCATCTACAAAATTCAAGGTACTTTCCCTCCATGTGGCATAGCCGTGGGACGCCCTGTATATATAAAATAATACATATAATATGTACCCATATTTTAATTTATACTAATTAAATAGAATAGTACGTAACTAAGCACACAGTAATTAATGCGAGTATGGAACGAAAAGAGATAATTATCCGCCTCCGTGGCACAATGTAAACAACATTGGGTTTACGATTCGGAGGTCGCGGGTTCGATCCCCAGCGGGGTACATGTTTAAGTACTCGGTTTGGTTGGTGGTAGGGCATTTTAAATGTCCGCCTGGCTAGCTACCACCATCTTATCTAAATCTGCCGCCAAGCAGAAATGTTAGTAGCATTGTTGTGTTCCGGTTGTCAGAGATAAGATAGCCAGTCCCCCAAATGTGTTGGGGTTTTCGGGTCAGTACGCTTCCACCTTCGACCTCATCTTCACTTAACATCAGGTGTGATTGAGGTCAAGTACCAACCCGTTTAGCATAAAAAAAATGTAATTAACTGTAATCAACGACAAAATTAGAAAAAAGGCGGTGTCAAAATTTGGCAGAGATTGGAATCCGGACAAGCAAGCGTAGGCTGCTTTTCATGTAAAAGGGCGCGATAAAGTAATTTCACGGAATACGGCATTCTATAATTGCAACTATTTTGGGATGATATTTGGTCATATCTGTTTCTGGAAGTAAAGTGACGAGCAAATATAGTCAAATTGGTTGGTTGGCATATTAAGTGTCAGAGATAAGATAGCCAGTCTCCCAAATATGATGGGGTTCCCGGGTCAGTATTCTACCACCTTCGGCCTCATCTTCACTTAACATCAGGTGTGATTGAGGTCAAGCGCTAACCCGTTGTAGATAAAAAAAAATAGACTAACATGACAATACAAAGGGAGTGAAAGTAATCCAGAAGAAGCGTCGAAAGCTTCTGCTTTCTCTTTTTTTGAATTCTTACAATACAATACAATACAATGCAATACAAATAGTCTTTATTGCGCAAAATAATTTACAATAATTAATACTTTATTGCTTATCCACATTGTGTAAATGAGGTATTAACTAAAGTATAGGTCGTCACTGACCCTGTTGGGCGCCCTTTAAACCTGTTGATTAAGAATAGATGGACCAATTTTGATGCAAGTCGGTATTTGCTGATTATTAGAATTTTGTCCAGTCATTTGCAATATGCCGTTTGCTTCCCGTTTGCGTCCAGTTGCCTTTTAAGACACCCGTCTTAAAAGGCAACTGGCGACTCTGAAAAAGACATCGTCCAATGAGCACTGTTCCTGCTCAAAAAAATGTGAGTTTACTGTTTAGACAGCATGAGCAGCATATGGGAGAGACTTATGTTTCATAATTTACTTTTAATACTTTTAAAGGCCTTTAATATGTGTGATTTTCAATACACACATTCGATATGGAGAATAAGAATTTGCTCTTATAAGTTGGAGGTATTTTAATATGAATTTTTAAAATTTTATTCCTCGCGCGTTTTAATATGTGGCTTGCAGAAAATTCATTACTAGAAGTGGGTTAGATTATCGGACCGATACCCATTCGAGAAGAAAGGTTATTGGATGGATCTCCTACTCCACCTACTGGGTATGTCGAAAGATTACGAGAAATAGAATGGCATAAGCGCTAGAATCGTTTATAGTGAATATTAGACTACATTTATTCAGTCAGTCAGTGTTTTTAAGGCGCCGCGAAACCGGTACCCAATATTTAAAGGCCCTCTGAAGAATGGAAACACTCATATTAAAATGACACTGGTGGTTACCCATCCACGGATTCACTGCGCCAGACATTGATTAACTTCGCTAATCGAAAACGAATAGTGCTTCAACATAATATTTAGCGTAAATTAAAAAAATACACGAAGCGTCGAACTAAGAGACTTATCCGTACTAGACAGTCCTTATAAACACAATCAAAAGATCAAAAAATCTTTAACATTAATATTCTCTTTGTGATACATAAAAGGCGCTTTATTTTTACTACATGTTTTAAGTTTAGTTAGGTGAGTAATGGTGTCGATTCGGATGTACACCAACTAAACTAAACTAAAACCAGTTTTGGAGTGGTGCCGTCGCATCGACTGTTCCCGGGAGAAAGAGAAATCGACACCATTATCAATCTAATTAAAAAGCCAACTATAATGATGAAGCCGCCTATATTATGAGGTAGGAGCTGTCCACGTCTGCTGCTCGTGATATGCATTTTAAGAATCTTCATGATGATACATATAGGTACCTATTGTAGTCCAAGAACATTCTTTCTTTCCTATTTGTCAATTTTTAACTTTTACGGCCGCTTTGGTTTACCTTTTAAAAACTTAATTTATCCTTTGACACTTGAACTGTCACGAAGAATCTAACGTTACCTCAATCATTAGAATCCATCCAACCGTTTAGGTGATACGAGGGGATAAAGAATATCACATACATGCATATTACACGCGAAAAACATACCCTTTCTTCTTTTTCTTTGTCGAATTGTAAAAATAGTTATTTAATAAGAGCAACGCCTCAGTGTCTTGCTCGTTCTGGTGAGTATGTATTGTGAATGTGCGATAATTGTATGTCGTAATATACAGGGTGAAATTCACTTCGTTTAATTCCTGTTTAATGGTTACTCCACTCCGGATTACGAACAGTTTTCCCCAAGGAACCATAGCCGAATTCGATTATAAAATTTTCGATTATTCAAACAAAGTAAACCATTCCGAAACCACTTTTAGTGGAAGTCCAAGAATTTTCGGCTGAATTCGGCTATGGTTCTCAGTAGCAAGTTGTTCGTAATCAGGAGATGAGTCATCAGTTAATGGGAATTATTCATCTATGATGTCATGACGTTTCAAATGTTATTTTAATAACTTACGAAATGAAACTTTTTTGACATTGAGTGCAACAAATTCTTGAGGCTATTTCACAATTAATAATGAAATATAAAAACATTTTTGTAAGACAAAAACCTTTATGTAAAATCAAAGCCTGAATTTAAAAGAGCAACCCTTCGAGTTTATTGCTTGTTCTCCTCAGGGGAAAATTGCATTTTGAACAAGCAGTAGCTTAAAAAATGTAAAATTGACTATTTTAAGTGTACTCTGTGTACCTACAAAATAAAGCATTTTTGACTTTGACTTTGACTGTAATTGCATTGATGTATTGGTAAGATCCTTTAGACGTTGTATGCCTTCGAAATTTTACTTCTATTATTGTACTGTCATCATCTCTCCAGATCCTATCCTACATTAGATGGAATCGGCACAAACTTCTTTCAATTATGTCAGCCGTCATCTATCTGAATGTGTCCCCTCTATCCACACCGGCTTTCACATAATCCGTACGGGTTTTCTTTGCCTTCCAAAACAACTCTGTCACAATTTAACACAGTTTCAAAATCGAAATTTTACGATACTATTATTTAAGTACAACATTTTGAAAATGGCTATTCTTATTATTTTATATGATTTGAACGGCAAGTTAATCTACTAGTATGCAAACATGATGAAAATGAATGAAATGAAGAAAGCGGGATGCGAAGAACTTTGTGTTAATAGTACACAGTAGCTAAATTTAATGTCCTAATTAAAGTGTAAATGATAACTATGAACATCATATTAGTTTATTATTTATTATTCAGTTATCTTTTCTTTTTTTTATTTGTTTTATTATTCGTTATAGGATTTTTTCTTTTGCACACAATTTACTGCTAAACCCCAAATTTACTAAGTTTCCTATTACAATGCTCAGGTTGGATGGAAGAGATCTCTTAAAGGGATAAGTCCACCTTTGTACGTGACCTATTGTTTGTACTCTGTTATTGTAATGTTTAGGTGCAATAAAGAATAAGATAAGATCATAACGACCGATTGGTGTAGTGGATAGTCACCCTATCAGCGAAACCAACGGTTGCGGGTTCGAATCCCGCGACGGGTAAATGTTTGTATGATGAATACGAACATGTATTCCCGAGTCTTGGATGTTTATATAAATATTTATGTATGTTTATCCGTTATCAAGTATCCATAGCACAAGCTTTGCTTAGTTTGGGCCTAGATGATTGGTGTAAGTGTCCGAAATATTTATTTATTATTATTATTATTATAAGAATATAAATTTATAATTTAAAAGCGAAAGCCGAATATTTTTTATCTCACATCCAAACCAAACCAAACCTCTGTGCTAATATTATATAGCTTTTACTACATCTAGGTAGTTTCTTTTGAAGACGCAGCGCGAAATTTTCGACATTGGAATCCTACCATTAGGAACATGGGATACTGTATAGTTTTTTTGAAAAGATTTCATAATTGTGTATGTTCCTACACTAATTAAGTAAATAAATAGACACGTGTTCCTCGTTGCTCAGATAATAAATTCACGACTCTTATCCCAAATAAGATGATCAGAGATATCCCAAACAATAGTGTTTGGGTGTTCCAAATATTAAAAGTTTAATGCAAACAACATCCACGGTTCCAGATAAGAAATATACTGAAATGCACACGTGACAGGGGGTGAGCCCATCGCCGTTGATATGTACAAAACTATAGATAGGATTTTGGTGGAAAGTCCCTTAGTCGCCTTTTACGACACCCACGGGAAGAGACGGGTCGGTTCTATCATATTTAAGTGCTGAAACTACACGACACCTTTTAGAAGAATTAAATGACAGGCTTGTGAAGTTTTTTTGATAATTTCACAGATTTTTTCTACAGACAGTGGCAATGATGTTACTTAACTATCGAAAAAAGATATTTCGATATTATAAATCTAAAATATTTTTATTATTACTAGAACCCCATACTATCCCACTGCTGGGCAAAGGCCACCTTCCTCTCTCTCTATGTCTCTCTGTCCCGAGCTTTAAATTATTAATCAAATAACATTTTCTGAATCTTTCAATGCGGCGGCTTAAACGGAACATTTCAATTCGTTATTGCTTTAAGTCATGAATCAACAATAATGTACTATTAAATTTAGTTTTATGTATACAGTTTAATAATTTTGTCAATAAAGACTGGTATAGAGCACACTTAATGCTAAAAGTGTGGACATTTCTATTTTAGATAAAAGCAGCTATAAAATCAGAAAAAGAAATTGTTTACATTTTCAAGTGTAATATTTTGACAGTGAAAATGTAAACGGTAAGGAGAATATACGAGTACATCGATATAGACCAGCTGATAATCATAAATCTTACAATAAACATGTCACATAAATAAAACATTATGAATGTTTGTTAATTACCTAACACGTAAGGTAAATATTTACACGAAACCACAAAACATAAATGTAACAGACAACGTATAACGATGAAAATAAAAAGCATCAAATTTCAGCCACCTTATCCAATACACCTGAAATTGGCACTGAATCATTGCACTCACCGTATTTGCGACTACATGCTCAGAATCCTTTACACAAAGTTTAATTAAAAACACAGTCTGAATATAACCCAGCACCGACAAGGGATCGTTATAGCAACGTTTTCATCAATTTTTCATTAAGGTCCCGGCAAAAGACGGCTGAAGCGTGATTAAAACAATTCTCAATTCGGTAGACGCGTCGGCACGCCGCGAGGTTACGGGCGAAACTGGGAGCAACTAGGAGCCCAGAGAGTTCCTAACCCGAACTGAGCATGAAAAGAACGGGCGTATTGGTTAGAGAAGGACAGGGAAAGGTGCAGAGGTGCGCATGAAAGAATAGATGTTTATACGGCGTACATGTAATGGGATAACAGAAGTGCGTAAGAGCTTTTTACTAGTTCCAAGTAGCGAAGTGTAGAGTAGTCCTTATAGCTAATGAGGTGTCAGAATAGTCGTAATACAAGTAGGTTAGTTTTTTAGAAAGTTGGAATGGATGTACAATAAAATTACTTTCTTTTACTAATCATTTTATAACATAGTTAAATGTTATTTAAGTGAACGGTTATAATATATGTATACCTAGTATTTGGTAAAGTGACCACTAGTATTTTTATACGCTCTACCATTTAATTAGTAGCTAATAAATGATTCAAGTAATTCACATGATATTATGATAACATCACCTTCATATGATTTCAATGAAGGAAAATGTTGTCATTTGTTTTGTAATACCTACATAAGTTATAAGGGTATGTTTGTTTGATGAATACAGACATGTGTTCCCAAGTTATTGATGTTTTTCATTTATATTGGGTCTTTACGGATGTTTTTTCTTCGTTAATCATTTGTACCAATTCCTGCGATTTTCAGAGCTATATCCAAATTTGTTTTTATTTGGAAAATGGAATATTATTTCAAGGTTTCATATGAATTATTTTTTAATTTCTGGGCTAAATCACATAATAAAAAAAATTGAACAGAGCTCTTTTCATGTGCTTCCCATAATCATTTCTTAGATTCGCTGAAACTTTTATAAAGCGGTTACTTTTAAAAATTAACGCTGCCTATAATTAACTTAATGTTATCCGATAATACACACAAAGTTTAGCTAAATTTGGATTTGCCGTTCCCAAAAAAAGTCAAAAATGTTTGTATGGAGAAAACAGTCTTAATGAAATTCTTCATACAAAACGCCAATTTCATAGGTAGGACCATGTATTTATTTACAAAAAAAAAATATTTGTGTAGTTTATCAACCTTTTTTTTTTTTTTTTTACCAGGAGAAACGCTCATGCTTATCCGCCCTCCTCGGGGGAGGGGGGCGGATTATGTCGGACTCCGGCACAGAAGGAGCCGGCCTACCGACTAAAAACTCCTGGGTGTTCCCTCGCGCGCGCCGTTGACGGCGTGGCCACGGGTACCATCTGGTATTCGTCCGCAGCCACGCCAGCGCGGTGCCCGCCGCCAGGGCAAAAGCGGCGGCAGGCCCACCTCTGGGCTGGAGCAGGGAGGAATCGCCCGGTCCAGCCACCTCTAGAAGGCGCGCGGAAAACACCGCGCGCGCCTTCTCGCGGGGCCTATGTGTGGGCGGTGATCCCCCCGGATCGCCACCCACGGCCCCGCAGGGTAGGGGGGGCAGAGGATCGCCTATTCAGTAAAGATAAGCTCTCCTCCGTGCCCCCCGTGCGGCTGCATTTCCCCTCGCTCCGCGAGGCCTCTGCGAGTGACCTCGCAGAGGCTTCCACGCCTCGCAGAGAGAGAGGACCGCTTTCCACGGCCTCTCCTTGGCGCCCGCAGCTCGGACGATAAACTAGCTGCGGGCGGCAAAGAGCGGCCGTCCCGCACGGCTACGACCTGTCAACAGAGAGGTCGTCCCCTACCATAGCGGCCTGCAACAGCGGGACGCCCGGAGAGGCGGCGTTAAGGGACACCGCCCCTCCAACCCTCCCGCCGTCTCCCCCCCCCCCCCGAACAGAGGGGGGGGGGCCGCTTCCCACGACCTCTCGTCGACGGCCGCAGCCTTAGCTGCAGTCGTAGAGGAGAGGTCGCCCACGTGCTGCAGACGGTTCCACGGCGCCCCCTGCCCAGATGGGCATTCCTCAGGGAGCGCCGCTTCCTCGCCGCAGCCCGCTGTGGTTGAATTCGCCCTCCACCATCCCTCGTCGTTCCACTCCCGAAAAACGAGTTTTCGGGAGTGGGACGACGAGGGCATTTCGGCGCCGAGGCGGGCCTCGGAGCCGAAACTTGGGCTGGTTTTTTATAGAGGTTTTCCTTCCTCGAGGTCCGGGCGGTTAAGCCAAGACCCTCGGTCCCGGACTGCAGCTGAAAGCCGCGGTCCCGGATTACGAGCCCGGCGGTGGCAAGGGGTAGGAGGTTCCCCCTAACTTCCTCCCCAGACCTGCTCGGCGGCAGTGCGAGTGCACACCGAGCCCACCCTTACTCCCCCGCTAGGAGGGGAGCGTCTCCTGCTCCATCCGCAGTGCCCTCTGCTAAACCAGAGGGACACGCGGAGGAGCCCCCCGGTGTCAGACTATTCGCCATCGGCCAACAAGAACCCTTAAAAGGGAAGTTGTTGACCGATGCCCAGGGTGCACCGGCCCAACGACTACCGTTCCCCCCAGACGTATCCAGGGGGACAAGTAGCCATCAGGCACACGAGGAGGTTGTCTGACATCGCACCCCAGTTTATCAACCCTCTGGTATCTATAATACAAGCCTAGTTGCTTAGTGTGGAACTAAATGGCGCTGTGTGTATGTACAAAAGATATTTATTTATTTACTTTTAGATAAATAAATAAATACAATACATAAAATCACTAAGTCAAAGTCAAAAAACTCTTTATTTTGTAGTACACAGGGTACACTTAAGTTAGTAAATGTTTTAAGCTTCTGCTTGTTCAAAAGGCAATTTTCGCTCTTTCATTGTCATTTAAGGAGCAATGTATGATTGTATAACGCTTTTATATCATGGTTCTGTTTTTGCCTTTCAATAATTTTAAACTACTTTGAAGAGAGACTATGTGCGAAAAGCTAGTATAAAATTTCTGGCTATATGAATATGGACACGGCACAGACATAATCCGTACGGCGACGCCCTTAGATTAATATAATTTTTTACCGATTCTTTATACTGGTTAATTTAGGTAGGTTAATGTAGGTGTAAATAGAGTAGATATTAAGTGTTTTCTTTTTATGCACCGTTAGCTATTAGCCCTTGACCTCAATCACACCTGATGTTAAGTGAAGATGAGGCCGAAGGTAGAAGCGTACTGATCCGGAAACGCCAACACATTTGGGGGACTGGCTATCTTATCTCTGACAACCGGAACACAACAATGCTATTAACATTGCTACTTGGCGGCAGATTTAGGTAAGATGGTGGTAGCTAGCCAGGCGGACATTTAAAATGCCCTACCACCAACCAAACCGAGTACTTAAACATGTACCCCGCTGGGGATCGAACCCGCGACCTCCGAATCGTAAACCCAATGTTGTTTACATTGAGCCACGGAGGCGGTATATTATTATTATATAATAGTGATAGATAAATAAATAATAATAGACACTTGTTTTCTTTTTACTTTCAAAGAGAGATGAGAAAGACGTAGTTTAATGATAAACGAGTTGTTGTTCAAACATCTTTATTCTAACCTCCAACTTCCAATCTAAGTGACATCTGTCAAATACCCACATGCGGCCTAGGGCCGTTCCGATACATGTAACATTCCTCTCCTTAATCAATACAAACAATTATTTAAAGATCTAGTCTAATCGGAGGCTTAATTATTCTACCAGATCTGGTATAGTATTTGCCACCATTACCCCAATCATTACCCACAATAGTATCATTGTCATTTTTATTATTACTATTATCAACAAAGGTATCATTTTCATCATTAACATTTTCCTTAAAATTAAGAATATCACTAGCACTACTGTCCGGACTGGACGTAACATATTGATAACTCGAGTTATCAATATGTTGTCTGTTTCTACGATAAATGTTCCCTTGTTCATCTTCAATCAAATATGAACGAGGATAATGCAGTTTTTCTAATACTTTCCCTTGTGACCAAACCTTGTCATCACTCTTCCTCTTAAACATTACTTTATGACCTGCATGACATTCTCTTAATTCCCTTGCACCTTTATTATAATATTTTCTTACTTTCTCCTGGTTTTCTCTGTCTAATGAAGGATTACGCCTAAATATTTTAGGCTGGAGGTATCTAATTGAAACAGGCAACTTAGTATTTATATTTCTATTGTATAATAAATTAGCTGGCGATGGACTTCCTTCTTTAGATTGACTCCTCAAGTTAAGTAGTGCTATGTAGGGATCAGACTTATCGTGCATACATTTTTTTAACAGTGATTTTACAATTTTTACACTAGCCTCTGCTAGACCATTTGACTTAGGATAGTTAGGAGATGATGTATTATGGATAATACCATACTCTTTGATAAATTGTTCAAATTCTTTACTTGTAAATTGAGGTCCATTGTCGGAAAAGAGTTCCAAGGGAATGCCATGCCTAGCCATTATAGACTTCATCTGAATGATTACAGCGTTAGATGTTAGTTGATTCAGTTTTGCTATCTCAATAAACTTGCTGTAATAATCAACTACTAACAAATAATATTCTCTGTTAAATTCAAACAAATCTGAACCAAGCTTCAACCAAGGTAATATAGGTACATCATGAAATTGTATGGGTTCCTTAGAGTTATTGGCCCTATAAATTGCACAGATTTGACAGCTCAAACAAATATCTTTAATCTGGGAGGACATACCCGGCCAAAATATTACACCTCTAGCCCGCCTTAAACAAGTATTGACTCCAAAATGACCTTCATGAACAATTTGAATCATCATTTTTTGTAGTGAAGATGGAATAACAATAACATTATTTTTTAGCACAACACCCTCTACTTCTGTCAAGTCGAAACGAAAATTCCAGAATGGTTTCACTGATTCATTTATATGGTTTTTGTGGTTAGGCCAACCAGTTTTAATGTACTCTATTATAATTTTCAAAATAGGATCTTCTTTTGTTTTTTCTCTAATTAAATTTCTTTTGCTTTCAGAAACAGGCAGACATTCAAGCACCACCTGAACATGACAAATTATTTCTTTATTTAATTCCTCATCAAATTTATCAGCTTCTTTATTTTTGATAGGTAAATAAGATCTGCTTAAAAAATCCGAAATGAACATTTTTTTCCCTGGAACATATTTAACAAGAATATCATATCCCTGTACTTTAAGCATCATCCTCTGTAATCTCGCAGGTACTTTGTTAAGTGGTTTTTTGAATAAAATTTCTAATGCAGAATGATCAGTCTCTACTGTAATATGTCTACCTAGAATATATTTGTGAAATCTGTTGCATCCAAAAACGATTGCATACATTTCTCTTTCTACCTGAGCATACCCTTTTTGACAATCAGTTAAGGCTTTTGATGCATAAGCTATGGGTTGGTTTTCCTGTAATAAACATGCCCCAACACCTTCAGAACTACAGTCTACTGATACTACTATATTTTTATTAGTATCAAATATTTTTAATGTAGGTGCATTAGTTAGAATTTCTTTTAATTTACTAAAAGACTTCTCCTGAGGCAAATTCCACTGAAATATGACTTCCTTTTTTAATAATTCTCTGAGAGGAGCAGTGATAGTAGAATAATTTTCAATGAAACGTGACAGATAATTAGTCATACCCAAAAACCGTTCCAAATCTTTTTTATCTTTAATATTTTGTATGTCAGTTATAGCTCTGATTTTCGAAGGATCTGGCTTTATTCCATCTTTGCTAACTATCATACCTAAAAACTTGACTTCCTGTTGAAGAAATTTTGATTTTTCCTTATTAAATTTCACATTGTTTTTTTAGCCACATCTAAGACCTTTAACAGTCGCTCGTTATGTTCAGATACGGTATTTCCATATACTATTAAATCATCGCAGTAAATTTCGACACCATCCATGTTGTTAAAGGTCTCTTCCATGCGTTCCTGAAAAGCTTCTGTCGATACTGAAAGCCCAAAGGGTAACCGTTTATATCTAAAGTTCCCAAATGGAGTAGAGAAGGTACATAACTTTGAACTTTCAGGATCCAGTAATACAGTCCAAAATCCACTGTTACAATCCAATTTAGTAAAATATTTATGATCAGAAAGTTTATCTAATACATCCTCTACAGTTGGTATTTGTTTGTGCTGTCTTACAATGTAATTGTTTAAATATCTTGGATCAATGCAAACACGTAATTTGTTATTGCTCTTTTTAGTAATTACCAAAGAGTTGACCCACTCCGCAGGTTCCTCCACCCTTTCAATTATGTCCTGTTGAAGCATATTCTGTAATTCTTTCTTTAAGGGCTCTCGGAGTGCAATAGGAACTCGGCGAGGTGGATCGGCTCTTGGACGAGCTCCTTCCTGTAATTTAATATTATATGGTTTCTCAAAACATCCAATCCCTTCAAATAAATCTAAATAGTTGTGCTTAATTACATCAAGACTTTGACAATCCACAAGACAAATATTGTTTGTTTGTACATAATTCCTATTGATGAGTTTCATGTTAACGCAGGATTTCAAACCTAAAATAGTTATACATCTAGGATTAACAATAATAAAATCAACATTATTTGGTTTCCCATTTTTAAGATAACATTTTACAGTGCATATGCCCATTACTGAAATATTCTTGCTGTCTAAAGTTACAAGTTTAATATGTTTCTTAAGAATGAATTTGGGGTTGAGACCCATGCTTTTGAATGTTTCATATGACATACAATTAACCTGAGCACCTGTATCAAGTTTTACTTTAAGTTTTTTATTATTAATATACAAACATTCAAACCACTCACTTTCAATGTTGTTGATTTGGATGCTCCCTATGAAAAATGACTCTTCCTGGTCATCCTCTTTTTCCTCCACATTTGCCACACGCCTAGCGAACTGATTTTCTTTGTTACGGCATACCTTTGCATAGTGATTTCTGCCTTTGCATTTCATACAAGTAGTACCAATCGCAGGGCATTTATGAGAAGAATCCCACTTTTTATAACCACACCTATAGCATGACCTCTGTTCAATTTTTTTAACGGCTAAGACTGTTTCAGTTTTTGTATCACACATTTCTGAGAGCTGTTTTTGAGACAGTTCAGCAGCTTTGCACACACTCACAGCTTTATCTAAATCCAAACAATCACTTCTGAGTAACCGTTCTTTTATTGAGAGGTTATTTATGCCGATAATGATCATGTCTTTTACCAAACTACACCTGAGATCCCCAAAGTCACAAGTAAGGCTTTTGTTTTGTAAATCGGTCAAAAAGCTTTCAAAATTCTCTGATGGACCTTGATAACGGGTGAAAAATTTGTGCCTCTCCATGGTAACATTCTTTTTCGGTATGAAGTGTTGGTCAAAGGATGTTTTTACGAGCTCGAAAGTTCTTTTATTCAGTGGAATATTAAAGGAATTAAATATCTCTAATCCTGCCTCTCCAATACTGTGTAACAACATTGCCACTTTTCTCTTGTCCGACGCATCTTCCAAATCGTTGGCAACAATAAACAATTCGAATCTCTGATACCATCTTATCCATTTTGAAGCATCATTGTTGCCTGTTAGTTGTAATGGGCCAATATTTGATGTAATTGTAAACTTGTGTTGTTCTGATTCCGTCTCGCTTTCCTTCTTTGCGGCTGTCATTTTTATATGTATGGGTTCTTTTCGATGAACCTGACACCAAGTTTAATGATAAACGAGTTGTTGTTCAAACATCTTTATTCTAACCTCCAACTTCCAATCTAAGTGACATCTGTCAAATACCCACATGCGGCCTAGGGCCGTTCCGATACATGTAACAGACGTGGTTTTATAACTTTGTGTAGAGACAGAATTAGGTTGGCGGTTTTCTAATAGAGCTTTGTTGAAGCTAACAAGAATGAACAGAATTATCGAAGGTGCCTTTGTCAGTAGCTTTCTGTTGATAGTCAGACTGCATCGTAATAAATAGCTTTTGTGTACAGCGCTATCCACTGGTAGAGACATTGGAGGTTGTATTAGAGATATTGAATTCCGCGGAGTATTTTATCGATTTTGGTTCAAAGTCCGTAGCCGGGCAAGGGAAGCCAAAGTGCCCTTGGAAGATTTTGAGCCAATGTTTTTTCTCTTTTTACTTACGACTAGTACTGCAAAAGTATATACGAGAATACCCAGTGGTCCCGTAAAAAAGGAATGTTTGCAAATGAAATTATTGTTTTTTTTTAATTTTTTTACCCGACAGCCCCAAAAGGAGGGTAATGTTTTTTGAGTGTATGTATTGCATGTAGATTTCTATGTTACCTCCTGGAACCTAAACAATTTGACCAATTTTGAAGTGCTAAGGTCGTTCGATTCGTTTTAATCTCTAGTGTCACAGGATACATTTTATAGTAAATAATCCAACATGGCGCTTGCAAAATGGGTTTTTAGGTTTTAAATAGTTAGGTATTCAATGATTTTGATTCATATTAATTTATCGATAATTTGATATTCAAGTCAAAAACAATATATGTCTTTTTTATATAAATAATGATGGTTACGTAAGAAATGGCCTTTTGAAAGTGTAACATCAATCTATGTCATAAAATTTCCGGAATTTACCGAAAAAGACATGAAAATATTCTTCAATTGTAAATTTTTATTTATTCTTTCTTACATACAATTAATGATAAAATATAATTTATTTCAGGTACATATTTGTATTAACAAGTAATTTCATATCTGGCAGAAGTACTCAAATAAGATTGTTCTTTAAATCACACCTAACGATACCACATTTCATATTGAGATTAAAAGTAGAGTAGGTTATCTTTTAGAATTCTCTATAACGAATGAGAATTTATAAGATCAAATTAACAATGACAAGAATTAGCCAGTGCCAGTTGCAGTTGATCTATCTCTAGACAAATATAATTTAGGTAGCCTTATAAAATGACAATAATTGTCTTTAAATAAGGCTATCTAGATTATATTTGTTTTTATAAGGCTATCTAGTCAAGTATTTAGCAAAAACAGACATTTAATAGGCCTACCACCAGCCAACCCGATTCCGGAACATATATCCATTAGCAAATCAAATCCGCGACTTCCCTTCCCTAATTTTTTTTGTTTATGAAGTCACGAAGGCGCAGCCAAAGCCCCACAAGCGATAACTTGTAAAGAATACCCAATTCGAAATTTCAAAGTAAAAATATAACCTTCGTAAGAAAATGAAATCACAATTTTAATAAAAAGAATCACACTGCCTCCCGGAATTTAAAATCAACGCCATCGGTTTCGAAACTGGAAATTAATTAAGCAATTCCGCATCTTGCGATAAATTTGACAAATTCAATAAAAGAAATCCAATTTTAATACAAAGGAAAGACTGAATGACATTCCGCTGGCCCAGCATTAATATAATGGGCAGTAAATTACCTCGGCCCGAAAATCACCCGGGTGGAATGCATAAAATAAATAGATCAGCCGCTGGTGTGCGTTTGTTTTTATCACGCCGAATGTTGAATTCATAGACCGATAATCGGGGGCATAAACTTTTATGCGATGCTGCATCCATTCATGTTTTCAGTATGCTTTTATCAGTTTCGTGATTGTATTGTTTGTGACAGGAAAACGTATATTAAATGCGATACGGTATATCGGAATCGACTTTGTCGTGTGTGCTGTGGAATTCCGCATTAATTTTTTGTTTGAAAACTTAAAGAAATTAAAGTGTTAGTTTTTCACAATCGATCTAAAGAAATGATTTCGAGAGAAAAAATTGAAATTTCTGCCAATATGAATTTTTTTTATTCTAAAATGAGTGTTCACAAATTTATTGCAAAGACGTCGGTTGCGAACACATTTTTGGAATAGAAATTGGCATTTGTCAGAAGAATATTGTCAAAATATATATCTGGGGGCACGGGAGTGCCCCCGCCAAGTCGAGCGCGAAGCAAACACTGCCGTACCATCCTTTACTGGAACCATTTCGTCGCATTTTCAGGCCCCTATTTTAGAACCTCTGGATAAGCCTAGAACGCAGAAATTTTCGTCATCCAGTAAGCTATAATCACATACTTAAAATCCAAAATTTCAAGTCTGTAGGTCATTTAGTTCCGAAGTTAAGCGAAAGCAAAGTTTCGCATTTATGACACTCACTCACTCACTCACTCACTCATGATCATCAAAATAGAACTAGTACTTCCCATAAACTCAGAGAGCTGAAATTTGGTACAGAGTTATGGTTCAATGGCCACATAAAGGGAAAACTATAAAAACTAGGATAATCGAAGATCTGGAGTACCTGGTGACCCTGATTAGGAAACACAAGAGCCCAACCAAACTATTAGAGATCGACATATACCGCCTTTACAAAAAATATTCAACTTGGTGGGCTGCTTCATTTGATGTCAAAAATCGAAGGTCTGAAGTATCAGATGAAGAACCCTCAGCTGGTCTCAGCTGTATTAGAGATATGGTAATGCCCCCTTCTACTATTGGTACATAGAAAAATCGACTGTCATTGCAAAAATCCAGCGTAGTGGGACACATCTTCTAATTTAATCTAGCCTATAGCGTCCCACTGCTGGGCGAATGCCTCCCCTTCTGCTTTTAATACGAATATAAATAAAATTAAAGGAAAACTCTGGATAAGACTAGACTGGCTTTTATACTTATACTTACTTATACTTATTACAAGTTTACAAGAAGAAATAGTCAAACGATTAATTTTATTCTACTCGAACATTACACAAATTAAATAAACAAACGAAAATTTGGTCAAAATATAATGCATTGGCTAAGAGTGGCGGTGATACCCGCACGCGTCGCTAGATGGCGTTGACTGTATTTTAAAACGCGCTTACGTTTTGTTTTTCCGATAATCTTATATGGCAAAGTGGCAACCGGCCGCGTTACAGTCGTTTACGACATTCTTCTATTGCGCTTGAAAATGTTTGCTAGGGATTAGGAGGGATTATTTGCATTTCGTTGATTTCGCTGATTATTTCGTGAGGTTTGCTAAGGTTAATTGGCACGTTGTTATTATATTAATTCAAAGATTTAAACAGGTTAGGAATTATATGGTTAGTGACGGATTACTGATTATTACTTAATTATCAGAATTAAAAGAAGTTTCACTTGAATACTTTATTTAATTGTTAATTATTTAGTACCTACTTTTAGTTTTCTAGGTTTAATTTATAGTTAGTACTTCGAATCGCGTTCGTGTTTATAAGTACTTTTCTAGTATTCTAGTTTAGTTTATTTACTTAGATATTACTTCGTTTCGTTTAAAAATATCATTAATTTAGCTGTATTTCAGTACTAGGTAGGTAGTACCTTTGGTAGAAAGTTCATTGATAATTAATTATATTGACACTTGTCTAATAATTAAGAGTTAACGTTTTGCTTATAGTTTGTATAGATTGAGTAGGCAGAGTAATATTTTCTTTAAGTTTTTTTTATTAAGACAAAAGAAGTCTTAAAGATATAAGTAGGTTTTAGTCTAAATATTATCGGTATTTCTGATTCGTTGTCCATATACTAAAGGTCGTTGAGTTTAATTGTGTTTGATTTCGCAAGATAATAATTATCGTAAAAAATGTCGATATTATTAAAAGACGACGATGAACTTAGTGGCTACCAAGTAGTTGGTATGCCCAAAGACGGGTCTTGTCTCTTCCATTCAATATCTTTCTTGGTGTATGGTAGAACTGACTCAACTTGCAGTATCAAGTATATTTGTAGAAACGTGGGCATATATGTAATATGCCCACATTTGTACAAAAAGAAGTGAAATCCCACCAAAAACATTCTGTAAAAAACTAGCCAAATCTCGATGGAGCTGCTTGATTATCTCTAAAAAGTAATGAAATCTATACAAAGTCGTGCCAAGTGTAAGGTTCCTTACTGCGATTTCTTTATTATTATAGTTAATGTTGTGTGACTTGGCCGTTGAAGGGTACACAGGGGTACAAAACCAGGTGCTCCATGACACCATTGCACCAATCTGTCGCCAGAACCGCTACGCATTGACGATGGAAAATTGCCACTTGGAAAACGTTGATTCAATAACCAGTCAATTGTAGGCTTGATAAAGCCACTAACGTATAAAGAATGTTATGTAAACGCCACACAGATTATTCGCTAATAGTTTGCCGTTGAACATTCTTAATAACATAATTAATAACATTAATAGCGGTTCTGGCGACAGATTGGTGCAATGGTGTCATGGAGCACCTGGTTTTGTACCCCTGTGTACCCTTCAACGGCCAAGTCACACAACATTAACTATAATAATAAAGAAATCGCAGTAAGGAACCTTACACTTGGCACGACTTTGTATAGATTTCATTACTTTTTAGAGATAATCAAGCAGCTCCATCGAGATTTGGCTAGTTTTTTACAGAATGTTTTTGGTGGGATTATATTGTCAAAATAATAATGTCCCATGATATTTGGATTCCTAAGCGCTTGTGTTTGGGATGTTTCTGACCTCCAATTTGGGATGGTTCTCGTGATACTACTATGTATGTAAGCTGGGCTTCTCTTCTATTTGAATGATCAACTTTTATTTAGGGTAAATGGGTACACTTTTTACCCGCTAAGTTATTTCCTTTTCTTGTTTTTGAATTTAATAATTTTTATGTAATCTATCTGATGCATGCGGTGTTTACATTTAATTGTTTGTAAATTTAGCTAATAACTAATATACTTAAGGGTTCATTACTCTAAGCGATGTAACAAGCGTTTGTAAACCTATTAAAAATAAAAAAATACGACCGAATAATTTAGGAGATTTGCTCCCATATTCTAATTGGTTGGACAATCGGTATTGATTCGGTAGGTATCAGAATGTTTCCAGTTTCTAATGCGTTTTTGTTCACCGAAACAATTCGATTCCGAGATCGAATTGAATGTGAAGTATCGAACCATTTAGGATACGGGCCCTGACAATACACTTTTGATTATATATAGCATACAGCTTTTTTTATGCACTATGGGTTAGCACTTCACACCAAGTGGAAGCTTACTGACCCGGAACCCCATCTTATTTGGAGGACTGGCTATCTTTTCTCTGACAACCGGAACACAACAATGCATTAACATTGCTGTTTGCCAGCAGACTTTACTTAAGATTGTGGTAGCTAGCCAGGCGGATATTTAAAATGCCCTACCACCTACCAAACCGAGTACTAAACATGTACCCCGCTGGGGATCGAACCCGCGACCTCCGATTCGTAAACCGTATGTTGTTTACATTGAGCCACGGAGGCTGTCGGCTTAACTTATCTTCTGCGTGTTGGTTTTCATTTTGTAATGTCTGTCTTTAAAGTATTTTTATTGATTTCTACATTTCACATTATAGCCAATGCACGTCTCTGCCAATGTATTGAGTTTATCGAATTTTAAAATGTGTAAATTATATCAGTATCCACTCGCACATTATCTCTGGCGTCGGCAACACACACCCGCTATTTAATATAAATTTTACTACCTACTTTTATATTTTTCTAGAGTCTTGTGTTTTCTTTTTCTTCCTCCATTATTTATTAAATAAAAATGAAGTTATTTTTTCATGACACTACTCTGCTGGGAACACTGAAAATCAGCAACTTTGCTGAGTCTCTATCGTTTTATCACAGATTAATTCTATTTATGGGGTGCTTTATTTATTTGTTATTTATATTTATTTAATATAATAGTATTGAGATTATGTAGATGTATTGTACTTTTCGTCTGTAGTTTTGTTTTAAGCTACACAGCAGTATGTGTTTCGAGCTGCTCTGCCTCGGTTGTCTGAAAGAGGTAGGTAAGAAGTAGGTATAAGAGGTCTTGCTATAGTGATAAGACCGTTAGTTCACCTGTATAAATTGTTTCTCTGTTATTTCTTTTATGATTGATGAAAGAATATTTCTTCTTTTTGTTTAATTTACTTATTAATTAACTAAGCGATAAATAAATATCATTTTATTCTTATTAATGTTCGTTGCTTAACATTTAGCGGACTCTGAACGCCTATACCTTGACGGTATAACAATAAAACTTCTATTGTGTCATTTACTGCACATGAAAGTATTAACAATTCAATCATTAAGATGAACTTTTCAATACGAATACAAATTTAATGGGCAGTTAAAGAAATGAAGTTAATCGTAGAGTAAACCGAAAGAGCTGTAGAGAAACAAAAATATTAATGTAATAAATTCTTTATTTTTCTGTAAAAAAATATGACAGTGATTGAAATGCATGCTGATTAAGGTTTACCTGTGTTTAAGGTTGAAACGTGACCCCGAGTTCACTTAATCTAATAAATAAACATTACTGAAGTGGCGTGTTGTCTAATGGAAACTTGAAGATGAAGCACGCAATCTCAGTACACGCCTAATCACCCAGCCTTTGAAGACTGACGCCGAAAGTGAATGAAGAGTGAAGCCCCTTGACGTGTCAAAGGAGATTTACGTCAAAATAGCCTTTGACTTTCTAAAGTATGTTTCGTCAAAGATTCTGTTGGTCAACTTGAGTTGATGTTGTTGTTCCTATATATATATGTATATGTGTATGTATGGGAATAGCAACATTAGCTTATGAATTGCCAACATTGATTTGATGTGGATAACGATGTTGGCTTATGCTATTACTAAGTATTATGTTGTACTGTCAGTAGTTTATATATATAGTATAGCTGTTTGTTTTCCTAAATAAACGAGAAAAAAAAAAAAAAAAAAAAAAACTCCAACTGGAAGGTAAGCCACTATCAAGTTAGATTGGAGCTGTAATCGCAAACCTCCCCGTACCGGACTGCCCACTTGATAAATATTGATGCGGGTCTCATTTCGCGTGACATCGCCTCGTGATGGTCATCAAATATGAAGGAACCTATATCAGCGCTTAGATTAGAGTTGGATCTATAGAGCGGCGGCAATATATTTCAATACTAGCAAACAGAGCGACCTTATTGCCCAAACTACTTATACTTTAACCTCATCATTGATCAAATTTGACAATTGGCGATGAGGATCACTCGATGACTGTTTTTAACCCGCCATCGAAAAACGACGGGTGTTATGTGTGTCCAGTCTTTGTCCGGATGTAACTTAATAAGCACCAATACGTGGATGCATAAAAAAATAATATCATCGAGGCAGTGACATACCTGAACACATAGGCGAACGAAGGTTATTGACATAGCCCAGCGGATTAGCAAGTTGAAGTAGCAGTGGGCAGGGCACATAGCGCGAAGAACTGAGGGCCGGTGGGGCATTAAAGTTCTCGAGTGGAGACCACGCATCGGCAAACGCAACGTAGGACATCCACTCACAAGGTGGATAGACGATCTGATAAAAGTCGCGGGAAACCACTGGATGCAGGTCACTTCTAAACTTTAACTTTTTGCAATACCCAAACGGTTGTATGAGATATCTCTGACATCCCCGTATTATCATGGCATTATATTATAGGATACCAGCTGAGTACCGTACGGAAAAAAAGAGGGCTTTCAGGGTGAATTTAAATTCGTGTAATTCCCATTAACTAACGACGTCACACAAATTTTCGCTTACCCATACAAAGTAACCCATTCTGAAAGCACCTTTAGTATGGAAGTCCAACAATTTTCGCCGAAATCAAGAGTGGAGTCACCAGCCGAAAATCGTTGGACTTCCATACTAAAGGTGCTTTCAGAATGGTTTACTTTGTATGGGTAATCGAAATATTTTGATCGAATTCGACTATGGTTCCTTGGGGAAAGTTATTATTATTATTATTAAATTCTTTATTGCACACAAAAATAAAATACAAAGAACATTTAACATAGATGATGAAGTGTACAAAGGCGGTCTTATCGCTGATAGCGATTTCTTCCAGACAACCTCAGTTAAAGAAGCTTTTTTAATAAGTAGTTGTTCGTAATCAGGAGTGGCGTCACCAGTAAACAGGAATTATTCGAATTCAATTTCACCCTGTATAGGGTAAGTGAAATAGAAGTTCTTCTTCTTCTTCTTATTTTTGAGGATGGCAACCAGTCAACCTCATTGTCGAGGGACATTACTGCCAGTTTCGAGTGAAAATTTTTATTTATCTTATTTCTTCAGTTTATAGGTCAGTCTCAATCAAAACAAGTAATTCGTCGTATACAGAGTCTAGTCACGGTCAAGTCATTCTTCAGTAAAGTGGCAGAATGCTTTACAAAAGATTTTGGCGGCTTCTTGTAGGAACCCGAAAGCTCCGTTACGCACTTTAATTTACACTTCCCTTCACCTGTACACCAACACTAACGTTTGCTGCACAATATTCTGCCATTATTAAGCTTCAAAAGTTAGAATGCACAAATTTTAAGACTTATAAAGAAAAATGCTACTTCACTCGCCGAGTTCCCGCCAAAAAGCCGAAATAGAAGTTATTGACATAGGTAGTTTAATATTTTTTTTAACACCATCATCGACGTACGCGCTTGCTGGAAATTGATATGCGACTGGCGGGATTCATAGGGTTCCTGTCATGTGAAATTTATTTGGAACGCATATTTTCCCCAATTTAATTATGTAATTATGTGGAATTGGTTACAAACGCGACCGTCAGTACACATAGCTTTATTCGATGACGGTTTGAATAAGAAAATCTACCTATGCCAATACCTTTTGTTGCGCAGTTGTGGAATGCACTACCACTAAATATTCGCCACGCAGAATCGCTTGCAGTGTTTAAACTGCGTCTAAAGGAATATTATTTATCTCTGTAATGAATTGTATATACTGTTATATATATTTATGTGTATTTTATTATTGTACTTATTTATATGGTTTGTTTATTTTAGTAAGTGTTTATCTTTGTATATATTCTACTATACCTATGTATTTTCTATGTATCGTCTATGTACCTACTGATATTTAAATTATTCAGCTTTTACTTTGCACTATCCAACTACTTATTAAAAAAGCTTCTTTAACTGAGGTTGTCTGGAAGAAATCGCTATCAGCGATAAGACCGCCTTTGTACACTTCATCATCTATGTTAAATGTTCTTTGTATTTTATTTTTGTGTGCAATAAAGAATTTAATAATAATAATAATACCTTCTATTTCACTTACCTAATATGCCCTATTTTTTCCGGTAAAATAACTATGTACTGTAACGTAAACACCAAACAAAACTAACCAATTCTCGTTATAACAAACTGACCAACGTAGACCCAAACGAAATGGCGCACGTCTTATGCATAAGTATTAGAGTCGCACTTATTGTCCCGGGATAGTGGGAATTTATCACTGGACCCTCCCGGACCCCGGGAATACGAGTAATTGCACTGCTCAGGTATTAATTTGATTGCTCGTAAATTCTTAGTCACGTGAATATTTGCGGTAACTAACAATCCCGGGTTTTAAGTGAGTTTTCGTGCGGAAAGGCCAAAATCCTACCCTCAGTATAGTTAAACTGTTGGTTTCAAATAATTATTATTATTGACGACCTGTTTGGTGTAGCAGTTAACTCTGACCACTATACCAAATAGTCACGGGTTCGAATCCCCGCTAGGGGCATATGTTTGTGTGGTGAATAGGGACATGGGTACCCGAGTTGTGGATGTTTTCATTTGTAATAAGTATTTATTTACAAAAAAAAAGTATTTATGTAGTATATCAACGATCTGGTCTCCACAACACAGGCCTATAGTTGCTTACTGTAGAACTAGATGGCGCTGTGTGTATGTCCAAGGATATTTATTTATTATTATTATCGTCGCTTCTAATACTGCGTAACTCAAAAAATGGCTGTTGTGAGTTTTGCCGTAACCGTCATCTTCTGTCCAGAATACTTTTCCTTTCTTCACTAAAGTAATTTCATTCTTCTATAATGTATCAGATTCTTGCATGAATAATGAACGTTCTCTCTTCTATAATTTCTTACTTCGTGTCTTCTTTATTCTTTTTCCAGGCAGGAACGTGGCAGGTCGCCATGTGGCATTTTAGTTGGTGGTTACGTCGAGGACGGAGGGTTCCGTGAATAAGACTCGTCTATTATAATGTTGCACGAACAGGGCCCTTTAATAATGAACAAGCCTATACTCTGAAAGAACTCACATAACACTTCAACAACAACTGTAATTTTCACTCCTAAGTTCAATGCCTTCACTAAATATCTCCAGAGATGACACGAAAGAATTGAAAACAGAATATAGTAATACTTTTACTACCCTACTACCCTACTAAGGAAATTTCAGAATTTTTATAAATTCTTTCTAAGAACAACTAAAAGTGTCGCAAACCTCAGTCTAGCGAGAAGAGAAATATTGAAATAAATTTTACATATATACTCCAATTATTTTCTGTTTCTACAAAGAAATACCAAACATTTACTCCTAAAACCTTCATCATCATCGCGGAAACCCATGTCTTCTCAAATTAATAATTCGATTTTTTCTACATGTTTTATACACGAACATAATATATGCGAAAGAATATGTATTTATATGTAACCGCCCCGCTTAAGCCCCACTTGCGCTTTCCGCGGATGAGCGTTATGTTTAAATTAATTCCCCGCGCCTGAGGGATATACCGTGAAAAAAGTTAGTTTTCATTTCGAGATCCACGTGGACGAAGTCGCGAGCGGAAAGCTAGTTTTTAGGGTTCCGTGTTGTCTGTCTTTCTGGCTGTCTGTCCAAGGATTAGCTCAGAGATAAAATTTTTGTTTAAGTCGAGCGTCCGTCCCCCGTCGTCGTCATCGTCCCCCCCACAAAAAAATCTATTACAGGTAAGTAGGTTTTACAAGTTAATGAGTAATACTAGAAGTACTTATAAAATATAGTATCCGTTAAAAATTATTTATCAAACAACAAAACACCCACTTCTAAGTCTTCATATTGTGAGGACAAGTACGGAATCCAAGTCTGCGCATGGCCCGACACGCACTCGGCCAGTTTTTTAATATTTCAGTGAGCTCGACTGAGGGACTAGGTTGAATACGATTTGCAATCAAGTATAAATTCAACCTGAAAAAAATGTAAATCTAGAATTTGGTGCGCAAATTAACGATGCAGAAATAGACAAGCTAGGAATTTATAATATTCGGTAGATAGCTGAATGTCTAAATCAGAGCACCTACCTATGTATGTCAATTACATAATTGACGTCAATTACATAATTTCATATTGAAGTTTAATATTTATTTTATATTAGTTTTCCGCCAGCGGCTTCGCATGCGTAGAATTACTTTACCGCGGATATATTTAGTTTATCCCGCGCGAACGATTCACTTTATCGAGATAAAAAATATCCTATATTTTAATTCAGAGTATGATCTATCTATATACCAAATTTTATCCAAATCCGTTCCACCGTTTCGCCGTGATTGAGGAATCAGCAACTATCCAAACTTTCGCATTTATCTGGGGGCACGGGAGTGCCCCCGCCAAGTCGAGCGCGAAGCAAACACTGCCGTACCATCCTTTACTGGAACCATTTCGTCGCATTTTCAGGCCCCTATTTTAGAACCTCTGGATAAGCCTAGAACGCAGAAATTTTCGTCATCCAGTAAGCTATAATCACATACTTAAAATCCAAAATTTCAAGTCTGTAGGTCATTTAGTTCCGAAGTTAAGCGAAAGCAAAGTTTCGCATTTATGACACTCACTCACTCACTCACTCACTCATGATCATCAAAATAGAACTAGTACTTCCCATAAACTCAGAGAGCTGAAATTTGGTACAGAGTTATGGTTCAATGGCCACATAAAGGGAAAACTATAAAAACTAGGATAATCGAAGATCTGGAGTACCTGGTGACCCTGATTAGGAAACACAAGAGCCCAACCAAACTATTAGAGATCGACATATACCGCCTTTACAAAAAATATTCAACTTGGTGGGCTGCTTCATTTGATGTCAAAAATCGAAGGTCTGAAGTATCAGATGAAGAACCCTCAGCTGGTCTCAGCTGTATTAGAGATATGGTAATGCCCCCTTCTACTATTGGTACATAGAAAAATCGACTGTCATTGCAAAAATCCAGCGTAGTGGGACACATCTTCTAATTTAATCTAGCCTATAGCGTCCCACTGCTGGGCGAATGCCTCCCCTTCTGCTTTTAATACGAATATAAATAAAATTAAAGGAAAACTCTGGATAAGACTAGACTGGCTTTTATACTTATACTTACTTATACTTATTACAAGTTTACAAGAAGAAATAGTCAAACGATTAATTTTATTCTACTCGAACATTACACAAATTAAATAAACAAACGAAAATTTGGTCAAAATATAATGCATTGGCTAAGAGTGGCGGTGATACCCGCACGCGTCGCTAGATGGCGTTGACTGTATTTTAAAACGCGCTTACGTTTTGTTTTTCCGATAATCTTATATGGCAAAGTGGCAACCGGCCGCGTTACAGTCGTTTACGACATTCTTCTATTGCGCTTGAAAATGTTTGCTAGGGATTAGGAGGGATTATTTGCATTTCGTTGATTTCGCTGATTATTTCGTGAGGTTTGCTAAGGTTAATTGGCACGTTGTTATTATATTAATTCAAAGATTTAAACAGGTTAGGAATTATATGGTTAGTGACGGATTACTGATTATTACTTAATTATCAGAATTAAAAGAAGTTTCACTTGAATACTTTATTTAATTGTTAATTATTTAGTACCTACTTTTAGTTTTCTAGGTTTAATTTATAGTTAGTACTTCGAATCGCGTTCGTGTTTATAAGTACTTTTCTAGTATTCTAGTTTAGTTTATTTAGTTAGATATTACTTCGTTTCGTTTAAAAATATCATTAATTTAGCTGTATTTCAGTACTAGGTAGGTAGTACCTTTGGTAGAAAGTTCATTGATAATTAATTATATTGACACTTGTCTAATAAGTAAGAGTTAACGTTTTGCTTATAGTTTGTATAGATTGAGTAGGCAGAGTAATATTTTCTTTAAGTTTTTTTTATTAAGACAAAAGAAGTCTTAAAGATATAAGTAGGTTTTAGTCTAAATATTATCGGTATTTCTGATTCGTTGTCCATATACTAAAGGTCGTTGAGTTTAATTGTGTTTGATTTCGCAAGATAATAATTATCGTAAAAAATGTCGATATTATTAAAAGACGACGATGAACTTAGTGGCTACCAAGTAGTTGGTATGCCCAAAGACGGGTCTTGTCTCTTCCATTCAATATCTTTCTTGGTGTATGGTAGAACTGACTCAACTTGCAGTATCAAGTATATTTGTAGAAACGTGGGCATATATGTAATATGCCCACATTTGTACAAAAAGAAGTGAAATCCCACCAAAAACATTCTGTAAAAAACTAGCCAAATCTCGATGGAGCTGCTTGATTATCTCTAAAAAGTAATGAAATCTATACAAAGTCGTGCCAAGTGTAAGGTTCCTTACTGCGATTTCTTTATTATTATAGTTAATGTTGTGTGACTTGGCCGTTGAAGGGTACACAGGGGTACAAAACCAGGTGCTCCATGACACCATTGCACCAATCTGTCGCCAGAACCGCTACGCATTGACGATGGAAAATTGCCACTTGGAAAACGTTGATTCAATAACCAGTCAATTGTAGGCTTGATAAAGCCACTAACGTATAAAGAATGTTATGTAAACGCCACACAGATTATTCGCTAATAGTTTGCCGTTGAACATTCTTAATAACATAATTAATAACATTAATAGCGGTTCTGGCGACAGATTGGTGCAATGGTGTCATGGAGCACCTGGTTTTGTACCCCTGTGTACCCTTCAACGGCCAAGTCACACAACATTAACTATAATAATAAAGAAATCGCAGTAAGGAACCTTACACTTGGCACGACTTTGTATAGATTTCATTACTTTTTAGAGATAATCAAGCAGCTCCATCGAGATTTGGCTAGTTTTTTACAGAATGTTTTTGGTGGGATATGTTTTATGGCACAACGCTTAAAAGGGGGTTGTGCTGCATTTATATATTAAATATAGAAAGCTATTCATATATTTTTTGTGGTTTTGGAAAAATATAAGTACAAAATCACTATGGGTCTCATAAGAACCCAAGGTCATCCAAAAAGCTATGGCGCGGGCGAAGCTCGACGTTGCAATACGGGATGGAATCAGGAGTGAAGAAATCCGTTGAAGAACCCAAGTTTTCGACATAAGCCAGCGGATTAGTAACCTAAAGTGGCAGTGGCCAAGACAGAAAGTTGGAAGAACTGATGGCCAGTTCTGCAATGGAGACTACGCATCGGCAATCGCAGCGCCCTGTATATGCAAAATCATAGCATAATTTATCCATATTAGAGTAAAACATTAAATCCTTCGTAAACAGGAAATCTTTGGAAGAAATAGATGAATTTCATCAATAGATTTCACTTCCCATTGCTCAGGCACACCTCTCGCTACATGTATTTAGTAGGAAATTAAATAATAACAGGTAAGTACCCTGGATTTATGAAATTATTACAAAGGGCAGCCTCATAATAAAAGAGCATAACAAGGCGGTCCCTTTATTTACTCTGCAAAATTAGTATCCTAAGGGATTTAACCCCAAGTAAAGTTCGTCGTATGGTAGTACGAAATCGTAAAATTCGCCACTCGTTTCTCAATTCAAGGGATTTGTTGTAGGATAGATTGATTCTCCATATTCCTCGTATGACCACATATGTATTTTTCGTACTTATATTCTCAAAAAATTAATGAAGTTTATTGTCATTGCGACATTAAAATAGTTTTATTTTTAAACAAAATAATATTTGGGCACC
The DNA here is from genome assembly GCA_949316235.1 of Oegoconia quadripuncta. Taxonomy (NCBI): domain Eukaryota; kingdom Metazoa; phylum Arthropoda; class Insecta; order Lepidoptera; family Autostichidae; genus Oegoconia; species Oegoconia quadripuncta. The sequence continues at coordinate 18,223,563 of OX438743.1, forward strand.
AAAAAGTTTTTTTTCGATATTGACATCAAAAAGAAGTGTCAGCTCACGCTAGTGAGTTTCAGTGGTTATAGAAGAAGTGTCAGCTCGCGCTAGTGAGTTTCAGTGGTTATAGAAGAAGTGTCAGCGCGCGCTAGTGAGTTGCAGTGGTTATAGAAGAAGTGTCAGCTCACGCTAGTGAATTTCAGTGGTTATATCCTCTTGGGTGAGTTTATCTTCGTAGAACACTCTAGTAGCTATTGCCTAATTGCTATGATATATTATGTATAAACCGAATTGCATAATTGGAGAAAATTGGTGCAAATCGGGAATTGTACGAATTAGAAATTGTACAACCTAGTAATTGTACAAACTAGGAATTGTACCAACCAGTAGAGAAGGGTAAAAGTCATTGAGTATATCGATAGCCTTGGTATTTGTTGTATATGTGGCTGTTGCAGGTCGTCGAAGACCTGTATCACTGCGACCGTTACTGATCTATTGTGATCAATACTAATCTACAGTTCGTTGCTCAGGTTTGCCTCTTTGAGGAATTGGAATATTCTCCTGGCGCCGCTAGTTTTTATCTCATCCGGGTGCAGTAAGTGGCCACAGAGGTGGATATTGATCTTACGCAACAGCGGGCCACATTCACACAGCAAATGTATATGTTATTCCTCTGCAGCAGCCTTAAATCACTGCCTAAATGCAGCCTCCACACATTCCATACTTACCAGGCATACTGGTATAGGATACCATGTCCAACGTGTGCTGTCAGTAGACGCTATATTGAATACCATTATTAATCCTTTGTAGAAGTTTTAGTGGGGGAGTGTGTAGGCGGGCTTAAATGTTTAGATAATGTAAAATTCCCTCATATAAAGTTATGGTAATTTTGTCGTCACTAAGTTCATTCCTTCACTAGTAGTATAGAACTTATTCAATCTTCGGCCCTGAACAATAAACCATATATCTGACTACTATTTTGATCGTTGGTCACACTGCGCTTCCTCATTCCAAAGGCTCGATTGGCCTCTTCATTGCCCGTTTAATTTTGATAACTAGGTACTACTTTACTTTCAATCGAAGAACAGAGTAAATTTAGGCAACATATTCGGTGGAGCTAGTCGTACTAGCTTCAATTATTTCATCCAGTTAAATTTATTGTGTGAATATTAAAACGTTTTTAATATTAATGAATAATTTCTTAGTTACATGACCGTTAAAATATAGCTCCATAATTATAAATGTACTAACCATTAAAAGCTAAATACCTTCGAAACGGATTATCCGATTTTCATCAAATATTGCTAATAACCTGTCCCTCCATTTAATATTTCATATAAAGAATCGGATTACACATTACTGAGATACATCCAGACAAATACTAATCATACACAGACCGTGAAACATATAACACTCGTAATTTTTCGTGGAGGTTAATAAAATAACTTCGACACTGATAATAAAACAGGCAATATACAATTTTCATAATTATACTTACCGCTCCCGCTTTACAGGCATCACTTAATTTTTTAATAGACATCTGTAGAGAGAAAGGTAAGTAGACGGGCTATTAATGGGTCGCCCTAAATTAGGGTAGCTTATATAGGAAACTCTAATATTTATACGTGAAGATAAAATTTTATGACGGCTGTAAAGCATGATGCTGCTTTTAACAAATTTCATTAAGGCAATTTTATGTTTGGCAAATTTTCTTAATTTACCTTTTATGTCTTAATCTATATAGTTACAGGTAGAGTCCTTTGCTATAGTAATAAGGCATATAATTATATTGTTAGATTTAAAACCGCTTGCTTGAATAAACAAACAAACTGCATTTGTAATTAGCTTTATAGGCTTCTTGAATGCAGGTCAGACCAATTTTTTTAAATTATTCTGTATTTAAAAAGAAATCTTAATTAATCTATTGATGGCGCTACTGGACGGAATAAACCCTCTTAAATTAGCACCACACTCTTGCATAGCTATAGTATATTCTTAATCTACCTAACATTATTATCAGTGTGTACCTACTGTATGGTTTCAGGTACAGGTAAAAGAATTGAACTTCACTTCAGATATGACTTCGGATGTTGTCGATTTATTAGAAGTCCGTGTTTACATGCATGACTAGTTTCACACTTAATAAGCAAGGGAAGTACCTTGTTGGATCTCGCTCTATCCTAAAACTAGCCTCATTGAAATCCCAAACAGCAATTCTAGTATCTTCCGAATTATATCGATCAAAGAGAGGCTGGGCGAGTCCATTGTATGTTTAGCATGGGAAAAATTTATGCGTCCAAAAAGAACAATACGCCGGGATATCGCCTACACGCATTCCCATCAAAGCCTTTTGTCAGGCGAGACACGCGAATCACGAATTCCATCATACTATAGGTTATATAGAAAACGCAGTCGTATTTATTATTCGTTTCGAATGGCGAAGTTAAGAATTAGAAAAAAAAATATTTGACACCCACGACTATTGTCGGGTAACGTCTACTATAAACATGTAAATTGTAAACGTATCTTTAGTATTGATGTAACTAATTGTACCATGTTTGAAATAAATCAATTTTTATTTTCATTTCATTTTCAAGCAACGTCTGATGCAGTTAGTTCTGGAATGGATTGGTTTTCTTACTATCTTGAATCTGATCTTGGAAGCCAGATTAAACAGTGGATCTCGGTTGTTTTCAAATGGGCGGCTTACAAACACTGACTGTGGGTGGCTAAGTCTAGCAAACCGCAGTAGGCACTATTCTTGAATTATGCCCCATAGCCTCTTTCAGTGACAGGAGAATGTACCCCAGCATCGGGAACCTATATAAGACTGTTGATGTGTGATATAAGTTGATTAGATTCAATCATTAGATAGATTAGTGCCCAGTCTAACGACCGACTCGAAAAAAGGTAAGTCCTCATAGTTGCAGACTCTGCTTTTATTTTAGTCAAAACTTATTCCAATTTTGACAGCTGATCTACGAAATAGTAAAATAATTGCTGTCTGCAAACTTGTTGCGTCGGGCCGTGCCGCTGGCTCCGTCAGGCTGCACTGAATTTGAAATAAGAATAATTCCGAGTCAGATGGCGCAGCGTCAAAATTTGTTCAGCTGCGAGATGCCGGAATGGAAATTCTCGACAGTTGTCTTGGGCGATAAATGAAAGATCCAAGATTTTTATTCGTATAATTATCGGTAGTAGGATTCAAAATGGTGTAAAATTTCATCATCACCATCAGCCTTCCTGCTTCTGAGATTGTGGAGGTGAATTGGACGTAACAATCGGATTGGTGATTCATAATTTCAAATTACCAAGAGTTCTTTTAAATGTGGGTGTCGTCAACAAAATCGAGAATCATTTTATGGGAGGATTTGCCCGAATCACGACACTAGTCAGGTTTATTCCCTGGTTCTCGTAGATTTGCAATGACTGGTGTACTTATTTGCTGTCATGATCACAATTCCTTAATCGTTTTGGACGACACCCAAGGGAAGAAACAGATTCTTTGCTGGAAACCAACGACCGAGATATTAGCACTCTAAAAGGAAATAAAGCGTACCTACATATGAATTCAACGTCAGCGTCATACAATCTGGTATATGAGCCATCGGCATAGTTCGGGCCTTTGGGAAATCTGCCAATTGTACAGGTGCAATGCAGTTCATTTTTAAATGTAATGGCCATTGTTGAAACGAATTCGCTCTACACTATACATAAAAAGCCAGTGAAGTGTTCATCGTACATAATACATGGTATAAAGCTATGTGGATTCCATTCTTTTTATGCCGCATTTCAGCTTATTGATATGTACGCGTATTTTATGTCACACTCAAAGGTAAAAATTTTGCTAAGACTCATTTCGCAGATTAGGTACTAACCTAATCTGCGAAATTCTCCATTCAACCCATTGATTTATGTACTGTACATATAAATAAATATCCTTAGACATACAAACAGCGCCACCTAGTTCCACAAAAAGCAACTATAGGCTTGTGTTGTGGATACCAGATGGTTGATATACTGTATAAATACATATTTTTTTTGTAAATATATACTTATTATAAATGAAAACATCCATAACTCGGGTACACATGTCCATATTCATCACACAAATATATGCCAGTAGCGGGATTCGAACCCGCAACCTTTTAGTATAGCGTTCAGAGTTGCTAACCTCTACACCAAACAGGTCGCCAAACATAATATGGTCTCTTTCGCGAACAGATCTCTTTCGCGTTTATCATAGTAGTTAATCAAATAATGAGGTGCCGTGTGATTGCGGCACATAATAAAAATTTAATAGAACCATAGCCAACTAAGGGACTTTTATTTATTTATTAAAAGATTTATTTGAAATCACAGCCATAATTACAAATTTAAAATATAAGTTATACAAGTAGAAGCCAAAATAGATCTGAGTAAGTTTATACAAAGCTTATTATGTTACCTTATCTATCGAGACATCAAATTGTTGTGTTTTTGGGTGTAAGGAAGAGAAAAAATGTATAGAGTAGTATGTGCGAGTGTGTGTGTGTGTGTGTGTGTGTGTGTGTGTGTGTGTGTGTGTGTGTGTGTATGAGTTGAGTGTATGTGTACACAATTACCTAATCTATGTCAGTGCTTTCAATACTGGATGAAAAATGTCCAAATCCGAAAATTCTTCATTGTATTCTCGCAAACATCGAATCATAGTGGAGTGGTGAGCATAGTTAGTTCTTGTTCTGGGGGTGTGAAATAAGCTCCGAGCACGAAGATTTAAAGGAGTGGCACGCAGACCCATCTGCTCCAATCTACCGCCCCAGACAACACCTTTTGAAGAAACATCACATCAGCCACCAGACGACGATTTTCTAGCGGATGCAATTTTAGTTTCTTCAATATATCCGTGCGACCCATACCCGAAATCAAACGCCGACGACTTACCATAGCAGCAAAACATCTCTGAATTCTTTCGACCATATCTTTGTATACCTGATATTGGGGGGACCACACCTGGGATCCAAATTCGACTTTCCACCAATTGAGTGGTTTCGGCACTCAAATAGAAAAGCACCAACCCGTCTCTTCCCGTGGGTGTCGCAACTTTCTGCCAAGGACATCTATAGATCTGTACTTTTCAACGGCGATGGGCTCACTCCCTGTCACGTGTGCATTTCTGTATATTTCTTAAGGTGAAACGTGGATGTTGTTTCAAACATTAATCTTTAAACTAGGACCCTAATTGGGATATCTCTGGCCCACATTTGGAATGAAGGTAGTGACTATATGTTTGTATGTAAATATTTATAGACGTGCACGTTTTAGCGGTGATGGGGCCACATCCTGTAACGTGTGCATTTCTGTATACTACAAAGGCGAACCGTGGATGTTGTTTCAAGCATTAATCTTCAACTGTTTGGAACACCCAACCGCTTATATTTGGGATATCTCTGACCACCTCATTTAGGATAAAGGTCGTGACGTTATGAACATAGGTATCTTTAACGAGTAATACATTATGTTTGTTATTACTTAAAAGATACTCAATTTTTTTGTCACATATCTGTCATAATTAGTGTAATTATTCACCACATAAAACGGTATTTGATGCTATGAGAATTCGTGAACGAAATAAGAGTACCTGTACTCGTAGCTGAGTTCACATACACAACTTCCTGGTGCCAAATTTGCCATTTTGATTGTTTCAATCTATACACAGTAATATAGTCTATGATCAAATCCAAAATAAAACCATTAACCATGGGACGAGAACCATCAATGTTTCCAAGAATTCCAATTCCACCCTCCTCTTTGTTCAGCTTTCAATAATAATGAATGCGATATTTCATGTCTTTGATCTAAAAACTTCGCTGAAGACGATGTCGACGATTAATAGCCTAATTAATTAGCTATCAAAGGTACGAGTAATTATGATAAAATGTAGACACGATCTAATGTCATCTACTCTGATTGGAAATTGAGGTGGGATCTACGGATGGAACTAAGGTTGCCAGATCGAAAATACCAAAATAGTTGAACAAATTTTCATTGTCAGGATAAGATGGAATGGCAAAAAAAAAATAGGGCAAACCTGGCAATGTTTTTGTGATTTTTACACAGCAGCAGTACGTTTAGTACGTTAGTACTATTACCTATTCTGTGACAGCAGTGAAATTAGATATAGGTAGCCTAACACGACGTTTCGGTTTGACAAGTGAGAATGCTCTAACCACCACTGAGGTTGGCTGGAAGAGATCTCTATTAGAGATAAGCTCACCTTTGTACAATATTTCCGACTGATTGTCAACATGTTTTTTATGTGCAATAAAGAATACAATCAAAGAATACAATGTTTCAATCAAAGATTTCCTATACTGTTTAATAGTGAATACTCCTGATCTATTTAGTAAGGCAACCCGGGCGGGAAGGTACCGCAACTAATAAGATGTATAAATATAACGTTCTAAAATTTTTCTCTTATATTTTTATTCAACAGGTCACTCAAACAATCAACAATTTCGAGATAAATCAAACTCTAAATGCAATTAGTTAATTAATTATAATTAAGTTTAATTACAATAAATTTTAACGTTATCATTATAATATATTGTTATAGATTTTGAGATAAAAAAATTAGAAATAAAAAAAGATGATTTCAAAACTGTAATTCTTTCTTATTACAAAAAATCATTTTTTTTACATATGAGAGGGCGGCAAACGAGCATGCGGGTCACCTGCGCAACACCAAAAGGGTCACAGATGCGTTGCCGGCCTTTGAGGAAGGTGTAGGCTCGTTTCTTGAAGGTTCCAATGTCGTACTCGTTCGGGAATACCGCTGCCGGAAGTCCGTTCCACAGGGTGATTATTAATGATTAAATCATCATAAAACAATGATTAAAAGTCAACGGAACACGCGGAGAGATAGTTATTTTTTGAGAGCACGCCAGCGAAAAAAGTGAGCAGCGCTTTCCGCATCGCCTTATATAGGGTCGTTTCCGAGTGTCGCCAACATCAGGGTGGTGGTATAGGGGATCGCTATATATTTCCATGGGATTTCCAGACTTCTCCAATTTTGTTCCTGTGTGTGGAGGAGTGCTAAGAAAAGATTTAGACTAGGTATGTCAAAATTCTACCCTACCATTAGCAGCTTCAGGTAATTATGAATAACTGTTTGTCGGAAAATTTCATATTTTGTCAGCAGTCTGGATATCACATCGGGAGAATCCAGATAAATCACGACCATCTGGCAACCCTAGGTGGAATGGAATGTCTAGTGCGGGTTGCCTCAAAATCGTCGATTAGACGCTAGTTATCACCTAAAATTAACTGCAATAACGTTATACCAGATAACATGAATAGTCTGCTTATTTGTGAAAACTTTATTGCACAAAACAAAATAAATACAAAACAATTTTTTTTTATGATTAACTGGATATGCGTTTGGCCACAGTCTCACCTGATGGAGAGTGACGATGTGGCCCAAAATATCAGTAGATGCCAATTCACCCTGCTCGTGAAGATCTCAACTTTGTAGGATTCAGGAAATACTGACGCCGGAATCCCTTCCGGCGTCACTACCATGCCTTGGCTGCTCTCACTATGAATGAAGAGTCAAACCGCTAAGTTCAAATATTCGGTATGTTAACTACATACGAGTGGAATCTCTCCCCACGCCTAGTAGTCGGAACATGAAATGGCGGTGGTGGAATAAGATTATGTAATTCCAGCGCACTCTCACCGAAGTGCATCCTGTAAAAGCTCAGTCTTTCAGACAGACGACTTTGCGACGCTGTTCAAGGCACTGCAATTTAGAAGTGATCGAATGGTCACCAATGGGTCTTTTGGCACAACGTCGTTCCACAGAATCGATTCACTTAAATCTAAGAACAAAGACGGACTTATCGCACCGCGGGAACAGTATGGTCACTCGGAACCTCCAACTTATTATGAGGAATGTCTAGATATCAAGTAGCTGGAATACAGCTATGCCATCAACATTGCTGCTTGACGACAGACTTATATAGAACTGTGTTAATTGGCCCGGAGGTCATTTAAAAATACCCTACCACCAACCAAACCAAGTAGGTATCAAACTACCTTCTTCTTAACAATTCAATGGCAAAATCATCAAATTTTTGAGGACTAGAATATGACCACTAAACTATGGGATCTACTGACTTATTACCTAATCTGTGTATCAAAATAAAAACTAAATAGTTAAATATAAGCTTCCACCTTCGGCCTCATCTGCTGTTAAATGCAGCAGGTGTCATTGAGGTTAAGTGCAAATTCTTTGAGCATAAAAAATATTTCACCTGATGTGATACTTAGGTATCAGGATGACTTGGCCATAATCGCTACTGTAGATAAGAATTACAATACAATGCAATACAACACACCACACCACACCATAGCACAGCACAGCACAGCACAACAAAAAACAACACAATACTATACACTTTATTGCACAATAAAAAAGAAAATAGAGTTGCAGAAAGTTGGTAAGAGAACGTACAATTATTACGAGCCGATACAGAATTTTATCTGATTACAAAGTTATACGAGAAATACATTCAAGTGACATTAATTTAATGCCTCTTCAGACGAACAAATCGAATAGCGGCGCTCAGCTTCCATCAGTCTACGTCACACGCGTCGCGGTGCAAATTGAATCTGATACGCATTTACAGCACTTCGATGTGTGAGATACGTTCATTTGATAAATCAGATGAGGCTCGCGACTAAAGCAATGGTCGTAAATGAAACCTGCTTTAGGTAACTATCTTGATTTTTTATCCTCGACGAAAGAGGACGGATGTTATGTGATTGAGTGAGTTGTGTGTATGTATGTTGACTATATCCGGATGTATGTATACAAATTTAAAAAATGTTCCAAATCTTGCTGAACCGCCTCCGTGGTCAATGTAAACAACATTGGGTTACGATTCAAAGGTCGTGGATTCGATCAGCAGCGGGGTAACATGTTTAACTCGGTAACGTAGGTTTTGGTTCGTAGTAGTGCATTTTAAATGTCCGCCTGGCTAGCTATCACCATCTTATCTAAATCTGTCGCTAAACAGCAAAATTAGCAGCATTGTTATGTTCCGGTTGTCAGAGATATAGATAGCCAGTTCCTCAAACATAATAGGGTTTCGGGGTCAATACGCTTTCACCTTTGGCCTCATCTTCACTTAATATCAGGTGTGGGATCTAACACCTAAAAACCGGAAGAGTGCCTAAGAGGCTAAATGCGTTTCCTCTTTGAAGAGCGAAGTTACAGTTTAATGTTGGGTACTATAATTGGCTACACAAAATACTTACTTATGGAATCACCTTCTGTCTGTATCACAGCAATATTTCAGTTTCAAATGTTCTGAACGTATATATTATATTTATTAACCCCCGCTGAAAAACGAGGTGTGTTACGTGTTTGACGGCGTTATGTGTGTGTGATCAGTCTTTGTTCGGATGTAGCTCGGTAACGCGAGGATCGTTTTGACTGTGGTTTTATTTATATTTAAGACTACACGAGAGGTTCGAGAGTAGTTTGATGAAAATCAGTTAAGCCGTTTCGAAGATATTTAGCTTTAAACACAGTTTCTTATTATATTTCGATGATCATAGTCTGTTAAGTGTTTTATACACTTTATATTTTTTTATATTTAAATATCAATATTTCGGACACTTACACCAATTATCTAGTCCCACTAAGCAAGCAAGCTTGGACTATGGATACTAGATAACGGATAAACATATAAACATCCATGACTCGGAAATAAACGTTCGAATTCATCACACCAACATTTATCCTTCGCAGGAGTCGAACCCACATCCGTTGGTTTCGCAGACTAGATCACTATCCACTACACCAATCCGTCTTATTTGGAACCATGGACGCGGTAAAGTCATTATTAGTTATTTTAAATGAGGTAGGTAATTTAATATCCATGTTGAAATTAAAAGCTGTTTCTCCCCATACCCGTTGCTTAGTTACGCTAATTGAATGAATAGGATCCCCCGTGTTTGCTTCGTCTGCGTTTATTCAGGGCACTGATTACCCCTACCTATCTATACGATTTCAGTTGCTATAGTTCAAATATTGTTTGTTGGAAAATGTTTGTACGTTCTTCTCCTTAAAAAACATCAAATTCTTAAGGAACAGAATGCGGAATGTAAAGTGAAATTATTATTTTTAATAAGTTTAAGTCGGTTCTATTTATCCTCTAATTGACGATCAATTTTTAGTGTAAGTGATAATTTGTAAAATAACTGTCGATATTACCAAGAAAATAAAATAGATAAAATTAAAAATAAACAAAATAATAAAATTAATATAACCATATTATGATGTCCAAAATTGGCCAAAAAATTAAAATCTTCCATAAGGTTCTAGTTGATATACAAAATCTTCCTCTCAATAAATTTAAAGATACTATAAAACAGAAACTTATTAACAAAGCATATTATAAAATATCCGACTATTTAGATGATAATCATCCTTGGACATAATCAGATCGTTCGCATGCCCGGCTATTTCACAATTAATAATGAAATATAAAAACCTTTATGTAAAATCAAAGCTTGATTTTAAAAGAGCAACCCTTCGAGTTTCTTGCTTGTTCCTCTCAGGGGAAAATTGCATTTTGAACAAGCAGTAGCTTAAAAAATGTAAAATGGACTATTTTAAGTGTACTCTGTGTACCTATAAAATAAAGCATTTTTGTCTTTGACTTTCCTGGCGAACAGGGCTTACTATATTCATCCCCAAGACTGGGGGTGATCTGTGTATATGCCTTTTGACCGGGGCGGGTGAATAGATTTCATAAACATCTGGTATTGCTGACGAACAGCAGTGATCACTCCGATAGGAGGCAGGTAAACTTAAAATCGCTCTAATTTAGTTACAATACTTTTTTCGAAAATGTTCTCTTTAAACTTTTTTGTACGTGCTATTATACGTATAAAGTTTCTCCGTCTGTTTATTCGTTTCGAAAAGTTAGGACTTCAAAGTTTCTATAATACCGAGCGAGATATACCCTCTTAAAGTAAAATTAGCATAACATACTACATTTTAAGTAAGTACTTATAATGAGAAGGTATTATTGTCGGTCGCTAGCCTTAATTTGCATTCGTCTCACGCTCATGCAGAATGTAAGCGGACATTGTCAAGGGGAAACAATGATACATATTTCCACGTCTCTTTTTGTATAGATTTACATGGAAGTATATGATTGTCAATATTCAAATTCAGTGAGACCACCACGAAAACTAATCACTATAATTAATAACGTTACGTCCGTCTTGTTGCGCTGCACGAGAAAAGTAATTACAGTGGTTTTGTAATTCATAATTCATATATAGGGTCTAACAAAATTAACCCGACAAACTTTGGCAATTGCACGTAAGTACATGACAATAAAACAATATATTCATTAAAAAAACTAGCCTTTGAAATTTTGTTTCCGAGTAAAAAAATTAAATGTAAGTGCAAAATACAAATTAACAGACTTACTTCATTTCGATTGTACCTTGTTTTATCAATGAGAAAAAAAAGGCAACGTTCAATTATGGAAGACGCCAAAGGGGGTGGCGGGGCACAGGACGCAACCAATCACAGCAAGTCGCGGCGGCGCCCCCCGGGGCAAGAGTCGGCGGCGAGCGGCGAGTGGTCGCCTTTCGGCGAGTTCAAAGATACCGCGGCACGTGTTTGTGTGTTGTGGCAAAGTACATTTCTAAATTTTATTTTTTGAATAAAATCTGTTAACTTCAATGTTTTTTTTTTATTTATTTTTTCGTAATAGGTACATACCTTATATTTATTGCATTACACGTGTTATATGTTACAATACATAGGTAATAAGTATCATTAAAGGAATATGTATCGTATATATTTTTGATTGTTTTATTTAATAAGACACTAAAAGCCATTGATTTATATGCTACTAGCTTTTCGCCGTCGTCTTCGTCCGCGTGGAAGATTTTATCAAAATCGGGTTCAGAAAAAAAATAGCCTATATGTTAATCCAGGTCCTAATCTGCAAATCCAAATCCGTATAGGCGTGAAGAGGTAACAAACATACATACCTACAGACATACACACAAATTTTCGCATTTATAATATTAGTTGGGTTAGTTGGGATAGATATGGTCGTTCGTACAAATCTTTTTCGCGCTTTTCTTGGTAGATAAAACAGCGCCATCTCTTAAAATTCTCGAAAACTAATAGGACTTCTGAGAATAAATATGGCCGAAACAACCGCGCACAACCAAAATTTTTTTAGTCTGTGGTCACAACCTGTAATCGGTCACATAAAAGTGCAAAAACATACAATATTGATAAACATATGAGTTTTACGAGTAATAACATTATGGCGCATGTTTATAGGTCACTTTTCTGTGGTAGGTTAGTGAATTTTTTTTCAATATAGTTCAGCATTTGAAATGACAGTTCGCGAGCGAAGTCGGTGTGTGACTGAGTTCCCATTGGTTCCAAACTCCTGTTTTAACTGTTGCAGTTATACTGGATAAGTTTTTTACTGTAAGAAAAAAAAATAGCGCATATTAGGTAAGTGAAATAGAAGGTATTGGCATAGGTAGTTTATTGTTTTTTTTTTTCAAAAGTATCATCGAATAAAGCGTTAATTGTGTCATTTGATGGTCACGTTTGTAGCCTATTCCACCTAATTATATCATTAAATTAAATAAATAACGAAGTTCGCATGATAAGAACCCTGCAAATCCCGCTAATCGCATATCAATCTAGGGCAGGCGCGTGCGTTTTTGAAAAAAAGAAATAAAACTACCTATGCCAATAACTTCCATTTCACTTACCTAAGATGCCCTATTTTTTCTCTTACGGTAAAAAACCTCATCCGGTATATAAGTCTATACCAAAAACACATATATTACAACAATAATAAGAGATCATCATCATTCAGTTACAGGGCGGCCACTGTTGAATATAGGCCTCCCCTATAGAATGCCAGAGCGACCGGTTCGAAGCGTCCTTTTTTTTATATAAGCTTTATTTAGTTTAGGGACTTGAGTCCTTCTAGACATGGCAGTCCCATCGTACCCTGACCAAGATTCACTGATGAGAAGATACAAACAAATTATATGTACATATAATAATCTGGCCGCTATTGATCCAGGTTTACCCAAAATTGATTGAGCCAAACCTACAGCGTATTGACTCAGCTTTAATTGTCTCATCAGTGTATCTCTTTCATTTCGGTTTCTAGCACATTCCATCAACAGGTGTTGGAACTCATCAACTACTCTCGAAGCGTCCTGCATCCAGCGATTTCCCGCGACCTTCATCATGTCGTCCATCTTCTAAGTGGACGTCCTGCTTGCCGGTGCGTGATCTCCAGTTCTTCGTGCTTGTGTTCTGCCCACTGTCACTTCAACTCGCTAATCCGCTGGGCTAGGTCGGTGACTTTCGTTCTTCTACGCATTTCTTCGTTCCTGATTCTATCCCGTTGTGAAACCTCGGGCATCAACCGCTCCATAGTCGTAATTTTATAAATTACCTGTATAAATATTCAGTATATATATTAAATAATGTTTAATTTTATCTATATGCAACTGTTATATTTAGTTATGTGGATGGTTTTGCACAACTAGTACAACTTTCCGCATCGCGTCGGAGCCTCTTGATGTTGGGCTCCTCTGAAAACCAGCTCTGTAACAATTTGCTATAGAATATGCTGAGATGGGGTCCATTTCATCACACTGCACTCACCGCATTTCAAAATCTGTTTCTGTATATTGTGATAATTTTCTTGTTTTTATTAATATTGTTGTTGCTATAGTATGGTGTCAAATAAATATATGTCTATGTCTATGTCATAGCTTGTTGCGTGACATTGGGCTTTCTTATGAGGCCCAATAGTAATTATGTACTTATATTTTTTCGAAACCACAAAAAAATATAAATAGCTTTCTGCAATTGGCAGGCATTGATTGATTATGTCTCAGAATATTTAATATGCAAATGTAGCGCAATCCCCTTTCAAACTTCATCAAAATTATGTACCTGATATTCATAGGTAGGTGCTCTGATTTAGATATTCAACTATCTACCGAATATTATAAATTCCTCGCTAGTCTATTTCCGGACCGTTCATTTGCCCACCAAATTGTAGATTTACATTTTTTCCACGTTGAATTTATATCTGATTGCAAATCATATTCAACCTAGTCCCTCAGTCGAGCTCGCTAAAATATTAAAAACTAGCTGTTAAAAGCGGTTTACCTGTTGTGTCATAAAGCTGTTGATTTATTCACTGCACAATACAAAAAACCAACATAGAAGAATAACAAAAATAAACCATATGTAATCAACAAATAGAATAAATAAATAAATGAAAGCTTAATATACTGACGCACACCATACAAGATTTTCCCAGCTATGGGCTGTACCCACTGTGCACTGAAAGGGCTCTGACTCAGCATATGCTGCTGAGTCAGAGCACTTAGTGAAATGCCGAGCATCGGCTTCTCCATAACTCGTTGCTTGACTTCGAGCTTCAGTGACATACGTCATCACTAGTAACGTCGTTCGTCATCAAGTGAATCACAGTATCTACTAAAGATATTTATGTTGACTAAGGACTGCGGCTTTATGCCACTGTAAAAAGCCTTTCAAATCATATTTTCATACTATTCTCGCGGAATTATTACGCGACAAATTTATATTTGCGGTCAATTTCATAGATCGTTTATGTAAATAACTACTTACATACTTGGTTTGTCACTTAAAAAAACATTGTCAATGACGATGCGCAGTTGTGATACGTAATCCTAAAAATACACAACCACGTAACGAATTCCTTCTCTTTTTGTATGTTATTTTAAAAATGAGACAAAACTAATCCTTACCGTGCCTTAGTTGTGCCAAGTAACCATGTATTCAGTTATTACCATAACTGTTACTAAATAATGCATATCATGAGCTTAACTTACCATGTACGGTTTAAAAGCACTTCCTGCGAACATTCTTACCTCCACCACCGCCACTATTGTGTAACGGCCCTTAAATTTAACTTTCTCATAAAACCTTACTTGTGGTTCTCGATCACAAAGTGACTTCATCTTTAATCCGATTGTATGTAATAATATTTTTAACCATAAATTGAAAATTTTGAAATACCCAAAGACTGATATCATCCAAATACGACTGTGTTAAAGTGAAGTGAGTGTTTTTTTTAGAAACATAGTGTTAAGGAGCGTAATGGTTCGAAGTTATTATTGTAATTTCTATTTTTGTTGTTGATTTTTTGATGCACGTATGTTTCCTATTTTTTTTTTTAATATAAATTTTTAAGAGGCATTGTTCTGTACAGAATATGCCACCCTCATAGTATCTGCTTGAAACCCCATCACCGCCGCTTAATACCTAAATTCACAATTTTATACAGCATCCTGGCCATCGCCGAGTTTGGGGACGCCAAGACACTGTTACAACCGCGTATCTCAAACAAATTATGGACAAATTATAGAAGTTATCTTCTTTCTGCATCGTTCCGGACACATTCCATTAAAATATATGTTTGCTATTGATTGTATAGAAGCAATTTCGAACCGACCGCCATTAACATGTTTTGACCGCCAGAGGCGCTCTTTTAATTATAAATAAGTGGGTATCTGAATTTAATTTGCCGCGGGTTCTGATTAGATAAAAATAATTAATTCCAGTGATTTTATTGAATGTCCGATCAGGACCGGTTACTATGGCATAAAAGAAGGGGTCCCACGAATAAAGATCGAAGTAGTGAGCTCATCTTCGAACATTGCGGTCGGTTCCAAGTGAAGTGAAAAATTGACAATTAGTGCTAAGAAGAATCTGAATTTCAAGAAGCTCAATCAACACTATCCAGTTGTTTTAGTGGTATCCTGGTCGGTTGTGTGTGTGTGTGTGTGTTAGTTCATGTTTTCCCTCTCGCTCCCTGCGTCATGTATCTCGAAGCGCTCTAACTTCGCGAACACATAGCTTGTGACCTGCCCCTCGTTTAGTTTTAATATTTAAAAAAACCGCACTCAAATCGGAACACATTCAGACAAAGACTAGATACACACAAACAAAGCTGACAAACACATAACACCGTCATGTGCAGTGGTCTCTAGTGTATTCTGCTGGTATTTAGAATTTTGTAAACTAGGTTTGTTCGATTTGGGTGGAGTTTTAACAATATTTGTGTGATTCGAGTTGAAAACCAACGGTTCAGCTATACCGTGCATTAATAAAACAAGAGGATTGTCGATGGCGATTGTCAATTGTCATATTAGAGCCCGTAGCTCGGTATATATCCATTCAATTCAATTCAATTCAATTCAATTCAATTTATTGCATTTATGTTGTACATAGTATGATCTTAAAATATTTTTAGGTATCAAACATAAACCCTGCTAGGGCACAACAATTAAATTTATAATGCATGCACATAAACATACGGATTACTTAATTTATTAAAAGTACAAAACAATATAACACTTAAATGTCTTCAATAATTATATCTATCTTTACATTCATATTTATAAATTTATATATATATATATATACAATGTGTCCCGGAGAGAAGTGACCAGCGGGCGTAGTTTGAAAATTTATACAAAATTATCGATAAATCATTTAAATTTAGAGACCTAACTGCTTTTGTTTTTTAAAAATTGTTAATTCTTTTTTTTTAATAGACATCTCTGACCTTCTGCACTATTTTAGTCATAATTTCTTTGTTTTTACGTCTTTCCCAATTCTTTTTTTTTTTAATTCAGTGCTGTTATTATTATTCATCAAATTAAGTTATGAAAATTATCCCAAAACAAATAAATAATTTATTAAAAAAGAAATAAACTTAAAATTCGACCAACAAAACTGTATTTCTTTAAGTTTAAAAATAAAAAAACGAAAAATGTCCCTATAACATCATGTTTTTTTAAAATTATTATGATACTACATGATATTCTCTAAAATATCCTCGAACAATGTTTTTAGTTATTTCAAATAAATGTGAACGTACGAGACATTGAAATTGACCTTTTATGCTCCAGTAACTAGATAGAGATAAGGGCCAGGGCCCTAAATGACATCCTTAGTGTAGTTCGCCTTATTTCTGCATGATTCTGCGCTATTTCTGCGGCAGCAGCATCGATTCTCTGTTTCAGCTGGTCTCTTGAAATTATTGGCACAGCATAAACTTTTTGCTTCATGTAGCCCCAGAAATAATAATCAAGAGGCGTCAAGTCTGGTGACCTCGGGGGCCATGCTACTGGACCGCCTCTGCCAATCCATCTTGGATAATTTTCATTGGCCTGGCCTGCATAACCGCTGACGGCGGTCATTTTGAAAACATAATTAATTAATTACCTGATTTTTCTTAATAAACAACCATTTTAACAAATTAAGTATCTTTTATTTATTATTAAACTATCATGTTAAAATCAAAATGATTCATTGTAATAACAAAACACTTAAATGTGCAAATAAACTGCTTAAAACATTACTTTCATTTTTTTAAACTTATCTCTATCTAGTTACTGGAGCATAAAAGGTCAATTACAATGTCTCGTACGTTCACATTTATTTGAAATAACATAAAACATTGTTCGAGGATATTTTAGAGAATATCATGTAGTATCATAATAATTAAAAAAAAACATGATGTTATAGGGACATTTTTCGTTTTTTTTTTTTAAACTTAAAGAAATACAGTTTTGTTGGTCGAATTTTAAGTTTATTTCTTTTTTAATAAATTATTTATTTGTTTTGGGATAATTTTCATAACTTAATTTGATGAATAATAATAACAGCACTGAATTAAAAAAAAAAGAATTGGGAAAGACGTAAAAACAAAGAAATTATGACTAAAATAGTGCAGAAGGTCAGAGATGTCTATTAAAAAAAAAGGATTAACAATTTTTAAAAAACAAAAGCAGTTAGGTCTCTAAATTTAAATGATTTATCGATAATTTTGTATAAATTTTCAAACTACGCCCGCTGGTCACTTCTCTCCGGGACACATTGTATATAGTATATTATATTATATATTATTTATTTATTATTTATACATTTATATTTCTTTATCGTCTAGGAACTCTTGCAGCGAGTAGTAGCATTTATTTATTAGGTATTTTTTGAGCAACGATTTAAATTTGTAGGGGTTTTCTTCGTTTTTAACGTGTGGAGGGATTTTGTTGAAAATTTTTACAGACATTGCGAAAGGGCCAGAGTGAACTATTTTTAGGGAAGAGAAAGGTAGTGCTAGTCTATTATGAGGTCGCAAGTTAGTGGGTCGAGAAAATTGTGGGAAAAGGTGGATATTCTTCTTGACAAAGATACCAACCTCCAAGATGTATATACATGTTAGGGTTAATATGTTTTGCTGGATGAAGTAGGGCTTGCAGCTCGTCATTGGATCTATATTAACCAGAATTCGGAGGCATCTTTTCTGTAGTCGAAATAGATTTAGAGAGTCCGTGCTGTTCCCCCACAGAACAATGCCATATTGTAACCAGGAGTGTGCATAGGCATAGTAAGCGCAGAGAGCTGTATCTCTGTTGGCACTTCTTTTTAAATGATGTAAGGCGTACGTGAATCTTGACAATTTAGTTGTTACTTTCGCTACATGTGATTTCCAGTCAATATTTGAGTCGATATTTATGCCCAAGAGTGGGTAGTCATTTACACATTTTAATTTATTATTTTGGAAAGAGTAATTTATATTTAGGGGTCGTTTCTGATATGGCTTGAATTGTATAAGTTTAGTTTTGGAAAAATTTATCTGTAGGTTGTGTTTATCAAGCCAGTTTACTATTGTTGTTAATGTATTATTTAGGTTATCATTTAAGTTTTTATCGTTTTGACAGGGCAGCACCACTGAAACATCATCAGCGAAAAGAGTACAAGGGCTTTCAATGACCTTTGGCAGATCGTTAATATACAGGGCGTCCCAAAGTTATGGGACATGAAGGGGAAGTACCTTAAATATCGTAGATAGTGAATTTTGCTCAAAGAAGACTTTATGTTATTTTTAAAAGTTAGTAATTCTGCATTCATAGATTTTCTAAAAATTACTTGCTTCGGCTGGGAATCGAACCGACTTAAATGTGAAAAAAAAAACACCCTACTTTTATGATGCCAATCGAAAGAATAGCTAAAAAATAATAACTCTGCCTAAGTAACATAGTATTTTAAAAGAAAGGAACAACATAAAATGATTGAGTCAAATTTCAAGAAAGTTATTTATTGCCGACGACGTTCGAAAAGTAGCGATATTATCATTCCAAAGATAGCATTGATTATTCGTAAATAAGTACCCACTTCATAAAATAGGTACTAACATAGTTTTCCTTATTATAAGTGCACGTGTAGATGAAATGATAAAACTTGTATTTCAATACGTCCTCTGTAAGCTAGACAGAAGGCAAATTAAAAACAAAAATAAATAATTTATAATTTGAAAATGGAACAGTTTATGACAGCGTTTGTTTGAATGCATACTTTTTAAGATATTTTAAAAAGAAGTGATATTTTTAAATGTTGTTCTTAAATTTGAAAATGGAACAGTATGTGCGAGCGTTTGTTTTTCGGATATTGATCTGTTTAGTCTCAATTCACTTACACAAGTGTTATTGTGTTAATTTATTGCGAACATGGCATATCAAGTAAGTTTTGATCTAATGGAAGCATATTTTTTGAACGATAAAGATATCTCTAGAAGTTTGCGGTGGTATGGCGTAAAATATCCTGATAGACAAATACCGTCTCGTAAAGTTTTGAAAAGGCTTGTGAACAATTTGAAAACTCTGGGACGTTTCGATAAACGCCCAAGAGAACCACAGCAAGAAAACCATACGATCAACGACGAAGAACTTGGTATTTTAATTTACTTTTCGGCTTTTCCGAAAGCATCGGTGAGAGAAGGAGAACATGAAATTGGAGTTTCAAAAAGTAAAATACACCGTGTATTAAAAAAACACGGTTTTAAGAGTTATGTTGAAGGACGATTGGTTCAAAAATTACTTCCGGGCGATACAGAAAGGAGAAAAAATTTCTGTCTTGATATCCAGGCACGATTGCTCGAAGATCCAAATTTTTTGGATAATATTATTTGGACAGACGAATCTAACTTTAGCAATAACGGTATGTATAACCGCAACAATAATCGTATTTGGTCTAAAGAAAATCCCCTACGAGTGACTGAAACTAATAACCAAGTGCGTTTTTCACTCAACTGTTGGTGCGGACTTTTAAAAAACCGGGTTTTCTTAATCCATTTTTACCAAGGAACCTTGAACACAGAAAAGTATTTAGGAATACTTCAAATTTTAAGGGATAAGATAAGAAACCATTCCGCGGCGGAGCAAGAAAACTTAATTTTCCAACAAGATGGAGCTCCGGCTCATAATAGTCGGAGAGCAGCAGATTTTCTAAATGAATGTTTTCCTACATGGATTGGTACAAATGGACCGATTAGATGGCCGGCCAGATCCCCGGACCTCACACCATTAGATTTCTTCTTTTGGGGATACGTGAAAGATATGCTATACAAAAAGCGATACGAGAACGTAGGCGAGTTGCAAACAGAATTGTGCCATATCACATCGAGTGTTCACCATAAAATGATTAGAAAATCAACAGGCAGCGGGCTCATTAAAAGATTGGCGATTTGCGTAAGACAAGAGGGATCACATTTTGAGCATTTAATTAATTAATTTACAAAAAAATACCTACTTAATTGACTACGGCAGTTTCATGTATGTTTTTTATTTGATTAAAATGATTAATTTCACGTTGTTCCTTTCTTTTAAAATACTATGTTACTTAGGCAGAGTTATTATTTTTTAGCTATTCTTTCGATTGGCATCATAAAAGTAGGGTGTTTTTTTTTTCACATTTGAGTCGGTTCGATTCCCAGCCGAAGCAAATAATTTTTAGAAAATCTATGAATGCAGAATTACTAACTTTTAAAAATAACAAAAAGTCTTCTTTGAGCAAAATTCACTATCTACGATATTTAAGGTACTTCCCCTTCATGTCCCATAACTTTGGGACGCCCTGTATACCAAAAATAATAGGCAACCAAGCACACTGCCCTGAGGTATTGATTTTGTTACCTTGGAGTTTTCCGAACTCACCCTTACCATGGCTCCCGTATTGTGATTCTTGTATTCAATTTCGACGTATTGCATTCGATTATTAAGGTAAGATGTAAACCAATCGTGAACTATGCCCCTTACACCTATATTGTACAGTTTTTTCAGAAGGATGTTATACCTAACTCTGTCATAGGCCTTGCTCATGTCGAGCAGGATACCGACGGCGTATTTCTTGTTATTTATTATACTTAATATTTCGTGTATATATTTGAAAACAGCCAGTGAAGTTGACCGATTCTGTCTGAATCCGTTCTGATGTTCACTAAATTTATTGAATTTTTCACAAAATGAATATAGGCGGTTGCTCATAGCAGTTTCTAGTATCTTTGAAAACGTCGGTAGAAGTGCTATCGGACGATAGTTTCCACAATCGGTATCAAAATGCACTTAAATTAGATGGCGCTGACTCAGAACCTAGAAGTAAATAGACTAAAATTACTATTGATTTCAGTAAATACCTATAGTTTTATATAAATTACTTACTACACCAATGAAGAATTAAAATAATCTTTATCCAGACTGTTTTGTGTATTTTTTTGGCTTTGCTGGTTACGAGTCAGCGCAATTTCAATGGATATTGAAGTCTTCCAAAGTACGGTTTCTTGTATGGCGAGTGTCAGTCTTCTTGTTTTGTTGGTCCATGTCCATAAACAATATTTCTAACAAGTATTTATTTATTATTTATTTATTTATTTTCAACAAACTTTACAGCATATCCTTAAATATTGCTTAAAATTAAATTACATACTTATTAAGCCAATTATAAAGTTTGATATATTACTGTGCAGCCATAAGAGTAATAAACAACACTGCGCAGAATTAATTATTACCCCTATGCATGACATAACACGCGGTAAAACACGGGGAAAATAAAACTATAGCACAGATTACTACTAAGTACCCTAAAATACAGAGACATCACTCGCAGAATAGCTGATGATAGCATGGAACTTTTTTTTTACATGTATTTACCGGTTCTCCATGTTGTGTGTACGTGTGTGTGTGCCTAAGTTTGTCGTGGATATGTGGGAATATATGGGAGTATTAATGCTTTATAATAAATGTGGTCTCTCACTATAGGCCTCATAAGAAAGCTCAAGGTCACGCAACGAGCTATGGAGTGGTGATGCTCGACGGTTCACTGTGTGATCGAATCAGAAGGAATGAAGAAATCCGTTGGCGATTAAACGTCATTGACATAGCCCAGCGGATTAACAAGGCCACAGTAGGCACAACTCGAAAAATTGATGTCCGTTGGGGCATTAAAGTTTTCGAGTGGAGTCCACGCACCGGCAAGCGCAGCGTATTTTTTGAAAATCAAAATCAAATATGTCAAAAAAAAATATAGCATCATTTAGGAAAAATAGTGATAAACATGATGTCAATACAAGAGATAAAGATAAACTTGCAGGTCACATAAGTCGCCTCCGCAAAGTCTGTAATTCATTCATGTATATGCTTTTTCAATAAGGTTCCAGTTGATATACAAAATCTTCCTTTCAATAAATTTAAAGATACCATAAAACAGAAGCTTATTATGAAAAAATATCAGAATATTTAGATGATAAACATTCATGGACATAACCAGCCCGTTCGCATAACCAGGCTATTTCACAATTAATAATGAAATATTATAATATAAAATAATAATTAATAATTTTTAATATAAAACCTTTTTCTTGCTTGTTCTTCTCATGGGAATATTGCCTTTTGATCAAGCAGTAGCTTTAAAAATGTAAAATCCACAAAATCTGACTATTTTAAGTGTATATTTTTGATTTGATTTGATTTGTATGACGTCCACTTACAAACCGGTTGCTATAATGGTAATAATATATAATAATAAACCTATGGCTATGTTCAGCAGTTGAAATCCTGCGGCTGATAAAGATGATAATAATGAGCATACTTAAACAAGAATAGAACTTTGAAATTTATTTCTCATCCCTTTCGAGAACACGGGTAAGTAGTAGTTGTCACAATTTCCTTCAGTATACACCCCTCCCGGGAGGATTCCCGTCAA